>JAKSZT010036119.1:27250631-27871369 GCA_026826555.1 Tolypeutes matacus | reverse complement strand
TGCCTTCACCAGGAGGCCCCGGGAACTGAACTCGGGGCCTCCCATATGGTAAACGGGAGCCCCACTGATTGAGCCACAGCTGCTTCCCTCATGCAGTTCTTTTAGAGTATAGAGTACTTCCTCATGGGTCACACTTTGTATTTTGCCTTTAGGAGCTTGTTGTGATTTTCATCTAGTAATAGGTAGTAATAGTAGAAGGGTGGTGAGGGTGGGTAAGGAGAAGGATTAGAAATGCCTTGAGGGAAGCAGATGTGGCTGAAGGAATTGGACTGTGGCCTACCACATGGGTGGTCTGTGGTTCAGTTCCCAGTGCCTCCTAAAGAAGACAGCTAGCTGGCGCGATGGGCAGGTGCGGCAAGCTGACACAACAAGCTGACACAACAAGAAACACAGGAAAAAAAACATAATGAGAGACACAGCAAAGCAGGGAGCAGAGGTTCCCAGTGTCTCCTATAAAGGACAAGCAAGAGACATGAGGAAATACATAATGAGAGACATAAATCAGGGAATGGAGGTGGCTTAAGCAATTGGGCAATTAGGTTCCTCCCTCCCCCATCAGAGGTCCTGGTTAGGTTCCCTGCCCTTCCTAAAAGAAAACAAAGAAGAGGAACTGATGCAGCAAGTGCAAACAACAAGTGGGGGGTGTGGGGGGAGATAAATGAATAAAATAAATCTTAAAAAAAAGAAAGAAAAAGAAATGGCTTGAAAACTACTGACCTCAGGGCATTCCTTTGCATTTTCATCTGGTAAAACAGGATTAATCTCTTCTGGCAGGGGTTGGAAGGCAGATTAATCTCCTCAGGGCTGGCAGGCAGGTCCACATTCCCTGGGGCAGGCCAGAGGCTGGGCAGTGCAGGCTTTAGTTTGGCTGGTATCCACCTCAGGGCTGGAAGGAGTTCCATTCCCTGGGGCAGGCTGGAGGCTGGGTGACAAAATGATAGGTTGACAAACTGTGGTCTCCACAGGGCCGGCCATCACAGGTTTTTCTGGCAAAGTCTCAGCAGGATTTAGGGTTCCAGTGTCCCTACTGATATCATCATCCCATATGTCTCCATCCCAATCCTCAGGGTTCCACTCCTTTCCAATCAATGCCTTCACTTTAACAGCAGACACCCTGAGAGATTGAAATGTTAGTTTCCTTTTTAACTCTGCTACTCATACAATGAGTGTCTCGGTCTGGTTTTCAGAGTTCTCAAGCCTTTGGCTGCATGAAACAAGATTTTCTTTCAGAGCAGACATAGAAACTTTTACATCATTCATGTGGTGTTTTAAGTTGTAAATTTGAAGGCTTTAGCTCATTCTTTTCTTTTGTAACTATGTCTAACCAACATCATTGTACCTTTTGACTCCACAAAACTCTGCTAAGGTGTTGAAAACATTCTCACCCAGATCATTGCCTATTATAAGCATGGAAGTAGGGAAATCCAGTGATGATATTTTGTGTATCTCCATTGCCAACTCACTCCATGGACTGTTAGTGGCCTCTTCATTATTGGAAAGGGAGTCATCAGTTCCCCTATATCCAATTAGAATAGAGAGTCAATTGCAGGGAAGCGGCTGTGGCTCAATCAGTAGGGCTCCCGTTTACCATATGGGAGGCCCCGGGTTCGGTTCCCGGGGCCTCCTGGTGGGGGCGGGCCCGCCCGCACGGCGTGGTTGGCTGGCCCGGCGAGCACAAGCAGCAAGGGGGGGATAAATGAATAAATAAATAAAATCTAAAAAAAAAAAAAAAAAAAAGAGAGTCAATTGCAAAACTCCCAGAACCACTTCAGAAATCCCATGTTTAAAATTCTGTTCCTCAAGAACGACTCCTGGTACCAAGCTGTATTAGGGTTCTCTGGGGGAAACAGAATCAACAGGAGATATCTGTAAATAGTATGAGATTTTATAAAATTCTCTCACGTGACTGGGGATGCACAAGTCCAGATACCACAGGCAGGATGCAAACCAGGGCTCCAATGAAAGTCCAAAGAAGGTCCTTTATGAGTTCCTGGGAAGCACTGGCTGTCCAAAGACAAACTGGAGCTGGGAAATTCTCTCTGAATACTGGAGTCACTTCCCCTTTTAAGGCATTCAACTGATTGTATAAATGTCACTCATTGCTGAAGGCAATCTCCCTGGTTGATTATGGATGTAATCAGCCATCTATGCAGTAAACTCACTGATGACTAAAGTCCATAAATGTCCTTGTATTACAGTTAGCCCAGTGCTTGCTTGACCAAAAACTGGGCCCCATACTTACCTGGCGGGGGAGATACCATGATCACGAAGGTGATTTTCCCAGGGCGAGGTTTATCCATTGCACTCCGGATGTGCTGACCCCTGTGATTTCCCCAAATGTGGGAAACTCGACTGCATAATTTGTGGTAGTGGGGGACTGCGTTCACGCTCTCCCCGGAAAAAAAAAAAAAAAGAAAAAAAAGAAAAAGAAAAAAAAAAAACTGGGCCCAGTTACCTGGCCGAGTTGACACATTAGCCTAACTGTCGTCCATGGAATATCTTTTTCCAACCTTTCACTTTTAACCTGGTTGTATCCTTACGTCTGAGGTGACTTTCTTGTAAACAACATGTAGATGGCTCATATTTTTTTATCCATTCTATCAGTCTTTGCCTTTTGATTGGGGAGTTCAGTCCATTAACATTTAATGTTATTACTGTAAAGGCATTACTTAATTTATCCATTTTTGTCATTTCTCTTTCTGTTGTCATATCGTACTATTGTCTGTCTTTTTACCCTTTTATTTACCCTTCCTAATAATCTTCATTTCCACACTCTTCTCCAAGTCTCTCACCCTTGTTTTTGTCCTTCAGGCTGCAGCACTCCCTTAGTATCTCTTGTAATTCTGGTCTTTTGGTAACATATTCCATCAGTTTTCATTTATCTGCAAAGGCTTTGCACTTACCCTCATTTTTGAAGGATAGTTTGGTTGGATACAGACCTTATATGTGATGCTTTGCTTTTCTCTTGCTACTTTCAGAATCCTCTATCTCTGAGATTTGTCATTCTGAATAGTAGGTGTCTTGGGGTAGGTCTGTTCAGATTTATTTTTTATTTTTATTTTTTGGAATGTTGTCCATAAATCTAGGGGACTTGACCTTTCCATGAGAATAAACAATATATATATTTTTTTTATTTATTCCCCTATACACACTGCTTGTGCTCGTTGTGTCCATTTGCTGTGGGTTTCTCTGTGTTTGCTTGTCTCTCTTTCATTGCATCATCTTGCTGTTCCAGCTTGCCGCACCATGCGGGCCCTGAACTCACCGCCCCACGCAGGAGCTCCTTCACCAGGAGGCCCCGGGGATTGAACCCAGGGCCTCCCATATGGTAAACGGGATCCCAACCAATTGAGCCACAGCCACTTCCCTATTCAGATTTATTGTGTTTGGGTTGCGTTGTCCTTCTTAAATACTGGTATTTGTGTCTTTCATAAGGGTTGGGAAGTTTTCAGTCATTATTTCCTCAAATATTCTTTCTGCCCCTTTTTCATTCTCTTCTCCTTCTGGGACACCAATAATGTGTATATTTGTGTGTTTTACGTTGTCAATCAATTCCTTGAGACTCTGTCCCATTTTTTTCCATTCTCTTCTCTTTCTATTCTCCTGTCTTTTCCAGTCCAGATGTTCTGTCTTCGAAATCACTACTTCTGTCTTCAAGCAAATCAAATCTGCTCTTGTGTGCCTCTAATATATATTTTTTATTATTTTTTTAAAAAGATTTATTTATTTATCCTTCTCCCCCCCACCCCCGCTGCTTGTGCTCGCTGTGTCCATTTGCTATGCATTTTTCTGTGTCTGCTTGTCTCCCTTTGTTGCATCATCTTGCTGCACCACGTGGGCTGGCTTGCCTTCACCAGGAGGCCCCAGGAATCGAACCCGGGGCCTCCCATATGGTAAACGGAAGCCCAACCAGTTAAGCCACATCCGCTTCCCTCTAATGTATTTTTAATCTCATCCATTGTGTCTTTCATTCCCATAATATCTGTTACTTTTCTTTGCAGGCTTTCAAATTGTTCTTTATTCTCACCCAGTGTCTTTTTAATATCCTTTATCTCTTTAGTTATTATTTCTTCAGATTCTTTGGATTGATTTAGGAGAGTTGTATGATTATCACTGATTGTCTTAAATCCTGTATCTCTTCAGGATATTTGGTTTGTACCTTTGGCTGGACCATCTCTTCCGGTCTCCTAGTATGGCTTATAATTTTTTGCTGATGTCTAGGCATCTGAAAATATGTGGTGAATTTACTCTGGTTGCCAATTTCTGTCTCCTGTGTATTGTTTATTTTTTCACAGCTCTTTTTTTTTTTTTTTTTTAAATGTACTAGGGCCAGGGATTGTGCCTGGGACCTTGTATGCAGGAAGCCAGGCTTAACCACCAAGCCACATTGGCTTTCCTGAGTTGGTCCCCTTGTTTGGTTTGCTTGTTGTTTGTTTTTGTTTTTGTTCTTAGGAGGCACCACAGACTAAACCCAGGACCTCCCATGTGGAAAGCAGGCACTCAACTGCTTGAGCCACATCCACTAACCCATTACTCTTTTGATATTTGGTTCTACTTATTCTGTCTTTAAAATTGCCTGGCTTAAGTTATCACAGTCGGGCCGGGAACTCAGCAATGGGTTGCAGATTTTTTCCCAGGAGTGTGAATACAGAGAGAACCAAAAGCAGTTTTTGTCCATGCAATTTTCAGACCAGCCAGCATATGGCGCTCGTTGGCATACCTTTCCACAGAGGTAACTCTCCACCTTCCTGTGTTTTGGTCTGGTCAGAGCCAAGATTCAAAGCAGGCTCTACTGGCCAAATTCACTGAAGGGAAGCCCCCTACTCCCCCCTCCCTTTTCCCTTGTAGCAGCTGACAGGGAGGAAGATGTCTGTTCCCCTCTCAGTCAGCTGCAGTGAGCCAGAGGGTTTGACCCCACTGAATATCTTGGCGGTGGGGCAGGGGAGCCCTACCCGGCCACCACAGGGGTTTTGTAACTCACGTTTGTTGTTTCAGGTTCTTTGTCTCTCTGTCCCTCACACTCCTGGAAGTTGTGTAGCAGTGTCCTGGTCTGCTGACCCCCAAAATAGGTCCCTCGGGCAGCTTTTGGCCCTTTTGCTGTTGTTTTTGTGAGAGAGTTGAGCCCTGCCTGACTAGTCCGATGCCATCTTCCCCTGTGCTGTTTTTAATGGGAAATTATTATCTATATATCTGTGATTCTGTTAACGTCTGTGATTTTTGATTTAGAGCAGTCGACCTTCTCTAAATGGGCATTCTGTATATTAGGAGAACTATTTGAGACCAAAGTCCCAAAATAGAGTACTGTTTAAGAGCTGAGGTGTTTTCTTAAGTTTTAATCTGTCTGTCTGGTTGCTTCTTGGGTGGAGTTGGTCTTGGGAGAATATGGAAGGCATGTGTGCTGTCTTCTTCAGATTGAGGTCTGTCTGTCTTCAAAATACTCATCTAACATCAGTGCTTAGCATCCACATTTTGGGGGTGGAGGTGATTTAAATTATGTGAGATGAAACACACTAAATAGTGGAAGTTCTGAAAAGATTAAAAAGTACTGTTCTGCCAACCAAGTCCTTTTATGTGATCTCAGATAGCATGAAAAAGAAACTGAGAGCTGTAGAAGATAAGATCACTCTAGCAGGTTCCTAAGGACATTTGAGGATACAAAGCTGAATTTCTTTGTGGAGAGGAGCCTCCTAAGGGCTGAGAGCCTTTGATGACCCTTGATTGTAAGAGAAGCTTGCAATGAGTTTTTGGGGAAAGAAGCAGTGTTGGACAAACTCAACTGTTTGTTTCTCAACACCACACTACCCCTCTTTGCTGAGCTTAAATACATTGTAAATCTATCAACTCTTACCTTTTATTTGATCCATGGGTAAATTTGATTGATTTATCTTTAATTGGAGAGTTAGGTATTACATTACATGTAGGGTAATGAATAAAAAATACAACTTGTCATTTTTATTCATTCAAATAACTATTGAATACCTACCACATGCCAAAAACTGTTAAGAGGCACTGGGATACAACTGTGTTTAAAACAAAGTTCTTGCTCTTATGAAGGGAGGCATAAAAACAAATGTTATGCAAGAAAGATAATCCAAAGCTGTGATTCTTAAGGGGATAGAGAGCTAGGGTCACTAGAGAGCTTAAGGGGATTGGGTGGCTATTTTATACAGGGGTTAGGGAAGGCTGTTTTGTGGAAGTGACATTTGAGAAGAAATGTAGAAGAGGTGAGGGAGCAAGCTAGAGGGGAAGACAGAGATCCAGGCAAAGGAAACCAAAGGTGCAAAAGCCCTGTATGTTTGAGCTGTATTGCTTGGTGTGATTGAAGAACAGCGGTAAGGCCAGTTTGGCTGGAATCAAGTGAGTGAGGGTAAAATGTTCCAAAATGAAGTAGGAGACATAGTTAGACCCAGATCAGGTAGATGTTGTAAGCCATGGTAAACACTTTGGCTTTTGTAACAGTTGGGGAATTTGATATAATTATGAATTCCAAAAATATACTTGGATCATGCTTGTAAACGCATCTGTTAATCTGGGCATGATTAACTTATGATTAGGGCGTTGACTAGGCCACGCCCAGTTGAGCCGCACCCCTTGATGGGTGGGGAATCAAATACAAAAGGCATGGCAAGAACAGTTTTGAACAGCAGTCTTTTGAAAAGCAATTTTGAAGTTGGAAAGAAGGCCCTAGGAGAAGAGAAGCAAGCTGTTAGCCTGATCGTCTACAGCTGACCTTGTGGAGGAAACAGGAGCTAAGCCCGGAAGGAAACGCAGCCCTGGGAAGAGAAGAACCCCAGAAGCCAGGACCTTGGTAAACATCGGCAGCTGTATTGCTCCAACACGTAGCAATGAACTTTGGTGAGAAGAAACTTACGCTTTATGGCCTAGTATCTGTGGACTTCTACCCCAAATAAATACCCTTTATAAAAACCAACCCATTTTTGGTATTTCACATTAGCACCCCTTTGGCTAATACAGCTTTTTTCCTATTTTTCTTAGGAAATCACAGGAAGGTAAGATGGAATATGATCTGATTTACATTTTATAATTATTTATTGCGAAATGGATACAATCCCAAACTTTCAGAAAAGTTAAAAGTACCTGAGTAGTTAGAAAGTAATTTCCTGGGGAAGCGGCTGTGGCTCAATCAGTAGGGCTCCCGTTTACCATATGGGAGACCCCGGGTTCGGTTCCCGGGGCCTCTTGGTGAAGGCAAGCCCGCCTGCACGGCGTGGTTAGCTGACCCAGCGAGCACGAGCAGCAAGGGGGGATAGATGAATAAATAAATAAAATCTTAAAAAAAAAAAAAAAAAAAGAAAGTAATTTCCCACTATGTTGCCCCTTCACTCCTGAATATTTCAGGAGTGAATTCTTACAAACAAGGATATTCTCCACATTACCCCAATGTGACCATCAAAACAGGAAATTATCAATGATACACCACTACCTCAGACCTCATTCAGTTTCATCAGTTATCCCAATAATTTCCTTTATAGCAAGAGAATCTAATCACACATTGTATATAGTTTTGGGTTTTTTTAGAAGACTTATTTACTTTCATTTACTACCCTCCCCACCCCCCGTCTGTGTTCATTTGCTGGGTGAGCCTCTGTGTCTGTTTCCTGCCTTCTCTTCTCATCCTTCTTCTCCAGTCTTCACCGGGATACATTCCTAGGGACCTCTGACATGGGAGAGAGGCACTCTGCCACCTGCACCACCTCAGTTCCTGGTTTCCGTCGTGTCTCGTCTTGGCTCTCTCCTGTGTCTCCCTTGCTGCGTCATCATCTTGCTGCGTGGCTCAGCAGGGCCTGGCTCGCTGCGTGCATGCACGCAGGCCTGTGGCTCGCCTGTACACCTTCTATTTTTATTTTACCAGGAGGTCCTGGGGAGCGAATCCCGGTCCCTCCATATGGCAGACAGATGCCCAGCCACTTGAGCCACATCCGCCCACCTGTGTATAGTTTTCATGTCTCTGTAGTCTCCTTCATACTGGATCAGTTCTTGAGCTTTACCTTGGTTTTCATGACCTTGACACTTTTGAAAATTACGGGTCAGTTATGTTGTAGAATGTCCCTCAGCATGTGTAGCAGTTTGGTATTATTGATGAATTCCAAAAAGAAATATTGGATTATGTTTGTAAACTGGTCTTTTCCTCTGGACGTATTAAAGTGTTTTGGAGTGAGAGGTTTCACTTTTACTTGATTAAATAATGACTAAGGCTTTGATTGGGCCATATCAGTAGGACATTGAGACCCCGCCCCCTTGGTGGGCGGTGACTCACAGAGAAACCGCACTACAGAGAAGGGAGTTGGAGTTTTGATATTGGACCCTGGGAAGTAAGTATACAGAGGAGCAGAGCAGCTGAGCCCAGAGAGAAACAGAGCCCTGGGGAGAGAGGAACCCAGGAAGCCTGAACCCTTGGCAGACATTGGCAAACTTCTTGCTCCAACACGTGGCAACAGACTTTGGTGAGGGAAGTAACTTATGCTTTATGGCCTGGTAACTATAAGCTTCTACCCCAAATAAATTCCCTTTGTAAAAGCCAGCAGATTTCTGGTATTTTGCATCAGCACCCCTTTGGCTGACTAATACAGCATGATTTTGTCAAATGTTCCCTCATCACTAGTTTCAGACCAATGTCTTTGGCAGGACAGTCACAGAAGTAATGCCATGTTATTCATATTACATTCTATTAAGTGGTACTCGATTTTGATTTGTCCCATTAGTGGTAACTTCTGTCACTGGATTAAGGTTTGTCTTCCAGCCTTCTCCATTCAAAAGTTACTGATTTTCCCATTCTAATTGATTAGCATTTTGCTAGGAGCTGCGTTGACATTATATAACTATGCCGTTAATCATCAAACTTTCAATTTACTCATTTATTTATATCAGTATGGATACCTATTTTAATAAATGGGTTGTGAACCATTGCTATGATTACTTCTTTTATTGCTCAAATTGACCCTGATGTGGCCGGTGGGAATCTATTCACGCTGAATTTGCTGTCCTTTTTAAATGTCCCCATCATTCTTGAAGCAATCTCTTACTTTCTCGCACAAGATTTTTATTTTTAAATATACTTTTTAATTTTTAAAAAAGATACTTAACATAAATGTTACATAAAAAATATAGGGGATTCCCATATGCCTTGCTCCCTACCCCTCCCACACTCTCCCATATTAACAACATCCGTCATTAGTTTGGTACATTTGTTAAAATTGATGAAGACATTTTGGAGCATTGCCACTAAGTGTGAATTATAGTTTATATTGTAGTTTACACTCTCTCCCATACAATTTTGTAAGTTATGCTGGCACAAGATTTTTAGGATGCATCTTGTACGTTCCCTGCCCTAACCTTTGGAAACAGCCATTTCTCTAAGGAGCCGTGTGTGTGTTTTGTAGTGGAGAATGGTATTTAGAAACTAAGATCTGAGTTCAAGGTATGATCATTGCTATTAGGGTATTGATGCTCCCAGATGCTGTCAGTGAATAAGCTAGGAAATATATATAATGATTTTATGTGTGCTCACATATGTATGTGTGTGTGTGCACACATTTTTATTTCTGTATTTCTAATGAAAACCATAAATCCACACCAATACCACCAATTGCAGTCTAACACCACAGGTTACTTTCTAGTTTTCTCTTTCTCTATTTGTATCTGTTTCTTTGCTTAATACTTAATTGATCAGTATCTCTGTGTATAACCAGTTTCCTATTGCTGCTGCATTGCCTCCCCATGGTGGATTCCCTCTATGCCCCACTTTGCCTCCACATTCAGCACCAGGTTGCTACCCTTCCCACCCTGTCCCTCATGTGAACACTGTCCTCTGACACACCTTCTGGGCTACTGCAGCTCCCCCAACTCCAAGCACAGATGCCTGCCTTGCTTGGCCCAACATAATGCTTTTGGACTCTGATGTACATTTTAAAGCACCTCTGTGGTTTCTGTGTGCAGAATAGAGGAAAAGTGCAAGTGCGGAAGCAGGCAGAACCATTAAGAAACTATTATATGTAGTTGTCTGGGCAGGATTATAATGGAGGCTTGAACTGTGGTGTTGCACATAGTGAGACAGCCTGATTTGAAATTGTATTAGCTATCTATTGCTCTATAACAAATTACCCCAAATTTAGCAGCTTAAAACAATAAACATTTATCTTACAGCTGTTTCTGTGGGATCCAGAATTTGAGTACAGCTTAGCTGGGTGCCCCTGACTCAGGATCTTTCACACAGTAGCAAACATGGTGTGGTCAAGGCTTGACTTCCAGATTCACTCACATGGCTATTGATAGGCCTTAGAAGATTTGCTTCCAAGCTCACTCACATGGCCTCTCCACAGGGCTGACTCATGACATGGCAGCTTCCCCAGAGCAAGTCATCCAAGAGAGTTAGAGAGAACTCCCAAGATGGAAGCCATGAACTTTTTTTTTTAAAGATTTATTTTATTTATTTATTTCTCCCCACCCCTCATTGTTTGTACTTGCTGTGTCTGTTCATCTTCCTTGTTTCTTTAGAAGGCACCGGGAACCAAACCCAGGACCTTCAATGTAGGAGGGAGGTGCTTAATCACTTGAGCCACCTCCTTTCCCTGCTTTTGTTGTGTCTCTCATTATGTTTTTCTTTTTGTGTCTCCTGTTGCGTCAGCTTGCCGCACCTGCCCGTTGTGTCAGCTCACTGTCTTGCTTGTCTTCTTTAGGAGACACCAGAAACCTCTGCTCCCTGCTTTGTTGTGTCTCTCATTGTGTTTTTCTGCTTGTGTCTCTTGTGTCAGCTTGCCACACCTGCCTGTTGTGCCAGTTTGCTGACTTCTTTAGGAGGCACCAGGAACCAAACCAGGGACCTCCCATGTGGTAGGCAGGAGCTCAATCACTTGAGCTACTTCCCTGCCATAGACTTTTTAA
Organism: Tolypeutes matacus; assembly: GCA_026826555.1. Lineage (NCBI taxonomy): Eukaryota > Metazoa > Chordata > Mammalia > Cingulata > Chlamyphoridae > Tolypeutes > Tolypeutes matacus. The sequence goes on along the minus strand of JAKSZT010036119.1, from coordinate 27,860,467 downwards.
ACCGTATCTCAGAAGTGACATCCCAAGATGTCACATTCTGTTCAGTAGCTGCATAAATAATCTCCCCTAGGAAAAGTTTTCCCTGTAGAGGCACCAATGTTTTTGATAGTATTGGGGAACTTCCAAGTTCACTTCCATGAACCTACTTAGTAAACTTCTGTGGTTCACTTAATGTTCCCTAATCTTGTGGGAAACATTAGAAATCTTTTGGGAAAATGAGTTCATTTTATCCATCTCATCTCACAGTCTTCATTTATTTGAATCTGTCAGTGGCCAATTGACTGTTAGTTCTATTGATAGATAAAATAGATAAACAAAAGGTATACATGGTGGAGCCAGTGTCTTGGATGGGCCATAGAACTTACAAGAAACTTATTCCCTAGAACTGGGCATAGTACTCTGCTTACAAATAGTTCTTCATTCAACAGATATTTATTGAGCACCACTATGTGCCAGACAGTGATAGTTTTACACATTCCTAGTGGTAAGTGAAATACATGTGATCCTTGCTCTCTTGAAGTTTGTAGTCACTTAATGAATACTATCTTGTAGAATAATACTCTACTATAAAGTCTCTTATTTTTCTTTGTTGCAATATCTTCATATTCTTATCTAAGTTTCATTTTCTTGTGAAATCTGTAAAGAAGTTTTAATTTCCTCTTTGGGTATTTGTATTAGTTTAACTTGATTGAACAGAATACTCTGAAAATGTTTCAGTAGATAAGAAATACTTTCTTACACCATTTTTGATTATTGTCTTTGTTTTAAATTAGTTAATTGCCAGCATCTATACTTGCACAAAAGTCTTTATTTTCATTTTTATGGTAGTTACCTTTTGCATAGAATTAGCAATGTATAAACCAAGTAATTGGTATCTGCATGAAACTTGACAAGATAAAAAAATTGTTGAGGGAAGAAAGGTAGAAAGTTTGGGCTATTTAGCCCATAATAGTATAAAATTACTGTCTTCACTTAAATCAGGAGAAACAAAGATATGCTTCTTGTGATTTGAAGTATTGGAACCCTAATATCCTTTGAACCAAGAAAAAAATATATTGTGCCTAGATTTTTCTCTACTGCATATATACATTTCCCCCACTTGGTGGCACCTTCTGTTCACCTCTAAGTAAAAGTCTTTTCTTCCTCAGTGTAGTACACTAATCTCCTCTTGTAAATTAATTTTTCTTATTAAAACTAGTGTTTAAACACACAATACCTATACATTCTTTAAAAATAATGTATATTATGTTATTTTAAAAATAATAATAATATGTTAAAGTTGTGTTTGTTTTTTGTTTTTTGTTTTTTTTAAAGATTTTATTTTTTTATTCATTTATCACCCCCTTGCTGCTTGTGCTCGCTGGGTCAGCTAACCACGCCGTGCAGGCGGGCTTGCCTTCACCAGGAGGCCCCGGGAACCAAACCCGGGGCCTCCCATATGGTAAACGGGAGCCCTACTGATTGAGCCACAGCCACTTCCCGTGGGGTTTTTTTAACTTAAATTTTATACCTGAAGATTTTTCTAGGGCGAGAGTAAAATTAGTAAATGCTTTTGGTCTTGTAAAGTTAATTAATTTAGGATGCTTAACATCATTCTGGTCAACTTTTTTTCAGTTGGCATGGTATCTTCTAGAAGCCTTTGTAGAAAAGCACAGTGATGGATGGGTGGGGTGAAAGTGATAGAGAGGAATCAAGGATGATTCATATGGGATTGAGCAGTTAGATGGATGGTGGTACCTTTCATTGAGATAGGAATACTGGGAGAAGGGTTGATTGTTGACGGTAGGTGCTGGAGAATTGGAATCAGAAGCTTCTTTTGGACATATAGTTCTGGGTTGCAATCATGCATAAAGTGCAAAATTCCCATACATCACCCCTCCACCAACATCTTACATTGTTGTGGAACATTTGATACAGATTATGAAAGAACATGATCAGACTGTTAGCACTAATTGTGGTCCATAGCATACACTTGGTATGTTTTTTCCATATACCCCCTATGATTAACACCATGTATTAGTATTGTACATTTGTCATAGTTCATTAGAGAACACTCATATTTGTACTATCAACCAGTCCATCTCCTACCACATGGTTCACTGTGTTATACATTCCCATGCCTTGTACAGTCTATCCAAACTGTACACTCATTGACTCTCACTTTCATCACAGAGTTGCACAGACATCACTCCCGTAAACCTTTGAACATTTTCCTTAGTCCAAAAGAAAAAATCTCATATGCCCATTATTGACTCTTAGTGTTGATATAGTACCTTCTTTGACATTGCTACAAGAATATTACAATACTTCTGTTAACTATAGTCTGTAAGTTACATTAATTGTATTTTTCCCATGCGTTACTATATCCTTACCACCTTTTAATAGTGATGTACATTTGTTCTAGTTCATAGAAGAACATTCTTGTATTTGTTTTATTAACCACAGTCCTCATCCACCTCTGGGTTCACTATGTTATTCAGTCCCGAGGTTATTATCTAGCTTTCTTTCAGTTGACATTTACATACCTAGACTGCCCCTTTCAGCCACAGTCCCATTTATAAACCAGCCTGTTTAGTTAAACTTACTATAATGTGTTACCATCAACTCTATCCATTTCCATACTTTTACAGTCAAGCTATAAATTGAAAACTTTACGTATATTAAACATCAGTACCCCTTCTCAGTCGTCATCCTGTCTTCTAGTAACTGATAGTCTAGGTTTTAACTCCATGTGGTGGTGGTGGTGGTGGTGGTGTAAGATTTATTTATTTATTTATCCCCCTCCACCCCTCCTCGTTGTTTTGCGCTCACTGTCTGCTGTTTTCTGTATCTGCTTGTCTTCTCTTTAGACGGCACTGGGAACCAATCCTGGGACCTTCCAAAGTGGAGAGAGGCTGCTCAATTTCTTGTGCCACCTCAGCTCCCTGCTGCTGCGTCTCTTATTGTCTCTCTTCTGTTTCTTTTTTTGTTGGTCATCTTGCTGCTCCAGCTCTCACACAGTCCAGCACTCCGTGTGGGCCAGCACTCCGCATTGGCCAGCTCACCATGCAGACCAGCTTGCTTTTCACCAGGAGGCTCCAGAAATTGAACCCTGGACCTCCTACATGGTAGATGGGAGCCCAGTCACTTTAGCCACATCCACTTCCCTGTGTGTTTATTCTTAATATTTAGTTCATGTTAGTGAGACCATACAATATTTGTCCTTTTGTGTCTGGCTTATTACGCTTAGATAATGTCCTCAAAGTTTATCCATGTTATCATGGGTCCCAACTTCATTTCTTCTTAGAGCAGCATAGTATTCCATCGTATGAATATACCACATTTTGTTTATCTGTTCACTGATTGATGGACCCTTGAGTTGTTTCATCTTTTGGCAATTATGAATAATGCTGCTATGACTGTCAGTGTGCAAATGTCTGTTCATGTCACTGTTTTCAGTTCTGGATATATTCTTAGTAGAGGGATTGCCAGATCATACGGCAGTTCTATATTTAGCTTCCTGTGGAACCGCCAAACTGTCTTCCACAGAAGCTGCACCATTTTACATTCCCACCAACAATGAATAAGTGTTCCTACTTCTTCACATCCTCTCCAACACTTATAATTTTCTGTTTTTTTAATGGTCATTCTATGAGGTGTGAGATGATATCTCATTGTAGTTTTGATCTACATTTCCCTGATAGCTAGTGATAATGAACATTTTTTCATGTGCTTTTTGGCCATTTGTATTTCCTCTTTGGGGAAATGCCTATTTAAGTCTTTTGCCCATTTTTTTTTTTGGAAAGATTTATTTATTTATTTATTCCCCCCCCCCCCCACTCCCCTTGCTGCTTGTGCTTGCTGTGTCCATTTTGCTTTGCATTTTTCTGTGTCTCCTTGTCTCCCTTTGTTGCATCATCTTGCTGAGTCATCTGCACGGGCCGGCTTGCCTTCACTAGGAGGCGCGGGGAAGCAAACCCGGGGCCTCCCATATGGTAAACAGATGCCCAACCAGTTGAGCCACAGCCGCTTCCTTTTGCCCATTTTTTAAATTGGATTGCTTGCTCTTTAATTGTTGAGGTGTATGATCTTTTTTTATAGCATGGAAATCAAACCTTTATCAGATGTGGTTTCCAAATATTTTCTCCCATTGAAACACAAAAGTGTTAAAGTGTGAGGAGGTCCTATTTATCCATTTTTTCTTTTGTTGCTCGTGCTTCCAGTGTAAGGTTTAAGAAACCCTCACCTACCACCAGGTCTTAAAGATGTTTCCCTACATTTTCTTTTAGGAATTTTATGATTCTAACTTTTATATTTAGGTCTTTGATCCATTTTGAGTTAATTTTTATATAAGTTGTGAGACAGAGGTCCTCTTTCTTTCTTTTGGTTATGGATATCCTGTTTGCCCAGCATTTATTGTATGTGTTGGCTTTTATAATGGGAATTTATTAGGTTAAAAGCTTACAGTTCTGAGGCTGTGAAAATTTCCAAATCAAGGCATCATGAGAGATGCTGTCTCATCAAAAGTCTGCTACTAACAATCCTGGACCCCTTCCACATGGCAAGGCACTTGGAGATATCTGCTGCTCTTCTGGGTCTCATTGCTTCAGCTTCTGGCTGCTCCATCTGTGGCTTCTCTCTCAGGTTCCTCTTTGAGCTCCTGGGTTCCTTTTCTTTACCTCTGTGCTTTTCTCTGTGTGTCTCTGCATGTTTCGCCTGTTTATAAAGGGCTCCAGCAAGAGAACCAAGACTCACCCTGGGTCACGCCTCACTGAAGTAATCTAGTCAAAGGTCCCCTGGCTAAATCCAGTCCAATCAAAAGGTCCAACATCCACAAGAATGGATTAGCTTTAAGAACATGATCTTACTGGCCCCTAATGTGGCTCCTCCTAGCCTGATCTCAGATGCATCCCAGGAGCCACCTGCCCCAGGCTGTACAGAAGAGTCAAGTAAGGAAGAAGGGGCAGGAATGGGCACTGAGTGACCCCCTCACAGCACTTGCCTCCCTCCTCTCCACACTGACATGTAATCTCCTGGCATTGACCATGGACCTTCATCCTCCGCAGGTGGGATATCTGCCTATGGGTGAAAGATGACCAATATATCTGAGCAGACCTTAATCCCTCCCTGAAACCTTCTCAGGAGAGTCTTACCCACAGCGGGGTTTATGCTTCACTGGGGAGATGTGTCCTTGACCTTTTTTGTAATTTCTCCTGGGGCAAAAAGGATTGGCAGGAATGACAACAAATAGTGACTCCAGCAAGGTGTAATGGGCAGGTCCCCTTCTGTATTAAGTAACAATGTTAAACACCAAGCTGGCACAATTTCTGGAACGTAGGAATATTGCCGGCCTCCATATCCCGTGTGTTGCAATAAAGTGAGATTTACCTTTAACAAAGGTGCACACAGCAAAAAAAAAAAAAAAAAAAAAAGAACATGATCTTTTCTGGGATCCCCTAAAAGCTTCAAACTGTCACAGTAAGTTTGAGATACCTGTTGGAAATCTGAGTGTATAGATTGGACAAGTAAATAACCGGATATGAATCTGGAGGCTAGGACAGAAGTCAAGGACAGAAGCTATAAATATGGTGGATACCTGAGTATTTGGGTGGTATTTATTTATTTATTTATTTTAAACAATTTATTGAATATATCATTCATACATGAACATACATAAACTATAAGTGTTCGATAAACACTGTGAACTTACAAAACAAACATGCATAACATCATACAGGGTTCCCACACATCACCCCCCCCACAAACACCCTCCATTGTTGTGAAACATTTGTTAACAAATCATGAAAGAGCATCGTCAAAGTATTACTACTAACTATAGTCCTTATCTTCCTCTCCTATACATTTTAAAAAAGGATTTGTTTATTTATTTACTTACCTTTATCCACCCCCCTACCCCACCCCCATTTTTGCTGTTTCTGTGTCCATTCTCTGGGCAGCTTTCTGTGTCCGTTTCCTGCCCTCTCTTCTCATCCTTCTCTTTGGATTCAATCCTTGGAATCTCTGGTGTGGGAGAGAGCCATGCTACCACCTGCGCCACCTTAGTTCCTGGTTTTTCATCATCTCATCTTGGTTCTCTCCCTTGTGTCACTCTCCTGTTACATCATCATCTTGCTGCATGGCTCATGGGGCCTGGCAGCTCACCTGCTTGCGGGGCCTGGCGGCATACCCACGCACCTTCTATATTTTTCTTTTTTTAATTTTCACTGGGAGGTCCCAGGGATTGAACCCAGGTTCCTCCATGTGGGAGACAGACGCCCAACCACCCAAGCTACATCCGTCCCCCTGCTATATCTCTTTAGGTTGACCAAAGATACCCAAAATTACAGTCTTTTCCTATACAGGATGGTCATATAATAAAATCAGGCTTAGTTCATCACCAGCATTCTAAAAACCAGACCTAGGGAGAAAAACTAGGTCTGGGAACACATGTATGGTTTCTAATATAGCGAATGTTTAGCCTACTCTGATTATCACAAAATCAGGACAGTGAGGATATTCGCATCGTGGGTGGTATTTAAAGCCATGGGGGGGAAGCGGCTGTGGCTCAATCAGTAGGGCTCCCGTTTACCATATGGGAGGCCCCGGGTTCGGTTCCCGGGGCCTCCTGGTGAAGGCAAGCCCGCCCGCACGGCGTGGTTAGCTGACCCAGCGAGCACAAGCAGCAAGGGGGGGATAAATGAATAAATAAATAAAATCTTTAAAAAATAAATAAATAAATAAAGCCATGGGACTGGATGAGCTCACCTTGGAAGAATGTATAGTGCGAAGCAGGCCAAGGACTAAACCTCTGAGTAATAGAAGAGTAGAAGAAGAGTACCAAAGAAGAATAAGTAGCTAGCAATGTAGGAAGAAAGAGTATAGAATATGGAAGTCAAGAAAATATTTCAAGAGGAAGAAAAGGCTGGCTATACTGATGTTGCTAAGAGGTTGAACAAAATAAGAAGTCCCCGTGCAATTTGGCAATATGAAGTTCATTGAATTCTAAAAGGAATCAGTTCTTGACGAAAATGTAGAAAGATCAAAAAAGTTTAAAGAATCTGGGGGCAGGGGGTAATCCACAAAGCTGCCTAGAGACAACCACCATCACCGCTTGACATATTTTTCTTCAGAACTTTTTAAGTATTTTTCTTTTATTTTTTTTTCTTTAAAAGTATTTTTTATATAGTTATGTTCATAATCATTGTAGCAGTTTGGCAGTTTGATGTAATTATGAATTCCAAAAATAGATATTGGATTATGCTTGTAAACTGGTCTGCTAATCTGGGTGTGATTAAATTATGATTAGGGCGTTAACTGGGCCACATCAGTAGGGCATTGAGCCCCACCCCTTGGTGGAGTGGGAATCAAATATAAAAGGCATGGCAAAGGACAGTGTTGGAGCAGTTCTGATGTTGGAGTTTTGGTGAGGAAGGAGAAAAGGCCCCGGGATAGAGACGATCCATTCACCTGAGTGTTTATAGCTGGCCTTGTAGAGAAAGGCAAGCCTAGAGAGCCTCATAGTGTACAGCTGACCTTGTGGAAGAAACAGAAGAGCTAAGGCCAGAGAGAAACAGAGCCCCAGGAAGAGAGTCCTGAACCCTGGCAAACATTGGCAGCTGCCTTGCTCCAGCACATAGCAACAGACTTTGGTGAGGGAAGAAACGTATGTATTATGGTCCAGTAACTGTAAGCTTCTACCCCAAATAAATATCCTTTATAAAAACCAACCAATTTAAAAAAAAAAAAAAAAAACCCAACCAATTACTGGTATTTTGCATCAGCACCCCTTTGGCTGACTAATACAATCATACTCGGTTTTGTTTTTTCTCTTGATACTATATTATAAGCAATTTTACATGTTGTTAACAATCCTTATAAGCACCTTTAAAATATTTTTTCTGATTATAAAAATGTACAATTGTTGTAGAAAACTTGGAAAATCCAGAAAAATATGAAATAGAAACAAAAATGTGTAATAACATGGCCCAGAGACAAGCATTGTTAGCATTTCATTCACTGATTCAATAAATAGTTGAAGACCCGGCATGTGTTAAATACTATTCAGACAACTGGTAAAGAAGATAGGCAAGGTTCCAGGTTTTATAGAACTTAACATTCACTTAGCAGGAGATAGATAATAAACCAGTGAGAAGAGTATGAGAGTAAGTGTGGTATAAAAAATTTAAATAGGGTAATATACTAGCTAGCTATTTTTAAGTTTTAATATTTCACATTTATTTTGAAATAATTTCAGACTTTTAGAAATAGGTACAAAGAACTGTTAAGTACCCTTTACCTAGAACCACCGGTGGTTGGCATTTTATTATATTTGCTTTATCATTCTCCCTAAATATTTATGTGTTTATGTTTATATGTATACTTTTTTTTCTGATCATTTAAGAATGAGTTCCAGGCAGGCACCCCATTACCACTGAATACTTTTGTGTGTATTTCCTACAAATAAGAAAACTCTTATACACACACATATACATGCACACATGTATGCACACCATTAATTATAATCACAATATTGCCATCAAAATCAGGAAATCATCACTGATACATTATTGCCATCTAATTCACAGACCCCGTCAAATTTTACCAACCAATTGGTAAAAGGTGTGGTGTTTGCCAGGTTTCTCCACTATAAAATAACTCTTTTCCTGATTGTAATTAATACATGTTGTGTGGGAGATATTTTCACCCAGTAGTTTTAACACCCATTTGTGACTCTTTTTATTTTTTTTAACTTTTTATTTTGAAATACTTTCAAACTTATAGGACAGTTACAAAAATAATACAAACCTCATAGAGAACTCCAGCATACCCCTATCTGTCCCGATACCCAGGTTCACCAACTTTAACATTTTGCCACATTTGCCATTTCATGCTCTCTGTCCATCAATCTATCAATCCTTCTATTTGTCTACTTACCAAAAAAAAATAATACTGACATTATTTTTACCCTTGTCATTATCCTCACTGGAGATCTTTATTTCTTCATACTGCTTCGATGTATTTTCTTTCGTCTTTTCCTTTGAACCTGCAGAACTCTTTTTAGCATCTTATAGGTCTGATCTACTGGTGATGAGCTCCCCTCAATTTTTCTTTATCTGGGAATGTCCTCATCTCTCCCTCATTTTTAAAAGAAAGAGTCCCAAGATAAAGAATTCTTGGTAGATAATTTTTTGCTTTCGGCAATTTAAATATGTCGTCCCAGTCTGCCTTCTTGTCTCCATGGTTTCCGATGAGAAATCAGCATTTATTCATACAGAGGTTCCTTTGTAGGTGACATGTTGCTTCTCTCTCATAACTTTCAGAATTTTCTCTTTATCTTTGTCATTTGATAGTTTGATTATAACATACCACAGCGTGGGTCTATTTGGGTTTATCCTGTTTGGAGTTCGTTGTGCATCTTGGATGTGTATATTCATATCTTTCTTTAAAATTGGGAAGTTTTAAGTTTTCGACCATAATTTCTTTGAATAATCTCTCTGCTCCTTTCTCTCTTTCTTTTCCTTCTGGGGTTCCCGTAATGTATATATTGGTATACTTGTTGGTGTCCCACAGGTTCCTCAGGCTGAGTCCCTTTTCTTCATTCTTCCACTGCTTCTCAGATTGGAGGATTTCAGTTATCTTATCATCTTGTTCACTGACTCTTCTGTCAGCTGCAGTCTTCTTTTTAACTCCTTTAGGGAATTTTTTTATTTCTCTTACTATGGTCTGCAGCTCTGTTTGGTTCCTTTTTATAATTTCTGTCCCTCTCTTGATATTCTCTTAAGGTTCCTCTTTAATTTTCATGATTTCCTTTAGTTCTTTGTGTTTTCCTTTATCTCTTTGAGCATTTTTTGAAGTCTTTGTCTGGTATGTCTCAGATCTGGTCTTCCTCATTGATAGAGTACTAATGCTTTAATTTTATCCTTTCCTGGGCTGTCACTTCCTGTTTCTTTGTATATTTTGTGATCTTTTATTGAAACCTGGACATTTTGAAATTTTAATGTGTTATTGCTAGAATTTAGACTCTGAGGTGTCTGTTCCTCAAGCTTATATCCAACTTGTTTTTGACAGAGCTTTTCTTTTTTTTTTTTTTCTTGCTGCTTGTGCTTGCTGGGTCAGCTAACCACGCCGTGCGGGCGGGCTTGCCTTCACCAGGAGGCCCCGGGAACTGAACCCGGGGCCTCCCATATGGTAAACGGGAGCCCTACTGATTGAAGCCACAGCCGCTTCCCAGAGCTTTTCTTGAATGCCAGGAACTAACAAAAAAAAAAAAGAGAGAAAAGAGAAAAGACCTTTCCCAGTCTTTACAGATTGACCTGTGTAAGTGCTCTCTTTCAGAGTTTATCCACATGATAAGTTTAGAGACGAGCTTGAGGCCAAAGTGTAGGGGCTGTTCTGATCATTTCTGCATGTTTTGGACATGCATCTGTGGCCCTAGGAATTCCTCCATTTACATGGACAAATGTACTCTTTTCCCTAGGAAATAGGTTCCTCACAGTCCTGGGCACTGTACTTTATGCCATATCCCTTGCCCCAGGTAGCCACTTGACTGCTCTCCCATAACATTCTCTAGGAGAGCTCTGTGTGCAGCCTTCTATACACAGAACAAGTCCTGGGATGGCGAGTCCCTCTGGCCACCACCAAAAAGATGGGTCAGACATCACATGCTCCCATATGTGCACGTGGGTAACTCTGCTATGACCACAGAGTGCTGAAATCTGGTAAGAGGTTGGGGAAGGGGCCAGCCCAGGCACCACGAGAGCCTGCTGCTTCCCTCCCCCGCCCCCTGCCCCCCATAGTTTTCCGTTGTGTCTTTATTCACTTTAGTTAATTTAAAAATGCACTTGTTTTAAAGATCCTATAAATAGAGCAACAACCCACTAATATGGGATAGAAGTCATCCCCCTCAGCATGTTATTTTTGTTTTTGTTTTTTTTTTTTTTTAAAGCATTATTTCTTACAGAAATCTTATTGACCACATAGTAGTTTACAAGAATGTCAGGTATAATGGCATACATAATCTAAGCAAGACAAGCTGATTTAGAATTTACAAAATATGGTAAAAATATACTAATCAAAGTTAGCAGTATGGACCAAGGTATGCAGCAGGCGGAATTGAGGAGGCTGAGGATCCCTTCAAGGCTGGGTAAGAGTGCCCCCTGGAGTAAGACTGCTTTCCCCACCACAAACGCAAATTACTCTCACTAAGAGATAAAGGCATTCCACACACATCTAGATATGCAGCAGAAATTTTGACCTGCTACATATACAGTCTAAATCGACATAACTGTGACACCCTACCTCTTTTAAATATCCTTTTTCTTTTTCCTTCATTTTATTTATTAGAGAAGTTGTAGGTTTATAGAAAGATCATGCAGAAAATACAGAATTCCCATATAATTGCCCCCATTATCAACGGATTGCATTATTGTGGTACTTTTGTTACAATTGATAAGGTAATATTAATATAATTGTATTATTAACTATAGTCTCTAGGTTACATTAGGGTTCATTGTTTGTGTCGTTCAGTCCTGTGTTGTTTTTGTTTTTGTTTTTTAATTCTAGTAACATATTTTCCACTTAAAATAAGTAGTCTTTTTCTTGATTCATCACTCTCCCCTTTACTGCAGTTCTTTGTTTCCTAGAGGTTTGAGAAAAGTGCTTCTGCCAGCTCTTGCTGGTTATTCAAAGCTTCTTCTGGGGAATGGAGCCCTGAAACATCTTATTCTACCATCTTGATCTTCTATTAATGATTCTTGCCTGAACATATTATCATTGTAATGATGTCAAATTGTGATTTTCTTATTCCATCATTATTTCTACATGTATAAGTTGACATTGTACTGTAGAGAAGAGCTTTCTTTTCTCCCTCTTTATCTGTTCATTTAGTTGTATCAGCATGGAATCATGGATCCCTATTTTATTCAGTGGGTCATCATAATCCATTACTGTTATTTATTTTGATGCTCAGATTGTCTCAGATTTGGCTAGTGGGACCCTTCAAGTTGTTTTCAAGGTTTTTTGACATGTCTTTGTCATTCTTTGACACAATCTAGCACAAGATGTTCCAGGCCCAGATGGTCACTGCCTCAACCTTGAATTCAGCCATTTCTCCAAACGAGAAACAGACTGACAAAATAAGTAAAACATCTAATATCCTAGGAGAGGACAGATGTCCTCAAGGAAAGTAAAACAGCCAAGAGGAGAGTGATTTCTGGGTTTGGTGGAAAGGGAAGGCTTACTGATGAGCTTTGAACAAAGACCTTGAAGAGATGAGGAAGCCAGCCATGAAAATACCTGGGGAAGGAACCATCTAGACAGAGCAGTCAATACAAAGACCCTGAGGCAGAAGCATCCCTGACGTGTCTGAGGAAGAACAAAGAGACCAGTGTGGCTGGAGTAGGGTTAGTGAGAGGCAAAGTTGTAAGAAATTAGTTCAGGGAAGTAACAGGGAGCCAGATAGGGCAGGGAATTGTTGGCAATCATTGTAAGGATGACTTTGCCTTTTGCTATGAGATGGGAAGCCATTGGAGAGCTTTTGAGCAAAGAAGGTGTGTTTTTAAAGGACCACAGTGTGGAGAATAGATTTGTAGTTAATTGGTCACACCCTCTTCAGAAGAAAGTTTATGATTATAAATAACAAATACATATATATATTTGGTGTATTATACACATTATTTTGTGGCTTGCTTCCCCTTCACTTAATACATCACAGACATTTTCCCCATTTATTAAGTCTCTTGAGTTCTTTATGTCCAAAGGACTTTTGGATTTAGAAAGGATTAATGGCAATTTGGATCTTAAATCAATATTCTGGTCATTACAACTGCAAATTTTAAAATATGGTTGTTCTTAAGCCTTGAGATTCAATTATAAATAGGATAACAAGATTAGTAAATTGAATAATAATTTGCATGAAAGTAAGAATAATCATTTTTCTTGTTCTTTGATGAAGTTTGATAAACTCTAATCGAATGGATTAAATTCTCCTGAACAGTTATGCCTATTTGAAAATTTAATTAATACATCTCTTTAAGCATTTTAGGTCACATTTATAATTTAATTTATATGATTATTTTCAGTATCTTCAAATGCCCAGTGGGTCAGTAGGTTAACAGCCCTATCAAGAAAAAGACTCCTAAGCCCTTAAATGACTTAAGCATTATTCTTTACTCTTCTTTCTCTAATATCTATTCTATCATCAAGTTCTTTTCTGTTTTACTTTCAGAATATATCCCACATCTGATCACTAACTCGATTTTTATCCTAGTCCAAGCCACAATTCTTCCTTGCCTGAATTACTACAACAGCCTCCTAACTGGTCTAATAACATTCTTATAACACACTAGTATTCTCCACATACTAAGTGATTAGAATGATTATTTTTAAACATAAATCAGATCACATCAAAGCTCTGCTCAGAACTATCTAGTGGCTTCCGATCATAGTGAGAATAAAAACCCAATTCCCTACCGTGGTAAGCAGGTCCTTATGTGATCCTGCTCCTGCCTAAATCTAATTTCATTTACTCTGTCCTGGTCACTGTGCTGCTGACTCTGACTTAGCCACATCGGCCTTCTTGCTTTTCATGAACAGCAAGCACACTTAACTTACACCTTAGTCTGTTTGCACCAGCTGCCTAGAATGCTCTACCCCAGATTTTGCATAGCTCATGCCTTTACTTTATATTAAAGTGCCCACTGAAATGGCACTCAGTACCCTATCTAAAAGAGCCCTGCTGCCTCCTCACACTCTGTCTGTCCCCTTCCCTGCTTTGGTTTTTCCTTCATAGCACTTATCTCTGCTTGACCTTAAATTATATCTTAATTTATTGTTTGTTTCCTTGGATACCATGCTTCTTGATACAAGGACGTGGTTTTCTTCACTACTATGTTGCTAATACCTACAGTGGTGTCTGACACATAGTAGCTATTCAATAAAATTTTGTTCAGTGAATGAATGTGGATATATTATTTTACTTTGACCATTATTTTGATTTTTGGGTAAAATAATTTTTTTTGATATATCTAGCTCATCCAAAGATGGCACTCCTTTTGTAGTTTTTATAAATTTGAAGTTAAACTTACCTCTGAATTCCCTTCTGACTACAACCTGTCCTACATTTATCTATTGTAAATACCCCTGAATCATTTGTCACAGCTGCTTTTGCCTGGAGGACAAATTCAGGGGGGGCTAGCCTGAGAGAAGTTTCTCAGGTTAGCCTTTCCCAGCCCGAACAAGGACAGTATATTAGTCAGCCAAATGGGTGCTGATGCAAAATACCAGAAATATATTGACTTTTATAAAGGGTATTTTTTGGGGGTAGAAGCTTACAGTTACCAGGCCATAAAGCCTAAGTTACTTCCTCACCAAAGTATTGCCATGTGTTGGAGCAAGATGGCTGCTGATATCTGCAAAGGTTCAGGCTTCCTGGATTCCTCTGTTCCCGGGGCTTGTTTCTTTCTGGACTCAGCTGCCCTGCTCTCTCCACAAGGCCAGCTATAGACTATCAGGTGACTGGCGCGCGCGCGCTCACCCTCTCTCTCTCTCTCTCTCTCTCTCTTGCTCTCTCTCTCTCTCTCTCTCTCTCTCTTTGGGGTTCAATGCTCAGTTCTCTCCAGGATGGGCTGCTCTGCTCCTCTGTGTGTTTACTTCCTGGGCTCCAGCTCAAAATTCCCACATCAAAACCCCACCTAACTTCTCCGCTCTGCTATGTAGTTTTCTCTGTGAGTCTCCACCCACCAAGAGGGTGGAGACTCAAAGTCCTACTGACGTGGCCCAATCAAAGCCTTAATCATTATTTAATCAAGTAAAAGTGAAACCTCTGAATCCAATACAATCTAATGTGCAAGCAGGCCAGTTTACAAACATAATCCAATATCTATTTTTGGAATTCATAAATAATGCCAAACTGCTACTGACAGGGACCAAAGAAGGAAGCAGTGGCTGGGTTCACTCTTCTGGGAATGGGGTGAAATAGGAGCCAGCCAGGGTACCAGGAGCTTCTCCCATGGCTCTTTTTTTTTTTTTTTTTTTAAGATTTATTTAATTTCTTTCTTTCTACCCACACACACACTGATCGTTTGTGCTCACTTTGTCTGTTCATCATGTGCTCGTCTTCCTTTTAGGAGGCACCGGGGACCGAACCCGGGACCTCCCATGTGGGAGGGAGGTGACTAATCGCTTGAGCCACCTCCACTTCCTGCTTTGTTGTGTCTCTCATTGTTTTCTTCTTTGTGTCTCTTGTTGCATCATCTTGTTGTATCAGCTTGCCGCACCAGCCCGTTGCACCAGGTCACTGTCTTGCATGTATTCTTTAGGAGGCACTGGGAAGGAATCTGGGACCTCCTATGTGATAGGTGGGAGCTCAGTCGCTTGAGCCACATCCACTTCCCTCCTATGACTCTTTGAAGCTGTGTTTTCTTGATTCAGCACTTGCCTAGTAAATGCAGCTCTTTAATTGTTTTCCATATTTTTTAACCTTTTTTTCCCCCTTTATTAGAGAAGTTGTAGGTTTATAGAACAATCATGCATAAATACAGGATTTCCATATATCATTCTACTGTTAATACCTTGCATTGGAGTGGAACACTTGTTACAATTGATGATACCACATTTTTATAATTGTACTATTAATTAAAGTTCATGGTTTAACCTAGGGTTCACTGTGTAATGTATTTCCATGGATTTTTTGAAAAATAAACTTTTTACCATGGAATAATTTTAGATTTACAGAAAAATGTAAAGATAGTACAGACAGTTCCATATACCATTCACCTAATTTCCCATAAGGTTAACATCTTTTAAGACCATGGTACATACATTAAAACTGAAAAATTAACATTGATACATTACTATTAACTAAACTCCAGGCTTTATTCGGATTTCATCAATGTCCTTTTTGTTTTCCAGAACCCAATCCAGATAACACTTAGTTATCATATCTCCTTGGTCTACTTGATGTGTGACAGTTTCTCAGTCTTTTTGCATCTTTTATGACCTAATTTGTAGACTATTCCTCAATTTGGGCTTGTCTGATTTTTTTTAAAATCAGTTTTATTGATATATATTCATATACCATACAGTCTATCCAAAGTGTACAATCAGTGGCTTTTTTACCCTGGTCTTTCTATTTTTTATTTTTTACTTTTTTAAAGCAATTTTATTGAGATATATTCACATACCATACAGTCTATCCAAAATGTATAATCAGTGGCTTTTCATATAATCACAATGTTGTACATTCATCAGCACAAAAAATTTTAGAACAATTTCATTTTTCCAAAAAGAAAAACTACACACCCCTTAGCAGTCACCTCTCAATCTCTCTGTCCTTCCCCAGCCCTATATAACCACTAATCTAATTCCATCTTTATAAATTGATTTATATTTATATTTTATATAAATAGAATCATACAATATGTAGTATTTTGTGTCTGGTTTTTTTTACTTAGCATAATGTTTTGTTTTGTTTTGTTTTGTTTTTGTCTGATACTAACCTCTTGTAATACTAACATATATTTGTTCAGTTTCAAAGAAAAATAGTCTTATATATGCAATATTACTCATATTCATATTCATATTTTCACATGAGGTTTTACTATGCTATACAGTCCCATGTTACAAGCTGCCCCAGGGACCGATGAAGCTTCTCCCAACTTGCTCCTTTGCCAGGGATAGGGACAGAGCCACAGCCATGTATAATAATCCAAGTTGTGCAGGCCTAGACTGTAGTTGCCCAGAGATACTGATGAAGCTTCACGCCCTTTCCTCACATGCCTGGCGAGGGGGATGGAGCTGCAGGTGTTGGCAGCAAGCTATGTCGGGGGGTCCAAAATGACCTGAGTTGCCTCAGTAGACTTCCGACTATTCAGTCTGTGCCAGCCAGATTTACCTGCAGTTAATCAGAGAGGTTGGTGCAGGGCCTGCCAGCTTTATCCCTGCTAGAGGTGGATCTGAAGCCTAGGCTAGGGCTGCAGTCCAATCTGGGAGGAAAGAAGCCGGTCCCTACCATCACTGTGATTTTTCAGTCAGCCCCACTTCCCCTTGTGCTGGGGGCAGAGTCACATGGCAACTACAGGCCTCTTTCTGACTTGAACAGGTTCAAACTTTAGCTATTCTTAGGATTACACTTTAGCCCACCAGATTTACTAATCAGTAGCTGAAGTTGCTCAACCATCTCTTTCTTCCCCATTTTTGGGAAGCGGAGCTTCCAGTTCCAGCCACGGCATAGCTCCCAAGGCAGCTTGTGCCGCCAGTAGAGAATACACACTGGCCTCCATGACATGGACTACTCAGGAAACTTCTCTGCAGATGGGCAGTCTCCTTCTTTCTTTCAAGGATATTCTAGGATGCTGCTCTGGTCTCCTGGAGCCCCCAGATAGATGCTTTAGATAGCTTTGGGTGTTTACTTACTGCCCTGTAGCACAAGCTGACTGACTCTAGGAGCTACTTGCTCTGTCACCATCTTGCTGGTTCTTTATCCCATAAGTTTTGATAAGTTTGCTCTTGTTTTCATTCATCTCGAAATATTTACTAATTTCTCTTACAATTCCTTCTTTGACCCACTGATTGTTTAGGAGTGTGTTGTTTAGCCTCCACACATTTTCGAATTTTCCTCTTTCCCATCTTTTATTGATATCCAGCTTCATTCCATTATGATCTGAAAAGGTGCTTTGTATAGTTTCAGTCATTATATATGTATTGAGACCTGCTTTTTGACCCAACATGTGGTCTATCCTGGAGAAAGATCCATGGGCACTTGAGAAGAACATACAACCCACTGATTTGGGATGCAACATTCTGTATATGTCTTTTAGGTCTAGCTCGTTTATCATATTGTTCAGGTTTTCTATTTTCTGTTGATCTTCTGTCTACTTGTTCTACCTATTGATGTGAGTGGAGTGTTGAAGTCTCCACCTATTAATGTAGAGATGTCTATTTCTTCCTCCAGTTTTGCCAGAGTTTGCCTCTTATAGTATTTTGGAGCATCCTGGTTAGGTGAATAAATTTTATGACTGTTACTTCTTCCTGGCGGATTGTCCCTTTCATTAATAAATAATGCCCTTCTGCATCTCATAACTCTTTTGTATTTAAAGTCTGCTTTATCCAATATTAGTATAGCTACCCCTGCTCACTCTTCTTTTTTTTTTTTTTTTTTTTTTTTTTTTAACCCTGGTCTTTTTTTGGTTATTCTTTGCATGGAATATCTTTTTCCAACCTTTGACTTTCAGCTGATTTATATCCCTGGGTCTAAGGTGAGTCTCTTGTAGGCAGCATATGGATGGCTTATTTTTTTTTATCCATTCTGTCAGCCTACATCTTTTGATTAGGGAGTTTAACCCATTCACATTCAGTGGTATTACTGTAAATGCATTATTTACTTCCACTTTTGTATTCTTTGGCTTTCATATGTCATATTTGATTTTCATCTGTCATTAACCCTTTTGGTTATCCTTTCTGATAGTCTTCCCTTTTAAACTCTCCTCCAAGACTCTCTCCTGTCTATTCCTTTTGGGCTGTAGGGCTCCCTTTGGTTCTTCCTGCAAAGCTGAATTCTCTTTTATGAACTCTCTTAGTTTCTGTTTATTTGTGAATATTTTAAACTCATCTTCATATTTTTGCCAGATAAAGAATTCTTGGCTGGCAGTTTTTCTTTTCCATTATGCTAATTATATCATACCCTTGTCTTCTCACTTCCATGGTTTCTGATGAGAAATCCACACTAAGTCTTACTGGATGTCCCATGTATATGATGGTTTGTTTCTCCCTTGCTACTCAGAATTTTCTCTTTATTTTTGACGTTTGATATTCTGAATAGTATGTGTCTTGGAGTAGGTCTATTCAAATTTATTCTGATTGGGGTACTCTTTGCTTCCTGGACATGTAAATTCATTTCTTTCATCAGAGTTGGGAAACTTTCAGCCATTATTTCCTCAAATCCTCTTTCTGCTCCTTTCCCTTTTCTTCTCCTGCAACTCCCATGACTTGTATGTTGTTGCACTTCCTGTTGTCATTCAGCTCCCTGAGCCCCTGCTCGATTTTTTCCATACTTTCTCTCTGTTCTCTCTTTCAATTTCAGCTTTTCTGTCTTCTACATCACTTATTCTTTCTTCTATCATTTTGAGTCTGCTGTTGTATGCCTCAAATGTGTTTTTTATCTCACTTATTATGTCTTTAATGCAAAGCCATGAGCTCTGTTATTTCTCTATTCAGGTTTTCAAATTCTTCTTTGTGGCTGCTCAGTGTCTTGATGTCCTTTATCTCTTTAGCCATATTGTTTTCAACTCATTAATTAGATTTTGGAATTTTTATCAATCTTGTTGATTAGCTGTCTCAAATCCTGTGTCTCATCTGAGTCTTTGATATATTCCTTTGCTTCAGCCATTTATTCCATTTTCTTAGTATGGCTTGTAAATTTTTATTTATTTTTTTTTTTTGGGGGGGGGCTGTTTCCTAGGCATCTGATTATGATGGTGAGTTTACTCTGATGCTCCATTTCTCTTGCTTTCATAGGGATTTATTGGTGGGAGGCTGTATGTTACTACCATTCTTTGATTCTTGGTTCATCCTGTTCCAGGTATTTAGGATTGTCCCTGTTAGTTGTTCAAGTCTATGCCATGGACCCAGTGATGGATTGCAGACTCTTGGGGAGGGAGGCTGTACAGGCCTGGAAAAAGCCTCTCTTACTTACTTTTCATTTCCTCATATGCACTTCCTTTGTCTGCCAGCAGATGGCACCCTTTGACAGCCCTAGCATTCAAAAGCCTGTTCAGAGTGTGTTTGCAGCAACTCTGACTCACCACAACACTGTGCCAGGATCCTGCCTGGAGGCTGTCCAGAACTGGCAATTCAAACTTTCTCAGAGGCTATTCCCCAACCTTTGCTGGCATCCCCCCACCCCACCCCCACCCCCTTTTCCTGGGTAGGAAATAATTCCACTCCCTTCTGCATCAACAACCAGTCCCCGTCAGCAGGGAGGGTGCTTGAGAGGGTTGGATCTCTTTATTCCTGTGATGGCTCCCAGGGCAAACAATGGTACAGCCCCTCCTGGCCTAGAAGGGTTGTGGGACAGAGTAGAGCAAATTAGGCTGGGTCCCTCTTGCTCCTATTTCCTAGGGAGGTGGATCTCTGTGGCCCCTTCTGTCTGTAGCCACTGGCCCGAGGCCAGAGAATTCAAAATTGTCTGCTTGTAGGGTAAGAGATGTGCACTGGCAGCTGCATCTGCGGCTTCTACTCATGGTCTTTCAGTTGAGATTTTTTTTTTTCCTTGTGTCCCTCTCTTCTGGGTGGTATCCAGCCTTCCTCTGGTGTCCTAAACCCTAGAACTTTTTTTTTTTCCCCCAGGCCATTTCTGCCTGTCCTCTAGCTATTTTTCTCTGGATTTATATATGTTACCATATATATATAAAACCTAACATTTCCCCTTTTAACCATATTCAGATGTATATATCAGAGCTGTTATTTACATTCACAATGTTGTGCTACCATCACCACCATCCATTACCAAAACATTTCCATTGTTTCAGTTAGGAGCCCTGTATATTTTAAGCCTTAACTTCCCATTCTCTATCCCTACCCCATCCCCTGGTAACCTATATTCTAGTTTTTGACTAATGAGTTTGCTTATGCTAACTTTCATAACCATGGTTTTGAGGAAGCTACTCTCTTTAAATCTCATCTGCCACTTTTGTCCAGGATGAGTTGGAACAAAAGCCACCCTTAGAGCTGGGCACCCCAGCAATCTGAAGTAGGTAATGAAAAGCAGTGATTAATGATCAGACCACATATCCCCAGATCTTGGAAAACTAGATCTTTATATTCCACTTTGGCACCTGCAAACTGTACCTGTAGCCCAGGCTGCATTCCCCACTGTTGCTTGATAGTAACTGCTACTTGGAATGTGAAATTCATTGGTATTTACATGATTTACCAGCCTCTTCCTCCTGCTCTTCCCTGGATGCTGCACAGTGTTCTACAAGAGTCCAGTGTTTCGAAATACTTGATGGAGACAGTTTCTGCCTGTTGAATAGTCACTTTGATCGAGAGGCTGATCCTGGCACTTCCTGCTCTGCCATCTTGCCACAGTCTCTCTGTTACCGTATTTTAAAATATTATTTCCTTAAATTTCTGGCTGTCAGTTGCAAAAATATTCTTCCTCTTGGTGTATCTGCTTAATCTAGTCTGTTTCACTTAGTAAGTATTGTATAAAATACTCCTTTAATTGAATTGATGTGAATGTTACTAAGTATAGTATGTTGCAAGATTCTTTTCAAAATAAATCCTTCTTAATGTTTACTTTCTTTTCTCCTCCAGAAATCAGAATATTAAGAGACTGTATTCTAAGAAACTATAAACTGCATGTTTAGGTAGATTTTGCTATATTACAAAATGTTACTTTTCTTTATATCCTATTTGTGTTAAAATATATTTAAGCAGAAGACAGGATTATTTTGATTTTTAAAATTCACCTTTTGTTTAATATGTTCACTTGCTATTCAGCTCTTCATTTAAAGTTGGTTCTAACTAACATCTTACAAAGATGAGTTGTTGGAAAATTCCGTACCTAGACTGTGGAAATAAACTACTTGATTGCTATTGGTGAACAAGGAACTAACTACTCTTAATTCCAATTTCCAGAATAAACCTTACTATGTTCATAGCTTATCAGCACTAAAGTGCATACTAGAGATAATCATATGTGGAAAATTTTGAGGTTTTGAGATAGACAGTTTAAACAATGACTATCTAATTTTTGTGAATCCTGTTGCACTGTGGGATTGATTTAGAAAAATTTTCCATTAAGGTACACTGAGAAAAACAGGCTCTCTGCCATTAAAACACTTGAGTACTTCAAAGACAGTGATTTTTTTTGTTGTTGTTTACAGTGCCTTAAGTGTGATGAAATGGTGTCAGAAGTAGACAGAACCTATTTATAAACTAAAAATAAATGACAGATGACTTGGACAGGATTTTTTAAATATCTCTAGAATTGGTTTTAATTAGAAGCATTTTTCTTTTTAATAACTTATATAGTAATACATGTTCATTATAGAAAATAACAAAGGAAAGAAAAATAACCTATTATCCCAGCACACAGAGACAACCACTGTAAACATTTTATGTATATTCTTCCAGACTCTTCTTTTTCTATGTGTATCCTATTTGTTGTTGTTTTTAATGTAATTGGGATTTTTGAATCGGTTTTGATTCCTAGCCTCACTACCTTGGGCCAGTTATTTAGTAATAATTTTTCTTTGCCCCAGTTTCCTCATTTATTAAATTGGGATAGTAATATCTACCTCATGGAATTGGGGATTATTATAAAGATTAAGTGAGATTAATACTTGTTAATGCTTATAACAGTGCCTGTGATGTTTACTGCTATGTAAGTATTATTAAATAAATTAAATACATACTCACTTTTTAAACTTAAACATTTTCTCAAGTCAAAAAAATTTAATGATTCTTTAGTCTTAGGTCATATGGATATACTATGAATAAACTCTCCCCTATTATTCTTGTTTTTCTTTTTCTTTTTCTTTTCAGTATTATAAGTAAAGCTGTGATCAACATTCTTATTTCCTTAAGGCAAATTCCTACAGGTAAAATTGTTGCATTCAAGAGTCTATATGTTTTATAAAAAGTTTTGGATGCTTATTGCTAAATTGCCCTGTGGCAATTTCATGGTAAATATATTCAGCAGTATATGAGTATTGGTTTCCCTATAACCTTCAGCAATACTGGATGTTATTGTTTTTAAAAACTTTGCCAATATGGCAGACAAAAAGTTGTATCTTGTTTTAATCTGCATTTCCTTCAGTTAACTTTTTTGTTTGCTTGCCATTTTTCTTTTTTCTTTCATGACTTGCCTTTTAATGTCTTTTGCCCATTTTTTTCTTGGATGTTTGACTTTTTCTTTCTGATATGTAATGGTAGATAAATCCATTTTCTGTATATCACAAATAATTCACCTTGTTTCTTTCACCTTTTAAATTTTGTTTGCAGTTTTTAGGATATAGAAGTTTTCATTTTTATGTAGTAAAATATATATTTTTTTCTTTATGGTTTTTTGCCTATGATATTAAGATTAGAAATGGTCCTTCATATCCTATGACTCTAAATACATCTTATGAATGTAAATATTCACCCATGTTGTTTCTGAGCTTTATTAATCCATCTTCTTTGTAACTTTGCTGCTATACTTAAATGGCCACTCAGTTTGAGGATGTCAGCCATTTAAAGTGCAAAATGGAGGGATCTATTTGTTAAGAAAGATTAAAATAGTGAAGCAGATGTGGCTCAACCAGTTGGGTGCCAACTACCACATGGGAGGTCCCAGGTTCAGGTCCCAGTGTCTCCTAAAGAAGATGAACAGGCACCGCCCACACCACAACCAGCTAGATGCTGCCCCTGCCGCAAAGAGCAGATGCCAGAAGCCAGCAGAAAAATAAAGTAAATAAATAAATCTTTTTTTTTTTTTTAAAGATTAAAATAGCTCAGTAGGAAATTTGAGAAATAAAAAATATGCAGCATTAAATAAGTTACAAACATCATTGCAGGGAAGCGGATGTGGCTCAAGCAATTGGGCTCCTGACTACCATATAGGAGGTCCAGGGTTCAATTCCCGGGGCCTCCTGGTGAAGAGCATGCTGGCCCACGTGGTAAGCTGGTCCACGTGGAGAGCTGGCCCACACGGAGTACTGGCATGCGCAGGAGTGCTGGCCCGCACAGAGAAGCTGGCGCAGCAAGATGACACAACAAAAAGAGACACAGAAGAGAGACAATAAGAGCCACAGCAGAACAGGGAGCTGAGGTGGTACAAGAGATTGAGCAGCCTCTTTCCACTCCAGAAGGTCCCAGGATTGGTTTCCGGTGCCACCTAAAGAGAAGACAGGCAGACACAGAGGAACACATGGAGAGCAGACAGTGAGCACAAAATAGTGCAGAGGAGTGGGGATAAATAAATCTTTTTGAAAAATCATTGCAAATGAATGGCGATAAAATGTAATACATAATCCTGGACTGGATCTAATAATGGAGGAGGAAAGGCCCAAGAGGAGATTATTGGGACATAGGAAAAAGTTGGAATATAGATTATTAGCTTATATCAATGTAGAATTTCTTGAATTTGATAGCTGTACTAAAGGTGGTTACATAAGTAAATATCCTTGTTCTTGGGAAATGTGCATGGAATTATTATATGTTCAAAGACTACCATAAATACAACCTATTTTCAAAGGTTTAGAAGATACATACATATGTACATACAACAAATGTGGCAAGATATTACAAATTGGTGGATCTGGGTATCTATGTGGTGGGTGTGTTGGAGTTCTCTGTATGGGTTTTGTTTTATTTTTGCAACTGTCCTGTAAGTATAAAATTACTTCAAAATAAAAAGTTTTAAAAAGTCATTGCAGAAGGAAGCGGCTGTGGCTCAATCAGTAGGGCTCCCGTTTACCATATGGGAGGCCCCGGGTTCAGTTCCCGGGGCCTCCTGGTAAAGGCAAGCCCGCCCACACGGCATGGTTAGCTGACCCAGCGAGCACAAGCAGCAAGGGGGGGATAAATGAATAAATAAATAAAATCTTAAAAAAAAAAAAAAAAAAAGTCATTGCAGATGAAAACAGTCTTAAAGATTGATATTAATAGCAAAGATAAGAAAGCTTAGTTTCCCCTCTCAGATAATTCCCAGTAATAAAAACATTTTAACAATTTAACAGTCAAAAACAAAAATGCAGATAACTTTGAATCTTTCTTCTCATATAATATACATTATCAGTCTTGGGAATCAAGGCTGGGTTCTGACCATATTGTTTATATTTCATGATGCTTTCACCTAACACTGAGTCTAGAAATGTCTTTCCTTGTTCTTTGATGCTCTTTTTCTTCTTATCCAACTGAAAATAGGATTAACTAGTTATGGGATTTATTTTCATTTGAATTGTATTGCAAATTTCAGTTTCATTCCCAAAAGTAGAAATAATTTGATGGGATTACAATAATTATGATTTAATATTTTTACACAATTTCACTATATTTGAATACTGAATTTTCCCCAAAACATATTTTCATTATAAATATTTTTCTAATTTGTATTTTTCCCTTTCAATCTCCTTATTTGCATTTTCACTGACTTTATCAAACTTAAATTTTGTATTTTGTCTTTTGAGATAATAGTAGTGATATAAAATTGAAGTGGGTCTAATGCCAACTGCAACAGTTTTTTCTATAGAATACTGTTAGTACATTGACTTCTTTAGTTAGTTGGGATAAAAATGACTCAGCCAAAAATCTCTTTTGCAAATAAAACTCTTTGGTGTGGAATATGATTTCTTTAGCCTATATTAAATAATAATTATTATAACAGAAGGATTATTTTAGCCTAGCATGACTTTAAACATTTTATTTCATATAGTTCTTTATGCCACCATAATGAGTATGGATTATCTTTTATTCATTCCCTATTCTTGCCTTTAGCCTTGCTAGTATAAACATTTACAGATTTTGTGTGTCATGGTGTAAATTAACTTTCAATTTTCTTGAGCATTTTCTATTTTTCAATGAGCTCTTCAATTCCTCACTTAAATAACTGAGTAGCATATATTAGCTTTGGATTTGGACTATGGTTCCTTAAATATAATTTTAACCTTGAGATATCTTGATAGCAGTTATTTGAATAAAATATTTCTTTAGTTACTTAAGATGCTTAGACAAGGTAAAATTTAAATATTTCTTCTGTGCCTTAAGCTCCCATAAAGCCCCTTGATAAGTGCCAGGCTTGATTTTTGACAGCTAATCCATCCTTTGAGTGCATAGTGAATCTGTCTCACCACCAATGACTCACAAGGGTTTCAGAACTCATGTTAGTAGTTGTGGTTTATTGGTCCAGGTCACTTTCACTAATCCCCAGGTTCCTTTAGAGGATGTAAGAGAAACACCAACCCAATATGGGCAGGCTTCTCAAATCATTGTGTTAGCCTGATCATGTACAATTATATTTAGACACAAATAGAACAACACTAATTATATTTTATCTCTATTCTGATTGGTTATAACCAATTACCTATCTTTATCAATTATTAATAATATGTTCTTAAGCTTATGTAATGTCATAAGTTTTTCTCAGCTTTAGTCTTAGTTAACCCAAAACCTTTTTCTTCTTGCCCTTTTCTCTGCAGCTGAGTAATCACCTTTTTTTTTCCCTCACAGCTGCAATTTTTTGCTTACTTCCTCTTTCCCTTTCCCATGGAGGTCATCTCTGCCTTGTGCATTTTGGGTCTTGGGGGAATCTGTTGTAAATTCTCTGTCTTCTTCCTTTCCCACATATACTCCTCTGCTTGACTTCCTGCCTAATTCCATTCTGTTCCTCAGACTGATTCCTCCTTTCTCCATCACCAGTAGTCTCATCACTGGTCTCTTCTCTTTCTACTCCATGCACCCAGCCGCCTTTCCCCCTTCTTTAGGCTAGATTCCTGGTACATCCCATCAAATATCCTTTGAAATTAAATTGTTAAGCACTTCTAACTGAAATACTGTGAAATTTGGGTTGTGACTCAATATTCTTATTGTAACAAATAATTTGTTACATATAGTGTTAAGATTTAAGCTTGAATTTAAAATGCATGAGACCTTCTTCTTCAACAGTAGCCTCATTGCATTTCAACCTAGAGCTTTGTGAGCCAAAGCAGCCCTAGCATAGTATGCTGAAAATCCAGAATCTGCCTCTAGTATTTAATGTAATATTGTATTTTATCAATTCTAAAAATGTGGTTTTATGTCTGAAATCAATGTACCTATTACAATAGTGTGCTATAATTTAATTGACAGCAGTTTTTCTTTCTTAAATATACATAAAATGATGGTGTATCTTAAAATTGATAGTGTGATAGATTTGATGAACTACAGTAATGATAATAAAAATAACTGACATTTGTTGAGTACCTACTATGCACAGGAATATTTATAACTGCTTTATGCATATTATCTCTTTTAATCCTTATACCATACCTAGGAAGTATAACCCTAGAATGTACAGATGAAAAAACTAAGACACAGGAGAGTTTAACTGGTAAGTGATAGAGCTGAGATGCTAACACAAGCAGCAGAATAGCCCCTGATCTGCCCTTTTAACCTTCCCCCCACTATGTAATACTGCTTCTTCAAGCTTTTTTTTTTTTTCCCCTTTAAGGCACCGTTGGCTTCACTGCATGACCGATGACCCCCCAACAACAAAACCACCTACTGCTCGTAAATTCATTTGGGCAAACCATAAATTCAATGTGAGTGGCACTCCAGAACAATATGTACCTTATTCCACCACTAGAAAGAAGATTCAGGAGTGGGTCCCACCTTCAACACCTTGCAAGTAAAGACAATTAAAAATTGTTTAAACATGTAAAATATGGTCTTTTCATGTAATTGCACTTTTACTGCTTACTGTTGACTTGATTAAAATTGTTTGACTGAACATTGTCTTTTGTGACTTTTTGCCATTGTCTATGTCATTCCGTCAACTGCAAAATAAAAGCTAAAGACCTGGGTAATTGAGTAGACTTCAGTTGGGATGACTACCTGATTTACAGTTCCCCCTTTTCTGGTAACAGCCCTAGTGGTCATGTCTGAACTTTGTGACGCTGCTTCACTGCCATAACTGATTGATAGGGGAAATCCTAAACCCAAGCTGAGGCAAACAAATTTTCTCAATGGAATTTTAAACTTGAATGAAGACACACACAAGCTGAGAGTCAATGGAGTTGGGTGGCTTATGGTATCTCTCTAAAGAGAAAGCTACCAAAAGTTTTCTATTTGCTGATTCTTGGTTATTTAACAATTTATTTGAATATGTGGAACTATCCCAGATGCATTCCAATATATTCTTTTTTTTTTTTTTTTTTAAGAATTATTATTTATTTATCCCCACGTTGCTGCTTGTGCTCTCTGTGTACATCTGCCTTGCGTTTTTCTGTGTCTGCTTGTCTCTCTTTGTTGCATCATCTTGCTGCACCAGCTCACCGCACTGCATGGGCCATCAGCTCACCATGCTGCATGAGCCGGCTTACCTTCACCAGAAGATCCCGGGAATTGAACCTGGGGCCTCCCATATGGCAAACGGGAGTCCAACCAATTGAGCCACAGCCGCTTCCCCCAATATATTCTTATTTCTTTAAGCTAACTAGGTTCATTAATTTTTGTTGCTGGCAAACAAAAGAACCTTGACTAATATACAGATCGGTACCAAGAGAGTGGGTTTTAGGCAAAAGACCCTTAGGAAATGTAAAATTTCTAGAATTGGTTATTGTGTCTAGGTGGGATGAAAGGCAATGCCACATCTTTCTGTATTCTGGGTTGGAAAGCTAAGCCTCAGTGATCAAACTGCTTATCAAGGTATTGCCTTTAGTCAATACTTATCCTGAGGATAAGGCCCTTGGATACTTGTTAGTAGCCACTATAAAAGAATTAATGGTAAACAATTTAACAGTGATGACAAACAGGACCGTGGAGTACCACATATATATGTGGTACCAACCACATGGAGTCAGGTGGTTACTTCCTACAGCACTGGGTAACTTATGGGAAAGAATGAACCTTGATCCCTAAATCTCAACTCAAGGCATTAAATGAAACCCAGGACAAGTATATGGCTCAGCTGAATAAGCAAGAATCCTTCCCAGGTTTCTTATGTGAAAATTAAGGAAACGGATGTGGTCCTGACTGTTGGAGTAGGAATATCTGGAGGAAAGTAGAGTAGTAGTACTCAACATTGACTGCACATTGGAGTCACCTGGGGTGTTTGTTTTGTTTTGTTTTTAATACTGAGTCCCAGGCAATTAAAACGGCACTTCTGAGGGTGAGATCAAGACATCCATAATTTTTAAAGCCCCCCAGGTGATTCCATTTACAGCCAAGATTGTGAACTACTGAGCTAAAGCAATCAACACATCCAAACCAGTTTTTCTGAAATTCTTCCTTGGTCATAAGAAACTAATGTTTGCTCACAGCCTTACCCCTCTGTATCCCTCACAACATTATTAGGTTGAATTTGGTACCCTCAGGAGATAAAATAGCAATGTATTAGTTTGGACAGCTGTCTGTAGTTTGCTGATTGATTAATATAGAATGTGTTAGATTGACATTTCATAAGTTCTGTCTATCCACCACTTTAACTCTTCTGTAAAGGTCTAAAAGACTGCTATCTGATGCCATTAGGAATAGATAAGGGAAATTTGTGAATAATTAGAAGTTCTTTTCTGGCTGCTGTCATTTCTAGGTCAAGGATGCTAGAGAGCAGAAGTGGATGGTAGGGGTCAACTAGATAAGATTGTAATAAAGAATTCATTCAACAAATGATGCTGGGACATCTGGATAGCCGCATGCCAAAGAATGAAGTTGGACGCCTGTATCAGTTATACACAAAATAGATTAATGACCTAAATATAAGAGCCAACGGGAAGCGGCTGTGGCTCAATCAGTAGGGCTCCCGTTTACCATATGGGAGGCCCCGGGTTCGGTTCCCGGGGCCTCCTGGTGAAGGCAAGCCCGCCCGCGCGGTGTGGTTGGCTGACCCAGCGAGCACAAGCAGCAAGGGGGGGATAAATGAATAAATAAATAATCTTTATAAATAAATAAATATAAGAGCCAAAACTAGAAAACTCTTAGAAGAAAGCATAGGAGTAAATCTTTATAACCTTGGAGTTGGCATTGGATTCTTAGATATGACACCCAAAACACAAGCAACAAAAGAAAAAAAATAAATTGAACTTCATCAAAATTTAAATGTTTTGCATCAAAGGACATTTATCAAGAAAGTGAATAGACAACCTGCAGAATAGAAGAATATATTTCCAAATCATATCTAATAAGGGTCTAGTATCCAGGATATATAAAGAGCTCAATAACAAAAAGACACCATTGAGAAAAAAATGGGCAACAACTTGAATAGACATTTTTCCAAAGAAGATATACAAATGGCCAAGCACATGAAAAGTTGCTCAACATAATTAGTCATTAGGAAAATGCAAATAAAAACCACAATGAAATACTATTTCACACCCACTAGGATGGCTGTAATGAAAAAAAAGGAAAATAAGCATTGGTGAATTTGTGGAGAAATTGTAACCCTCATACATTGCTGGTGGGAAAGTAAAATGGGTCAGCTGCTGTGGAAAACAGTTTGGTGGTTCTTCAAAAACTTAAACATAGAAATAGCACATGATCCAGCAATTCCACTTTTAGGTAAATACAAAAGAATTGAAAACAGGTATTCAAACAAATACTTGTACACCTATGTTTATAGCAGCACTAATCTCAATAGCTAAAAAGTGGAAACAACCCAAATGACCATCATCAGATAGATAAACAAATTGTGATATAGGCATACAATTGAATATTATTCAGTCATAAAAAGAAATAATGTACTGATGCCTGCTACAACATGGTTGAGTCTCAAAACAGGCTAAGTGAAAGAAGACCAACAGAAAAGGCCACATACTATATGATTCCATCCAATCTAAAATTACCTCTCACAGAAACTTCCTCTTAATATCGCCTTGTTTTATTTTCTTCATGATACTTATTCCCTTTTGGAAAAAGGCAGAATCAAAATTATTCCAGGGGGATGGATGTGGCTCAAATGGTTGGGCGTCCGTCTCCCATATGGAGGGACCTGGGTTCGATCCCTAGGACCTCCCGGTAAAAAAAAAAAAAAAAAAAAAATTATTCCAATAACTAATCTGTGTATTCAGCACTTACTGAACACCAACTATCCACCTATGAAGACACTATACAAATAAGCATAATGAAGTAATACAGTAATAATCCTATTTAGTACTTTGCTAGAGGTGAGATAATGACTGAAATTGAACAGCAACTTCGAATAATAAATCTGAAAATCTAGCAAGTTAAAGCTTGTGTGAAAAATAACATTATATAGCACGGAAACTCATAAGTAGGGAACTTAGGTTTCATTGAGTAATTTTATAAGAGAAAAAAGTACAGTACCATAATGTGCAGTGCTTTCAGAAAGATGTGATCATTTAAAGGATTTGTAATCACTTGTGTGATCAGCTCTCAAAGACCTCAAGACTTGCATCACTGCTTTAAATCATGCTCTTTTATATGGAAAAATCCTATTTATAGCATTCTCCTCAAATACAAGTTAATTCTTACACTGGTGCCAAGTGTAAGAAGAATATAAAGTACACAGTAATCAAGTCACATTTGTCATCTCTGGCTCCAGGAAGGTAATGTCTTTCCATAAATTATTTATTTATGGAAATAATGGAGCTTCAGGAATGGGATTGTTGCGGTAGCTTGTTTAACAAATCCATTGGGATTGAAACGTCTAAACAAAGCCTGAGTATGGTTGGAAGGTGTTGGAAAGAAGATCTAGTCAAATCACTATGTTGGGGATTGTCCTAAAAAGGTTAGCCTTGTTTGCAGGCTCTTTGGAAGCAGACTGGAGTTCTGGTGAGAGTCAGTTGCTTGGAGGAGGGCCTGCATTCTCATTGACCCACAGAGCCTGGTCACTAGTCTTAGGAAAGTTGTTTCCCACAGTGATGTCTGGTGTTGATAACCACCCTCAAGTCCCAGAGAAGAGGGGAAACATAAAGGCCACTGTATTGCCCATTTCACATAGAATACAGTGTGAATTGTGCCCCCTGGAATTATGAAACACCTTAGTTCTGGGTTACCCCCCAGGGTATGTCAGAGAGAATCCAACAAATGTCTGGACATCTGTTTTTGCTTGCCTCGCATCCATTCTCCTTTCTTCTGGTCATAGAACCCTGGTTTCTCAATGACCATCCTTTTAACTATATTCATTCCATTTGGTCAGTGGACTTCACTGTGCACCCACTTTCTGATTCTCAGAATTTTGTTTCACACTAGCTTCAGTGATTGGTTCAGGAATGAATAAGTGACCCAAGACAGGTTAATGAAACTCAAGTCCAGGACTCCAGTTATTCATGTTGACAAATAGAAGTCATTCTATAAGATTTGTGACTTGGAAGATATAAGTCCACTGCAGCTGGGAGGCACTGCACCAAGAAAGGCTGCCTGAAAATGAAGTGAATGAAAGGAAAATGGATCCAGTAGAGATTCCTGATTATATTGTTTAAGGACCTGGCTCCATGTGTGCCTGAAGCTGCATGTAGACTTTTCAGTTATCAGTTATGTGAACCAATAAATCCACCCCCCACCTTTTTTTTTCTGAATCTAAATTGACTTGGACTTTTTTCATTTGCAACTGAATGATCTCACTGATATAACATCCTTATGACTTTATTCTCTTTTAGTAATTGAATTTTTTATTGGTATGTACTATCTTACTTGATGTAGCCCTTGTTAGGGGTTTTCTTTCATAAATATGGGCATATTATGGACCCATGGTGTTTGCCAGGCTTTATTACTGCAAATTAGTAGATAACTTTATTTTAAAAACATAAGTTTATGTTGAAGTGTATACATATATTCCATGGAGCATCTGCATATGCATTTGAGGATATGTCCAGGTATTACCGGATTTTGTCTAGGTTCTTGACTTCTACTGCAGAAATGAATTTCAGAGCACGTCAGGTTAGTTAGGCCAGTAAATTATTAAGGTAGGGAGGGAAGAGAAATGGCAGAAAATAACAGATCACGGGTCCCTGGTAGAGAGTAAGGGACTGAAGAGTAATAAAGAGGACTGATTTATAGACTATAATTTCCCATTATAGATTATAAATGCCCAGGTTTTACTTGCATGTTGTTCCATGCAGGGGGACATGGCGAGAGCAGAGTGCAGAAGCCAAGAGGGCCGAGAGAGAGCGGAGAGAGATTTGACCTTTGCGCTTGCTTTTTAAACCATTAATTATTCCACCCCTTTGCTAATGGCATGGGAGGAGTCCCAGGTGTTTGCTGTTTTGATGATTACCCCACCCATCAATCCCCTGGGTGGGCCCAATGATAATGTCCCTGGAGAATATCTGGGGCTTCTCCTGGATTCCGGAGGGAATCTCATTCTGAATGACAGAAATCTCGCAAGGGTCTTCCAGCAGCCATCTTGGGGGTATTGATGTCCACATGGTCTTCTTGCCAGGTTCCAGATCCATCTATTGGTTCCCTATATGAAGCCTGCTTCACAGTCTTGAAAATTCTTGAACATGATGGCTCTACTCTAGTTTCAGAGAACTCTGCAGATTTGCAGATTTGGCTGTGTGTAGCTTGATGTTGGAACTTTAAGCCACAACAAAATTGCTAGAAATTGACTTTCATTTTTATTCACTATTAAATAAGGCTAAACATCAACTTCACAATTTTAGGTGATTTATGATATTCTTTTACAGCAATAGAAAGGGGATGGAAAAATTACATTCCAGAAAAGTTGTGTCCTAATTTGAAATTTAAATATAAAAATTACCATGAAAAACTATTTTCTTTTCATTTATGAAAAGCTGTCTCACTACAGGTAGGATTGGTAAATTTATAATGTTAAGTATTCCATCCAAGGCAACACAAAATCACTTAGAACCATTGACTTTAACTTGAGCTGGAAGGAAACAAAATATTACTCATGGAAGAAGCAGTCAGCTACACAAAGTCATCCAAACAAAATGTGCACACCTCAAAAGTATCATCTAATACAACAATATTGTTAGACTAAGAGAGGATGCCCATGGAGGATAGGGTTAGGTCAATTTGAGGGCCATATATAGTTTGAGAAGCATATACAACATTAAAATGTAATTTTGCATTAGGAAAATGAAAATACAATGTGAATTTTAAAAAGATTGAGAAACTCAGTTCCAAATATGTTTCCTCAACACAAAGGAAAGTAACACTTGCCCTAGTATAAATCCTCTTAAAAACAATTCTGTCCCATGGGCAAGTGCCATATGATTATTCCATGATTTTACAATTGAGCATAATTTAGATTGAGTTGGGCCTCTTTCTACAAATTACATTACCTGCAGGTGAGTGTAGAATGATCTGTAGGGTGGGTAAGGTATGGCATAAAGCCCTGGGTGGGGACTGGTATTTGGGGAGAGGAAGGAGGATGAGGATTACAAGTTCTTGAACATTATGAGACCACACAAAAGTTGGACAGCAAATAAAGAGGCTTGGAAGGCTGATCTGACTAGGATGCTCTGAATTTGGATTTTGACACCTTTGGCTTAGGAATTTTCTCAGTTAGAAAGCTTTTAGGGAAGTGGATGTAGCTCAAGCGATTGCGCTCCCGCCTACCACATGGGAGGTCCCTGGTTCGGTTCCCGGTGCCTCCCAAAGAAGACAAGCAAGGGAAGCGGCTGTGGCTCAATCAGTAGGGCTCCCGTTTACCATATGGGGGGCTCCAGGTTCAGTTCCCGGGGCCTCCTGGTGGGGGCAGGCCTGCCCGCACGGGGTGGTTGGCTGACCCAGCGAGCACGAGCAGCAAGGGGGGGATACATGAATAAATAAATAAAATCTTAAAAAAAAAAAAAAGAAGACAAGACAGCGAGCTGACACAACAAGAGACACAAGAAGAAAAACATAATGAGTGACACAACAAAGCAGTTAGCAGAGGCTCAAGTGATTAGATGTCTCCCTTCCACATCAGAGGTCCCGATTTCGGTTCCCAGTGCCTCTTAAAGAAAGAAGAAAGATGAACAGACACAGCAAGTGCAAACAATGAGGGGGTGGGGAGAAATAAATCTTTTTTAAAAAGAAAGCTTTTGGCTGCAAGGAAGAGAAACCCTATGCAAAAGTGGCTTCAATAATAAGACATTTTAATATACATAATAAAGAGTCTGTAGTTACATTTAAGTAACATGTAGTATTTAAGTTCAGTGATTCAATAACATTATTAAGAAGCTTGGGTTTGCTCATCTTTCCACACTGCCCTTCTCAGCATGGTGGTTTGTTCTAACTTAGCTTGGTTCCTTTCATAGTCCTAAAATGGCTACTATAGTTCTAGACATCATGTGGTAATGACAACATCCAAAAGCAGAAAACCAGGTATGCTCCTGTCACTTTTTTTTTTTTTTTTTTTTTTTCATATCTTTTTTGAGAACACAAAAATCTTCCTAGGAACCTTCAGCACACTTCCTCTCATGATTCATTGGCCAGAATTGCATCTCATGCTCTTGCCTAAACCAATCACCTGGCAAGGATTGTGAGACTACCTGTCATGTTTGTTAGGTAGATTCATCCCCAGAGGCTAGAGAAGTACCTAGCCTCATCTGAAAGTCATGGAGGATGAGTAAAGTAAGATTTCATTAGCAAAGGATGGGGGAGTAACTCATGCAGAGCAATTAACTGTGTCTGTCATGGAGAATCCCAATCTGAGTTTAGTAGCATCCAACTGGCTCTACTGGTATCATGATAAATATCCCCCAGCAGAGAGAAGTGGCCTTGTCCACTGGAAAAAAAAACAAAACAAAACAAAACCAAAAAACCCACCCACTTACTGGGGCTCTGTCTGAAAATGCAGAGATCTTTTGACAAGCCTCTCCTTCTTTTGAATCATGTACTTCTGTGTGACCTCAAATAAGCTCCCTTGCTTAGGTAGGCCTTGCCAGAAAATCTCAAAAAGGTTACTACATTTGGAGGCAGTCTGAACTTTTCAGGTTGAGAATTGAGATGACCATGAATATTTGTCATATAGCTATTCTTGCCCCAGTTCCTTTACTGCCTCCACACCCCTGTCCGACACAACCCTAAACTTTAACCCACTGGTGAAGAAGATGTAAGATTTTATTCTTAAGTTTCCTTTGAGTTATGCTTGGAGTGTAGTTGCTCCCCCACTTTTGGCTGAGTAATGGCTACCTTGCCCTAATTTCTTGTTTGTCTGCATTTGCTCATTGAGAAGTGAGTTTGTTATTGAGATTTCTTTTAGGGTCCTAAAATTGGCAATTGTCTCATTTAACATACTGCAAATGTGTCTTCTCTTTTTTTGGAGGACATTTTAAAATCTAAGGAATTAACTTGTTTGCCCAACTATATGGCATATTTATATAATTAATGATTCGATAATCCTTTTAGAACACTCAATTGTGTTCAACTTCAACTGGCCTTTTTTGGTATTATTTTATTATATATTTTAAATAATGTGGTAGATTGAATTATGTACCCCAAAATGCACATGTTCTTAAAATCTTAATTTGCATGCCCGTGGGCATGAACTCATTGTAAATAAAACCTCTTGAAGATGTTATTTTTAGTTAAGGTATGGCCCAACTGAATGAGGATGGGTCTTTTTTTTCCTGTCATCTTCATATAGTTTTTATTCTGAAGGTTCCATGAAAACATATGCAATCAGCTACAGGCCAGCGTGCTTCATCTTCAACAATAAAGGGCTGTCTCAGAGAGAGGATGGGTCTTAATCCATATTTATGGAGGCCTTATAAAGAGAAGAAACTGGGAGCCAGAAGTTGGAGAAGGCAACACAGGAAGAAGCTGGAAGTCAGCTGAAACCAGAGGAGCCAAAGAAGGAAGAGGATATGGCCATGTGATGAGGAGACAGAGATACAAGCCCCCAAGGAGTGCTGAGAGCCAGCACCAGAATGCTACAGTCTTTGGGGAAAAAGCAATCCTTGCCAGTGTCTTGATTTGCGACTTCTATTCTCAAAATCATGAACCAATAAATTCTTATTGTTAAACCATCCCATTGAGTGGTATTTGTCATAGCAAATTGGCAAACTAAGGCAAATAGAATCATATTAATACTAACCAGTTCAACTAAACATTATACCACACATCAATAATCAATACAAACCACAGTACAAGAATGACCCAGAAATATTTTTAAATGTCCTCTTAGGCAATATTCTGTTAAGTTTTAATAAAAATTTGATTTTAAGTTATTTATTTTACTAATTAAAAATCATTTAGAGGGGTCGGATGTGGCTCAACTGGTTGGGCGTCCGTCTCCCATATGGAGGGACCCGGGTTCGATCCCCGGGACCTCCCGGTTAAAAAAAAAAAAAAAAAAAAAAAAAAATCATTTAGAATTTAACTTATGGTTATACTTGGGAAAAAAGTTTAAAAAGTATAGCTATAGGGGGCGGATGTGGCTCAAATGGTTGGGCGTCCGTCTGCCATATGGAGGGACCTGGGTTCGATCCCCGGGACCTCCCGGTAAAAAAAAAAAAAAAAGTATAGCTATGGTATTAGCTTTTATCTTTATACTACCCTTCTTTTATCTGTGGGAAGCTTGGGGTTTAATATTTTCAGAAATGTACAGCTGATGTTCTACCTCTTATGGTGGCTAATTACAAATGATTTAGAAAATGTTTGTGATCTTTCTGAAGACAATTGAGACAAGCTAATGATGGTAGCAGGCTATGAAATTCATTCTCGTCACTGATTCAGTAAATGTGGTGGACATTTGTTATTTGTCTGCTCAGCACCAGTTTTCTCTGTTTTGAAAAATAGCACCCCTTCCTTCGGAAACTTCTCCTTTCCATCCCAGCCCTGCTGACCAGGACACCCCATCTTCTATCCTTACAACAGGGGTGAGCATGTGATCCAGGCCTGGCCAGTACTAGCACCCATCCTGCTGGCTCCAGCCCAGGACTAGGCTTATGGCCCACACCAGACCAATTAAATAAGGGGTTTTTTCTAAGTGGCGCTATTAGGGAAAGCACTCTTTCCTTCCAGGATCACAAAGCTATATACAGCTCCAGGATTGTTGGTGGCCATGTTTCCATCCACAGAGAGAAGCCTGAGAAAGTAAAGGTAACATGTAGAGAAAAACAGAGTCCTGGAGGTCTTCAGGGCTGCCCTGATTCCCACATGTCTTCCTTTGATTCTGTGACTTACTCCCTCCAAGCCCTCCCCACCCTCTGCGGGTTTTTTGTTTGTTTGTTTGTTGTTGTTGGGTTTTTTTTTGCTTAAGTTCAAGCTGAATTTCTTTCACTGGCAATAAAAATAGCCCTGACTAATATAATAGGGCATTAGTATTCTTCAATTGATGCTTGGATAACAATCAGTGCTTTCCAAATTTATGAAGAGGATAATGGAAAGGAGTCATTTTTGTTCTTAAGAGATCAGATTTTTAGTGTCTTATTTAATACTATGTGGCTTTATAGGAATAAATGTCATTTGTAATTAGATTAAAGGGGTTTGTTTGCAACCTTCTACAACCTACGGTTATCTATAAATGAAATGGTTTTCTGTGGCTAAAGCTTTGAACTTAACTTTGAACAGTTTGTTCCCTTCAGCTTTGCGCATCTAGGAGAGTGCATATTCTTATAAGATGGTCCTTGGGTCAGTTTCTTGAGAGCTCCTTCAGCCTAACTTAGCCTTTTTGCTCTTGCCACGTCTTTTGATAGCATTCTAGCAGCAAGGTCAGCATATAATTGCCAGTTTGGGTCTGACAGTCAGTACCTAGGCTATGTTGCTGTGTTTCAATGGATCTTTTGCTTCTACTCATCGAGCTTTTATCACTTGACTTTGATTTCTTTTCAGCTGTTGCTAGGATACACCATCAGCATCCATTCATTCTTTAGAATTACAGCCAACTCAAGCTCTTCCTGACTTCTCAGTATTGCAAAAGCAGAGACAATGTCAGAAGATTCTCATTCAATTTTGTATTGGGTCACTAGGAGAGTGGTTGGAGATTGGGGGAGGGTAGGTACCAGCTGTGCAACTCAAATGTCAGTTGACAACTTCCTGCTCCTTTAGAGCCAGATAAAATTCACTCAACCTCCTTTTCACATTTGAAGAAAGTCCAATAGTTTATCCAAGAATTGGGGGAGGGTATGCAGGTTATTTTCTTACAGATTAACCTCTGCCTGCAGACTCCCATTTCTTTTGAATTAGTCCATCCGGCAGAATATATGGTTCAATATATGGTGTCCACTTCTACTCTACATCAATCCATATGTAGAACTCAGCCCCTTTTTTTTTTTTTTTTTTTAAGCCCCTTTTCTTAATTCCTATAAAAAATTACTATAGGTATTTGTGTGCTTAGCAAACTTTAGGCTGTAGATTTGGGGTGACAGGGAGTCTTACATTTTAAAAAGTTTTATCAATCTCAAAATTAATGTCAGCTATTTTTAAATGTCTTTCTCTACCCTGCTATGTTGCTTGGCTTTTCTCTCTTTTCTCTCTTCCCTTCTCCTGCTCTGGAGAGAAAAATCTAAGGATCTTGCTTTGACATTAGAATTTATAAGGGCCCAGTCCATTTTCAGTTTGAGGTTATCAAAGTGTGGGGATAGAGTTCATTCTGTCATGTATACATTAATTGTGCTTACTGTGCTCCAAACTCTGTGCTAAGTACTTTCCGTGTATTATCTCATTTAATCCTCAAAACTACCCTGTGAGGCAGGCATTGTTATTATCCATTTTGCAAATAAGGAAACAGAGGCACAGTAAGATAAATGGCTGTGCTCACTGACACTCAGCTGGTCAATTTGGAATTCAAGTTCCAGTGCATTCTAGCAACTGCTAGAAAGAAACTCAAGCCAGGTGATTCAAACATGATGACCTCATGTTGCTGCACATAGCCCTGGACTTCCCGCCTCTGGACTTCTTTCAAGTGAGAGAGAAATAAATCTCCCTCTTAAGCCATATTATTTCTCAACTCTGTTTCTAGCCACTGGACAGAATTCCTAACTGGAGCAGATTTATACTGGGGATTAAAAAAATAGAATTAGTGTTGTGCATCACTCGTTTATGTTACTCCATGACTCTTGCAGCCTCAAGTTTGTTTCACCTCTGCCTGTCACCTTGTGTCCCCTAATCCAGGAGGCTGACAAGCAGGAAGAGGGAGGGGTGCTCTGGGACTTTGTTGCCAACATGGAAGGTTGCTATCCAGCTTATTCTCTACCTGGGGAGTTCAAAGCCCTATATGGGACCTTTGTATTTTAGATTCCAGAGGCTAGGGGTGGGGGTGGGGCGGGGGTGTCTCTTTGCTCGGGGTTGAAGAGGAGGAGGATGTTCTCTAACATTTCTGGGGTTAAGGTGTCACTAATGAGGGTTATGCAGGCGTGACAGCACTGGAGAAGGTGGATGAAATGGTGGACGACGCCCAAAACCCTGGCATAAGTGTGAAGGTTGAGAAGTCCCTTAATGCACCCACCTCCAAGACATGGAGATCTTGCAACTGTGAGAAGAAAAATCCCATCTGAGGTTGAGAGGAAGGTGAATGACCTCTTATTAGGTGCCATTCCTGGGAGCAAGAAAACTCCAACAGACCTAGAAGCACTAAAATGCTTCATCTGGATGGGACTGTCACAGCTAGTTACTGAGAAGTGACTATTCTTCTGGAATTGGAATTCATTTAGATGTTAAATAAATGGAAGAAAGGGAACAAAGGGTCTGCTTTTTTGATTCCCCCAGAGTTTTCTTTACTGCTCTAATTGGTGCTGGGTTTATTCATTCACTCACTTATCCATGCATGGATGCATTTTTTCACCTTCCTCATTCCACAAAGGACATGTGGCTGCTTGCAAGAAGAAAATAAAAATTCTTAAAGAGCAAAATATAATTAGAATTAAAGATTTGCTGATGTAGCAGGTATAATTCTCAATTAAAATATCTCTGCTGTATTTTTATTACAAAAGCGATAAATATACATTGAAAAAATTAGAAAATATGAACAAGAAAAAAATGGATTTAAAAAGAATATTCATGATCTCGCCCCCAGAAAAAAACACTGACACCCTAAAGCATATCTTTTCATTTTTTCTGTGCAAAAATGTAAATATTTCAATATTTAATAAGTGGGTTTGTAACCTCCATGTTGTATTGTAACCTGGTTTTTTTTTTACTCAACAACATTGTTTGAACATCATGCAAAGTTAGTACATTTTCATGTACAGCATCATTTTATTTATTTTATTTTTTTTAAAGATTTTATTTATTTATTCATTTATCCCCCCCCTTGCTGCTTGCGCTCGCTGGGCCAGCCAACCACGCCGTGCGGGCGGGCCCGCCCTCACCAGGAGGCCCCGGGAACCGAACCCGGGGCCTCCCATATGGTAAACAGGAGCCCCACTGATTGAGCCACAGCCTCTTCCCACAGCATCATTTTAAATGAATAGAATTCCATTGTAAGGATATATCATAACTTATTTAAATACTCACCTTATTATCGCCAAAACTTTGAAACATATTGTTAAATTCTTACCTAATGGCTGCAGAATTCTATTTCAGATAAATATGTTGGCTCCCTGGGCCTCAAGGAACCCTTTCATGAAGTCCAGAAGGAAAAAAAAAGTCTATTGGACAACTGTCATATGACCTAATCTATTTTACTATTCTCATCTTGGCACACAAGAATA
Source organism: Tolypeutes matacus (assembly GCA_026826555.1). Classification (NCBI taxonomy): domain Eukaryota; kingdom Metazoa; phylum Chordata; class Mammalia; order Cingulata; family Chlamyphoridae; genus Tolypeutes; species Tolypeutes matacus. The sequence continues at coordinate 27,819,245 of JAKSZT010036119.1, read as the reverse complement.
ACTGTTCTCATTATTCTCTTCCTTCCATGTTATATAACTTGATAGAATTTCCACCTGGGCTCCTCTAACATTATTAATTATATCTCTTCTTTAACTTGGTAAATTCTTCGGTGAATGAATAGGAATCCATCTATCTTCTATGAGTTACTTAAACCAAAATGACATGCAGAATGTCAACGTGGTGCTGGGTTTCAGGAGGAATCCATCCTTGTGAATAAGTAAGGCAAGAACTTAGAACATTAACTCACTCTTTGGGTTGGTGGATAAAGTATATGTATCAAGACCCATCTTTAGAGATTATTCATCTGAGTTGGTTATCCTATGTGGCAGTTTGAAGCTTTTGTGGATCCCAGAAGAGCCTGTTCTTAAAGTTAATCTATTCCTATGCATGTAAACCTATTGTAGATGGGAGCTTTTATTTAGATTCAGTTAAGGGACATTCCTTTTTGATCAGATCACTTCAGTAGGGCATGACTCAGAGTGGGTCTTAATCCTTTTACTGGAGTCCTTTATAAACTGAGGAATAAAAAGCTGCAGATACAGAAAAAAGCCACAGAGATAGAGAGAAGCCTCCAAAAGTTGAAATCAATGAACCAGAGAAGAGAAAAGCCACAGATGGAGCAGCCAGGAACTGAAGGCAATGAGGCCCCGAGGAGAGGGGGATGCTGCCATGTGCCTGATCGCCAACAGCTGTAGCTTGGGGAGAAAGGGTCTCCTAATGATGTCTGCATTTGGACACTTTCATGGCTTCAGAACTGTAAACTCGCAACCTAATAAATTCCCATTGCAAAAGCCAACCCATTTCTGGTATACTGCTTTGGTAGCATTTAGCAAACTAAATGAAATGTGTCTCATTTCATTTGGTGATCCAGTTGCTAGTCAGCTGAGCAAGGCCACACTCATACCTTAGGAGCCTTCTCCTTTCCCTCTAGTTGCCAACTTTTTTTTTTTTTTTTTTTTCTGTAGTTTAATGTATTTTAATAGCAAACTTACAGGAACAGCACAGAAAACAGACAACATTAAAAACATGTACTTGCATGTTAGACAAATCAATTAGAAAAGTATAGTGAATGGATGGAATTTACTGTATGATAAAAATGCTACAAGCACCATTTAGTTGCCATCAATAAGAAATTTACTTGTTTCAAAAAAATCCAAATGCTGGCATTGTCCAGAAAAACTTAACAGGTTTATTTATAATTGTTATAAAGTTGAACTGTTGAAAATTGTTCACTGAAACATTTTGACTTACATTAATGTTTTATGTCTCTGCATTTATATTAAAAATTCACACGCAAATGAAAATGGAAAAATGGCCAATACCTGATTTCTGTCCCCTATTTTTCCATTCACAATCATATACTTAGGTACATTTGACCCCATGGGAAAAAAAAATATCTAGCGTTCAGAACTACAATAACAGGAAGGAAAAAAAAATTTTTTTTGAGAATGAAATGTTTCCCATCATAGGGGATTCTTAAACACAATCTCCATGTATACAGTGTGCTAGCTGGATGTCTTTTAGCATAATTGTCATATGTTTGGTGTGAATAGCACACAGATTGGCCTCAGTTGCCTCCTGCAAAGCACCAATAACTGCGTTCTAGAAACACAGATCTGTTTTGAAGTCCTGAACAATTTCTCCCACCAGACTTTGGAAGGGAAGTTTGTGAATCAGAAGTTCAGTGGACTTCTGATAACATCTAATTGCGTGGAGTGCCACAGTACCAGTCCTGTAATAATGAAGTTTCTTCACCCCTCCAGTAGAGGGCGCTCTCTTGGGAGTAGTTTTGTAGCCAGTTGCTTCCTGGATGCTTTACCACCAATCGATTCGCCGACAGTCTGCTTTGTACCGACCATGGTATAGAGACCTCCTTACTTACCCCTTCTCCTGCAGCTGGAGCTTTGAGTGAAAGGTGGCACTGGTGCTGGCCAGTGACTGCGAACTATTTGCCTTTAATTTTTATTTGGATTGTATGTAACATACATCCCGTCTTTTCCTGGTACAGCTAATAAAAATACTAGGAAACCTGTTGGCTACCCAGCCTCTATTCGCCTTCTTTCATAATAACTGTAGCAGTTTGGCATTGTTTATGAATTCCAAAAATAGCTATTGAATTATGTTTGCAAATTGGTCTGTCAGAGGTATCACTTTTAATTGATTACATTATGATTAGGACTTTGATTGCGCCACATCAGTAGGGCATTGAGTCCCCGCCCCTTGGTGGGTGGGGACTCACAGAGAAAAGACATGGCAAAGGACAGAGTTGGAAGTTTTGAGCTGGAGCCAGGAAGTGAACACACAGGAGAAGAACACAGAGGAATAGAGATGGCTCCTTAGACACGGCAGAAGCCCCGGGGAGAAAGACAGAGTCGTTCCTCTGATAGTCTACAGCTGGCCTTGTGGAGAGAGCACAGCAGCTGAGCCTGGAAAGAAATGGAGCCCCAGGAAGAGAGGAACCCAAGAAGCCTGAACTCTTGGCAGACGTCAGCAGCCATCTTGTCCCAGCAGTAACAATAGACTTTGGTGAGGGAAGTAACTTATGCTTTATGGCCTGGTAACTGTACACTTCTACCCAAAATAAATACCCTTTATAAAAGCCAACAGATTTCTGGTATTTTGTATCAGCACCCCTTTGGCTGACTAATACAATAACCATATCTGACTTTCTTTGGGAAGCCATCACTCCCACCATTCTCAGCCAAACAGATTTTATGCAATTGACTCCACAGATAGCTTCTGGCTAGAACTTGATTTTTCTCCCCCAGATACAGTGATTGGTTCAAAGATAAGAACAGAGCTTGAGCTTGTCCAATCAGAGTTTGAGTCCAGACTCTCCTCTCTTCTATTTGATATTAATGAGGAAGCATATCCCCCCAGGAACAACTGGCAGACAACTTACAATTATGAGAACAGCCTTAGAATGAAGGAAGAGAGTAGAGATGGGAAGAAACTGAATCTTTTTAATTGCTTCATCAAATTTTGCCAAAAGTCCATCTACATCTGTCCCTTTCAAATATGTGAGCAAATAAATTCTTTTTTCTGTCTAAACCAGTTTGGGGAAAGTTTTGTAATGTTTACAGCTGAAAGATACCTAACTGATGCAGCCTTTGAAGAAAATGTAGCAACCTTCCAGCTTGTTTTCCTTTGATGGCCCTCTTATTTACAAATTCTCCTTCCTCTTTAACCTGTGGGTTCCTTGCCTATTAAAACCACATGGCTGTATCTCAGTCACTCCCTCTGTGAGCCTTCTCATATGTCCAAAGCATCCAGCTCCCCTTTCTTTCCAAAGCTGCTATTCCCCATTTCTGTCCCTGGGAGTTATTTTTTGTTTTTTGTTTTTTCCATTTTTTGAACTTTATTTTGTTCATTTAATAATTGAAAATATAACAATTAAAAACTAAAAAGTAAACACAGATGAATAAGTACATACATTTCTCAATTAAATGTACTGGATACATATAAAAATTTTTTGAGTCTAACAATACGTTTCACAATATATTTGGTTCATAGTAACACATTCATACAGTATTTGTCCTTTTGTGTCTGGCTTGCTTCACTCAACATAATGTCCTCCAGGTTCAACCATGTTGTAATATGCTCTACGACTTCATTTTTTCTTACAGCTGCATAATATTCCATCGTGTAAATAGACCAGTTTGTTTATCCATTCATCTGTTGATGGACACCTGGGTTGTTTCTAACTTTTGTCAATGGTGAAAATGTTGCTATGAACATTGGTGTGCAGATGTCTGTTCGTGTTACTGCTCTCAGTTCTTCTGGGTATATACCCAGTAGAGGTATTGCAGGGTCACATGGCAAGTCTATATTCAACTTCATTAGAAACTGCCAAATAGTTCCCTGGGAGTTTTTATGTCTCCAGAAGTGACAAAGAAATGAGACGCAATCTCCCATCTTCCTTCTTTCCTCTCCTAGAACACAAGCACTTAGGACCTTTTTGGCTTCAGGAGTTAATTACTAACTGCTATGGGGAAACATTCAGCAAAACAAACCCAAAAGGGTTCTAATTGACAACATTCATCCCACAATAATTGTTTTTCATCAAAAGAGAAAAAAGAGACTATAAGCCCTGACATAGCATCAGTATTCTAGGGTTAGGAGAGGCAAAGCTGCTCTGGTTTAAAAAGATGGTTCAAATGAAGACCACACATATACATGGGCCTGCCCTCAATCATTTTGACTGTGCTAGTCCTTTGTCAAAACGTGTATATAAAACTGAGGCTTACTTTTCAAATAAAGAGGCACTAGGTAAAGGGGTCTTATTTTGCTTGGTGATAAAGATTAAAACATTAAACTTTTCAAAAAGGTAATGCTTTCTGATATGTTCTATGGTAAAACCAGTATGACCTAGTATACACAAACATAAAAGTGCTTCTCAAACAATCTCTCAGGTAACTGGTCCCCCACCAGTGAGATCCTGATCTATTACTCTGGGCAATAATTGATGCAATAGGGTCATACATGTGTGACCGTGGACCAAGTCTGAGAATGCTCTTAATAACTGAAGGAATTATAATTTGATCCAGGATGTGAATTCTGAAAATGGCTTAGAATTATACATGAATGATTAAATTACAGATGCAGATTGGAGGTAGAGTAAGCTTAAGTTCTCATTTCTTTTTTTGTAAGAATTATTAAAAAGTGCTAGGCTACTGAAGTGTATCTGAGAAGAGAAGGTCCAAAGTCCCCTAGATGATATTAGAGCGAATTCATTTGATCACTTTTGGTGTAGGTATCTTAGTCAGGGATTGTTTTGTAGCAGAGAATAGAAATTCAATCAAAGAAGCTGTATTGGGACTCTTGGATACAAGTGGCAGAGTCAGCAGAAACTCTGATCCTCATAACTTAATAGCACAGAGTTTTTAGCTTAAGGCATGGCTGGATCCAGTTTTGTTCAAAGGATATTGTCAGAAATCCTCTTCTCTCATATCTCTCTACGTTCTTTGGTCTTTGTTTCGGTATCAAGCAAATAAGTAGTGGTGCAAAGCTGGCTGTCATGGTTCTAGGCTTGCATGCTACCTCATCCCCCACAACTACCTAATTCCCCATAACTTCAACCAAAGTTCCCACTGGGTCATCATATCTCTCTGACCAGGGGTACTCGATACTCTCCAGAGGTAAGATCAGCCTTTCTCAAGCCATGTAAACATAGATTGAGGGAGGAACCGTTCCCCAAAGAAGAATTCGGAACTTGCAGCCATAAGGAAGCAATATCTACCCCAGAAGTGCAAGTCAAATGGGGCTTCATTAGCGCAAAATAGGGACATGTCACCAGAATTGGAAGCCATTCCTTCTAGGCCATGTGTTCTCTCAGACTGTTGCTTCCCCTCCACATCTACTTATCTTCTTTCCAGCCCCACTTTCTTTGGAAGGCCTTTGGTTCATTCTTCCAATAAGCTCTACTTGCATATGGCTTTGGCTCTATCCTCCTTCTCCATTCCCCATGATCTTACAGCTGCAGGTCACAACATCAACTATACCTCCTACAGCTCTGTGTCTCAATTATAACTGTCAAGAGAAAAATCTGACTGGCTCAGCTTGGCCAGGTGACTACCACTGATCCACTCTGCTATCGCTGGCGGCAAGGTCGCCACTAAAAAATGTCTGCCTCAGCCCTTTGCCTCTCAGCAGGACCTACAGATGATGGGTCCATCCAGGCATGAGCCCCAGGAACACCCTGAATAATCTGTTTCTCAGGCATGCACTCTGGCCCAAGGCTGCCTTTGGGTCATGGGCTCTTCACCAAGATATCACAAATTATATCCTATCCTACGTACCAGGGAGGAGTCTGTTGATTTCCTGCCAACAGGGTACAACCTGGCTACTAGTGATAGGGAGCTGAGCTGGGGAGGAGCGCTGAGGGTCCCCGTTTCAGGAGGTAGACTTTACTTAACTCCTCTGTTTGCAGTAGGGCATCTCACCCAAGTTCTTCTCTGAGTCAGGGATTTGCTGGCCCAGTCTTTCCAGAGAGAGCACTTCTTGGCTGGGGTTGGAGAGTAGTTCTGTGTTAACAATTGGTTTGTTGCTGATTAACTCCCCCAATTTAGTCAATGAAAACTATTGGTGTACTTCCCTTGTAATGGTAAAATTCGCTTTTTAACCTTAAGCGATCCATTTTATAAAAGAAAAAATATCACATAATATATAAATTCAAAATTTCTTTGTGAAACCTTTTCTTTTCTGGCCTAAAAATGATAGGAGCAGGAGCGAGTATTTCTGTTCCAGCTTTGTTTGTGCTGCTAAATCCCAATTTTCAGTATTACAGCTTTCATAATGTTGACATCTCCAGTCTGCTGTCATCTTCTCTTTTACTGTTTTGTTTTTGTGGATTTATACCTATTTTATTCCTTTATGGTCATGTTATTGGGATTTCAGAAGGGAGAAGAGAAAAAAAACCTGCATCCAACTCACTTTATTCAACCATGAGTCTTTCTATAAAACCTTTGAGGACTCAAAGAAGCTTTGCTGGAAAGTGGACAAACAGCATTGCCTTCGGTAGCCTATTTCTTACAAGTCCATGAACTATGCCATCTTAAATCCCCTAAATCCCAATGACTATTTTTGAGACAATGTGAGCACTCAGAGGCTTAATACACTTCAGGGGGAAAGGTCTTTGTTCTAAAAGAAATAATAAATTACATCCTCAAATTGAATCCCTATGCTTTGTTCAGTGAGAATCGTCGTCATGGCTCTGCAGCCTATCGTCTCTCAAATGAAAGTAACTTGATTTGGTTCCCACCTGGCCTTAGACCCACATCCCTGCTTTGTCTGCTCCAAGGATCTGTCCTTGGGGGTACTGGATCTTTGTTAGGATTGATTGAGTGTTCTGGTGGGCTGCTGGATTTTTGCCCATTGCTGTTCTTAGCTCTTTACAGCTCAGGAGACTGTGGAGTTACAGCTGAGCAGTCGTCCAACCCTCATCCAGTTATCTCTTCTATTACCAGCTGCCACTATGACAAGAACAAAAACAAGAAGAAACGAGGACGTAATTCAGTCATCTGAAAATGGGATGCAGGAAGTGCTGGTTGTTGACTCATCCACCTCAAAAGAAAACATCTTGACATGTTAGAGGTCGGGACGAGCTACCCATTCAGATCATCTTATTTTCTACAAATCCTCACAAACCAAGCTCCCAATCATCTCCCACTTAACTTCTCCAGGGGAAGATGCAGATTTTGTGGAGTGTAAAGCTTATATAATTTGTGTGTGTGTGGGGGGAGGGGATTAAAGGGTGGGGGTGGGGATTCTAAGGAAAAGCAATGCAAAATTGTGAATACAAAATTAGGTATGAAGTTGGATATTTGCTTAAAATAAGAAAAGAAATTACAGCACTTACAAAATTTAAAAAGCTGACAAATACTACAAAAATGCAGAAAATCAGTATCTTTATTATTTCATTACTTGACACAACTCAATACTTTTATTTCTATATTTTTACTGCATACCTCTTGCTCTCTTCTTCATATGACAATGATTTTGTAATATCATTTTCTGTAGAAAGATAATTCAATCTTTCTAGCAAGATTGAATAAAATTTTTTTTATTCTTATATATCAGAAAAGTTTTTCCAGTCTCAGAAATGGTTATTGGTAAATCATGTAAATTTTTTAAATTGTTGTCAAATTTGGGAAAAACCCTGCACCAAGTTTCTTTCATATGTGAGCTCTAAGATTTCATGGGCATTTAGAGTTTTCTTGAATAAGGATTAATCTTAAATACTCTGTTTTTTGTTTGTTTGTTTGTTTGTTTGTTTGTTTGTTTGTTTGTTAGGAGGTACCAGGGATTGAACCTGGGACCTGGTATATGTGAAGCAGGCACTCAACCACTGAGCTAAAACCCCTTCCACCTGAAATACTCTAAATTGGTGATCCCAGTTAACCAGTTTGTTATTGATAACCCCACTGTATTAGTGGATTATGATGTCAGCATTTTTTTTTTTTTTAATTTATTTTATTTATTTATTTATCCCCCCTTTGCTGCTTGTGCTCACTGTGTCCATTTGCTGTGCGTTTTTCTGTGTCTGCTTGTCTCCCTTTGTTGTGTCAACTTGCTGCGTCAGCTTACCGCGCTGCGCGGGCCAGCTTGCCTTCACCGGGAGGCCCAGGGAATCGAACCTGGGGCCCCCCATATGGTAAATGGGAGCCCAACCAGTTGAGCCACATCCGCTTCCCTATGATGTCAGCATTTTATGTTAGATCAAGAAGAAATAGATTTTCAAACAATACTAAAACCTATTCTTTACTTCTACTCAAAGCTCATCTCTTCTTAAGCTTGGGGTATAATTTGAAAAAAAAATTTTTTTTTCATTTATAATTTGTTTCTCAATGTCAGATAATTTCTATTGATTTTATAGCTCATTTATGGTCCCCCCTCTTTTCTCACCCCCAGCTCCATTCCCCATCATGCGGGGCCTCTCCCACATGTATGTGGTCACCCTAGTCCACACACCCAAACTTAATCCACAACCTCCAGCAAACAGCCATCCCTTGGCCACTCCTTGGTGGGCCAGGGGCGTATACCCCTACAACATGGCCCACTCTTGGGAGACTGGACTCAGAGGAGGTCCTGGAAGCAGGTTCAGGGTTATTTGGACAGGGAATTCTGGGTCCTCAATATTCAAAGTATGGGCAAGAAGTGGGGCACATACATTCCAGGTGTGCACATCCCCTTGGCCCTGTGGACTGCCTACCTTGAGGGGAGAGGTGCAGTAGGAGGAGAGCCAGAGCCAGGCCTTATACAGCATGGGCCTAGGACAGGAGCCCAGTGGCCTGGGTCCAAGGGCAGTGCTGATACCAACTCAACTGTCCTTTAATCAGAGCCCCAAAATGCCCATGCCCACTCCAATTCCACCCAATGTGAAGGAAAATGTGTTGCAAAGTTTACTATAACATGAGACATGAGACCATGTTGAACACATTATGAGAGTCCTCTCGGGACCATAGTTGGGGTTTGATGCTTAAGCATCTTTGATTTCTCCATGATGAATAGCAATTATCTGGCAATCTGCTCTCAGATTGAATGAAACCAGTCTCAAAGTTAGACCTCAGCTTTAAATTTCCATTCTCATTTGGAACCAAAATTTTAAGGGAACCCCAGTGCTGATCTGTGCCTCGATTCTCAGATCCATTCCTTGCCTTTACCTTGCTCTGCTCTGTACCACAGAAGGCCAATACCTGCAGGAAAATGGAGAAGCAAAGGAGAAGCCAGGTTTTTTCTCTCTTTTGCCTGAGGCTTCTGGACAAGCCTCCCCTCCTCATGGTTCTAGCTTTCCTTAGGTAACTCTGGTCCTGGGTTCTGGTAACCCCACCTTCTCCTTTTGTCCGTCTAGCCCAGTAGTTTTCAACTGGGGATGATTTTGTGCTACTTCTCCACACCCCCCCTCCCAGGGGACATTTAGGAACTTCAGGAGACATATTTGATTGACAGCTGAGGGGGAGGCCCTACTCCAACCTAAAGTTGGTAGTGGTTCCTTCAGTTGTTAATCTTAAGTGTGTGTTACTGTCTCATTTGGGGCTTAGCCCTTCCATTATGAGTAGCCAAATCCCTGTATTAAATTTCCTCTGTTTAAACACTTAAAGTGGTTTCTGTTTTCCTTGTTAGACTGACTAATGCCTCTAAAACGTAGCAACTTTTTTTCTTTCTTTTCTTCTCTACCCAAATCAATCAATGATAATGTCTCTGCTGTCTCCCCATAGATTCTGAAAATTCTCATTCCCTGCCCCACTGATTTTAGTCCAAAACTTTACACTTTTCATTGAGTACTTGTAAATTAATTGACTATTTTATTTTATAATGAAGCTCATCTAGAATTATTAAATGAGCAGAAGAAAATACACAACTTTATTTTATTAAATAAAAATAGAGCACTCAAATTAATACAATCCAATTTCCACCCTTCAGAATGCACTATTATTATAAAAATGTACTCAGTTAATTTAATATTACTATAAATACAAAATATAGATTAATTTAAACCTGATTAAAGTGAGGTCTTTTGAGATTCTTCTTTATTCCCTGTTAGACAAAATTGAGTAGAGTGATTTTTGGGTTTTCTTAGTGCCAAAGTGACAATACAAAGGATATATATATATATATATTGGGCTTCTTCCTTGTTTGGGGATGTTAATATTTTTCTACCTTTTAGAATGATTTTTGAGTGAGGGGTCTTTGTATGCATATTCATGCTAAAAATATATCTTTAAACTTTGCTTTTGCTTTAAGAGTAGCTAGAAATTCTATTTGAAAGAATAATCTTTGGGGAATTTATTCAATAAATACATATATTTCACCTGTTACTAGTTAGGTATTGTGCTGAATGCTGAAGATGAACAAAACATAGTCCCATCTGTCAAGGAGCTCATAGTCTAATGGGTGAAAGGAATACGAAAACAAATAATTATAATGTAACCTGAGAAGTGCTATGCTTGAGATCTAGCCAAGGGATTGTGGTATCTTAGAGAATGGCTCAAATAGCGCTTCCTCCAGGAAATTGCATCTGAGCTGGGTATGGCATGCACCAGGGGCAGGGGAAGGGCAGTGTAGGTCTGACAAGCAGTGTGTGCAGAGAACTGGGGAACAGGTAATGCTAAATGAGTCAGGAGAAGGCAGCAGAGTGGGGAGTGGAATGACAGCAGAGGGAGTGATGAGAGGTTGTGAAGCCTTCAATATGCCCTTCTAAGGAGTTGGTTGTAAGACACTGACTTTTTAAATCAGGGTGGTAACATCAGATTAGTTTTAGAAGGATCACTCTGTAAGTACTGCTGTAAATGATGAATTTTTTCCAAATTCAAAGGTCCTTTCCTTGTCCTCACTTTACTAATCTCTTACCACAGATGACCACTTCCTTTTTTCTGAAATATTTTCCTCTTTTGGCCTCTATCACCCTGAATCACTTGGGTGAGATCACCCTTCTAGTTCATGGCTTCTCTTCCTTTGCTGACTCTTTCTCTAGGAGTCTCAAGGCTCATATAGGAGAACCTCGAAGCTGGAATCTTCTTCCTTCACTTATCTTTCCTTATCACCACTCTGTCCTTGATGATCTCATTCAGCCCCAATGGTTTCAAGTTTGTACCCTAGCACTGCTCTCGCCTTTGAGAACCAGACTTGTCCATTTAACTGCCACCTGGCTCCCTATAGGTACCTCAAACTGAATATCTTAAATATTTGCTTCTTCCCCATTTTAGTAAATGGCCCCACATTTGCCCAAGTAGTTGCTCAAACCCCAAAGCCAAGCTCTATTTTTGATTCCTTGCTTTCCCTCCCCTCCCACATACAAATCCATTGCTGGGTCCTCCTGGTTCTACAATCAAAATATTTCTTTAATCTACCCATTTCTGCCCTTCTCTATCAATTACCACCACCTTAGGCTAGGCTCCCATTATCTATCACCTGGATGATTGCAATGGTCTCCTAATTTGTCTCCCTGCTACTGTGCATGCCCATATCTAATAGATCCTCTACCAAACAGCTCCAATTATCTTATAATATTAATCTATATCATTTAGTGTGGAACCCAAACTTCTTACTATGGCCCAGGCCTTCTAGGATCTGTCTCCTACCTACCTCTCCAACTAGCCACTGGCCGCCTTCTGTTTCTTGAACATGCTCATCCATTTCCTGCCACAGGGCCTTTGCACTTGCTATCCCTTCGGTGTGGAACATTCCTCCCCACAATCTTTGAATGGCAATATCTTTCTCATTCTTCAGGTCTCAGTTAACTCCTCATCTTCTCAGAGAGGCCTTCCTGAGGTACCTTATCTAAAGGAGGCCCCACCTGGCTTACTCTGTATCTTGTCACCTTGTCTATTCCCTTTGGAACACTGATCAGAATATGAAAGTATATTTGTTTATATTATGTTTATTCCTCTTGTCTCCAAACATCAATCACTCATTGGATCCCTCAAGTCAGGAGCCGGTCTATATTTGTTACACAACATGATACTTCAGGGAGATTTCAAAATACCCCATCCATCAAACACCTTCAAATACTCCCAGCATTGGACATCATTCAGTCTCCTTAGTCATCCTATGGGAGTGGAATTATTATCCCCATGCTACCAGTGAGGAAACTATCTTAGAGAGGGTTCTAGATGGCTTGCCCGTGGCCACATAGCTACCTGAGTAGCTGAAAGTAGGGTTTGAGCCCACATCTGTCTGGTTCCAAATGCCTCTCTCTTTCTACCATGTTGCATGCCTCAGTCTCTGGCCCTTAGATAAGCCAGAAGAAACACAGGAAAAACCTAACTTACAATGCTACATCCTTTCTTCTTTTACTTGACCAACTTTAAACATCAACCCTCTGGCACTTTGTTGTGCAAACATTCATTGGCCCATCATCCTTTCATTTATGAAACCCCCCTCTCCCGTGCCATAAGAATCCTACTTAGCCACATGGTGCCAGGGAAACTACCACCACCCCCTCCCGTCTCCTACCCTGGGAGTACACATCAGCACACACACACTCCCCCACTGGGACTTTGCTGGAGCTCTAGGGATTATGCCTACCTTCCTCTGGGAGCATCATTTATCAGTACCATAGCAATGGGAGCTGCAAGGGGCTATTTCAGTCACATGCAGAGGGCTTGCTGGAAAAGGAAACCAAACATGACACAGAACTAAGAGATGGATGGAGAAAGAGACTGATTTCAGCACTTGCACCTAACCATTTATAGATTTGGTTGATCAAGTCGGTCTCCTCACTAAACTAGCTCCATGAGGGTAAGGACTATGCCTTTCTTTTGTTCACCATTGTCAACCCATGCCCAAGGCAGTGCCTGTCACATAGGTGCTCCCTATATATGTGAGTGAGTGAGAGTGTCGTTTTCACCAGCAGTGTCTGAACTCACGGCATAATGCCCCATTACAGATTCAAGAAAAATAATGTCTCTCTCCGGCTTTCAGAGTGAGCAACCTGTATATGGGACTTGATTAAAGCAGGAGGAAACAGTTAATCTCAGAATCTGTTCAATTTTATGACATATAATGGGTCTTTTTTTTTTTTTAAATCTAGTTTATACTTGGTGCCGATTGAAACTAAGCAGGGATAGTGCATTCTGGCTCCATTCTTTAGAAATGTGTGTGATGTCTGAAGCACCATAATTTAATTTGACTCTAATATATCTTCAAGCATCCTGTCAGACTCTAACCTGATTCATCACTCACTCAGAGGCTAAAAATAGAGGATAATACAAGAGGTTAACATCACTTAGCAATGAGCGTTTTCTCAGAAGGACGGACTTAAATCAGAGGAAGTGTGCCACACGCACCATCCAAAGCCACAGGCTACCTATGCCTGGTGTTTGGCAATTGCTTCCAAATTAAATGAATCTTGAGCTGAAATTGCCATCGTTCAGATAGGTTTTCAGAAGGAGAGGTGACAAATGAAAAATCTGTCCACCAGCCAGCACCAGTGAAGCAGTCCTTGTGGACCCCACATGCTCCCTGAGCACTGGCTTTTCTCAAATCTTGCTGTTTCCAGAGGAGCAAGTTATACAGTGGGATGGACCATAGGAAAAGAATAACATTTGAGATTCCTCTAGAATTTTTCTGGAAAAACCACTGGCCTTACATTGTGTTCCAGCATCTGTTTTGGTAAAATAAAAAATGTTTTCTACTCTTTCTCTAGAGTCTGCCAAGTCCTTATTAATCCTTATAGGAGGGACAGTATGACGATAAAGGATCAACTTTTTACAGTGCTAGCCAAAAAGGAGAGGGTGCTGATCCCTGATGTTTAAAATCCAGACAGCAGAATGAATGAAATGTAGCAATTTCTACTCACTTGGGGGTAGGCAGAGTGCAAGACAAAAATGATGGGAAGGATGCGAATATCCTCACTGCCCTGATTCTGTGATAATCAGGGCAGGCTAAACATTCGCTATATTAGAAACCATGCATGTGTCCCCAGACCTGGTTTTTCTCCCTAGGTCTGGTTTTTAGAATGCTGGTGATAAACTAAGCCTGATTTATTATATGACCATGTTGTATGGGAAAAGACTGTAACTTTGGGTATCTTTAGTCAACCTTAAGAGATATAGCAGGGGGATGGATGCGGCTCGGGTGGCTGGACATCCATTTCCCATATGGAGGGACCTGGGTTCAATCCTCAGGACCTCCCGGTAAAAATTAAAAAAAAAGAAAAATATAGAAGGTGTGTGGGCCACCAGGCCCCATGCACGGGTGCGCCATCAGGCCCCACGAGCCATGCAGCAGGATGATGATATAACAGGAGAGTGACAGAAGGGAGAGCCAAGATGAGACGCACTGAAAAGCCAGGAACTACGGTGGTGCAGGCAGTAGGACGCCTCTCTCCCACATCAGAGATTTCAAGGATCGAATCCCAGTGAAGACACGAGAAGGATGAGAAGAGAGGGCAGGAAACGCACACAGAGTCGCCCAGTGGATGGACATAGAAACAGCAAAACTGGGAGGTGGGGATAAAAATGGATATGAATAAATAAATAAATAAACAAATCCTTTTAAAAAATAAAAAAAATAAAAAAAAATAAAAAAAATGATGGGAAGGAAACTAATATTTACATGACATATAACTATGTACTAGGCATCATGTTAGGTATTACCTACCTACCTAACAGATATAACCATGCTATATGATATTACCTTAATAAGTTGATATTAACCCATTCTGTAGATGAGGAAATTTAATCTCAGGGAAGTTAACTTAGTCTTGAACCAGTAAGTGAAAGAGGCAGAATTCATCCCCAAGACTGACTCAAACATCCCAATCTCTTTGCTTTACCGTGATATTAGGCTACATATATATATAACATAGAAATGAGGGAAATTTGCCCAGGTGTGATGATGGCTTCAGGCAGGTTCTAAGTGCCTCTGTTTTAGGTAGAGATGGGCACCTGCTGTGAGGCTTCCATTGCTCCATGGAGGTGATATGCTGATGCTTAATTTCATAGAAGACATTAAAGTTTGGGGAGAATCCAGATCCCATTATTGAGCCTTCTGTGCTTCCTTTCATGGATACCTTTCATTATTTCAGGGTCTCCTCTCCCCCTGGCCCCCATCTCTATTGGACTTTGGTCTGGATGTCCACTTTGGCCCTATCCTTTGTTTCTTCCCAACTACCATCTCCTTCTTCTACAAAATTTACTCTTCTGGACTTCCTTTCTTCTGGCTGCACTCAGTTTGCTTTCTCCTTAATAAAATAATTCATGCACAGAGTTCATGGTGAAAAAAAAAAGTGTAATATTTTTCTTGGAACTACGAGTAGTCCCAGATAGCAGTAACAGTTATTCGGGCCACTTTCTTTCTCGCTCACTGGGTTCTGGCGTGAGCCTTCAGTCTTTTCTCAGGAGGCGAATTGGTGGAGACTATGTTGGTTAAAAGAAATGTCTCTGTTCTCACCCTATGGAAATTTTCTTGTCATCAGGATTCTATCTTGCTGTGAATTTTCTGTTTCCCACGCTGTCCATAGTTTACCACTCTGTACTGGAATGTGTGCTTCATTGTGCCTAGAACCTTATTATAATGACTGAGCATGTCCCTGGCTCTGCTTTACAATGGCTCAAAGTTTGAACTTTAAGTGGAATCAGTATCATTTGCACTGTCAGAGATTCTTAGTCGTATTTCAGTCTCCTCGGGCTCCACAGATACCAGCATGCTTGGTCTGAGGATGGCTGTTCTCTGTGACCCAAGCCTCCCTAGAGCTCTCTCTGCTCACTGCCTTCTCTGCCCTCAGAGTGATGTGCTGGCAGGAGCATTTTTATATCCTCTGCTTTTGTTTGTTTGTTTCTTTATCAGGAAGAGAACCACTCCCCATTGCACAGAAATCATGCCATCTTGAGTTCCCCTGTCGGCATATCATTTACCCATTAATTCATTCAAAAAATATTTATCAAGATTCCAGGATACTAGGAACTAGTCACTGATAGGTGAAACAGACTTGGTTCCTGCACCTTGGTGTTTACTGTTTAATTAATGAGATAAGACAGAAAACGAATCATTGCATGTTATGATAAGCTCTCTGGAGAAATGAACAGGGAAAGTGATAAGAATAATTATAGCAGCATGGAATTTTACTATTAGCTTGTTTCAGGAAGTAGTATAGAATAGGAGATTGAATTAGTTTGGCCGGCTGCCAATACAAATACCATAGAATGAGTTGGCTTAACAAGAATTTATTGGCTCATGGTTTTGAGGCTAGAAGTCCAAATTGAGGCGTCAGTGAGGCAATGCTTTCTCCTAGAAGACTATGGCACGCTCGGGCTGGCTGCCAGCAATCATTGGTCCTTGACTTTTCTTTCACAAGGCAACGAACATGATGGCGTCTTCTCCTTTCTCTTCCAGGTTCCGTTGACTTCCAGCTTCTGTCTGCTCCCTCTGGCTTCTCTCTTCCTCTGACTTTCTGCTTGTAAAGAACTCCAGTGATCTGGATTAAAGCCCAGCCTGAGGGAAGTGGATGTGGCTCAAGCGACTGGGCTCCTCTCTACCATATAGGGGGTCCAGGGTTCGATTCCCGGGGCCTCCTGGTGAAGGTGAGCTGGCCTAAGCAGAGAGCAGGCCCATGCAGGAGTGCTGGCCTGTGCACGAGTGCTGGCCCATGCGGAGTGCTAGCCGGAGTGAAGAGCTGGTACAGCAAGATGATGCAACAAAAAGAGACACAGAGGAGAGAAAATAAGAGACACAGCAGACCAGGGAGCTGAGGTGGTACAAGAGATTGAGCACCTCTCTCCCACTCCAGAAGGTCTCAGGATTGGTTCCCAGTGCTGCCCTAAAAGAAGACAAGCAGACACAGAAGAATACACAATGAATGGACACAGAAAGCAGACAGCGAGTGCAAAAACAAAGGTGGGGGGCAGTAAATAAATAAATAAAAGATGCAGTGAGTCTTTAAAAAAAAAAAAAAAGCCCAACCTGACTCAGGAGGGCCACACCTTATCTGAAGTGTAACATCTTGAAGAAATCTTATTTACATTGGGTCCATGTCCACCAGAATGCAGACCAAGACAAGAACATGTACAAACTGGGGTACACAATTCAATCCACTGTAGGGGTTAAGATGTCGGCCTTGAGGCAAGACAAGTTTAATTCTGACACTGCCATTTCCTAGCGGTGTGAACATGGACAAGTTACTTAAATTTCTATGTGACTCAAGTTCCTAAACTACAAAATGGACATAAATAATAGTATTTACTTCAAAGGTTATTGTGGGAAGAGTACATGAAAAAATTCATGAATTTGGAACATTGCCTGATACCTAGTAAGTGCTCAATAAATGTTATCATTTCATAGGCTACCTGGACAACTTAATACAATTCACACTTGGAATATTCTGCCAGTGATTCTTGCTATAATTCACCGATAACACAGTAGTCAACTTTATGCTTCTTGATGTTCTTGACCACAAAAGCCTATCCCTCAAGGTCCAGACCTCAAGTGGCCTCCTGCCCTGGTTAGTCTCTGGTTTTCCATCAAATTCTTTGCCCATGCCCTCCCTTCTCCTAGGCAGGAGGCTATGGTATGAGAACAGAGGCTTTGAAACTAGACATACCTGGCTCTGCTATTGATCAGATGGGTGATATTAGGCAAATTACTTCTCTAAGCCCCAATTTCCTCCTCTCTAAGGTCCCTTGGGAGTTTTTGTGATGATTGGAGATAATGTGTTTAAGGCACCCAGTTCAGGGCCTGAACCATCATGGACAAACAATCAATAGTAGCTCTCCTTAGGAATATCTTAAATAAAATTGATATGATTGTTTACAATGTTGCCCTAAGTGCTTATCTATTTTAGGAAACTTTAAACTGGGCAACTAATTCCTTCATAATTAATTTAACATGATGTCCATCACTTTTTCTAAAAGTCTAGCCTTAGGCCCTTGGTCAGGAATATCATCCCTATTAACATATAGCTCCCTCAAAGAAAATCAGGTGAAGTGTAAGCCTATCTTTACACAAAGAATGCAACCTTTTACCATTTAATTTACTGCTTGTGTTTATATTTTAATAAGATGCTCCAAGGTATAAACTAAACAAATGACTCTTTAATAGTGGGAATTCCAGGGATCCTTGTAGGCCAGGGGTCAGCAAATGGCCTAAAGGTCAAATACTGCCTACGGTCTGCTTCTGTGAATAATAATTTAATGGAACACATGATATATTGTCTATGCCTGTTTTGAGGCTATAAAGGGGCAGAGCTGAGGGACCATATGGACTGCAAAGCCTAAAATATTTACTATCTGGACTTTACAGAAAAAGTTTGCCAATCCCCATTGTAGGCCAAGAGAGGAGATATTTGGGGCCAAAGTGGTTTTGGCTATAGCCTTTAAATCATGTGTAGCCTTCAACATATGTGTTGTCTTGGCTGTTTGTTGGTGGAGTCACTGTTCTGGAGTGCCACAGGAGAGGCTCTGAGAGCCATTCATGAACTGGACTAGCTCAGCGTTGCTGTAGTGTGTGCACTAAATGGTTGTAACAAGCCCAATAATTCAGTAGCTTGTTCCTCCATAATATTTCTGTTCTCTTTTACCCATTGTGGCTTCCATCTCTTTTTATAAGTATGACCAATTAATTCCTAGTAGGACACTTGGCTCTTGCAGCGCAAATAATGGTCACACAAAAAAGGTAGATACTATGATTATCCCCACGTTGCAGGTAATGAAACTGAGGTACAGGACAATTAAGTATCTTGCCCAAGGTTACAACTAGTGATGATGGATAGCACCTGAAAAGGGATATTTCCTTTGCTGAGTGGGGATTTTATTCCGGATTCTGGCTAAAAATTGTGCTGCCTTCACCAAGCTAGCAGCATCCTTGCAGGGAATATTCTTTCCTAGCTGTTGTTTACCTTTTTATTTTTGGTTTATGCAGTGGTGGCTTTTCTTTTTCCCTGATGAATAGAACTTTTACATTTTTATGCAGTAAAACCTGCTGATCTCTTTTTTTTTTTCCGTTACGATATTTTTTTCTTCTTCACTATCAGGTTTAAAAATATTACTCTCCTTTAAAAGTGGTGATGAATATTGTGGCAGTTTGAAATTCTTTTATGAATCCCAAAAAGACGAAGACTGTTTGTGAACTAATTCATTCCTGTGCATGTGAGACCCTTTCAAATTGGACAATATCAGTGAGGTGTGACTCGGAATATCTGTCCTCTTGCCGGGTCTGATATAAATGGAGACACACAGGAAACGGGAGCTTCGCCATATTTGATCCTTTCATGTTAACTCAGAGAAAGGAGAGGCTCAAAGAACTTAGGCCCAGGGAGAGATTAGCCATACACCTGATAGCTCACAGCTGAACTCAGGAAGAAAGCAGAGAAATGGAGCCTGAGAGAGGAGGCTCAGTAAGAGACAAGCCCTGTGCCTGGTTGCCCACAGCTGAGCTCAGGGAATTGATACAGCCAGGAGGGGAAGGCAACCTAGGCAGAGATCACCCTCCATCTTGCTTCACCACGTGGCAGCTGACTTTGAAGAGAAAGCTCCTCTTATGGTGCCTTGACTTGGACTTTTCATAGCCTTGGAACTGTAAGCATTTACCCCAAACAAATCCCCTTTTTAAAAGCCAAACCATTTCTGGTACTTTGCATTGGCAGCCTGTATTAGTCAGCCAAAGGGGTGCTAATGTGAAATACCAAAAATGGGTTGGTCTTTATAAAGGGTATTTATTTGGGGTAGAAGTCCACTGATGCCAGGCCATAAAGCATTAAGTTTCTTCTCTCACCACAGTCCATTGCCACATGTTAGAGCAAGAGAGCTACCGGCGTTTGCCAGGGTTCAGGCTTCTGGGGTTCCTCTCTTCCCGGGGCTGCATTTCTCTCCGGGCTTAGCTCCTGTTTCCTCCACAAGGTCAGCTGTAGATGATCAGGCGAACGGCTTGCTTCTCTTCTCCTGGGGCCTTCTTTCCAACATCAAAACTGTTTCTCAAAAGACTGCTTCAACCTTCCTTTGCCTTGCCTTTTTTATTCAATTCCCCACCCACCAAGGGGTGGGGCTCAACGCCCTAATCCTAACCTAATCATGCCCAGATTAACAGATCAATTTACAAGCATGATTCAATTATATTTTTGGAATTCATAATTACATCAAACTGCCACAGCCCTTTAGCAAACTAATACAAATATTCAGTTTGATTTTCTTCCAGTTTTTCAATGTTCTTATATTTCAATAACATTTGCTTCTATACATCTTTAATTGTTTTTGTTTATGATTTAAAAAAAAAAAAAGATTCACATTGATTCTGTATGTAAAAAAGTTTTAGGAATACTTTAACCAATTTATCTTTCTCATTATTTCCTTTTTAAGTATGGACAGAAATGCTGCATTATTTTTGAAATCTATGTTTAAGCAACTCCATACTTACTAGCTATGTAAACTTAGGCAAATTTGCCTCAGTTTCCTTACCTACAAAATGGGGATGATAATGTGAAGATTAAATGAATTAATATATTCATGGCATTTTGGTCTATTATTTAGGTATGGAGGACAATTCCAGAGCCTTCCATTTAACTCTTCTTACCATAACATTCACATCACAGGTCAGAGAGGCAGTGTGAATATTCTGCCATTACTTTGTTTACAATTAAGGATTCAAGAACTGAGGAAACAATTAAATAACTATAGGACAGGGTTGAGGACCCACTGGACTCATTAAAAATGGTCCCTACACTGTGAGTGACCCCTAAAATCACCTGTTTTCCATAAACTTCAATATACCTACCAGAAAATCACAGATGGCATTTGAGACCCCCGGGGATTAGCATCAGCCAGAAGAAAACAATAATCCTCAATGGTCTGTGTAATTCCCTCTTACCAAGGCCCAGTTGCCCTGGTAATGGCTCCCAGTGTCTTTATTAAAGGCTAAGAGGAAGACATCAATCTACACTTTTAGTGGCATTGCAGGGTGCTTTCTCCAGAGCATCTGGTTTCCCCTTTATTCAAGGGGTCTGGGCTTGGAAAGTGCTCAGATCTGGGAATTGGGTGAAAGCCTGTGACTCTCCATCATCATGACTTGGGTTAGTCCGATGTTTCCTAAGCTTAGATTTTTTTTTTTTTTTTTTTTTTAATTTTGGTTATACAGATTAAATAACACTTTAGTGTGCTTACCATGTATTTTATCCCTAAAGGCCCTAAGATCTATTAGTTACTCCTGAATATCCCTAAGAGCCAAATCATTCTGATAATCACCACTAAGCCTTCTGTTTATTTCAGTAACCAGGGCCAACTTGCCTTTGAAGGATCAGTGCTGGCCTCTACCTTTCCCATTTTACATTCTTCTCTTTGAAATCCTAAAATCTTTTTCAATGGAAGCATTTCCCACCATCATCCCTGTCCTACAGAGGGCATCTACTTTTCAGGAATCATAATACTCCTCACCGATGTAGATTTTTCTGGAGATGGGTGAGTAGATCAGATATTATAAATCCGCTCTAACATTGTTATCTCCTTGCATCTTTGGATTCCTTCCTTTACATTATATCAGAGAATGTTTGGCATCTCAAATGCACAGACCACCCTTGAGACTCAGTTTCAGACAACCAAGCATGTAGTTTAAACCTCTCCCAATTGTTTAATCTAGCCTGTTGAGTCCAGAATTTTTGGTGAAGGCACTTGGCCCAATCTAAAATTATGTTTCTCTTTTCCCAACACTCTCAGAATACGTTTCCATAGTCTTGCAATTCTTTTGGAATGTAAGCCTTCTCTTCCCAGGTTTGATTTTTTTTTTTTTTTTATCAGGACATGCTGACTCTAGTTATGGGTCTGGGGTCAGTGAGCTGAAGCAGGGGTGGGCCATAAGGAGACTTGGCATCCACTTGCATGGTGACCACTCAGTGACCTCAGTCTGTTGTAGCAAAGGATGAAGTTGTAACAGGGTCTTCAACAAGACAGGGCCAGACTTATCAGGACAGGAGGAAGGATTGCTTTTGTTGGTGCAAGAGGTTCTATGAGGGGGAAGCGGCTGTGGCTCAATCAGTGGGGCTCCCGTTTACCATATGGGAGGCCCCGGGTTCGGTTCCCGGGGCCTCCTGGTGGAGGCGGGCCCGCCCGCGCGGCGTGGTTGGCTGACCCAGCGAGCGCAGGCAGCAAGGGGGGGATAAATGAATAAATAAATAAAATCTTAAAAAAAAAAAAAAAAAAAAAAAAGAGGTTCTATGAGTTCTGGGGTTTTATATTTTTGGAGTTATAGGACACCTCCAAAATATTTCCATTCCAATACTCAAGGGAACCACTTTTTCCCAATCAATACTCTAAAAGACCTGGTGAGAATGTGAATTCAACATGTTTTATAATTCATCAATCTTCAGGAACCATCCCTACATTGATTTTCAGCTTCATAAACCCTGTGCCTACATGAAATAAAAGAATATTAAGAGTATTTTAGGGAAGTCATAGAAACTTTCTCATTCTCTGACCGTGCTTTGAAGCAAGAATTTAAATCCCTGAGCCTGTCATGGTTTTTTTCTTCAAATTTTATTGTGCAGTTAGATGGAACTGCACATCTCATAGTTTTTATATTCCTCCCTCCTCAGTCCACCAGAGCCTTGCCTTCAATAGGCACTTCATTCTGTGTGACTATAGGTGATAATTTTGGTATTTTGCCACTGGGTACCATGAGCTACTATGAGTATAATTCATGATATAATCAAAATGCAATTTTATATTTCTCTCTTACCAATCCTTTAAACTTTATTCAAGAATTAGAGAAGGAGAAGCTGACTTTTCTCTGCCCCTGGATGAAAATTATGACAGGTTCCATGGCTTCTCCTCTCCGTGATTACTTTCACCTCTACCTGATAGCCATTATTTTTCTATTCCATCAGGGTTGAAGGCAGGATGGAGAGGAGAGAGAAAGGGGCAAGTGAATTATCACTTGGTGTGGTGGCTTCATGCTCTCTGGGCCTGGCAGATGTTCAAAGCTGGTGGGCCTGCGATGGATCAAACTGATTCTTTCGTGGTCCTTGCATAGGAATCGCTGAGGTTCCCTGAATGTCCCTTCTCCTGCAGTTCCCTTGATTTAAATGGATGCATCTCTATTCCAAGTAGTTCCTTTCAACTTCAGCCCTTCGATATCAGCCAACATGCCCAATTTCTTTCTGCTGAAGTCTTCTCACCCCTTCTAAGAGGCCCTATAGGCAGGATCCAAGGCTTCCTCCTATGTACGTATTGTGATCATGGGTGACCTCCATCCCTTGCCCCCAAAAACTTTAGGAGTGCCCGCTGATCCCAATACAGCAGTCATCTTGGCTCCTCCATCTCCAAGCACTTAGTCAGCTCTTCTTAACAGTCTATATTTCCTGGGTGGAGTTGGACTTCTTGGTCATTAGTCAGGCCCCTTTTTTCTGTGTCTCCCAACTTCTGGGAACACATTTCAAAGCTCTTCCAGTGAGCTACTGAAAACCATTTCACTAGGCTTAGGGTTAGGAGATAGCACTCTACCCTGACCCTCTTCCAAAAGAAAACTACAGCAAAGTTAAAATCTTCTTCAAAAATATCTCCTCAACCATCTTCTCCAAATTCCTTTTTTGATGCCTTTTTAGATCAATTTCACTGAAAGCCCCAGGAGATATGGAACAGGTTCTCTTTTGTTCCCCCAAATATCCTGCAGGTGGCAGGGGTGAGGCTGGGGTTTGTTTCACTCTAGTTTTGGTAATGTGATATTTAATCTGTTGATGCCTCAGTCTAAATTGAAGCAGGAAAAGTACCATCCTAATTTCTATTATAACTTTAGTGACTTTTTTTGCCACTGAGTGCCATGTTTTACCTGTATTGCATCTTTCCTACTTTCAAATCCAACAGATCACAAAACTAATCCCAGATTCCCAATACCATGAGACTCCCTTTTGGAAAAAGAATCCAGTCTAGTTCATTTTAGTAAAATCTTATCATATGTATTAATACTGATTTCTTGGATGCCAAGGAACAAAGTCAGAGGTGAAGCAGCCAGGAAATATGTCCAACTACATGATAGGCTGTTCTAGCAGAAATTGTGCTGTGGTTGCCAGTTGGTCATCTATAGCTATAAATCCAGGATTCCATTACAGCTGCTGAAGAAAACAAAATTGCCCCATGACCATACTTACCAGGAGAATAGTGTCCCCAAAAACTTTCCTCCATATTCTAAGTCTTGTTTAGGTTTGAGGTTTGTTGGAAGATAGTCAAATGTCTATATTCTAGCAGCAAAAGGTCTTGGTAAAGGTGTTTTTCTGTTTGTTTGTATGTCTCTACCAGTGGAAAAGAGGATTCTCAATAAAAAAGAATTACAAAAAAATGATTTGGGCAGACACAAATGACCGATGACCATTACAAAACTTATTTTAAAAAAAGGTTGACTTCCAGTCAACCAAGATGGTAGGGTAAGAGGGCTCCATTCACCCACAAAATCTTTGAATGACTAGCAAAAACTAAACAGTTAAAGGGTTCCAGTAACAATTGTGCCAAATCAAGAAAATACAACTTAAAAATGGTAGGAGACGCTCATAGCACCCTTTCTGGCCCCTCCTCCACCCCTCCCTGGTGCAGTGTGGTGCCATCCTGCACTCTTATTGTGGGTCCCTGGCCCTGTTAAGAAAGGAAGGAGAATAACCCATATGTACATACTGGATGTATTTATGTCAGCGCCAGTCTATCAGGTGGCAGCATGGAGAACTGAACCAGGATGCTCTTCTCTGGCTCACCCTCCCATATCTTGCCCTACAGGCAGAAACAACTTGTTTACAGCTAAAGCAGTGTAAGAAACAATTAAAGTGGCCTGGAGGGAAGTGGATGTGGCTCAAGCAATTGAGCTCCTGTCTACCACATGGGAGGATCCAGGTTCGGTTCCCGATGCCTCCTAAAGAAGATGAGCAAGACAGCAAGCTGACACAATGGGCTGGCACAGCATGCTGATGCAACAAGATGATGCAACAAGAGACACAAGGAGGAAACCATAATGCAAGACACAACAAAGCAGGGAGTGGAGGTGGCTCAAGGGATTAGGCACCTCACTCCCACATGGGAGGTCCCGGGTTCGGTTCCTGGTGCATCCTAAAAAAGAAGACAAGCACACAACAGACACAGCAAATAAAAACAACAAGGGGATGGAGAGAAATAAATAAATAAAACAAATCTTTAAAAAAAAAAAAAAAAAAAGGAGCAAAGGGTTCCTGGTTTCGAGACATACAATAGAGCACCCAGGAGTGGGCAGGATCTATTTCATAGGAAATAGAGGGAACATTTGGATTCCTGTAAATAGTGGAGTTACTAAGGCCACAAGTGCATTCCCAGGAAAAGATTCAGGCTCAGAAAAGACAGAAAGGACCCTGCACTTTTACCTTGCATTCATCTTCTTGGTAGGAGAACTAAACTCTGGAGGAGAGCACCAGTATATACAAAGCCAATTTGCAAAGACTGTGAAAGGTATTTTTTTGCATTGGTTTGTTTATTTTTGTTAGCTCCTGGCACTCAAGGAAATCTGTCATATCATTAGGTGGATACAAACTTAAGGAAAAGACAGCCCAGAAACTAAATTCCAGGGTTAACACATTAAAATATACAGTGTGCAACAAAATTTTATAAGACAAGCAAAGAAATAGGAAATGATGGCCCATCCAAAGGAACAAGATAAAATTCAGAAACCATGAACAAAGAACACCAGACTTTAGCCATACTAGACAAAGACTTAAAAAAAAAAAAAAAAAAAAAAAAAAGATCTTCAATATGCTCAAAGAGTTAAAGGAAAACATGGAGAAAGAACTAAAATATATCAGGGGGAAAAATGAATGAACAAGGGAAGTGGATGTGGCTCAGTTGATTGGACTCCCATCTTCCATATGGGAGGCCCCAGGTTTGATTCCCAGGGCCTCCTGGTGAAGGCAGGCTGGCCTGTGCTGTGGAAAGCTGGACACCTGTGCCTGTAGAGAACTGATGGCCCGCACCTGTGGATGGTGCAGCAAGATAACACAACAAAGGAGACAAGCAGACACAGAAGAATGCACAGCAAATGGACACAGAGAGCAGACAGCTAGCACAAGCAGCAAGGTGGGGGGACTAAATAAATAAATAAATAAACAATGTGAGAGTTTCAGTGAAGAGATAGAATTTTTTTTAAAGTGCCAAACAGAAATCCTGGAGTTGAAGACCACAATAACTAAAATTAAAAATTCCCTAGAGGGTTTCAACAGCATATTAGAACTGGCAAAGAATCAATGAACTCAAAAATAAGACAATTGAAATGATTCAGGCTGAGGAGCAAGAATAAAAAAGAATGGGGGGAAGGGGGGGGGGGAAACAGTGCATAAAAGACCTGTGGGACATGATCAAGCATACCAATATATGCATTATGGAAGTCCCAGAAGGAGAAGAAGAGATAAAGAGGAATAAGGAATATTCAAAAAAAAAATGGCAAAAAATTTCCCAAATTTAATGAAAGACATTAATATACACAATCAAGTAACCCAACAAACCCCAAACATGATAAACTCAAGGAGAACCTGCCCCAAACAAAGTAAACTCTTGAATACCAAGAACAAGGAGAGAGTTTTGATTATATATTTGTAATGTACTTCCACTTTTTATTTCTTACAGGTTCTAAAATATGAATGCATAGAAAGTAATGATAAATTGGGATATACCATGTATAAAGATATAATTTGAAACAAATGCAATAAAAGTTGGGGGGATGGAGGGTGTATTAGGGTTCTCTATGGAAAGAGAACCATCAGGAATTATCTACAAATAGTATAATATTTTATAAAATTGTCTCACCCAACTGTGGGGATGCACAAGTCCAAATTCCATAGGGCACACTGCAAGCCAGGGACTCCAGTGAAGTTCCCCAGGAGATACTGGCTGTCTGAAGTAGAGATAGACATTCTCTCTTTGAATGCTGAAATCATTTCTCCTTTGAAGGCCTTTACCTGATTGGATGAGATGTCACCCATTGTTGACAGCAATGTCCTCAGTTGGTTGTAGATGTAATCAGCCATATGTACTGATTACATATTATCAAGCAACTGATGATTAAAGTCCAAGAAATGCCCCTGTATTACAATTAGCCAGTGCTTCTTGACCAAACAACTGGGCACCATTACCTGGCCAAGTTGACCCATTAGCCTGACCATCATAGAAGGGTACAGGAACAGTTTTGGGTATGCTATTGAAGTTAAGTTGGTATAAAATAAAACATGATTGTTATAGATTTAGGATGTTAAAATTAAGCCACATGGTAACTCCAAAGAAAATATCTGAAAAATATATACAAGGGAATTGACAAGAGACTAAAAAAGGTTTGCTACAAAAAATCAAATTAATATGAAAGTAGGCAATAACAGAAGAATTGACAGACAACAAAAGGTATAAGACTTACAAAGACAAAATAGCAAAGTGGCAGAAGAAAGTCCTGCATTATCAGCGTATACTTTAAATGTAAATGGCTTAAACTCTCCAGTGCAGAGATTGGTAGAATGGATTTTTAAAAAGCATGACCCAACTATATGCTATTTACAAGAGACTCACCTTAAATTCAAAGGCAAGAGTAGTTTGAAAGTGAAAGGATGGGGAAAAATATACCATGCAAATAGTAACCAAAAGAGAGCTGGAGTAGCTATACTAATATCAGATGAAATAAACAACTCAAAAACTGTCACAAGGGACAAAGAAGGATACTACATACTGATAAAAAAGACCAATTTAACAGGAAAATATAATAATTATAAATATATATGCACCTAATGGCAGAGTCCCCAAATGTATGAGGCAAATACTGACATATTTGAAGATAGAAATAGACTGTTCTACATTCATAGTAGGAGAATTAAATATACCACTTTCAATAATGGATAGAATAGTTAGACAAAATATCAAATAGGATATAGAAGACTTGAGCAATACTATAAACCAAGTAGACCTAATAGAGTGTATAGAACACTTTACCCAACAACAGCAGAGTACACATTCTTCTCTAGTGCACATGGGTCATTTTCTAGGATAGACCATAGGTTAGGTCACAAAACAAATCTCAATAAATTTAAAAACATTGAAATCATACAATGTATCTTCTCTGAACACAATGGAATGACCCTAGAAATCAATAATAGAGGAAGAATTGGAAAATTCACAAATATGTGGAAATTAAATAACATACCCTTAAACAACCATTGGATCAAAGAAGAAATCACAAGGGAAATTAGGAAATATCTTGAGATAAAAGAAAACAAAACACAACATACAAATAAGGGATGTAGCAAAGGTAGTGCTGAGAGGAAACTTTATAGCTCTAAATGCTTTCATTAAAAGGAAGAAAGATCTCATATCAGAGACCTAACTTCACATCTGGAGAAACTAAAAAAAGAGCAAATTAAATCCAAAAGAGGAGAGGGAAGGAAATCACAAAAATACAGTGGCGATAAAATAGAGAATAAAAAAACAATAGAGAGAATCAATACAACCAAATTTGGTTCTTTGAAAGGATCAATACAATGACAAACCTTTAGCTAGACTGACAAAGAAAAAAGAGAGAGGATACTAATAACTAAGATAAGAAATGAAAGGGGGGACATTACTACTGTCCCCACAGAAATAAACCAGATTATAAGAGAAAACTACGAACAATTATATGTCAACAAATTAGGAAACCTAGATGAAATGGACAAATTCCCAGAAACACACAAACTACCTCCACTGACTCAAAAAGAAATAGATCTCAATAAAGCAATAACAAATAAAGAGATTGAATCAGTAATCTCAGACCTCCCAACAAAGAAAAGTCCAGTACAAGATGGCTTCATTGGTAATTTTTCAAACATTCCAAGAAGAATTAACACAAATTCTGCTCAACTCTTCCTTAAAATTGAAGAGAAGGGAAGTTTTCCTAACTCATTCTTTGAGGCCAGCATTACTTCAAGTACCAAAACCACATAAAAATACCACAAGAAAAGAAAAATTTTGATTATAGATGCAAAAATCCTCAAAAAAATACTATTAAACAGAATCCAACAGCATATTAAAAGAATTATTTTTATTTTTATTTATTTATCATCTTGCTGTATGGGCCAGCATTCCTGCACGGGCCAGCTCTCCTGCATGGGCCAGCAATCCACATGGGCCAGCTCTCCGCTCAGGCCAGCTCGCCATGTGGGTCAGCTTGCCTTTCACCAGGAGGCCCCAGCAATGGAACCCTGGACCTCCTACATGGTACACAGGAGCCCAATCACTTGAGCCACATCCGTTTCCCCATATTAAAAGAATTATACACCATGATCAATTGGAATTTGTCCAAGTTATGCAAGGGTGGTTCTTCATAAGAAAATTAATTAATGGAATACACCACATCAATAGAATGAAGGGATAAAACACAAGATCCTCTCATTTGTTGTAAAGATGTCATGTAAAGGAATCTGACAACATCCAGCACTCCTTGTTGATAAAAACACTCACAAAACTAGGAATAGAATGAAACCTTCTCAACATGATAAAGAGTATATATGAAAAACTCACAACTAATATCATTCTCAATGGCGAAAGATGGAAAGGTTTTCCCCTAAACATCAGGAACAAAACAAGGATGCCCACTCTCACACCGTTATTCAACAGTGTACTGGAAGTTCTTGCCAGAGCAATTAGACAAGAAAAAGAAATAAAAGGCATCCAAATTGGAAAGGAAGATGTAAAACTTTCCCTATTTGCAGATGACACGATCCTATATATAAAAGCCCTGGAAAACCTACAATGAAGTTACTAGAGCTAATAAACTGTAGCAGTTTGATATTATTTATGAATGACAAAAAGAGATATTGATAAGGTTTGTAAACTGGTCTGTTTCTCTGGGCATGATACCCTTTGATTGATTAAATTCAAAGGCTTTACGTTTACTTGGTTAAATTAAGATTAGGGCTTTGATTCAACCACATCATTAGGGCATGCAGGGTTGAGTCCCTGCCCTTTTGGTGGGCTATATCAACAGATGCTCAAACAAGAACACAGAAGTAGATACACAGAGAAGATACAGAGAGGAAGGGAGACAGCTGCGTAGACATGGCAGAGGCCCCGAGAAGAGAGCTGAGCCATTTGCCTGATAGTTTACAGCTGATCTTGTGAAGAGAACAGAGCAGCTGAGCCCAGAAACAAATGAGAAGGGAGACAAGCCCTATGCCAGCCTACAGCTGAGATTGGAAGAAGCTGGACCCATGGAGCCTTAAGAGGGAAGAGGAAGGCTAAACCCTCACAGATATCACCTGCCATCTTGCTTCAACATGTGGCAACAGAGTTTGGTAAGGAAGTAACCTTGAGTTGAACTCTTTAGGGCCTTGTAACTGTAAACTATTACCCCAAATAAATACCCTTTATAAAAGCCAAGAGATTTCTGGTACTTTGCATCAGCACCCTTTTGGCTGACTAATACATAAACTAATTCATCATAGTGGCAGGGTACAATATCAACATGTAAAAATCACTTGTAATGAACAATCTGAAGAAGAAATAAGGAAAAAAATTCATTTATAATAGCAACTAAAAGAAGCAAATACCCAAGTATATACATAAACAAGAGGAAAAAGAATTGTATGTGGAAAACTAAAAAACATTGCTGAAAGAAATTAAAGAAGATCTAAATAAATGGAAGGACCTTCCACATTCAAGATTTAGAAGACTAAATATCATTAAGATGTCAATTCTACCAAAATCAACTTACAGATTTAACCCAATCCCAATAGAAACTCCAACAGTCTTCTTTGCAGAAATGGAAAAGCCAATAATCAAATTAATATGGAAGGGTAAGGGGCTCCAAATAACCAAAAACATCTTGAAAGAATAGAACAAAGTACAAGGACTCACATTTCTCAATTTTAAAACTTATTACAAAGCTACAGTAATCAGAATAGCGTGGTGCTGGCACAAGGGCATATAGGGGAATGGAACCAAACTGAGAGATCAGAAATAAACCTTCACATCTATGGCCAAATGATTTTTGACAAGATGCCAAATACACTCATTAGAGGAAAGAATAGTCTCTTCAACAAATGGTGCTGGGAAAAAAAATGGATATCTATATTCAGAAGAATGATGGTAAACCCCTACTTCATATCACACACAAAAATTAACTCAAAATGGGTCTAAGACATAAATATAAGAAACAAAACTATAAAACACTTAGAAGAAAACATAGGCAAGTATCCTTAGAACCTTGCTTTAGGCAATTGTTTCTAAAAATTTACACCAAAGGCATGAGCAACCAAAGAAAAATACAGATAAATTGGACTTTTTCAATATTAAAAAACTTTTATGCATGATTCCTAGCATATAGCAGTTTGATTTCTGCATATAGTTTACATGAAAATTTGTGCTTGAAACATTTTATTCCCCGTCTTCATATCCCAGCGAACTAATGATCCTGCATTTCATGTCTCCAGGGTGTCATAAGAATATCTGTAAACATAGTTAAGATGTTAAAAAGGAGATTTTTTTTTTTTACAGCTTGGGACAGATTGAAGTTATTTTATGAATCTCAAAAAGAAAAAGATTATGTTCTTGAACTAGTTCAATCCTGGGGGTGTGGGGCGCTTTTAATTGGACTATGTCAGTGAGGCATGACTCAGGTTGGGTCTCCACTCTCTTACTGGAGCTGATATGAATGGAGACACACAGAGAGACACACAGAGAAAGGAAGCTGCCATTTTTGATCCTGCCACGTGAGAGAGGACTGGAGGATCGCTAGCAGCCAAAGCTCAAGCATGAAGGCCCTAAGAAGCTGGGCCCACAGAGCAGCTCAAGGCTGAAGAGATGAGCCATATGCCTGATAACTCACAGCTGAACTCTGAAAGAAAGTCGAGCAGCTGAGACTGATAGAGAAGGCCTGGAAAGAGCCCAGCTCTATGCCTCGTTGTCCAAAGCTGAGTTCTGGGAGATGGTAGATTCTGGAGGGTAAGGCAGGGACCTTAGCATCTTGCTTCACCATGTGGCAGGACCCCGGGAGCACCAGTAGCTAAATTTGGTGAGAAAGCATCTCTGATGATGCCTTGATTTGGATATTTCATGTCCTCGAAACTATAGCTTTTACCCCAATAAATTTCACGTTATAAAAGCCAACCCATTTTGGGTACTTTGCATCAGCAGCCTTGTGGCAAACTAAGACACAACTAACCAGCTTCAATATAAAACTCAATTTCTTATCACTATTAAGACAGGGAAAAAACGGGAAGAACATTAAAGGTGGATGACTGTCAAGTTGAATTTAGAGTTAAAAGGTTTTTTTAGAGAGAGAAATTTTCTCTTTGGCATCCATTCCATGGGTGAATTAATTTGCTATATGTTCAGTTGGGTTAATCCCAACCAGGCTGTGGAAAGTGTGTCATTTACAATTGGGTCAAACACTTCATGAGAAATGCAGGACTAAAAGCAAACTTACAAAAAATGCCCATCTTCTTCTTTCTTAGCTGAGCGCAAGGAAAATTGGCAAAATCTCTGCAGCTAATCACCCAGAGATCCCATGAAACCATGAAATACAAGCTTTCTAGTGTCCCATTCTTTTTTGCTGAATTAAAAGAAAACTCTCAGCAAGCTGAATTATAAACTATTTCTTTTAAGTGTATATGACATTTTTTTCTTTAAAAAATTTGTGTTGTATATGACATTTTATAAATGTTTTATGAGAAGACTTTGACTAAAAGTACCACCTGTAATCCCATTTTTAGTTTTCCTCTATTATTTCATTCATTCGTTTTAGTTTTTTCTTTTTTTTAAAAGTAAATCTAATGTTATGAACCTGAATTTTCTCAAATTTCCCTCTCCTGTGGGTGCCCCATGTTCATGGTGATAACCTACTTTTTGTGACTCCAACTCAAAATTTCAAATTTCAGAATGTTGAGTCCCCTATCCAAGGCTAACTGTTTATTTTGGGGAGTCTTCAGAGGGTATATCACAAAAAAGTCTGTCCCATAGAGTTACCATGTGGCATTTATGCTATCTTCTTCCCAGGCTCTGACTACCTTCCCATTGATATTTATCACGCAACGAGCCATTGGTTGCTGCTGCTGCCCACTGGGATAACGCCAAAGACTGAGCCATGGGTCCCTCTTTCAGTGATCCCCAAACAGCCAGCCATTGAGATGCCAGAGCAAATCCATGTTCCCTGGAGCCCTAAATGTGCCAAAGCTGGGCTTCATCTCTCACAGAAGAAAAGAAGGCCCTGCTTTATAGTTACTTTGTCACTTGGACACATAAGCTATGCTTCTAGAGAAAGCCTTTGTGAAATAGAGACTTCATCACCTGTTCGCAATTTTTCTTGCTACACTGCTCAGATAAAAATCCCTAGGGCTGGCTCAGTCATTCTCCCCAGTACAGCCTCCGTCTTCCTGTGAAGAGGCTCTTTCCTCTTATGCAAATCATCTTGTGTAAATAGATGCCTGTTCTTTTCATTCATCAGTGCAATTGTTGGACTCTTTTGGTTAAGTAGCAGATGTCAAGTTGAGCCAGCAGAAGCAGATAAAGGGATTGAATTATAAAGTGTCCAATGAAAGCATAGGGCAGGAATGAAGCCAAACCTCAAGGAAAAATTAAAATAGGGGACTGAAAAAGCTATGATGATCTTCCCTCTCCTCTCTTTTTGGCTGGCTTTCCCTGATTCCTACTTCTTCAAGGAGACAAACATGGCTCTGTATGGATTTGCTGGGGGAAAATGCAAGCAATTGCCTATTTCTGAACATAAAGTGATAGTGGAGGTGGGGTCAGATCAAGATGGGTTAATCCCAAATGGAACTTTATCCTGAGGGCAATGAATGATGGAGCCACTGAAGAGTGTAGAGCAGAGGAGAAACACAAACAAATTTATATTGTAATTGTAGTTATATTGCACTGGAGGTATTCAGAAAATAGACTTGAGGGCTCAAGACCAGAAATGGATAGAGTAGTCAGCACTCTATTGCAAAACATAATCATGGGAAGAGATTTAGAAGTCCTGCTAGGAGCAAGAATAGTGAGGAAGGGATGGATTGGAGAACTATTTAAGAAGTGAAATTCATAGGGCTTGGTTTTATATTGGCTATGGGGAGAGGGAAGAAAACTCTAAAATGAGGACTGGGTTGTTGGTCTTGGAGACTGGGGATTGGTGGTGATATTCATTGAGATGGGGGATTCAGTAGAAGGAGCAGGCTTTCTTTTGGGGGAAGTGATAATATCAACTTATGTGTTTCTGAATTTGGGACGCTTGAAGAACACTCAAGTGGGGATGTCTAGGAAGCCATGAACATTTAATTTAACTGTGTTACTCTGGGAGTCAGTGCTAGAGATTTATGGTAGTTCAGGAACTCACCAGCATATAATATGGTATTTCAACCATGATACTGAATAATATCATCCAAGGAGAGCATGGTATGAGAAGAAGAAGATGAAGCCTGGAGAATATCAGCATTTAAATGAAGTGAGGAGAAGAGAGGGAGGAGGAGAAGCTCATGAAGGAGATGGAGAAGACATCAGCAGTGTCAAATACACCCAGAAGTGTGAATGGGATGATTGAAATGTGTCTATTCATTCATTTGTCCACAAAATATTTATTGAACACCTACTATGGTCAGCATACCATAGTAGTTAAGAATTCAGGTTCTGGAGTTAGACTGCCTGGGTTTGAATCACAGTTCCACAATTTACCTGCTATATGACCTGGATGAGTCATTACCCTCTTTGGACATCTATTTTCTGATTCTTAAAATTGCAATGATAACAGTAACTACTTCATAAGAGTGGCATGATTATGAAACAATTATCTGGCACGTGGTAATTATATAATAAAAACTATTGTCATGTCTCAGCCACTCTTCAAGGCTCCAAGGATACAACTATGAGCAAGTCCCTGAACTTATGAGTTACATTCTACTTGGGGATTCAGGTGATTTGCAGACCATAAAAAAACAAAAACAACAAAATCAACAAAATAGCAGATAAGTGTTATAAAGAAAATTGAAAAGGGTAATGTTTTAGAAAGCTGGAGGTCAGGTGCAACACTTTAGATGGGGTGGTCAGAGAAGCCTCTTTGGGGAGGTGGCATTTAATTTGTATGTGAGTGACAATTAGGAGTAAATCATGAGTAGTTATAGGGGTAGAGAGCTCGAAGCAAAAGGTAAATGCAATAAATCTAAGATAGTTACAAATTTGATGTGTTCAAGGAAAAGAAAGAAGCCATATCTGTCTGACCCTATGGCATGTGCTTGTCTCATGGTCTTTTGGGTGTAAGTCATATTAATAAAGCCATAGATAAACAGAAAGCCCTTAAATGGTGAGAGATACTGTAAGTTGGTGCATTCAATGCATATTCTAACCTTTTCTATCATGCAAGCTAAAACATGCATTCCTAGACTCCCTTGCAACTGGACTGAGACTTGAGACATAGTTTCCACCAACTTGTTGAGCTATAGTTGAAAAATGGTGGTTGAGCACTTGAGGAAGCAGATCCTCTGCTAAGCTTGGTTGTGGAAGCACTTGGTTCTTCTGGGGTATCTGCTAAAATAGTCCCATGCTGTGATAGGGCACTTTTTTTCTGGCTGCATTGTTTCCAATTGAGTAGCATTCAGCCTGATTCTCTGGTCCTCTTAAAGATTATGTGAGTTCTTTGGGTCCTTTCATGTATTTCTGTCCTGGTTTGAGTCTTTTGTGAAAATCCTGCTCTTAAAGCAAACCCATTCCTGTGTCTGTAAACTTGTATGTGGTGGGACCTTTCAGTTAGATTCATTTAAGGGACCTTTTGATTAGATTGCTTTTGAGTAATCACTTCAGTTAAGGGACTTTGATTAGATTGGATGCTTTGATTGGATTGAATTCATTTGGGGGCTTTGATTAGAGTACTTCAGTGAGGCGTGACCCAGGGTGGATTGTGGCCCTCTTGCCAGAGCCCTTATATAAATGGGAGAACATGCAGAGACACACAGAGAAAGAGAGCTGCCATTTTACCATGCCATATGAGAAAGGACTCCAGGATTGCCTGCAGCCATAGAAAGACAGAGAAACCCCGAGAAACAGAGAGAGACTTCAGCAGAGCGGCTGAAGCTGAAGCAACAAAGCCTGGAGGAGAGGGGTGAGACAGCCATGTGCCTGATTGCCCACGGCTGGGCTCAGGGAGAAAGTGAGCCTCGAAGAGAAGGCAGAGACCGGCTGCCATTGTGCCTTGCCACATGGCAGGAGTCCAGGATTGCCAGCAACTGACCTTTGGTGAGACAGCATCTCTGATGATGCCCTGATTTGGACATTTTCACAGCCTCAGAACTGTGAGATTTTACCCTAATAAATTTCCATTATAAAAGCTACACCCATTTCTAGTATTTTGCATTGGCAGCCCTTAGCAAACTAAAACAATTTCTTTCTGCTTAAACTAGTCAGAGTGAAATTTGTTGTTTGCAACTAAGAACCTTGACCTATACAATTCCCTACTAATTCTGAAATCTTACCAGTTTCTTAACCGTCTACCCCCGTACCATTCTTCTTTGGTAAATCTAGCTGTGCCCAAGAAGAGGAATGTCAACCTCCACTCTAGACATGAACCTCTCTAGCTGAATGGTCCAAGATGATTTGCCAGCCATTTAATCAAGTGCTTCTGGGTCTAGAGAAGCTAGAAACTGTGTAAGGACGATAAGGGTATAACATTGCCCTTGCATGGAAATATGAGAATACAAGGCTTAACATGAAAACAATCGCTGCAAGGCAATGTAAAAGTGCGAACGATTAGACAATACCAGTAACAATGACAATAATAACAACAGCAGTTTTTCATTGACTGAGTGTTTACTAGGTGGCAGGTAAAAAATAAGAGTATTATATTTATTCTCTAATTTTATCCTCAAAGTACTATGAAGCATATCTTATTTTCATCCACTTTTAAAGATGAGACAATTGAGACTCAGAAAGGTTAAATGACTTTCCCAATGTCACACACCTAGTGAGTGGTGGATGCAGGATTTCAATGCCTAATCTAACTCCAGAGCCATACACCTGGCAATCATGTGCCAATACAGAAGTTATTTTATTTAATGTTCTCAATGATTATGTGAGAAGATTACTATTTTTCCAACATAGCAGATAGGGAATTAAGTCTCAGGGAGACCAGATGATTTGCTCAAGGTTCCAGATTTGTTCATGAAAACGCCACAACTCAAACCAACATTTTCTGTCACCAGTTCTAGGGTTCTTTCTGCTAAAACATCCTTCTCTTCCGATATAACTCACCAATTTTAGTTCAATTCAGCTGTATATTACAAACACTCAAAAATAATAGTGACTTAAACAAGATCAGAAGTAGGCAGTTCAGGTTGGTATGGAGACTTTATAAAGGAAGGAGCTCAAGCTCCTTCAAGCTTTCTGTCCTACCATCCCTAAGATGTAGTCCTCATTCTCATGGTTTAGGACAACCACCATCACAGTCACGTTTCAAAAAGTAGTGTGGGGGAAGGAACACATTAAAAAAGGGCAAATGGCATGAGTTATATGTCTTCTTCTCTCCAGAAGCTACTACTTTTTACTTCTGCTTACAGTTTATTGCCCAAACTTAATCACATGGCCAAAGATTCTTGCAAAAGAAGCTGAGAAAATAGATCCTTTTTAAGAGTAGCTGTGTACCTAGCTAAGAATTAAGTGTACCTATATTAAGGAAGGAAGGGAGAGTAGATATTAGAGTAGGTAGCTAGCAGCCTTCCCTATCACCTTTTGAAATGAATCTTTAAAGGCCTCTGTAGCTTTTGGGGTCCTAGCAGAAACAGATGGTACACCCAAAAGAGTTTAACTGAAAAGAATTTAATAGAGATATAGATTATTTTCCAAGATTTGGGCAAGATTCAGGAACAAATTAAGGGATGAAGAGACATCTAGAAACTAGCAACAGCAGCAAGTTGGTACCATCTGTTGGCCCAAAAGTGAGAGAGAGGAGCTGGGTATTCAGTTCTCCAACCTCTTTCCCTTTCACCCTCCTTTCTTCTGCAGACAACTCCTATTGATCTACCCTGAGGATAACCCTAAGGTCTAACCCCACAGTCAGCCTTCCAGGGACCCCATGCAGGTAGGGGATGAAGAATAACCAGCACAGTCACCTCTGCAGGTGGTCAAGCTCATGATCTTTCCACATACTAGGGAGAAGAGCCTGGCTCTTATGGTGAGAAAGTTGGCAGCAGTTTGAATTTAAGAAAAATGGAGAGTCTGAAACCTCCAGCAAGGGCACAAGAGGGGAGACCAGCCCAGGTGTGGCTTGGAGATGATTGAAGAATGCTCTGACTTGGTGCAGGAACGAGACCACAACATGCCCCTTCTTTGGCCAGAGAGGTCAAGGAAAATTGCCTGCTTTTTCTCTTTACTGTGTGTCATGGATTGTGCCCTGCCAAAAGATGTTCAAGTCCTACCCCCTGGTCCCATGAATGTGACCCTATTTGGAAATAGGATCTTTGAAGATGTTATTAGTTAAGATGAGGCCAGACAAGATCAGGGTGGACCCTAATGCAACTTGACTGATATCCTTATAAGAAAGAGAAAGTTGGACACAGAGAGAGAAGACAGCCATGCGACAGAGGCAGAGAATGAGCCACCACCAGAATCCTACAGACTCCAAAGGAAGCATAGCCCTGCGGGCACCTGGATTCTGGACTTCTAGCCTCTAGAACTGTGAGACAGTAAATTCCTGTTGTTTTAAGCAGCCCAGTTTGTGGTACTTTGTTACGGCAGCCCTGGGAAGCTAAGACACTATGTTTTACAGCTGCTGAGAGAGCTACGAACCAGAGGTGCAAGACTGATCAGAATACAAATGCCTCCGCACAGCTTCTAAACATTCTCATGCAGGCAGAGAGGAGCCGGAGCAAAACTGGGAAGCAGGGGAGATTTGTCTTCCTGGAGTTTTGTCTCCTCTTTCTGACTCTGAATGTGAATTGCAAATTGTCTGCTATTGTTTTGAGTGGTTGTTTTTCTCCCTCAGACTTCTGTCCTCCAAAGCCACCTTCAGTGCAAAACTGTACTGAAGCAGTATTGCAAATGATGTCGCAATCAGAAAGATTTGGTTCAAGACCTTTCTTGGAAAGACCACATATTGTATGATTTCGTTTAGAAACAGAAAGTAGATTAGTGGTTGCCTAGGGGTGGGCTAGGTCGTGTGAAAGGGAGATGACTGGTAAAGGATACAGGGTTTTTTGGAGGGTGATGAAAATGTTCTAAAATTGATTGTGGTGATGGTTACACATCTCTGTGCAAATATACTAAATACAATTGAATTTTATATTTGAAATGGGTGAATCGTAGGGTATATGAATTATATCTCAATAAAGCTGTTTTAAAAAAAAAAGACACTGCTTGGCCTTTATTTGCAGCTTTTACATCTGTAAAATGGGCATAATAGCTTTTCCTCACAGAGCAGCTTCAAGTATTAAATTAATACTGCAAGGAAAGCAATTAGCACACTGCTTTGCACATAGTAAGTGCCCAATAAAAGCTGAGTATTTTATTATAAGATGCTCAATTATTTGCCAGCGGATTCCTACTTTTTTTTTTTTTTTTTTGTCACAGTGAAATTAGTATAAAGATGAACGTTAAAGTAGAAAGGATCCTTAGAAATCAACCCATTTCTGCCTTCTTGTTATACAAATGAGAGATTAGTGGTAAAAACAGCAAATTACCACTGGCAAGAGAGGTTTGAAGGAGGTATGAGACAGGAAACGGGTGCATGGCAAGGTCTTAGGAGGAGATCCATTTTACCACATTACTTAATCATATGTACTCTGCGAAGGCAGCAACATCCAAGCCCGGCATGATCCTTCCACAAGAAAAGCAAGAAGGAAGAGCAATTACATAATTCACTTTCACTTGAGAGAAAATGTGCTCACAAGAGTCCAAAAGAGAAATAACCTCATACAGATAATTTTAAAAATTTTATTAAAATGACCTAAGTAGATTTTTTACAATGTTACATTTTCCTTAATCTCAGAAATAGTGAGAATATCTAATATTAAAGCTACTCCAAACAACCTACATGACATTCTAGCAGTGGAGACAAGATAAGAAATAAACAGGAGTTCCCGGAAGATGGCACCAGAGTAACTCAGGTAGGGCGGCAGCTCCCTTACAAAATGGGGGAGAAAGCATAGAAGTCATCCGAGGGAGCTGCTTTGGGGACCTGCAGGCCAGGAGAGTGGCACACACATCATCCAGGAGGCACTGGGGACAGAGAGGCCAAAAGGAAAACCATTAGTTACTAGCCCCTGTGGCTGGGAATGCCACCCATCCCCCAGCCTCCAGGTGAACAGCCTCAGTAAAACCTGCAGCTGAGTGGCCATCTGAAAGGATAGATTCCACCCTGGGAAGAGGGAGGGTGCAGCAGAGGGCTGAGTGTGGTGTGAGTTTAAACAACTTAACTCAGATTTGAATCACTGGCTCAGAAGATCCAGTCAGTGGAAATTGAAAGATTCATTTCTGTGAGAAGGTTTGCCAAAGAGTACCATTGACTGGCCAGCCAGGAAAGTGAAGAAAGACAAGACTTATCTCTCTCCTCCCTTTCCCAGGCCCTGTTGATCTGAACTGTGCCCCATTAGCAACTCCCTGGCCCTGTTTTGATAACTTAAACAAGGCAATCTTAAAGTTTTAGAAAAAAATTGAACCAAAAATCAAAGAAGAGCTGTGAAATAAAACCACTAGGCAAGAGAAATTGACCAACAGAGTAAAATCACCAACACAATTAGATACCTAGATATCAATAAAAAATGACAAGCCATACTAAGAAAGAGGAAGATATGGCCTAGCCAAAGGAACAAACCAAGAATCAAGATGACACACAGGATTTAAGACAACTAATCAATGATGTTCACACAAATCTCCTAAATCAACTCAAGGAGTTGAAGGAAAATAGGACTAAAGAGATAAATGATATCAAGAAGATACTGTGTGGGCATAAAGAACAATTTGAAAACCTGTAAAGAAAAGTAACAGAATTTATGGGAATGAAAGACACAATGGATGAGATTAGGACAAGGCTTTTGCATAGTTTAAAAGAAATATTTCACAATAATGCAAGGTGCTGCTGGAGGGGGTGATATATGGGACTCCTTGTATGATGTTATTCATGTTTATTTTGTAAGTTCACAACTTTTACTATACACTTATTGTTTATGTATGTTCATGTGTGAATGATATCCTTCAATAAAAATATATTAAAAAATACATTAGAGGGTGAGCTTATGGATTGGATGTCAGAGGCATGAGAGAAAGAGGAATGTAGGGTGACTCCAAGTCTTTAGGTCTGCACAGCCAGAAGAATGGAGTTGTCATATATTGAGTCTGGGGACACTGGAGGAGAGGCAGGTTGTTAGAGTAAACTCATGTTTTGTCCTTGTTAAGTCTGAGATGTTTATTGGATATGCAAATAGAAATTCTGGGTAGGCAGTTGTGACTCTGAGGTCAGGGGAGAGGTCTAGGCTAGAGACATAAATTTGGGGGTCATCCAGCCTATAGAAGGTATTAGAGGGGCTTAAGGAAATTATCTAAAGCAATAGAGTAAACAGAGAGTCATGGATCGGATCGTGAAGCTTCTGCAAGAACACACTCAATACTGATGATGCAGACCTGCCTTGTATTGCCTTAATGGTGGAGAGGCAGGCAGAGTACAGGATCAGGGCTTTCTGTCTCCTAGGTATTTGCTTGGAGAGGTCACAAGAAAGTAATATCCTAATCTGGTTGGCAGATGTTTGAGTACAGTTTATAACTAGACAGAAGGTACTGTACTCTCCACCAAACGCACCAATCCAGACCACTCCTGTGCCACCTCACCCTGCTGAAGCACTGTTCCTGGAGCAGGGTTTCTTAACCATTTTTGTTCCACGGACCTCTTTGCCAGTCAGGT
Source organism: Tolypeutes matacus (assembly GCA_026826555.1). NCBI lineage: Eukaryota > Metazoa > Chordata > Mammalia > Cingulata > Chlamyphoridae > Tolypeutes > Tolypeutes matacus. The sequence continues at coordinate 27,777,442 of JAKSZT010036119.1, read as the reverse complement.
GAAAACCACGAACCCCTTCCTAAGTCCACACTATACTGTGTATAATTTAATAAATATATCACACCCGCACCAATACATCCCCACAAGAATAATGTTTTTTTGAATTTCAATTCAAGCTCACAGACCCCTTATTAAGAAGCCCTGCCCTAGAGGGAAGGCTCTCCCTTCCCTGAAGGACAATCACATTTCCACCTGTGCCCTTCTACCTCTTAGCATCGTAGCATGGGGTAACCAAGATTGTTGGGTTTATACCAAGATTATTACTTGAGTCTTGGCTTTGGTGCATGCCAGCTGTGTGACCTTGGGTAAGTCTCTTAATCTCTCTGAGCCTCAGTTTCCTCAGGTCCACACATCTCACAGGTTCGTTTTGTTTTTTTTTTTCAATGGTTAGAGAATTTTAAAAATAATCTTATTGACTTATAGTTCACAAACCTTATAATTCACATATTTTAAGTGTGCAGTTCAATGTTTTTTAGTATTTTTTGTTCATTGTCTGCTCATTGTCTGTTTTTTTCTTTAGGAGGCACCAGAAACCGACCGCAGGACCTCCCATGTGAGACATGGGTGCTCAACTGCTTAAGCAACATCCACTACCCTCACAGACTCGTTTTGACAATTGACTGGGATAATATGTGTGAACAGACTATTGCTGTGTCTGGCAAAAAAGAGGCAACTATAAAGCAAACACTTACTAATTGTCAAGACTACTTTGTAAATCTTTTATATATTTACTTATTAATTATCAAAACAACACTATGAAGTAGGTACTGTTAATATTTCCATTTTACAAATAGGGTTAAGTAACTTGCCAGCTAGTAATTCAAGTAGCCTGCTTCTAGGAATTCATTTAACCACTATACTATACTGTATCTTGAGAATGCTCTAAAATTTTCTCTTTTCTCTCATTTTCAAGAGTTTTTACTATCTGGCTCACATTTTAAATTCCAAGTTTTGTATTTTTCCTTGTAATTAATTTGCATTCACTATCTGACCCTAAGACAACTGTCATACCTTTTATACTCAAATAGGCAGTTTTATGCAGTGGCAAGAAAAAAAAAATCAAATTTTCTGAAATATAAGCGATAAGGTCCTATTGCCAACTTTCTCTGTGGGAAGCCAGGTCAGTATAGCTGGGCAGTCAAAGCAAGTTGGAGATACGTCTTTCTTCCTAAATAGAAAGAAACTCACCAAAAAGGAAAATTATGTTTTTGGAAAGCCATGAAATTTTGAACAAAGAGTGAGGGGTTTGCATTTCAGGAGAAACCAAAGTCCATTTGTATTCTGCATGTATGCATTTGCATACTTACGTGTGAAGGGGTGTGTGCATGTGTGTGTTGAGAGTGTATGGGTGTTTGTGCCAGCATGTGTGTGGTGTATGCATGTGTGTGTGCTTTTAGAAACTGTAATACTTATTGACTAGCAAAGAAGCAGGCCCTGTGGGTATTTGGCATTAAAGGATGGTCTGGGATTAATTTTCTGGTTTATGCTTCTTCAAACCATTGAGGTGGTAACACTGAGAAGAGAAAACAGTCTCCAAGGAGAAAATAAAATCATGTTTCCCATGAAATAGGGCTGCCAGGTTTTAGCAAATAAAAATGTGGGACACCCAGTTAAATTTTAATCTCAGATAAACAACAAATAATTTTTAAATAGACGTATGCCCCATGCAATATTTGATACATACTTATACCAAAAAATTATTTGTTATATGAAATTCAGATACTGGGTATCCTGCTTTTTTTTTTTTTTTTTTTTTTTGGCAACCCTACCATGAAAGGAAATGAATTTTTAAATACCTGCTGATTTTTTTTTTAAGTCTTAAAATCCTCAAATCACTTTTAGACTGGCAAATACCTTTGGTTCTGCCTGGGCATCGAGTCATTCTTTTCTCTTTTAAGAAGTGCCTCAATGACTTGGCACTACCATCTATGAAGTGGGGAAATAATCTTGAATGCTCTGTCCTCTTCCCAGGGAAAAGCTCTGTAGAATTTCACATCTGTATCCTCTTATAATGGCGTGGGATACTTCATAGAACTTCATTTTCCACTGCGATAAAAAACCAATTAAGTTTTTAAAAAAGGATTGCTTATGACATGCTTTAATAGCCAGCCAGTATCCTGTGGTGTTTACTCTCTCCTTTCACTGGCTTGCATGGTGACAGAATTCTTCCTTTTAGGAGAGTAGCAAAGTCTAGGAGATCTCTGGGAGGAAGAGGACTCTTGTGGGAAACATGTGATGGATAGAGACCTATTCACCAGGACCCCTGGGCAACTCAAAACAGGCACAAGGTGAGGCCCAGGATCCAGAGGGCTTGTGATGACATGACTGGAGGGTAGGCCTCATTGTCTCTGGAGTCTGGACCCCACAGAACATTTTCCAGAAGGAAGTGGCTTTCTCATCCTTTTTTACTGGAACAAAGTAAAATATGGTGTTAAGGTTCAGGCCTTCAAGTAACAGACCCTGGGTTCTACTGTGTCTGCCATTCTCTAGTTGTCTGAGCTAGAACCTCCCAGGCCTCTGGTTTCCTTACTTGTAAAATGGCTGAAATACTAGTGTCTCTGACATAGTTATTATAAGGATTAAATGATATCATTAATAAAACCGTGTCTGGTATTCAGAAAGCATGTAATAAATGTTAGTTATAATTTTTTTTTTTACCAGGAGGTCCCGGGGATCGAACCCAGGGCCCTCCATATGGCAGACGGACGCCCAACCATTTGAGCCACATCCGCCCCCTAAAGATTTTATTTATTTATTCATTTATCCCCCCCTTGCTGCTTGTGCTCGCTGGGTCAGCCAACCACGCCGTGTGGGCGGGCTTGCCTTCACCAGGAGGCCCCGGGAACCGAACCCGGGGCCTCCCATATGGTAAATGGGAGCCCTACTGATTGAGCCACAGCCGCTTCCCTAGTTATAATTAATATCATTGTTGCCTGGGACTATTTTTCCTAGCAAGCTCAGTTATAGTTTTTATTAAAAACTTTTTCTGATGTTAGATGCAATACATGTTCATAGAAAAATATAGAAAAACACAGAAAAATTTTAATCAGAAATGCCACTCCATAAAACTCCAGTATTTTTTTTTTCCCCCTCTGAATACACTTATGGTTCTGGATGTTGACAGTGTATCAGAACCACCCAGAAAACTTTTGAAAATACAGATGCCTGGGCCCCAACCCAGATATAATGAATCAGAACCCCTAAAGGTAGGGCCAAGGGATCTGAATCTTTAAAAAAAGCATTCCAGAGGGAAGCGGCTGTGGCTCAAGTAGTTGGGCTCCCGTTTACCATATGGGAGGCCCTGGGTTCGATTCCCAGGGCTCCTGGTGAAGGCAAGCTGGCCCGCGTGGTGTGGTGAGCTGGCGCAGCAAGATGACACAACAAAGGGAAACAAGCAGACACGGAAAAACACACAGCAAAATGGACACAGTGAGCACAAGCAGCAAGGGGGATAAATAAGTAAAGAAAATAAATCTTTAAAAAAAAAGGCATTCCAGAACATTCTAACGCAAAACCAGGCTTAAGAACCCCGGCATTCATTTGTGCGCATGCTCTTTCTCACATCACTTTCAAAAATTGGATACTATTGTACATTCAGATTTTTAATCTGCTTTTGTCACATTGCCATACCATGAACGTTTCTCCATTCTTCTACATTATCTTAGTTTTATTTAAGCTTCAACTATTGTTTCTAATAAGCCCCAATTCACCATTTTTCACCCAGCAGCCCTCTCAACAAATGAATCCATTTTAAAATGTCACCCTCCTGCCTTTTCTTTCCTCTCTAGTCTGAAACATGTGATGAATAGAGACCTATTCACCATTATTCTTCCCCCCTCTCTTGGGTTACAGTTCCTAACAGATAGCCATGTGGGCCTTTGGCCTTTCAGTCATCACTGTGTGGCTTTGTGGCTAATGCTTGAGATCGCTCTGGCAGACATGTCAGTGTGGGTTTGCACATTTTCTTCTGTAAAATATTAATTTGACATATAACACTATTTTTCATTTAGTGCTCAGTCGACCATGTTGGTGGTTATTTCAGCTAAAATCAACCTCCAAGGACCTGGGAGGAGAAATTTCCTTGGCTGTCCAACTGACATTTTAGGAAAATAAAATGACATTAAAACGCCATAAAAAAAATCCCTCATAGCCAGCTGTCTCCAGTTACTGATTAATGAGACTGGACATGGGGTGAGCAAGGGCCCTAAACCAATTAAGAAGTAAACACCCAATCGTTTATGCCCATCCTGCTGCCAATATCTGAAACCATTGAAATAAATGCCGTAGTCACAGGGTAACAAACGTCACCCTGACTTTCTATCCTCCTGGGTTGATATTCCAACTGCCAAATGGAATCTCAAGTAATGGTTATTTGAAAACTTTTCAAAACCTTGTAAACCAGGGGATTCTCAAGAAGTGCCTTGACAAAATGTGCATTTCCATGTCATTTATATGGACTATCAAGCAGCATGGGGTATGTGAGGTTGCCAACTGTTCTTTGTGTGAGGAAATGAGAGGAGGAGGTCCTGACCCATGGAGCTGGATGGTTTGCTTCAGTGTTCCTGGCCAGGCAAACCAAGGGATAAGCAGGGCTGCTCTCTACATAGCATTTACTGCACTCAAAGGGTACATTCATGAACCAGACCTCGATGAGAGTAGCTAACAGTTACTGAAGAGTGACGTGCCAGGCAACCTTAAGGTTGACTGAGGAGGTTTCCAGGGACAGCATCTCCTATCTTGGGAGAGTAAATATTCTGAAGGATGCTGGCAGGTGGATTTCTATTTAAGAGAATGTTTGAGAGATGAAGCCCATGCAATTAGTTGGGGTGTGCTGGCCTACTGCTCTCACTGCAAGCCTTAGAAACAGGGATCTTAACTATGTGAAAACTTCTTACTGCAGTGGGGGAAGAAGTTCTGCCACTTCCAGCTGCTTATATAATATCCTGAAGCCTCAGTTCCTTCCTCTACATGATGGGGGTAGGTATACGCTTCATGGGAGGGAGATTAAATAAGATAATTGCATGCACAGTGCTTGGCACAGTTAGTGCTGCTTTCCCATGGCCAGCGTTGCCAATAGTATGTCCTGGAGAAGGAAAATACAAGCTTCAACTTCAGATTGCAATGGGGAGATGTTGATGTCAGGGGGGATGAGAGGTTTTGTATTGGTGGAGGGGATGGCTCAGATCTCTGTCTGTGTCAGAGAAGAACCCCATGGTGCTAGCTGAGGCTGGTCCAGCAGATGTGATGGCTTAATGGTTTGCCAAGTCAATATAAGCACGGTCCTTCTCTGCTGACATGGCAAAGACTGACTAATGATAGAAGAGGTTCTGGGGTCTGCCATAATAAAATCTGCTTCTCCTCTGTGGGCAAGATTGTACTGTGATTCTTTTTTCAATCCCAAATAATGAAAATTGTAGGATCACAGAAAGCAAAGACCAGCAAGAAGGGTTTTGTACTCCCCTTACCTCTTGTTGTATCTGATGTGTTATCCAGGTAACATCCCCGCTGTTGCTGTCTTCTGCTTGAATATGGCAGAATTTGGCTCCTTCAGTTGTCCAAACCATCCTCATCCCAGGGGTGCTATCTCCCATTGGTGGTGATGGTGGACAGCAGAGATATCCAGGACCCAGCCAAGTCTTTGCAACTGACTGTACCAGAGAAGGAAGGCTTGCTAATCCCTTTTATTAGTTTATTCAAGAAAATAAATTTAAAGCTCATGGTGACATTTAATTTTAATTCTCCTACCTATACAATAAAGGAATGGTTTCTTCTACTCTTTAATAGAAATAAGAAAGTAACCAAGAACAACTTCTAAACAAAGAATAATTTCAAGCAAAGGATTTATGTACCTGTGTTCTCCCTTCCTTGTCGCCTCTCTCTGGGAAGGGGCCTCCAGTCTTGGCATGTCCCTTAAGAACATTAGATATTGGCTTCAAATAGTTAATTACTCCTTTTTTTTTCAAGAGAAAAAAAATATTGCTATATGGCAGCATGGCGGGAGGCCTCAGGCACCATATAGGATATTTTTTTGTGATGGACACTGTATTAGTCAGCCAAAGGGGTGCTAATGTGAAATACCAAAAATGGGTTGGTCTTTATAAAGGGTATTTATTCGGGGTAGAAGTCCACAGATACCAGGCCATAAAGCGTTAGGTTTCTTCTCTCACCACAGTCCGTTGCCACGTGTTAGGGCAAGACAGTTGCCAGCGTTTACCAGGGTTCAGGCTTCTGGGGTTCCTCTCTTCCCGGGGCTGTGTTTCTCTCCGGGCTTAGCTCCTGTTTCCTCCACAAGGTCAGCTGTAGACGATCAGGCAAACGGCTTGCTTCTCTTCTGGGGCCTTCTTTCCAATATCAAAACTGCTTCTCAAAAGACTGCTTCAACTGTCCTTTGCCTTGCCTTTTATATTCAATTCCCCACCCACCAAGGGGTGGGGCTCAACGCCCTAATCCTAACCTAATCATGCCCAGATTAACAGATCAGTTTACAAGCATGATTCAATTATATTTTTGGAATTCATAATTACATCAAATTCCCTAACGGTTACAGACACTAACATTCTTGAGCACCTACTACCACCAAGCAATGTGCTAGGTACTTTATGCACTTATTTTACAGCAACTCTTCTCATTTTGAAGTTGAAAAAACCGAGGTTCTTAGTTGAAGGAGTGAGCAGGTAACAGATGTGTCTGGGGAAGTTTGGTAATAACAGCCCCTGTCCTTCCCTTCTGTCTGAAGAGAAAAGATTATGTTGGGGGATGCAAGCAACTCTGAACCTAGGCTTCTGCCAAATCTGGTCAACAATGAACACAAAGGGACTTGTGAACCTCTTATATAAGTCAAGGTTCTTGGTTGCAAGTGACAGAAATCAACCTCAAGCTGGCTTAAGCTAAAAGAGAGGAAATATACTGACTCATCAAAATGGAAGCCAGGAACAGGAGTCAGGTATGGCTGGAGTCAGACGGTTAAATGATAACATTCACTCTCCCTCTCTCTTCTTTGCTTTTCTCTGTGGTCAGCCTCATTTTCTCCCTGATGCTAGCTCATTAACACTAGGAGAAAAACAACCTCTCTCTCAATGCATATCAAATATACTTGAGGTATATTGAATGTAAATGTAGAGAACAGCTCTGATAAGCCCTGTTTGGGTCATACCCATTCCTGTACCAGCTATATTCACTGTTGCCATGGTGATAACATACTATGATAAGCAAGTCCATGGCCAGGGTAGGGCAGGAAATTGTGGTAACTCCACAAGAACCATATGGAATGGGGAAAAAGGAGCTTTCCAAAGGAAGTCAGGGAAGCAGAGCAGACAAAACAACAAATGTATCAGAATTAATATTAGGTCTTTGAACTTATATGGAGAATCAGAGTAAGACCATTTTGATATTGATCCTTTTGTAACTCCTAATTACTCTAAATTTGACAATAACACATGCATCACATTTAGTTTACAAAGCATTTTCATGTTCATTATCTCATGGACTCCTTCCCACAATGCCATGGAGCTGAGAGTCAGAAGGGTTTTACAGACAAGGAAACTGAAGCCCACAGAGGCCATGTTACTTGCCGAAGGTTGCCCAGTTGAAGAACCAGGACTTGAACACAGACCCTCTGCCCTCAACTCTGGTGATCCCCAAATACCACTCAGCTTCCCTGCTACCAGGATTGATTTGTGCTTCAGCATAAATTTTACAATTTCACTTTCAAAGAAGAGAGTTGTTTTCTTCCCCTCCAGCTTTAAATTATTGAGGAATGATCTTCAAGATAGATATCTCAACAGCAGATTACTTGCCCCTTTTTAGTAAGCAAGGTCAGTGTGAGGAAATCTTTCTGTATTAAAGGTTATGGTGTTGCGTCAGGAGAGAATTACATCATCACATCTCTAGTTCCACAGAAGAGGGAGAAGAAGACCTTCTGCTTAAAAACATTAGGATCAGTCTTTGCCACACACATCATTTCTCTGGATATTTCCTACATAGCACTAATTTTTAAAATATAGGTATTTAAAATTGAATTTGTTGTTAAAACAATTTTATATCTTCAATAAGAACAACCATATGCATATATATTAACTTTAACACAGCAACTCCTTTACTCCTCTGTGCCCTCTTCCAATTCTGATGCACACACTGATAAGCATTTTTACAAGTTTGTAATCATGTGTTCATAGAGAACACACCATTTTATGTATTATGTGCCATTTCCAAGTATGATTATTCTTTAAAAATATTATGAAATACTTCAGACATTCTGAAACAATTAAAGGGATATCATTTATCCACACTCAGTTTAACAAATAAAATATCTGTAGATCTGAAGTTCTTGAGTATCTCTCTGATTGCATCTTCTTCTTTGCATTTTTTGTTCCATATTTTATTCATGATATCTTCTTTATTGCTAGATGTGGCTTTGGTTCATTCCTTTTTTCACTGCTGTATAGTATTATATGAAATAAACTGCCTTAATTTATGTATCCATTCCTATTGATTAACTTTTCCCATTGCAGACATTGTCATTTGAGCATTTTTAAAAAAATTTATTTATTTATCCCCCCACCCCTTGTTTTGCACTTGCTGTGTGCTGTGTCTTTAGGAGGCACTGGGAACTGAACCCAGGACCTCCGATGTGGGAGGGAGGTGCCTAATCGTTTGAGCCACCTCCGTTCCTTGCTTTGTTGTGTCTCTCATTATGTTTTTTCTTCTTGTGTCTCTTGCATCATCCTGTTGCATCAGCTTGCTGTGCCTGCCCATCACATCAGCTCACTGTCTTGCTTGTTATTTTCTTTAGGAGGCACCAGGAACCTCTGCTCCCTGCTTTGTTGTGTCTCTTATTATGTTTTTTTCTTGTGTCTCTTGCTGTGTCATCTTATTGTGTCAGTTTGCCACGCCTGCAAATCATGCCAGCTCGCTGTCTTCTTTAGGAGGCACCCAGAACCAAACCATGGATCTCCCATGTGGTAGGCAGGAGCTCAGTCACCTGAGCCACATCCGCTTCTCCATTTGAGCATTTATTTTTTTATTTTTTATTTTTTTTAGTTAGCCCAGTAATTTATTAAGGAATGGTGAGAAGAGAAATGGGAGAAAATAATAGATCATGGGACCCAGGTAGAGAGGAAAGGGCTGAAAAGTGATAAAGAAGACCAATATACAGACTACAGTTTCCCATTATAGATTATAAATCCCCAGGTTTACGTGAGTAGTGATCCAAGCAGGAGCGAAGAAGGCCAGAACAGGGGTCCAAAGGCAAGAGAGAGAGAGCTGAGCATTTTTTAATCTGACTCCAGGTGTACATGTGCAAAAGCTTCTGTAGAATACATATGTGGGTGAATTGCTGGCTCATTGGATAGTCTGTGCATCATCAACTTCACTAGAGATCATCAAATTGCTTCCCAAAATGTACCTATTTATACCTTCATCAGCAGTACATGAAAGTTCCATTGTTCCACATCTTTGCAAATATCAGAGTTGTCAGAATGTTTTATTTTTGCCAATCTAGTAGGTGAAAGTTAATATCTAATTGTAGTTTTAAGTATGCATTTCTCTGATTAATAGTGCTGTTGAACATTTTATATATTTATTAGCCATTTAAGTTTTTCCTCTGTATTGCCTGTTCATATATTTTGCCAATTTACAAAATCTTGATTTATATTTTTGTATTGATTTGAATGAATTCTTAATATTTTCTGGATAAAAATTCTTTTGCTGGTTATATACAATGCAAATATCTTTTACCATTTGGAGGCATGTTTTGCACTTTTTATGGTGTCTTTTTATGCCTTTTTATGGTGTCCTTTTTTTTTTTTTTTTTTTACCGGGAGGTACCGGGGATCGAACCCCAGTCTCTCCATATGGTAGACGGACGCCGAACCTTTTGAGCCACATCCGTTTCCCTATGGTGTCCTTTGATGCTCAGAATTGATACTCAAATTTTACAACAGAAAAAAAAAAGAAAGGAGCAAAGGAGGGAAGGGGGAAGGAAGACAGCATTGTACAGATTTGCTAGCTAGATGTGGCCCTTGAGCCATCAGTTTGCAACCCTTTCTCTAATTAAAAGTTGAATATATTTTAAGGAGTCTAACGAGCTGTATTTGGGAGAAAAATTCGAGGTCTTAACTCTCAGTCCTTACAATTAGTGATGAAGGAAACTCCCTATCAAATTTCTAATTGAAAAGGAGTCAGGTCACTCTAAGTACTTAAGGGTAAAGGATTGATCTACACCATAACCAGCTTGAATGAGACAGTCTATAATTTTCAATAATTTATTAACAATGATAATAATATAATAGTAGCTCTATCTTTATTTATGGTTGTTTATTCTTAGGATGAGGCAAGATTTTTGAGAAAAGTATTTTCTGGTAATTGAATAGCATTACATTGGTTTTAAAGCTGAGACTATGAGTTGCTTTGTTGGAGATTTTTTGAGGCCCAGCCTGAAGGAACTCTATGGGCCACAGATGCTATTTGTTAATATTATGCATACTTTATGAGAACTTCCATCTGATTTCTTTTATACAAAGGTCTAATATGGAGAAGACAACATAGTATATTTTGGGGACGATGATAAAATATTTACATCCTTCATCCAAACTCTCTCCTGGGGCCTGAAATTGCCATATTATCCAGAGCTTTGTGATAAGAACGTTAGGTAGCCTTCTACCCTTCTTTAAAATACAACCTCCCAGGTAATCTGGAGAGAGTTGGTACACTGAACTGATATTTCTCATACCTTATCTCCAGTTAGTTTATCAAATTCCAGTAACCTACCCAGTCTTCAAAGGAAGGCAATAAGAAAGAAGTTATTTTTGATGAAGGGAAGAGGTTAAGGAGGACAGCTACACAAAGCCACACATTAATTCATTATTCATTTTTTGAAGATTTATTGAGTACCTGTTCTGTGCCATGACCTAGAATGGCTCCACACAGAGCAGGTAGTCTACTGGAGGAGTGTGATGGCTAATTCTGTACATCAACTTTGCTATGTTATGGTGTCCAGTTGTTTGATCAAGCACTGGCCTATGGGAAGCAGATGTGGCTCAAGCAGCTGGGTGCCTGCTTACCACATGGGATGTCCTAGGTTCGGTTCCTGGTGCCTCCTAAAGAAGACGAGCAAGACAGGAAGACAGCAAGACAGCAAGTTGATGCAACAGGCTGGCGTGGCAAGCTGATGCAACAGGGTGATGCAGAAAGATGATGCAGTGAAGAGATACAACGAAGAAACATGAGAGACACAACAAGCAGGGAGCAGAGGTGGCTCAAATGATTGGGTGCTCCCTCCCACATTGGAGGTCCTGGGTTCGGTTCCCAGTGCCTCCTAAAAAGAAGACGAACAGAGAGCAGACAGAGAGCACAAACGACAAGGAAAAGGGGAGAAATAAATAAATAAAATAAACCTTTAAAAAAACACACTGGCCTAGATGGTGCTGTGGAGATATTTTGTAGATGGCATTACAATCTATAACCAGTTAACTTTAAATAAAGGAGATTATCCTTGATAACATGGATGAGCCTCATCCAACCAGTTGCAGGGCTTAAAAGCAAAGACCTGAGCATTAGAGGAAGAAGAAAAATTCTGCCTCAAGACTACACAATCTACTTCTCTTTGAGTTTCCAGTCTATTGGCCTGCCCTACAGATTTTGGACTAAAAATTTCAACATCAACTTTAACCATAATTTCCAGCCTGCAGAACTGACTACAGATCTTGGACTTGTCAGTGGGGACTGACAAGTATGTATGAGCCAATTCTTTAAAATAAATCTTCTAATATGTATGTATACATATATACTATTGGTTCTGATTTTCAGAACTCTGATTGATACAAGGAGATACAATTACAGGGCAGTGATAGTGCTATGACAGAGGTATGTATAGGGTATTTTTTTAAACTTTATTTTGTACATTTAATAATTGAAAATATAAACAATTAAAAACTAAAAAGTAAACACAGATGACTAAATACATACATTTCTCAATTAAATATCCTGGATACATATAAAATTTTTTTTGAATCAAACAATATGTTACACAATATATTTGTTTCATAGTAATGCAATTATAAACTATTTGTCCTTTTGTGTCTGGCTCGCTTCCCTCAACATAATGCCCTCCAGGTTCATCCATGTTGTCATATGCTTTACAACTTCATTTCTTCTTACAGCTGCATAATATTCCATCGTGTGAATAGACCACAGTTTGTTCATCCATTCATCTGTTGATGGACCCCTGGGTTGTTTCCAACTTTTGGCAATCATGAATAATGTTGCTATGAACATCAGTGTGCAGATGTCTGTTCGTGTCACTGCTCTCAGTTCTTCTGGGTCTATGCCCAGTAGTGGTATTGCCGGGTCACTTGGCAAGTCTATATTCAACTTCTTTAGGAACAGCCAAACAATCCTCCACAGTGGCTGTACCATTCTGCATTCCTACCAACAGTGAATAAGTGTTCCTATCTCTCCACATCCTCTCCAACACTTGTAGTTCTCTGTCTTTTTAATAGTGGCCATTCTGATAGGTGTGAAATGATATTTCATTGTAGTTTTGATTTGCATTTCCCTAATCATCAGTGATGTTGAGCATTTTTAAATGTGTTTTTTGCCATTCGTATTTCTTTTTTCAACAAATGTCTATTCAAGTCTTTTGCCCATTTTTTAATTGGGTTGTTTGACTTTTTATTGTTGAGTTGTTATATCTCTATATATCCTGGATATTAAACCCTTCTCAGATATGTGATTTCCAGATATTTTCTCCCATTGAGTTGGCTGCCTTTTCATCCTTTTGACAAAGTCCTGTGAGGTGCAAAAGTGTTTAATTTTGAGGAGGTCCCATTTATCTATTTTTTCTTTTGTTGCACGTGCTTTGGGTGTAAGGTCCAAGAAACCACCACCCACTACAAGGTCTTGAAGATGTTTCCCATATAGGGTATTATGGACTACATTCAAACGGCATCCCCTTCAGACTGTGCAGGACATCTTAAGAGGGGAGGGGAGTTCTATGGATAGATTCCTGGATGAGTGACACTGGATTGAATCCTGAAAAATACACTGGCGTTATCAAGGGGGAGCTTGCTTGTTACGTACTTCAGGGCTCTTTCACTAGCCCTTTCCAGTTCAAAATTTTAATCAATTACTTGGATGAATATATAGAAGGCCATTTAACACTGGCAGATGTCACAAAGTTGAGAGAGACAGGGAATACTTTGTTCAGAATCATGCTTCCAAAAGGTTTTGGCAGGGTAGAAAAATGGGCAAAGTCCAACAAGATGAAGCTGAAAAATGAAAGACCTTGTACTTGGGTTAAAACAACATCAACAACAAAACAAACAAACAAACAAACAAACAAAAAACCAAGCCAATTGCACAAGCTGGGAAAGCGGTGAAGGGTGGAAAAATGACTTATTTATATAATATATTTTATCCAGAAGTTGAAAAACTACAGCCTGTCAACCAAATTTAGCCAGTTGCCTATTTTTGTAAATAAAGTTTACATTTTATTTATGGCTGCTTTTGTGCTACCAGTGAAGTTGAGTAGTTGTAACAGAGTCCATATGGACTTTCAAGACTAAAGTATTGACTATTTGGCTGTTTACAGAAAAGTTTGCTGACCTGTTTTAGTCCACTCCAATTTTAGTATGAGTCAAGAGTATTATATGCATCCTAAAAAAGCCAATTCTACCTTAGGATCCTTTATCAAAATATAGATGCTTAAAATCATTTGTAAATGAGTCAATAAATGAATGATCAGACAAACAAGGGCGAAGATGGCCCATCTTGGTCTCTGTGGGCCAGAAGCCACCAGAGTCCTGAACTGAGTTCTGGGGATATAGTGAGGAATACTGGCAAATGGAGCTCACTCAGAGGAGAGAGATAAGGGTCCTGGAAATTGTTGTGTGAGCAAGAAGTGAAGGAAATAGGAATGTTAGCCCGAAAAAGCAAATGTCCAAGAGGGACAATACCATTATCAGCATCATCACTGGTAACATTTACTGAGCTGCATGTACCAGGCTCTTAAAATATATTTACTTATTTAATACTCCCAACAGCCCTATGAGATTGGTACAATTAGCATACCCCTTGTGCAAATAAGGAATTTGTGTCATAGAAAGATTAAATTGCCCCAAATCACACAGCCAATAAATGATGGAGCTGAGATTCAACCCAGGCTATCTGACCCTAGAACCCACACACTTAATCGTATACCATTAGCTGTCCTTTGTCATCTAAAGGGTTGTGAATAGCTTTGTTATTTCTGACTGCAACAAACAGCACCAGAGAGTGGTAACTTCTAGCTCAATAAAAGAAGGACGTTTCAAATATTCAGTGAGGGTACATGTGGTTCAGCGGATGTGTGTTGAAGCAGGAGCCAAACAAGTTTGCCATGATTTCAGAGAGAGAGTTTCTGAACGAATCAGTCTAGGTGATCTCCAAGATTCATTCTCCCTCCTAATTCAATCAAGGTTAGAGGCTTGGGGCATTCTCTAGGCAGTCAGCATCAGCCAGAGGCAGCAATAGGATGGGAGCTGCCAGAGAGGCACTTCTCTAAGTGCTTTACATTGTTAACATTTAATCCTCAAAATAACTGCATGAAGAAATGCCATTATTGTCATCATTTCCATTTGACCAATAAGAAACTGAGAGAAATATTGGCTTATGTAATTTATTCCAAGTCACACAACTAATAAGTATTAGAGCCAGGGCTTGAACTTAGGCAATCTGCCTCCAAAGTTTATACTCTTAACCACTCATATCAACATCTCTTAGTAATACCCTGCCCTGATCAAGATGGAGGAGAGAGGCACTTCAGAGTTCTCTCCCCCCACATAAGCTTTGAACAACCAGCAAGAACTGGCAGGAACATCTTTCTCAAAGCTTCAGAAAAGAGTTATAGGACTGTAGTTACAGAGTGAACAGCAAATCAAGAAAAAGGTTACATAAAAGTGGTAGGGGGGGCGGATGTGGCTCAAATGGTTGGGTGTCCGTCTGCCATATGGAGGGACCTGGGTTCGATCCCCGGGACCTCCCGGTAAAATTAAAAATATATATATAGAAGGCTCATGGGCTGCCAGGTTCTGTGTGCCAGTGAGCCACCAGGTCCCGGGAGCCATGCAGCAGGATGATGACGTAACAGAGGAGAAGCAAGACGAGATGCTCCGAAAGCTCTGAAAACCAGGAACCAGGGTGGCGCGGGTGGCAGAACACCTCTCTCCTACATCGGAGGTCTCCAGGATCGAATCCTGGTGAAGACTGGAGGAGAAGGATGAGAAGAGATGGCAGGAAACAGACACAGAGAATTGCCCAGCGAATGGACACAAAACAGCAAATGGGGAAGGGGGGTGGTTAAAATGGATAAAGTAAATAAGTAAATCTTAAAAAAAAAAAAAAAAAAGTGGTAGGATCTCAGGGTGCCCTGGCTGGCCCCTCCCATCCTCCTCACTGGCTCGGTGGAGAGCCGGTCCTTGATCCCAGTTCCGGAGGGAGCAGAGTAAGCCTTGTGCGTATATTGGGAGTATATATGTTGACTCAACCTGTCTGGTGGTACAGGTGGTGGCCTGAGAGACTTGCCATTCCAGAACTTGCCCTGTGTATAAAAGGTGGCTCACTGACTGGGAAAGCAGTCAAGCAGTCAAGTTGGGCTGCCTGGAGAAAAGGATTGCCAGCTGTATGACATGCCCAGGACTATGAGGAAACAGTTTCCTAGACAAGAGGGGGATATTTGGAACCACATAAAGGGGTAATTCCTAGGGCCAGATGCACATACCCAAGATAAGACTCATGCACATAAAGGATCAGGGAGGCCCCTACACTTTGGCCTAGATTTATTCTCTGAACTCATTGTATGGATAAGCCTTGAAGGAGAGCACTGGCACAGGTAATCTGCAAAGACTGAGAAAGCTGTTTTCTTCCCCCTCTCCCCCTTTTTTGTTAGCACCTGGCATTCAAGGAAAAGTCTGTCATAACACTAGTTGGACACAAGCTTAAGGACCAGATACCCCAGAGTCTAAATTCCAGAAAAAACACATTAAAACATCAAAATGTTCAGGTTTCAACAAATGTTTATAAAATATACAAAGAAACAGGAAGTGATGGCCCAGACAAAGAAGAAGATGAAAGCATTAGTACCAATGAGGAAGACCAGACCTGGGACATATCAGACAAAGACTTTTTAAAAAATGGTCCTAACTATGCTCAAAGAGCTAAAGAAAAACATGGACAAAGAACTAAAGGAAATCAGAAAAATGAACACAAAGAGAATATCAATAGAGAGATGAAAATTATGGAAAGGAAACAAACAGAACTGAAGACCACAGAAACAAAAATTAAAAATTCCCTGGAGGGATTCAACAAAGAATCAGTGAACTTGTAGATTAGACAATTGAAATCATCCAGTCTGAGGAGCAGAAAGAAGAACAAATGAAGAAAAGTAAAGAAAGCCCAAGGAATTGTGGAACATCAACAAGCATACCAATATATGCAGTAGGAGAAAGGAACAGAGAGAATATTTAAAGAAATAATGGCTGAAAATTTCCCAAATTTAATGAAAGACATGAATATACACATTCAAGATGCTCAACAAACTCAAACAGGATAAATCCAAATAGATCTTCACCAAGACATATCATAATCAAACTGTCAAAAGCCAAAGATAAAGAAAGAATTCTGAAAGCTACTAGAAAAGAAGCAATGTTTCACATGCAAGGGACCCTCAATAAGATTAAGTGCCAATGTCCCATTGAAAACCATGAAGGTAAGATGGCAGTAGGACGATATTTAAAGTGCTGAAAGCAAAAAACTGCCAATCAAAAATTATATATCTGGCAAAAGTATCTTTTAAAAGTGAGGGGAGAGATTAAGACATTCTCAGATTGAGGGAGTTCATCACCACTAGATCAGCCCTACAAGATATGTTAAAGAGAGT
Source organism: Tolypeutes matacus (assembly GCA_026826555.1). Taxonomy (NCBI): domain Eukaryota; kingdom Metazoa; phylum Chordata; class Mammalia; order Cingulata; family Chlamyphoridae; genus Tolypeutes; species Tolypeutes matacus. Next base: position 27,760,530 of record JAKSZT010036119.1, on the reverse strand, counting down.
TCTTCAGGACACTAGACAATAGATTAAAGATGCATGAAGAAATAAAGATCTCTGGTGAGAGTAACTGTGGTGGTTTGGAGCTATGTTTCCCAGAAAAACATGTTCTTAGAGTTAATCTATTCCTGTGGGTGTGAACTCTTAGAAACAGGACCTTTTGATGAGGTTACTTCAGTTAAGGTGTGGCCCAGCTCAGTCAGGATGGGTGTTAATCCTGTTACTGAAGGCCTTACAAGGAAGGTTGCACACAGAGAGAAAGCAGAGGGAACAGCCAAAAGTTGAATGTCAACAGAACCCAGAAGATAAGGGAGAAGCCAGGAGGGGCCTCCATGTGCATTGCCATGTGACAGAAAAGCCAAGGACCAAGGATTGCCGGTAGCCAGCCCCAGAATGCCAGTCTTATGGGAGAAAGCATTACCTTGATGATACCTTGATTTTTTACTTCTCCTAGCCTCAAAACCATGAACCAACAAATTCCCATTATTTAAGCCAACCAGTTGCATGGTATTTGATTTATCAGCCAGGAAACTAAAACAGTTATGACATGGGTAAATATAAGTGCCAGTATTACTGTATTTTTGATTTATAATTCCACTTTTTATGCCCTACAGGATCTAAAAGGAAAATGCATAAAATGTAATGTCAAATCTAGTTTTGAACTCATAATATATGAATGAGCAATTTGTGATGTTAAATTTAAGTCCTATGGTAACTACAAAGAAACTATTGGAGAATGTGCAAGCTCATAGAGACAGAAATTAGAGTACGGGTTGCCAGGCTCAAGGTGGGGCAAAGGGAACAGGGAGTTAATGCATAATGGGCTTAGTAGAGTTTCTGTTTGGGAGATGGGAAAGTTGTGGTAATGGAAAGTGGCGAGGGTACCGCAACAGTGTAAATATGAGTAATCCTACTGAATGGTTTGCTTGGGAGTAGTTGGTATGGGATAGTTTATGTTGTACATGTGCTCCCACAGTTAAAAAAAAAAAAGAATGAGCATCTAAAGTGATAATGACAATTAAATTCAATATGTGATCGTGGACAGGATCTACTAATGGAGGAGAAAAGGCCCAAAGACACATTTTTGAGCTGTAAAAGAATTGGAATATAAGTCTGTAAGCTTTGTATCAATGTTAAGTTTTTGAACTTGATAAATTCACACTTAAGACTAAGTGAATATCCTTGTTCTTAAGAAATGTAAATGGCAGTATTAAGTATTCCAGGAGCATGATGCATACAACCTTCACTCAATTGTTCAGAAACTGGATTGATAAATAGACAGATGGATGGATGGTTAGAGAGAATGATAAGGCAAATATGGCAAAATGTTAAAATTGATCGATCTGTGTATGTTGGTGGTTTAATAGCATGTTGGAGTTTGTATGGGGTTTGTAAAATTTCTGTAACTGTCCTATAAGTGTGAAAGTAGTTAAAAATAAATAGTTAAAAAAAAAAAAAAGAGACAGAAAAGCTGAATAGAAAAGAAGCTGCAAACATATGACAAAAAATTTTCCTAAGAAGAGGGGATGCATAATTTGAAAAAGATCTTTTTTTTTCTTTTAGAAGGTACTGGGGATTAAAACCAGGATTTCGTACATGGGAAGCCGGTACTCAACCACTGAGCTATATCCGCTCCCCAATGAGGGGGAGAGTTGGTTTTTTAGTTTATATCTTTGTTTGTTTTTAGGAGGTGCTGGGGATCAAACCCGGGATCTCATACGTGGGAAGCAAGCACCCAACCACTTATGCTACATCTGCTTCCTGGAAAAAGCCCTTTTATTCCTGCCTGCCTTTCCACAAAGATTTTTGGTATTCCCCTTCCTGCTTTGAAAAATCATTGCATTACTGGAATTTAATGGTAACAGCTGCCATTTTTGTGTGGTGATAATTTATAGGGCCTGATTCTCCTGTTTCAGAAATAGTCTCTGAGGTAGGGGGTTCCCAAATGGCCCATAAATTCCTATAGACTAATAAATCTTCAGAAGTTCCAATCTGTAGGTATAAACAATAATTCCCTACTCACAATGTATGTCTGGTTCCTGTTTAACATTGCCTCTGCTGTGGGAACCACTGAATTACTATAACTCTCATACAGTGATGCCAGTATTTCTGCATATTGATTTCCTGATGAGCAAGGCAGAATTTGATAATAGTAGGGACTACATATGGCACTTAATACGTATTTGCTGAAGAAATGTGATTATTTGAGATTTATTGATTTGGGGATGAGGGTGTCTAGGCAATTTATTTTCCCTACTGGTGCTTTTCGGGTTCTGACAATGAGTACCTAGTACTATTTGATTTAGTGGGTGTGTGTGCCCAAGAGGTATGTGCTGGGAAGTGGCTGTGGCTCAATCAATAGGGCTCCCGTTTACCATATGGGAGGCCCCGGGTGAAGGCAAGCCCGCCCGCACGGCGTGGTTAGCTGACCCAGCGAGCACAAGCAGCAAGGGGGGGATAAATGAATAAATAAATAAAATCTTAAAAAAAAAAAAAAAAAAGAGGTATGTGCTATCAGTAACTGAGCAAAAAAAATCAGAGCATCTACTCACATGCATTCTGTTCCTAAGTGCAAAATTCTTCATAAGAAAAACTTGTCATTATTCAAACACTGGTTACAGCCTGCTTTTCTTCCAGATCATTTCCCCCTCCATATTAAAAAAAAAGCCTTGCCAGTACACTTAAGATACAGAACATGAATTGTTAAATAATGGATTCACTCTTTAGATAAGGATGCAGACTATTGTGTCCAAGGAGATGGCTTGATTCACTGTGTACAAGGACAAAGCGTTCCTTGCCTGGCTTATTTACCATGAGTTTTAATTAGCTGCCAGGTCTCTCAGGGCAGTCACTATTCTAAAAGCAGAAAGAGTTGAGATTTTTGAGATGTTGGTTCAAGTAAGAGCTTTGCCATTAGGTCTCCTCTGATTTCTCTTCAAGGACTAAGCTCTGTGACCCAATATAGCAAAATTGGCATCCTGGTAGCCTATCAGTGGTATCAGAGACAGGATACTAGACTGTGGACTCCTTTAGGCTAAGAACCTTTTTCTTCCACTCAAACAGATATTTGCACACTGATATTCATTGCGGCATCATTCACAGTTGCCAAAAGATGGAAGCAACTCAAGGGTCTGTCAGCCAGTGAATGGATACACAAAATGTGGCATATACATACAATGGAATATTATTTAGCCATAGAAAGGAATGAAGTTCTGATACTTGCGACAACATGGATGAAACTGAAATAAACCAGACACAAAAGGAAAAATATTATATGATCTCACGGATATGAAATAATTAGAATAAGCAGTCAGAACATCTAGAGTTTAGTTTACCAGGGGCTGGGTGGGGCTAGGGAATGGTGAGTTAATGCTTAAATAGTACAGAGTTTCTATTTGGGTTGATTGTAAAGTTTTAGTTATGGAGGGTGGTGATGGTAGCACAACATTGTTGTGAACGTAATTAACAGCACTGAAATATACATCTGAATGTGATTAAAAGGGGAAATGTTAGGTTGTATATATGGTAACAGAATAAAAATTAATAAAAAAATCCATGTGTATTCTTCAGCCAAAAGGGGTACATGATGCAAAGTACGAGAAATCTGTTGGCTTTTATAAATGGTATTTGGCATAAAAGCTTATAGCTACAAGATCCTAAAGAGTCCAACTCAAGTCTGTTTTCTCACCAAAGTCAGTTGCCAAGTGTTGAAGCAAGAGAGCGGGTGATCTCTGCCTGGTTTCTCCTTCCTTCTTCCTCTTAAGGCTCTGTTCTCTTCATCTGCAAACTATCAGGTGAATGGCTCAGTTCTCTTCGTGGGCCCCAGGATGAAACATGACAAAGCTTTCTCTTCCGGGTCTGTGGAGCTCTCTCTCTTCCTGTGTCTTCTTCTGTGTCTCTTCTTGTATGAGTGTCCGTTTATATCAGCCCACCAAGGGGGCAGGGGATTCAACCCTGAGTCATGCTTTACTGACGTGGGCCCTAACCTTTTATCAAGTAAACTTAAAACCTCTGAATTTAATACAATCGAAGGGTATCACACCCAGAGAAACAGACCAGTTTACAAACATAATTTTTCTCCTTTGGGGGGATTCATAAATAATATCAAACTGCCACACCATGGAACTACACTACACAAACAATGAACCCTAAGTCAAATCATAGACTATTGTCAATAGTACAATTATAAAAATGTGCTTTCATGAATTGTAACAAATGGTCTACACCAATGCGAGGTGCTAATAATAGGGTGGTATATAGGGATCCTATGTTTTATGCATTATTATTTTATAAACCCACAACTTCTCTAATAAAGAAAAAGAAAGTTTTCCCTTATTGTTCTTGTACCCTTTAAGCCTAGCATAGTGACTAAGAAATGTTAAACTCTTCAACTAAGGCCCATTCAGAAGACACACCAAGGTTATCCTCTCTCTCACCTCTTCAGAGCATCAGTCTCCAAATCTTGTGGAGTCTATCCAGATGTAATATTCAATATATTTAACCACCATATAGCATGGGCACTGACCAGTTAGCCACTGAGCCAAAACAGGATGCTGAAGGACTGCTTCTGGGATAGTGTTAACCCTTTAGTTCCTGTTTCATCCAGAAAGGGACACTTGGGGAGGGACACCAGGAGGTGGAGCAATGGCAACTTACTAGTTAGAACTGAGATTAAAAATTTTTAACAATCATAGAGCTCTGCGAGTGCATATCAGCTGATGGTATCTGCTTAATTCCCTCAAATCCATCTAATACAATGCAGCCACTTATCTTTTTTGCCCCCCCCAAAATAGAGATATTGTTACCTTTTACCCCAGATAAACATGGTTGCTATAAAAATAAAATAAAATAAGTTAGGAAGATGGTAGTGGCATCACAGTATTTTAATTTCTCTGAATCCCCACATAAAAACAGACTAGTGAAATGACAAAATGAAAAATCCATGGAATGTGTGGCAGACCAATGTGAGAAGAATAGCTGTAAGAGGGGCAAGGTGTGCCAACGCCAATAGCAGGTGGAATTACAATAAACACTAAAGGAGCTGGAGCAGTTGAGCTCCTAAGAACTTTCAAAACTGACCAGCCAGGGATCCCTTTCAGAATGCAATTATAGCTTGGGGAAAAACTATGAAAGTGGACAGTAGAGAAGGAAAAAAATAATTCCAGTGGGGGAGTGAAAGAGTACTAAGAAATCTCAGAAAGTAAATTGGTATATTGTTTAACTCCTCATAACATCAGAGGAGGGAGTTCAGTGACGTTAGAAAAGCTATCTTGGACCACACCTTTTTCTAAAATGTAAAAAAAAAAATAACTTCATGTAAAAAAAAGCAGTAGAAGAGTATCAAGATCAAATCCCATACAAATTTATTTCAAGAAAAAAAATGTGGAATAGAACAACATCCATTTAAACAATGAAATCACATCAGAAAGACATGGAACAGATTAAAACTGAAGACTTCTATTTAAAAACCAACTAAAAGATTTTAAGAAAATGATGAAAGATATGTAAGAATAAGATAAATAAAATTAGAAAAATTATAAATGAGGTAATAGTACTCAGGAAAGAATTAGGAATAAAAGAAACATGACTAAATGAACACTAAACTAAGAACTAAAAACAAATAAATGCAACAGATATGCTCTTAAAAATAGATTGAGAAAAGAAGGACTTTTTAATAAAAAAGAAATGAAGAAAGAAATAAAAATATATTCAAGAGAAAGTGACAAGTATTGCAGATAGTGTATTAGTCAGCCAAAGGGGTGCTGATGCAAAATACCAGAAGTCTGTTGGCCTTTATAAAGGGTATTTATTTGGGGTAGCCTTTAAAGAAAAAGAAAAATTTCTTTGGGAAACTGGGCAAAAACAGCAAGGGAAAGAAAATTATATTAACATCAGACTTTTTGAGAGCAATGCTTTATGCTAGAAGAAAATGGAGTAACATATTTAGCATAATTAAGATACTTAAGGAAAGAAAATGTAGCCAAGAATTTTATATCAAGTAAAAGTGACTTTCAAGAATTTAAGTATTTCACTTGACAACTGTTATCAACAAACTGTTATCGATATGTAAGAACTCAGGGAATATAGTTTCCATGAACCCTTCCAGAGGATTCTACTTGAGAACAAGCTTCAGATGAGAGAGACATCAAACTATAGACTGGTGGGGAGAATTACAGTTATTTTAAAATTAAGACTAGATGGGTGTTGAAAGGAAGAGTGTATAGACCATCCTGGTGTCATTATCAGATAATGTAACTATAGTACAACCATAAAAAAGAAAGGAAGAATAGGGAAAATATATGCAAAAATGTTATTGAATGTTTTGGGTAGTAACATTTGATAGTTTTAATTTGGTTATTCTGTGACTGTTGTGGGATAAAGTAAATTAATAACTATAGGATATTCTGATTCATCATTATTTGTGTTCCTAAGAACCAGGATTCTCATGTGGAAGAAAGAAGATACAGATATAATACAGAAGAGACTAAGTAAAAACAAACATGAGTTTGAATGGAAGTATTAGTATGATCTCATGAGATATTTTGAATCTAAGTATATGGATGTATATATGTGGGTGTATGTGGGTGGGTGTTTCTTGGAGAAACGGTTGATTCCGACGATGACAGGCAATGTAGAAGAGGAGCCTGGAACATTTTGTCATACCTATGGCAAGAAAAGTATCAAAGACTTCTAGGAATACGAAAAAAAAAAGCCTCAGAAGCTGTATCAAAAAGTATCCCATTGCAAAAGATGAGACAATTTGAGCTTTCAGCAAAGATAATTATGAAATCCATCAGATATGTTTAAATGCATGAAGTCATACAGATATTATTAAAAAATAATTGGTCAACTTCAAAGGATGATAGGGAACCAATTTATTATCTTGGAAACTGGTAAAGAAACAGAATCAAGTATTTATCTTGCCTTTTCTGTATAGACTGTACCATTGGGAAACCACTAGGGGAAGTATTTTTTTTATAAAAAGTATTCCAATTAATGAATGAAGATGAAATAGAGAATTAGAAATCTCTCTTTTGCAATCCTTAACAAGTTAATGGATTAAGGTATTGATCATCAACAGCTGCTAACATCTCCAAAAAGGAGACAACCAGGTGTGCTATGCCTTTTTTAAAAATTAGAGACATTGTGAGCTTATAAAGTAATCATGCTTATTGTGCAGAATTCCGATACACAACCCCTCCACCCACACCTTACATTGTTGTGGAACATTTGTTACAGATTATGAAAGAACATGATCAGACTATTACCACTAACTATGGTCCATAGTGTACACTTGGTATATTTTCTCCTACATTCCTTATTATTAACACTGTGTATTAATATTGTACATTTGTCATTTTTTTTTTATTATGGGTAAAAATCAAAATTCTCACAATACATATAAACATTTGCAAAATGATATATAAATATATATGCATATATGTGTATTTGCTTACAAAAATGTTGTTTATATATATATATATACACATATATTTTAAGAGGTGCTTAGATTACCCAAAATATTACACGGAACCCACTGGGATTCCCATGTTGCCCACCTCCCACACCTCCCATCACATCCCACACAAACATCTCCCACAAGTGTGGCCCACCACCCTCAATGAACTTACACATCCTGGAGCCTTGCCACCAACCATAGACCACAGTTCACACTGTAGACCACACTCTCTCCCACTCAGTTCTGAGTGGTGTGTGCTGATTTAAAATGGCCTACATCCGTTGCCACAACAGTACTCAGGACAACCTCCAACTCCCAAAGAAGCCACTGTATTTCAACTGCTCGTCCCCTCCCTACCCCAAAAGTGTCAAGTGGCCACTGGCTCCACCTCATTGTTATAATTTCTTGCATTGCTAGAATCACCATATGTGAACAAGAGAATACCATCAAGTCCACTCTAGTCCATAGTTCTTCCCCCAATCCTGAGGGGACTGGGATGGTGAGGTCCACTCCAACTCCAAGTGAGAGAGGGCTTATATCCCAGGGATATGGTGGGTGGGATGATCCTGCCTGCAGATGCAGGCCCTCTCCATTCCCTGGGATGGCCATTGCCCATTGTTGTCTCCTCACCAGGTGACTTGGATGAGTCCATTGAGCTGTAGGGTAGGAGTTGCAGCTCCACCTAGATTTCATGCACACCTGGCACATAGGTAGGCGGGAGGCTCCAGTCTCTGGAAGTATACCTAAAAACTCCAGCATCGCATATAGGTTTGAATAGAAGGGACTGGTGAACCATGTGCAGGGAGGACTTATTTGAGTCTAATTCTGTCACTCTCAGGAGCACAGATTCCAAAATAGAACCCACTGATAAGGCATCAGTCTCTGGGGCTATCCCCCCTTATATAGGACCAGGGTGTCTCCGGAGCTCTCAGGAACCCCACTGAGTGGGGTGATTGGCACTTAGATGTTCTATGAGCTCCTACTGAGGTGTGCATAAGAGTTACCTCTGGGATGACCTCCCGACTCTCTTTGAAGTCTCTTAGCCACTTGAACTCATTTGTCTTTACCATTTCCCCCTTTTATTCAAGGTCTTTTTCCAGTTGTGTTGCCAGTTGGCACTTGGGAAAAGTTTTCAATTAGCAATAATCGTGCCTCGGATAAACCTCATTGGCTATGTACATTTGTCATTGTTCATGAAATAACACTCTCATATTTGTACTGTTAACCACAGTCCGTCTTCCACCACATGGTTCACTGTATTATACAGTCCCATATGATATGCCTTTTGGTAAAAGAACACCACCACCACCTGTGGTCTTGCCAAAGGGATTGAACCTGAATCTACTCAGGCTCAAGCTGCCATTTTGCAGGAAATATGGAGGACAGAGGAACATATTTATCTGCATCATAAGTGTACAAACAACAAAATCCAGACTGTGGGAAACTTGACAGGACAAATGTCCCAGGTTCTTTAACAGAAAAATTTCAGGAAAAGAAGCAATGGAGGGGGAACCTGTATATTAAAAGAGACTTAAACAACATATGAAATTATTTTTAAATGAGTAAGACTATTGCATCTAGAAATGCATACTTGAACAATAAAACTATGAGTGGGAAAGTGTGTGTGTGTGGGGAGTGGGGCATATGGGAATCCCTTATATTTTTTATATAACATTTATGTAATCTAAAGCTTCTTTAAAAATAAAAAAATTAATTATTAAAAACTATAAGGAAATTTCTGTATGTTTGTAAGGAAATGTAAGGAAATTACTATTATAAAAGTCCCGGTAATGGCTACTTTTGTGAGGAGGAAAGAGGTTGTGATTGGGATAGAGCACAAGAGGGGATTCTGTTACCTGGCCAGGTTTTATTTATTGCTTTGTTGGTGGTTCCAAGGGTGTTGTCTCAAGGAACTCATTAAGTCACATTTTGTATGTGTGTTTGTGCGCGTGCTTTGTATCTGTGTTTTATTTAAAAATACAATAAAATAAAAAGGTTTCACAATGATAATGAGAAAATATAAACCCTCCTCTTAATTCCCTAACCCAGCTTCAGAGATGAATACAGTTAACATTATGGAGTTTATCTTTCCAGACTTTTAAATACATATATATGTATGATATATATGTTTTAACTAAATGAGATTATACTGCACATGCAATTTTGAAATCAGCCTTTTCACTCAGCATTCTTTCCATATCAAAGCACAAAAAGTTGCCTTATTCTTTTATGATAAAGAGTAATTATTTTTAAATAAAAATGTTTATCAAAAATTCAGTCAATACAGAAAAGTACAAAGATGAAAATACATTCTTCAAATTTCACCACCCAGAAATAATCAGAATTAACGTAATTCAAGAACTCTCTATTTATACATAAAGTCAGAAGATTGGAGAGTAAAGGAGAGAGAAAGAGAGGAAGAGAGGGAGAGAAAGATAACAAATAATTTTATGAGAATAGATTACTTTAAATATAAATTATTGAATTTAAGTTTGCTTTATTTTTACAGAAGGAAAAAACCTAAAACTAATAATTAAAAGTTTTATATAACTTTTTTTTTCACTATGGAAGATACTTGTTTTCTAAGACACTCCTGAGGTTAAGAAAAATAATTAGGAAATCATTAAGAGGTTGGAGTTTTAATGTTTCTTTTGATTTATGTTTCAAATTTAGGTGATCTCAATTGGGTCCCTGCAGGTGAGCTATGAGTTAATTAGCGCTCATATTTCCTCCCACTCCCCTTCTCCCACTTCCTGACTTTTAAAATTTTTCTATTTACTTTGTCAGGATTTGTAATACACATTTTGTACCAGCTGTTTGGTCTTAGTTCTGTATTTATATATCTTTCGTGCCTATCAGCACTTTCACCCCTACCTTGTTGTCTTCCATTCCTGAATTACTTTTTAAAAAAATTCATCTCCTGGTCCTGGTTGGCTGGATTTTTTTTCAAAAGAAGGGTCCATGGATGTTATACTCCCTGAGTTCTTTCATGCTTGATAATATCTACCTGTGGTTAGGTGTAATATTCTTAGGTCAAATTTTTTTTCTTCAAGCTCTCTACAGAAGACAAGCTTCATTGTCTTCTGGCAATGAGAGTTGTTTGGAAATGTTTGTACCCAGCTTGATTCTACATCTATCCACCCCCACTCTCATGGATGATTTGCCTTTTATACTGAAATAATTATTTTCCCTTGAAAGTTATTAGCTTACCCAGGCTATGTCTTGATGCTTGTTCAAAGTAGGTTTTTTCCTGGCATACAGTGTAAATTTTCCTCTGCAGATTCAGTTCTTTCTTCATTTTTAGAAAAATGCTCCTGAATTTTGTTTCTGAATGCATATTTTGTTTCATTTATTTGATTCTCTATACCAATTAGGGACACCAATTATCCTTATGTTTGATTATTTCTTGGTTCTTTTATTTTCTTCTTATTATCTTCTGCCTAATTGTTCTCCTCCCTCTGTTTTCCCTTTATTTGCCATGATTATCTCAAGCCTTTTATCCATGCCATTAATTCAATTTTCAATCATGTCTTTCCCATTACTTAGCATTTCTAAATTATGTTTTAGATCTATCATGACATTGTTTCAGTTCTTGATTCATTTCCTTAGCTCTGAAATCGTTTTTACTCTCCCGCTGTCATCTTATCATCTTGATTTTAAGGTTTTGTTTTCTTGGGGTCCTATTCTTAGTAAGGTCATTATAGTGTACATTGCTCCCTAGGGATTTTCTGCTTCTTGGGGTTATGTTTTCTTCCAGAATGGTTTCTTCATAGTTCACACATCTGCCTTCCTCCCCATCCATCCCTTTTTTGACTGTACCACATGTACATGGTCACCATGAAATTTCATCTCACTCTTGTTTAATAGGGACAGCTCTGACCAGATCTTTTTGTAACTGCATTGTAGTGCGGATGAAATCTCCTTGGCCCCCTTCCCACATCATCTAGGACCTCTCCAAGCTACAAGTTTTGTTCATTACATTCAATATTAAGTAAAGGAGAAACTGGGCTCCTGTTTCACTCTGCTATCTTTGCCCTGAAATCTTAGGTTGAGCTAATGCACATTTTTATCCTGTCATATTTTGCTTAAAACTGTTCAGTGGTTTCTCGTTAACTTTTGGGGAAAATGTCTAAACTTCTTACCTTACATCTAAGATCCTTCACTATTTGACCCATTTATCTCCCTTGACTCAGGTCTCCTATCCTCTATCTCATTTGTTAATTAATCACAGGAAGCTTTTTTTTTTTTTTTTGGCAGAGTTTTTATGGTTTTTAATACAAATAAGATTTGCAAATGAGCTGTCTATTCATTTGCTGCACAGCTGGGCATTGGGATTGGTGACTCTGATGGCTAGCCAGGCTGCTTTTTTCACGATAGCTTTGTGGTTCTTGGAAGAAATGTTGTGAGCAATCTCAGCACAGTAAGATTTGTTGCACATTAGCAGCACTTCAATACCTTGACATTGTGGACCAGGAACTTTCGGAAGCCACTGGGCAGGCAGCATGTGCTTTTATTTTTATTTTTTTCTGGTTGCTTTTATAACCAATTTTGGGCCTGGATTTGACTCTGAAATCATCTCCAAACCGATGTCACTGCGCTTGGGTTTCTGCCAGTTATACTTAATTTTGACATATTGGTCTGACCAGTTCCAGATGAACTTCTTGGTCTTCTTTTTGATGACCTTGGGCTTCATAAGGGATTTGGGGGCAGCCATAATGCTGGGTAGGAGACGGCTGCCACCACCTTAGGCAGCATGGAGGAAGAAAAAGCTACAGAGGGCTTTTTGCTGAACCTGGATCTGGCCTTGGAACTCTTCTCAACACAGGGCTTCAGACAACCTGTTGCTGTCTGGACTCTAGTTAACTCCTGTTCATCCTTCAAAACTCAGCCAGTGTTCACTTCTCTGAGAAGCTTTCTCAGAATATTCACTCATCACGTACTTCCAATACCCCATTTTTGTGCTTCTCTCTCAGAATATTTATCATACTTAATTGTAATTTCTTTTTACAGCATAATGTAATGAGCTTTGGAGCCAGACTATCTGAGTTGAGAAGTGGCTCTGCCACTTGCTACCTGTATGACTTTGTGGGATGTTATGTAACTTTCTGTGCCTGTTTCCTTATCTGCATAATTAATATTAGTAGCCCATAAAGTTATGAGAATTAAAGTCAATGCATGTAAAGCATTCTTCATTGAGCACCTACTCAATAAATGTTACATACTGTTTTTATTAAAAGGAGTATTCACTGATAGAAATAATGGCCTCATACCACCCAGAGTCCCCTCCTGACAACCCAGAAGCTGTCTGTGGGGCTAAAATATGTTTCCCATCATGGGATGATATCTTCACTGTTGTCATACATTCAACCTCATACAGGGTAAATCCATGATTTTATCTTTCCACCTTTGGCAATGGATGTAAACCTGTTTCTCTCATTCCGTTTCTATAACCACCAACTTAGTCCTGGCCTTATCACCTCACCAGCACCAGTTTGTGTGACTGAAGTTAGCCTCCTAACTGGCCTACCTGCATCTGAGCACCCCCGGCTCTGGACCATATAACCTACCACCTTTACATTATCCTCTCACAAATCTTTCTTTATGTCAAGTCATGTCCCTACATACTAACTCACAAGAGAACTTTGAAAGAATAGAAACAACTCAAGTGGCAACAGAAGGGGATATTTAGATGATAATATTGAGATGTACACACTAAGCGGACAATAAGAGTAATGATGAAGGCTATGTAAAAGCATAGAAAACAGCTTGTTGAGGGAAAATAGCAGACTACAATATGGTTTTGAATGTCATCCATTCACTAAACACTTATTGAGCACCTCTTCTGTGATGGGCCCTAGAGATATGAGAATTATTGACAGTCCCTTCTTTAATGGAGCTCACAGTCCAGCAGGAGAGAGAGCCATGTAAACAGATTGCAAACACATGCACATGGACAAAGGCTAAGAAGGAGTATGGTATGTAAATAGTATTAGGGGGTAGGAGTATGGATGAATTTTGTCTTTTTAAATATCCATTAGGGGGAAGCGGCTGTGGCTCAATCAGTAGGGCTCCCGTTTACCATGTGGGAGGCCTCGGGTTCGGTTCCCGGGGCCTCCTGGTGAAGGCAGGCCCGCCCGCACGGCGTGGTTGGCTGACCCAGCGAGCACGGGCAGCAGGGGGGGGGATAAATGAATAAATAAATAAAATCTTTAAAAAATATATATATATATCCATTAGGGGATGAACTCTAGTACAGAATGTCAGAGAAGAAAGCAGAGCCAAATTCCTCTGACAAAGGCTACACCAACCTCCAGGTAAGCTCTTTTTCACCTCACCCCTGCATCACCAGGCCACAAAAAATAAAAGTGGATCAATGGAATGCCCAGCTCCCAAATTGTGGCTCAGAGAAGCCAAACAGGCACTAACAAGAGCAATAGGAAAAGAAATAGTATGGCAACCACGTAGGCCTTTTACAGCAAAATAAATGACCCATTTGGAGGAAATATATAATGGTGCCTGATGAGATCCTCAGTCCCTCATTAATAGGCCATTAGGCTTACCTCCAGCCCTGTGCCCCAGGATTCGCTAAGAGGTCTGGTCTCTTTACTGGTTGTTGTTCATTCTGCAATATTATTTACTCTTCTAATTCAAATCTTGCACTTCTTTCAACCGAAGAACTTATCTTCTCCAAGAACACTTTCTTAACTAATTGTATTCCATTTTAGTATATTCCTACTGCTTTGAAGAAGTCCCAGAGAGAGAGAATCTGTGATACATTAGCATCTACCTGTTAGTTAATTTCTTGGGCTCTGAAATCAGGCAGATCTGGCCTAGAATCCTGCCTGTGCCACTCACTGGCCGTGCAAACTTTGGCAAGTTGTTAATCTTGCTAAATCTTAGTTTCCTAATGCATCATGTGGCGATAATAACAACTATCTCTAAGTACTTTGTAAGGATTAACAGATTGATGCATGTAAAATGGATTGTCTCAGTGCCTGGCCATATAAATGCTTAATACATGTAGTCACGATCATTATGTTGCTTTGAAATCATTGTTTCCACCATATATGGATTGATTCAACCATTATAATACATGCTTTCTGGAAGGCTCCAATTTAAAACGTGGCAAGGAAAAACAGTATTTCATTACTAATGATTTAAAAATGGTAGATGACAGACTGGTAAGAATTTATGATATTTGGTAACATTCTGTATCTGTAAATGGCAGACTAAATTATTCCTTTCTCCTTTATGATTTCTAGTGAAATTGTAAACTGGTGAATTTTTGCTCAATTTTATATTAAATGCCTATCTACATTAATAACAAATGAAAGAACTTAGGTTTTGTTTCACTCCTGCCTGCTGACGTCCCTGATGCCAGTACACTTGCTGCTATATTTAAGATGGAGACCTATGAAGTTGGCCTGAAGATGGAGAGGGCTGAATATTTCTATTGTTTGTGACTGGTGACGAGGTTGTTACACAATTAAGAAAAAAAGAGGGAAACAATGTCCTAGACGGTTTTCAAGCAAACAAACAATATGTCTGAGCTTAGAAAGCTAATGGAGTTGTGATATTACGAAATATGCAGAGAGCCAATTCTATCATTAAAACACTTTGAAGATTCTTTCAACATATGAAATAAACAAAGACCCTCCTTCTTACCCAACCCACTCCCGTAAAAATGGGGGGAATCTTACTCAATATTGTTTCACTTTTAAAGTAGTTCTTGAAGTCAGTTAAAGATAGCATTAGAGGTGCTGGGATTTCCATAGATGGGCAGCGTGACTATGTTCCTTTACTATCTGATGTGTTGTCATTTATTGGGTACAGGTGAATAATTGCCTTGGTTTCTGAAGGGAGTTTAAAAATTATTCAGGCTAACTGATCACTTGTGGATCACTCTAACAATTACTTAACCCAAAGACCCTCCTGCCCCATGCACACCAGGGGTCTAATTCAAGTCTAGGAAGAAACCAACATTAATTGGATTAGATGTTGCATTCTGAAAGCAAAGAACTTTAATTAGGAGGAGGAGGAAGGGATGGTGGTGTAGAAAGCGTATCTGTGCTGATAAACACCAAATAGATATCCAGACAAACTGTTTTTATTCATTAGATTTTAAAGTGATTTACACTGTTTAATATTATGGTCTTTATAGAACAGTTAACACTATCAATGATAGAAAATTTTAACAGTATTTCTCTGACAGTGGTGGTAAGAGATGATCTGCCAAAGCAATTGGCAGCCAGGCAATGTAAAAGCTGAAGCATTACAAGTGTTTACCCAGCACAAGCCGTTGCATTCCCATTGCTGTCTGCCTGCTTACCTGTCAGAGACTACTTCGAAAATGCAAGTGTCCTTGTATATTTACAAAGGATCCTTTGGCAAAGAAGTTTTTTTTTTTTTTTTTTCCTACATTGAATTCAGGCTGCCTTGAATTCTGTCCTATTTAATTTCCTTTGTTCAACTGAACAGTAGAAGCAGAATGAAGAAAGGCCAGGTTTCTTCCTTGAAGACCCTCAAGCATTCGATCCTACACTCTCGCTCGCCGCCACCGCCTTTCCCACCCCCGTGTGGGTCTGCATCCTGCTCAGGAGTGTGCAGTGTTTTCATAATTAGTAGGAAATATATATATATTTCCCCCTTCTCATCTTTTCCACAGGAGTTTCAACATTTGGGGATGTTTGGAGATGTTGGGAGTGGAGATGTGGGATGGGGACGCCGTTTGTGAAGAGAAAGTTTTACACCAAGGGGTTTGGCAGGAAGACCTGTGGAGTTCTGCGGTAATGGAGCTGCGTGTGAGCTCCATCGCTGGATAAGGGAAGACCAGGCCGTCCCTGTCTCATGAAGTTATCCTCCTTCAGCCCTGAACTGATCCGCTGTTTCCCACTTTTAACTCCCACCCCAACCCTCCCCCGAAATGGTTTATGAATGCCAGGGGCTTCCAAACGACAATCGCGGAATCTGAAGAGTAGGAATGGACACCAGCAGGCGATCCCCCTAACCAAATTCCCACTCAGCTCTAGCCAATTACTTCTCGCTCCTCAAACTTGGCTCTCCAGGCTCACCCATCGTTCAGCTCTAACCTCGTCTCAGCGCTGGAGGGCCGGGGGGTGGGAAGGGCAGAACCCGGGGACCTGCTCCTCTCCGGGTCTCCTCCGGGTCCGAGGAAGAGAGAAGCGAAGCTACTCGAGAAGGCGGCGGCCGCGCGACGGGAGGAAAAGGGTCCCAAGGCCGGGCGGTTCCAGAGCGCAGCCGGCGCGGGGCAGGCCCAGGGAACCCCGCGGCCCGCGCGCCCCCGCCCAGCCGCCGCCCGCCCGTCGGTGTCGGCGCACGCGTGTGCACGCGGGGGCAGCGAGGCGCTCCCAGCCCGCCGAACGCCGCCGCAGCCTCTGACCCATTCGTGGCCGAGCGGACGAGCAAGGCCCGGACGCTGCCGGTACCATGCGGAGGGTGAGTGCGCGGCCGCCCGGGAGGCGCGAGGGGGCAGGTGGCGAGAGTGCCTGCGAGCGTGTCGCGGGTCCCTCCCGGCCGGCTTCGGGCAGACCCCGCTGGCGGGAAAGCCCGGGAAGCCGCAGGCGGCAACGCGGCCGGGAGGGTGAGGGCGAGGCGGAGCGCCGCGGGGCCGCACGTCGGCAGGGCGGGGCAGCCCTGGCGAGGACTGAGGGGCGGTGAACTGCCCCCGGACGACGTGGGAGGGGAGGGGGCGATGTGGCTCTCTCTGCCCGAGAGCACTCGGCCTCGCGCACTCTGCGGTGGCGCGGTCACGTCGGGGCCCTCTGCAACTCCTGCGCCACCCCGGGCGAGGAGGGCTGTTGCCAGCCACCCCCCTCCCCACCCCGCCGGCTTCTGGGGGAGCCCCTTCCGGGGCTCCCCTGAACGCCCGCTCAGCTCGTTCGGCAGCTGATCTGTTCAGCGCCTTGCTCCTTCCTCGGGAGCCTTTTAAAAATTTGCCGGGTGTCGGTTGGGCTTCGAGGTGCGCCGACTCTCGTCCTCCCTCGACTGCCACCCCAGAGGGCACGAAAGGAAAGGGGCAAGGCGCACGTCCAGGTCAGGGGGGCCTAGGGCTCCCAGCACGCGAGGCCGGAACGGGCGCCCTCGGGTGCAGCTGCTTGCTTAAAGCCGGCAGGTGTGAGCGGCCCCTCCTCTCCAGGGTTTGTGTTGTCCGCTTCGCTCCTTCCCGCTCCGGAGACTGCTCTCGGTGGGAAAGACTAACAGGCTGAACTGCAAGGTTTATGCTATCTCAGGGGGCAGCCTGAGAGGTTGGTGCTGCTTAATGGCAGCTCCAGGGAGCACGCCGGCCCTGGCGCACCTGGATCTTGCCTGTGTGGAGGCGACCTTCGATGGGCTAATTTGCCCGAAGGTGTTGGCGACTTAATTAAGTTACAAGCCGGATATGCCCTTTGGCTTTTAGCCTTCAGGATGAAGGCTGATTTCATCAAATGCAGAATCTGGGCACTTATAATAATATAGAAGGAGGATAGAGAAAATTTAAGGCAATCCAGGGAGGTACCTTCATATGCTCATATGCTCCCGGCCCTCCCAAGGTCAACTATAATAACAATTTAGGGTCTGAGAAGGGGTGGGTGGCAGTTTCCTGAAGAGGCAAGGCCAAGAAGTGGAAAGACTGTATAGGATTCTTTCCCGGGGGGGGGGGGGGGGGGAGAGAGAGAGAGAGAGAGAAGAGAGAAAGAGAGAGACAGATGGGTTATAGAACTAGTATGAATTGGCTACAGCTGCCTGTCTTGCCTATCTGTTACTGAGCTGACCTGGAAATTTACTTGGCTTACCTTTTGGAGCTAGTCCAAACCTGTTTAGGTATTTCTGGGGCCAACAGGATTCCAGCCAGGCTAGCCAGCTAGTTTGGCTCATTTTGTGTTTGTGGAACAGCAGAAATGAAAACTGGTTTTGTTGGAGTTACTTGTTTGAACCCCAAATTCAAGGGTCAGCAACTTCATTTTACCCTCAGTGCCAGCAGGATAATTAAGGAAGGCAGCTGGGATGGGATCTGCAGGCCTGAATATGGTACATTAGAAGGAAAATCAAGATTTGAAAATTAAATTGTGGTAATATATAGCATAAAATTTGCCATTTTAGTAATTTTAAGTGTGCAATCCAGTGGCATTAATTACTTTTACAATGTTGTGCTACCATCACCACTTTCCATTATTAACACTTTTTTCATCACCCAAACCAAAAACTCTTTACCTTTGAAGCAATAACTCCCCATTTCCCCTCCTTCTAGCCCCTAACTGCTAATCTGCTTTCTCTCTGTGAATTTACTTATTCTAGATATTTCATGTAAAAATATTTGTCTTTTTGTGTCTGGTTTATGTTACTTAGCATAACGTTTTCAAGGTTCATCCATGTATGTCATAGCATGTAACAGAACTTCATTTTTATGGCTGAATACTGTTCCTTTCTATGGATATACCACATTTTTTCTACCATTCATCAGTCTTCATACATTTGGTTGATTTCTACCCTTTGGCTATTGTGAATAAGGCTGCTATGAATATAGGTGTGCAAATATCTGGTTGAGTCCCTGCTTTCAATTCTTTTGGGTATATATATAAAGTGGAATTGCTATGTCATATGATAATTCATATTTAACTTTTTGAGGAACTGCCAAATAATTTCCAAAGCAGCTTCATAATTTTAGATTTCCACAAACAATATGTGAGAATTCAAATTCCTTCATGGCTTCATCAACATTTACTTTCCATTTTTAAAATAATAGCCTTCCTAATGGGTGTGAAGTGGCATTTCATTGTGGTTTTAATTTGCATTTCCCTAATGGCTAATGATAGTGAACATCTTTTCATGTGCTTATTGGATACACAAATAAGATTTGTGTATCTTATTTGAAGATATGGCTATTCAAGTTTTTTGCCCATTTTTAAATTGGATTGTCTTTTTATTGTTGAATTGAAGGAGTTCTTTATATATTAAATCTTTATTAGATATAGTTTGTCTTTGCACTTTCTTGATAATGTCCTTTAATGCACAAATGTTTTAAATATTGATGAAGCTCAGTATCTTTTATTTCTGTTGTTGCCCATACTTTTGGTGCCATCACTTGGAATCCATTGCCAAATCCATGGTCATATAGATTTCCTCCTATGTGACCTTCTAAGAGTTTTATGGTTTTTGCTCTTATATTTAGGTCATTGATCCATTTAGAGTTAATTTTTGTATATGGTATGAGGTAGGAGTCCATAGCCCATAGATCTGTGGGTTTATTTTTGAATTCTCATTTCTGTTCCATTGGTCTGTATGTCTGTCCTTATGCCAGTACCACACAGCTTTGGTTATTGTAGCTTCATAGTAAGTATTGAAATTGGAAAATGTGAATCCTCCACTTTGTTTTAGCAGTTTGAACTTTTAACACACACCACCATCATCACCATCAGACATATGTATTTATTAACTACTATGTGTCGGCACTGTTCTCTAGGTTCTAGAAGTACAGTGGAGTGGGGAGCTTGACATCCAAGAGCCTAGTTTCTTGGAGGCTGCGTTCTAGTTGAGAAGTTGTGCAATAAAGAAGTAAATTAATGGACAAATAATGTAATTTTATATAGTGATGAGTGCTATAAGAAAATACAGCAGGACATATAATGGAGAGTGAGAGGGGGAAAGACGTTTTTAGTTTGTGTGGTCAGGGAGGACATTTCTAAGGAGTTGGCATTTGAGCTGTGAACTATATGATAAGAACAAGTCAGCCCTGTGAGGGTTTGGGGAAATTGAGGTTCCAGACTGAGAAACATCAAATACAAAGGCCCTGATGTAGGAACTGGCAATTCCTGTGTGAAAAATGGAAAGAATGGGACTGGAATGTGTAGTGGGTGGGTAGAGTGGAATTAAGTGAGATGGGAAAGATAGGTAGAGACCAGATCTTATAGGTCCTTACTGGATTTTAGCGTCAATGCAGAAGGACGTTATTAGAGAGTTTTTTGCAGAGGATAGAATGATGTGATCTGGTTCACTTTTTTGAAGACTACTTTGGCTGTTGTGTGTAGAATGGATTGTGGAATGGGAATGGACCAGTAAGACTACCTTTGTGTGCAGATGATGGAGAGATGGATGCATTTTGGAGGTAGAGTCAGCTGAACTCGCTGATGTGGGAGGAAGGGAAAGATGAGAATCCTTTTAAGTACACCTAAGGTTACTAATGTTGGTGTATGTGAATGAGAGCGAGATGGGGGTGGGGGGTGGGGGAAGCGCAGGGAGGGGGAGAGAGGAGAGAGAGAGAGAGAGAGAGAAATGGAAGTTTACAAAGAGAGAGAAGAAAAGGTGACTTGGAGTCTCAGTTGGAATGCCCCCAATGATAATGAAAATAGCTAACCTTAAGTCAACATTTACTGTGTCCCTTGTACTCTGGAGTATACATCATCTCATTTAACCCTCACAAGAGTCCTGTGAAATACTAAGTGCTGCCACCATTTTCTGAAGGGATAACAAGCTCAGAAAGGTTGAGTATGTTGTTTAAGGTCACTCAGCTAAGTATTGGAGCTGGGATATGTACCCTGGCTTGCCTGACTCCAAAGTCCTGACTCTTGCCATTATGCTCTACTGCCTGCAAACTGCCTGTTCTTACCCCAGATCCTTTCTTAATTCTGGGGAAGCAGACAATTTCGTAGTTTGGCAGATGCGTGTGGCAACCCTTCAACTGCTGTCAGTAACTGCAGAGGGAGGGAAGACATGCTGTTGGAATTGAGAGTAATTACTTTCATCGCTTTTCTTGAATAAAAGAAAAGGTGCATAGGGACTGTACAGAGTGGGAGCACAGAAGATGCCCCTTTATTGAGTTTCTCTGAAGAGAGGCTAAAACCCTACCCCATGCTTCAGACTTTATGTCATGAGCACAGGAGAAACCAAGTAGTAGAATCTTCTTTCACTTCTTCACTTAGCAAGTTAATGTTTTGTTCTTTGTTTTGTATTCCAAAATGAGTTTTTTCCTATGTAAGAGGCAGGAGTTTCAGAGGATTGATTACTTAAAAAATTATTTGTATTAGAAAGAATTAGAAAGCAGATGTGGAAAAATAATTATAATTGTAGCTATTTGATTGCTTTCTTTGTGACAGGCATCTGGTGTCTCCCTTAATTTTCATAACAACCTTTAAAGTTAAAAATTAATAGGTGATACATTTACACAATATAACATTCAAAAGATAAAAAAAAGGTTTACAGTGAAAATTGTTCCTCCCCTCCCATGAAAATTTTGTTGTTCCAATAGCTGGTTCTCTTCCCCAGAAGCAATTTATATTAAACCCATTTCTTGTGTACTTCCAGAAATAATCTATGCATATACAAGCAATTATATATACATACTTTTCCCTTTTTTACACACAAATGGTAGTATATGAGTACACACACTTTTGCACCCTGCCTTTTCCCCTTGTACAACTACATTGGTATATATAGGTCTATTTGGTTCCTTTTATGGCTGTGTATGGGATACCTTTATATGAATTTATTGGGATTTGTTGTTTCTAGTTTTCCTTTTGCTATTATCAGCAATGCTGCAGTGAATAATCTTCTACATACATGATTTTGTATATGTTCAAGTATATTGTACAATAAATTACAGTGGAATTTCTATGTCAACTAACAGAATATTTTTACTTTTGTTATGTGAAGCAGCATAAAGTAGGGGTTAAGAGCATGGACTTGGATTGCCTGGGGTTGAACCTTGGCTCTGCCATTTGCTAGATGTGCAAGTCACTTAATTTCTCTGTGCCTCAGTCATCTTATTTGTAAAACAGGAGTAATTACCTACTTAATAGGATTGTTATGAGGATTGTATCAGTTAGTTTGTGTTGCATAACGAATAGCCCCAAAATTTAGTGGCTTAAAACAGTAACTTTTATTTAGCTCATGAGTCAGTGGGTTGGCTGGGTAGCTTTTCTAGTCTGGGCCAGCCCAATCTATCTCTGCTGGGTTTTTCCATGCCTCTGTGGCTGGCTGATGGGTCCGTTAGCGGCTGGATAATCTAGGATGGCTTCATGCACATGTGTGGTGGTTGACAGGTGAGTTGGTTTGAGGGGGTCTCATCTGGGATGGCATGTGATCTCTCATCCTCTAGTAGACTAGCTCAGGCTTCTGCACGTGGTAGTCTCAGGGTTTTAAAGAACAGTACAAGCACTTCTCAAATCTCTGCTTGTGTCACATTTGCTATTATCCTATTGACTGAAACAAGTCACATACGACCAACCTCCGAGTCCATGTGGAGGGGACTCTGCAAGGACACAGATGCAGTGAGGGTGTTTGAATCCTTTGTCGGTCTGACTCTAGAGTGCCTTGGCTTGGCTTGCCCCTCCAGACACAGGTGATTTCCTGTGTTCCTAATGTTCCCATCCACTGCTCCCCTGTCTACCCCTCTCGTTTCATGTCCCTCACTTTCATTTCACATTTGGATCTTACTGGGTTGAGAAGGATGTTTTAATCTGTTGAAGTTTTTTAACAGTGATTTTTATTTCAACCTGGCTCCTGAATTAAAAATAAAGTGCCTGCAAAGTCAGTGGCTCTGTTATATCTGTGAAGAGATGCTAAATGGACTCCTGGTTCTTTACTTCTTTTATATTGAAAAATAGATAAGTCTGGTCTTAAATTTTGTTAATTTTTCCTTCATTTCCATTCCTTGCATCTATTTTCTTTACTCTCCCCCTTAAATCTGAGGAATCCCATTTCCCAAAGGAGAAGGAGTGAAGATAGGCGACAGTGTTGCTTGGTGGTAAAGGACTTGGCCTCTGGACACACTGCCTGGGTTCAAACCCAGCGCAGCTATTTACTAGCTGTGAAACGTGAATGGGTTTACCTGCATTAAAGGTTTTTTTTTTTTTTTAGGTCCAAATGATAATCTGTGGAAAGTGCTCAATTATTGTTATTACATGGCAGATTATTATTTCTTCTCTGTTGTTTCACTTCCCTTTTCCTCCAGGCCTATTCCTGTGTCACTAGCTAGATCTAATAATAAGGATAGCTACTGAGTCTTTATTCTAAGTACCTTACATGTAACTAACTTATTTAATCCTTGTAACAAACCAATGAAATACGTGCTATTTTTATTCCCATTTTCAAGTGAGGAAGCTAGTCACTGAATGGCTAAGTAATTTGTCCAGCATATCACAACTAATAAATGATGTAGTAAGGCTTTTAAACCAGGCATACTGGCTCCAGAGTCTGTGCTGCTAATGTTTATGCTAAAAAAAAATGGGATGGGCATTTGGGGATTTAAAATGGAGAGCCGCTACTCTAGGTAAACTTCTGGTGAACTAATACACAGCCTCAATTCTTGGCAGCAGCTGAGTATACCCAGCTGTGACTTAGACCGAAAACCCCTAGCACACAAAAAGCATACATAAATGTTCAATCCTTTTGCCAAAAGCCTTTCTGCTTCAATCGTTATAATCCTATCATAATTTCAGGCATTGTGCCTCCCTTGTAACTGGGGTGTGACACTGTTGAAAAATACATGAAGCTTTTTTTTTTTTTAAGGTTTGAAAAAATTAAGTTAGCTAGTTCTGAGTCTTGCCATCTCTTGCTCCTTTTGATGGACTGCTTCTCTGGTGACAGACATAATGTTTGCCACAAGAAGCAGGAGAATAAAATATAAACACTGCAGATAATATATAACTTTCTGAGTTTAGGATTGTGCATACTTCAAGTTGAATGAAACAACTGAGGCTGTTTCATAGGCTTTGTGTGCATGTAGACTAAATGTAATATGGTAGCATTCATCAGATATTTAAAATTATTCTTTTACCAAGAGCTAGGAGTCCATCGCGGGAGAGCAAGCTCTACTTGACCCTGATACCATGGAGTTTGCAGTCCATCTGAGAAGACAGTTAAATAGTACTGTGAATTCTAGTATATGCTGTAGCAAAGGAAGAATCAGGTGCTGGGGGATTGTAGTGAGAGTTCCTAACCTTGTCTGGGGGGGTTCAGAAAAGCCTTCTAGGATGAGGTCACTGTTAGGCTGAGACTTGACATATTAGCAAGGACAGCCAGGGAAAGAGGAGGAGGAATATATTTCAGATAGAATGAAAAGCATGCACAAAAGGGGAGAGAGGAATGGCACATGTAAGGAAGTGAGAAGCATTTAGAGTGGCTAGATGGGTAGAATGCAAGGAGGCAATGGCAAGAGTTGAAGTTGGAGAGAGAGGGAGAAGCCAGATGGTGAAAGGCTGCATAAGTCATGCTGAGAGGTGTTCTAGGGGCAATGAAAAGCCACTGAGAGGTTCTGAGCCGATTTTGGAAAATCAGGCATTTGTTTCATAAGGTTTCTTTGGCCAGAGTTTAGAGGGCAAGACTGGAGGTAGGGAGACTGGTTAGGAGGCTGTTAGAATAATCTAGATGGCCTGACTGGAACTAGTAGAATGGTAAAGGGAATGGAGACATTCTATTCAAGAGATATTTTAGAGGTGGAATCAACAGGACTTGGTGACTGATTGGATGCAGTGGATAAGGGAGAAGAAGAGTTAAGAATGACTGACTCCCAGGTTTCTGTCTTGGTGAAACCTAGCGTATGATGATGCCATGACAGGAGACATAAAACACTGGAGGAAAAACCAAGGGGCGGGGCTTGGGATGATTGCTTCTGTTTTGTACATTTTGAGTTTGAGGTACCTGTAAGCCATTCGAGTAGAGGCAGATGGTTAGTGAGGATTGCAACTTAGAAGAAAGTTTTATTTAAAGGGATACAAGTAGGAATTATTGGCTTATAGATATTAGTTTAACTGAAGCCATTGGAGTTACAGAATACCACACAGAGGATGCATATAAAAGCAGTGGTCTGCAAAATCCCTGACACACTCGGCAATATTTTACCCTTGAGAAGAGAAAGGGGAGGCAGTTGAGAAGCACCGTCTCTTGTTCCCACTCTGTTGCCTTTTATCCCTTCTTATTCAGACCAGAATTGAAGAAATGAATTCTCAGAAAGCCAGTTACTACTCATGGCTACATGCCTGCAAACACAAGGTTCAGTTAGAGTGGGATTGCCATTAACTATGAACTTGGAGGCTTCTGATCACAAGCTGTAGACAGTTCTGTGAGGTCTTCAGAAGTCTGTCTAGTACCTAGGCCCTTAAGCCTTGAAAATAGGGTCACTGCTTATTTTCCATGAATTTGCACATCTGTGTTTTGTAGGCTAGCATTGCCTCAAAATAGACTTCTTTCTTTGGCATAGTTCTTGGCATGTTTTGTTAATAATAATAAAAAGAATCACCATTTACTTAATGCTTGCAATGTACAAGGCATTGTGCTATGCATTTTACATATACATATATATTCCTTTGACCCTTTAAAATCATCATTTTCTTTCCTTTTTGCTTTAAACAGTTTATTCACTCATCTAATATTCTTTGAGCTGTGTTAGGGACTAGGGCTGCCAAAATACACAGCTCCTGAGGCCCAGGAGCTCACGGTTTAGCGGGCAGTGGTCTTTTATAAGAATAGTTACTGGGAGGGGTGCCACTTAAGCGACTGAGCACCTGCTTCCCACATGGGAGGTCCAGGTTTCGGACCCCAGTGCCTCCTAAAAACAAAAGCAAAACAAGCAAACAAACGAAAAAACTAACTCAAGGGAGCCGATGTGGCTTAGTGGTTGAGCCCTGGCCCTGGTACCTTAAAAAAAAAAAAAAAAAAGTTACTATAAGTGTGATGATTGCATTAACAAAAGTATATCCAAAATACAACATTAGGCTAGAGGAGAATATGATTAATTTTGTGGGGCCTGGGAGAGGAGTTGTGGGGTCAGGGGAATCTAGGAAGATGGTTATAAAGAGGACATGACCCCTGAGCACACTCGTCAAGTCCCAGTTCTTTTCTCAAGCTTGAATACTCAGACCTTCCTTGGTCTTCCAGTCTCAGGATGCAAATAACACATGTTCCTGTATCTCATGATTGTGCTCCTCTTCTGCAGGCAGTCCTATCTCACTTTGTTTATCAATGGCTTCTTGTTCATAAATTCCCCTCACCTACAATTCTAAAAATTAATATTTAACAACTTTATGGAGGAATTTACATACTGTAATTTCACCTATTTTAAGTGTATAATTCAGTTATTCTTAGTAAATTTACTGAGTCAAAACCTTCATTTGAAGTGGGTGGTATTAATCCCATTTGACAGGTGGAAATGGGTTCAGGAAGTGCTGTATTCACACACAAACAGCTAGTCATTTTGCAGAGCTGGAATTCAAACTAGTTGTAATGGCTTGTTAAAGAATATTCAAGTTTTCACCACTGAAATAAGCCCATGGAGTTTTTCAGTGTAAGGGCACTTTCTTTATTACTTTAGGGAATCTAAGGACTAGGTAAGTTAGGAAGTTGGAGAGTGTCGTTCATACGGGGTTTGGGTAAAAACACTGGGAAAGAGGGTTGGGTTATGTGTGGTTTGAAATATGAGTAAAATACTGTAAGAGCTGAACTGGCAATCAATGTGTGTGATAAAGCCACAAATTAAAATATCTGTTTTGAATGTTAATAACAAACCACTCTGCTCACTTTTATCCTAAACCATTTTGCTTATTGTTTGGCTTTCCAGGGCATCTACAAACATTAATTTCTGAATGGAGAATATTTTCTTATTTCCACCCCCAAGCAACTGTGACGTGGAATAATCTAACAGGCCATTCAAAGGAGTGAGACAGTCCCCTCTTCCAGGTCTAAATTACAGAGTTTGAAATGTTCTGACAATTGAATTAACTGACTGGTGGAACAAAAGCAAACACTTTATAATTCGTGCTGCCTTCAGATACAGTAGAAATTTGGCTAATAATGAACCAGAACTGTCTGGTCTTTGATAGCTTCCCTCCTGCCTTCAGTGAAAGAGAGAATAGAGGTTCTTACCATTCTACTTTGAATTATGCTTTACACACTGCTTTTCTGATTTTTTAAATATTAATGCTGGGAAAATGGCAGCAGTGCTTGAGATATTTGATGACAGGGTAAAGCTATACATTCCTCAATAAAAGGAAATTTTAAATGTAGCCCATTCAAAGGGCTCTGCTGGATTCATATGCTTGACTGCTTCTCTGTACACATCCATCATTCTAATAATGTAACTGAATATGCAGAAGCCCTTCCCTGACCCTACTTCTGGATTACAAAACTCAAGAACAGTATCAGTTTAATAGTGGGACACTCAGGCACAGATAACTGGACTGCAGTATACTTTTTAGGTCAATACCAAAGGTGTACTTGAGATGATTCTAAATTCAGTATTTTATCTTATATTTGGCAAATGAAGGCCAAAAGCATCTTAATACCTTTTCTTTGCCCTGAAGCAGAGGTTGTCAAACTTCATCCTTTTTTTAAGCAGTTTTATTGAGATATATTCATATACCATATATTCTATCCAAAGTGTACAATCAGTAGCTTTCAATGTAATCACAGTGTTGTATACATTCATCACCACAAAAATTTTTATAACAATTTTATTACTCCAAAAATAAAAACTCCGCACCCCTTAGCAGTCACCTCTCTATCCCTCTATCCTTCCCCAGCCCTACATGACTACTAATCTAATTCCATCTTTATAAATGGATTTATATTTATATTTTATATAAATCAAATCATATAATATGTAGTATTTTGTGTCTGGTTTCTTTTACTTAGCATAATGTGGTTTTTTGCCTGATATTAACATATTGTAGTATTAACATACATTTGTTCAGTTTCAAAGAAAAACAGTCTTATGTTACCCATATTTATATTTACATGAGGTTTTACTATGCTATACAGTCCCATGTTGCACAATGGAGTGCATAACTGGCAGTGCTATTATATGGTATGACAGTGGTTGAAAGGGAATGTCTAAGGTCATGTATATTACTAGAAGGAAAGCCAAACTTTATCTTTACAATAAATATTTTAGGCTTTATGAGCCATATGGTCTCTGTGGCAATAACTTAACTCTGCCATTGTAGCGTGAAAGCACCTATATATGGTACATAAATGAATGATTATGGCTGTGTTCCAATTAAACTTTATTTGTGGACACTGAAGTCTGAATTTCATGTAATTTTCACATATCACAAAATATTCTTTTGTTTTTTTTCCAGTCATTTAACAATGTAAAAGTTATTTGTAGCTCATAGGATGGACTGTACAAAAACAGGTCACGGGCTGGGTTTGGTCTACAGACCATAATTTGCCAAATCATGCCCTAAAGCATTAGAGATTCTGCTCTGCATCAGGTATGTGTGTAGTTTGTTTTCCAGGATGTGAGCCATCTTTTTCTGCTATATCTCATCCTATACCCAAGTTAGTGGATTATGCAGAGCTACAAGGACAGAAACCCAGAAACCCACCCTATACCAGAGGAGGTTTCAGTTTCTTGCCTGTCTCACTTACTGCTTCTTTGGAAACACACACACACACACACACACACCCCTATTTGATGCTTATGGCACCCTTTCCTCATTACAAAGAATCTTTTTTTTCCTCATTAAAATTTATTCATTCATGAGCATACATAAACAATAAGTATATAGTAAAAGTTGTGAACTTATAAAAACAAACATGGACATTATCATTCAGGGTTCCTATGCATCATCCCACCATCAACACCTTGCATTGTTGTGAAACATTTGTTACAAACTATGAAAGAGCATTGTCAAAATATTTCTTCTAACTATAGCCCATATCTTGCATGTGGTGTATGTTTCCCCCAACCCATCCAATTATTAACGTCCTGTATTAGTATTATATATTTGTTACCATTCATGAGAGAACGTTCTCGTATTTGTCCTGTTAACCACAGTCCATCTTCTACCACAGGATTCACTGTGTTACATGGTCCCATGCCTTGTACAATCCATTCAAAGTGTGCATTATTGGCTCTCATTTTCATCACAGAATTGTGTAGTCATCACCTTGGTCAATTTTAGAATGCTTTCTTTACTCCAAAAGGAAAAATCCCATCCTTTTATACCTCCTATTATTGTCTCTTAGAATTGAAATAATATCTTCTTGCCATTGTTGCAAAATATTACTATGTTCCTGTTCACAATCATCCATAAATTATATTAGTTTTAATTTTCCTATGTATCACCATATCCTTAGCTCTTTGTAAAAGAAGAACATTCTTATATTTTTACTATTAAACACAATCTTCATTCGCCACCAAAATCAGTTATACATTCCCTAGATTATCCTCTAGCTTCCTTTCAATTGACATTTACGTCCCTAGACATAATGCCACAGTCTTATTTATAAATCAGCAGTGTTAGTTATACTCACTATAAAGTGTACCATCAAGTCTATTCATTTCTACACTTTTACACTAAACCTTATTAAAAATTCTACAAACATTAAGCATCAGCTTCCATTCTCAACCCACATTCTATCTCCTAGTAACCTATACTCTAGAGTTTACCTCCATGAGTTTACTTGTCATGTTTAGTTCATATTGGTGAGACCATACAATATTTGTCCTTTTATGTCTGATTTATTTCATTCAACATGATGTCCTCAAGCTTCATCCATGTTGTCATATGCATCCCAATTTCATTTCTTATTACAGCTGAATAGCATTCTAGTGTGTGTGTATACCACATTTTGTTTATCTACTCATTGGGCGATGGACATTTGGGTTGTTTCCATACTTAGCAATTGTGAATAATGTTGCTATGAACATTGGTGGGCGAATGTCAGTTCATGTCCTTGCTTTCAGTTCTTTTGAATATATTCCTATTAACAGGATTGCCAGATCAAATGGCAGTTCTATATTCAGCTTCTTGTGGGTACCACCAAACTGTTCTCCACAGAGGCTGCACCATTCTATATTCCCATGAACAGTGAAGGAGTGTTCCTATTTTTCCACATCCTCTCCAGCACTTGTAGTTTTCTGTTTTTTTTTTTTAAATAAATGGTATCTCATTGTAGTTTTGATCTGAATTTCCCTAATAGCTAGTGATGTTGAATATTTTTTTTCATATGCTTTTTGGCCATTTGTATTTTCTCTTTGGAAAAATGTCTCTTCAAGTCTTTTGCCTATTTATTAATTGGGTTGTTTGTCTTTTTATTGTTGAGTTGTATGATCTCTTTATATAACATGGTTATCAAACTCTTATTGGATATGTGGTTTCCAAATATTTTCTCCCATTGAGTAGGCTGCCTTTTGGCTTTCTTGACAAATACTTTTGAAGAACAAAAGTGTTTAATTTTGAGGAGGTCCCATTCATCTATACTTTTCTTAAGTTTCACTTGGGTGGGCTTGACAGCCTTGTCAAAAATCACTTGACTGTAGATGTGAGGGTCTATTTCTAAGTTCTTGACTCAGTTCCATTGGTTAATCTATCTATCTTTATGCCAGTACCATACTGGTTTTTATTTATTTATTTATTTTTTAATAAAAAAAAAATCACCATAGATAAGTAATATGATTTAAAGTCAGGAAGTGAGAGTTCTCCAACTTCCTTCTTTTTTAAGACATTTTGATCATTTGGGGTTCCTTACCCTTATAAATTTGATAATTGGCTTTTCCATTTCTGCAAAAACCGCTGTTGGGATTTTTTGGGGAGGATTGTGTTGAATCTGTAAATCAGTTTGGATAGAATTGACATCTTAATGATATTTAGTCTTCTAATACATGAACATGAAATGTCCTTCTATTTATTTAGGTCGTCTTTGGTTTCTTTTAGCCATTTTGAAGTTTTCTGAATATGTCTTTGGTTAAGTTTATTCCTAAATATTTGATTGTTTTAGTTGCTGTTATAAATGGAATTTTTTTCTGACTTCTGTCTCAGATTGTTCATCAGCAGTGTTAAACATGACTGATTTTTGTGTGTTAATCTTGTATCCTGCCACTTTGCTGAACTCATTATTTCTAAGCTTTTTTTGTGGATTTTTTTGATGTTCTAGGTATAGGATCATATCATCAGCTAATAGTGAATGTTTTACTTCTTCCTTTTCTGTATGGATGCCTTTTATTTCTTTATCTTGCCTAATTGCTCTAGCTAAAACTTCTAGCACAATATTGAATAATGGTGTTGACAGTGGGCATCCTTGTCTTGTTCCTGATCTCAGTGGGAAAGCTTTTAGTCTTTCACCGTTGAGAATAATGTTAGCTGTGGGGTTTTCATTTATGCACTTCACCATGTTGAGAAACTTCCTTCTTTTCTTATCTTTTGGAGTGTTTTTAAAAAAGGAAAGGATGCTGTATTTTGTCAAATGCATTTTCTGCATCAATGGAAAGATCCTGTGATTTTCTTCTTCAATTTAGTAATATGGTTTATTATACTAATTGATTTTCTTGGGTTGAAAAGCCCTTGCATACCTGGGATAAAACCCACTTGATCATCGTGTTTAATTCTTTTAATGTGCTTTTGGATTCAGTTTGCAAGTATTTTAATGAGAATTTTTGCATCTGTATTCATTAGAGATATTGGTCTGTAATTTTCCTTTTTTGTAGTATTGTTTGGAAGTATTCCTTTCTGTTCAATTTTTTTGGAAGAGCTTGAGCAAGATTGGTATTAGATCATCTTTGAATAATTGGTAGAATTCACTTGTGAAGCCATTTGATTCTGGGCTTTTCACTTTGGGGAGGTTTTTGATGACTGCTTCCATCTCTTTAATCATGGTTGGTTTGTTAAGGTCTTCTATAGGTCAGTGTAAGTTATTTTTATGTTTCTAGAAGTTTGTTCATTTCGTCTACATTGTCTGGTGTGTTGGCTTACAGTTGTTCATAGTATCCTCTTATGATCTCTTTTATTTCTTTTGGTCAGTAATAATGTCCTCGTTTTCATTTCTGATTTTATTTATTTGCATCCTCTTTTTTTCTGTCAGTCTATCTAAGGGTTTGCCAATTTTGTTGATCTTCTCAAAGATCCAACTTTCAGTTTTGTTGATTCTTTCTGTTTTTTTTTTTTTTTTTTAGATTTTTTAAAATTTATTTATTTATTCATTTATCCCCCTCTTGCTGCTTGTGCTTGCTGGGTCAGCTAACCACGCCGTGCGGGCGGGCTTGCCTTCACCAGGAGGCCCCGGGAACCGAACCCGGGGCCTCCCATATGGTAAACGGGAGCCCTACTGATTGAGCCACAGCCGCTTCCCTCTGTTGTTTTTTTTGTTCTTGATTTCATTTATTTCTACTCTTATCTTGACTATGTCTTTTCTTCGGCTTGGTTTTGGATTAGTTTGCTGTTCTTTTTCTAGTTCCTCCAGATGTGCAGTTAGGTCTTCGATTTTAGCTCTTCCTTCTTTTTTAATGTAGACATTGAGTACTGTAAATTTCCCTCTTTAGCACTGCCTTGGTGGTGTCCCATAGACTTTGATCTGTTGTGTTCTTATTTTCATTGGTCTCAAGATATTTACTGAATTGTCTTTCAGTTTCTTCTTTGACCCACTGATATTTAAGAGTGTGTTGTTTAATCTCCATATATTTATGAATTTTCCCTTTTTCCTTCCATTATTGATTTCCATCTTCATTCCATTATGATCAGAGAAAGTGTTTTGTATAATTTCAATCTTTCTAAATTTATTGAGACTCTCTTGTGACCCAACATATGGTCTAACCTGGAGAAGGATGCATTAACGCTCGAAAAGAATGTATATCCTGATGTTTAGGGTGTAATGCTCTATAAATATCTGTTAGATCTAGTTTATTTATCATATTATTCAAGCTCTCTATTTATTTATTTATTTTCCCTGTCCAGAGATACTATCTAATACTGAGAGTAGTGTATTGAAGTCTCCAACTATTATTGTAGAGATATCTATTTCTCTCTTCAGTTTTGCCAGTATGTGACTCATGTATCTTGGGGTACCCAAGCTAGGTGCATGAATATTTATTATAGTTATTTCTTCTTGGTGAAATGCCCCTTTTATTAATATATATTGACCTTATCATCCATAATAACAGTTTTTCATATAAAGTATTTTGTCTGATACTATTATCGCTACTACAAGTCTTTTTTGGTTATACTTTGTGTGGAATATCTTTTTCCAACCTTTCATTTTCACCTGGTTGTGTCCTTATGTCTGAGGTGTGTCTGTTGCAGACAGCATATGGATGGCTTATATTCTTTTATCCATTCTATCAGTCTGTATCTTTTGATTGGAGTTCAAGCTATTAGCATTCAATGTTATTACTATAAACTCATTATTTCATCCACTTTATCGCTTGGCTTTCCATTCTTATGTCATACTGTGGTTTGTCTTTTTACCCTTTAATTTACATTTCTCAATAATCTTTTTTTTTTTTTTTTTTAAAGATTATTTATTTATTTATTCATTTATCCCCCCCTTGCTGCTTGTGCTCGCTGGGTCAGCTAACCACGCTGTGTGGGCGGGCTTGCCTTCACCAGGAGGCCCCGGGAACCGAACCCGGGGCCTCCCATATGGTAAACGGGAGCCCTACTGATTGAGCCACAGCCGCTTCCCTCAATAATCTTTATTTCTACACTCTCCTCCAAGTGTCTCACCCTTACTTTTTCATTTCACGGTTCAGCCCTCCCTTTGGTATCTCTTGTAATACTGGTCTTTTGGTAATAAACTCTCAGTTTTTGTTTGTCTGTGAATACTAAACCCACTCTCAGTTTTGAAGGACTGTTTGGCCAGATACAGAATTCTTGGCTGGCTATTTTTCTTTTTCAGTACTTTAAATACATCTTCCCACCGTCTTCTCACATCTGTGGTTTTTGATGAGAGGTCAACATTTAATCCTATTGAGGTTCTCTTAAATCCAATGCTTTACTCTTCTCTTGCTGCTTTGAGAATCCTTTCTTTATCTCTGATACTTGTCATCTGAATAGTAGTTGTCTCAGAGTAGGTCTGTTTGGATTTATTCTGTTTGGGGTGCATTGTCCTTCTTGGGTATTGATATTTATGTCTTTCCATAAGGGTTGGGAAGTTTTTGGTCATTATTTCCTCAAATATTCTTTCTGCCCCTTTTTCACTCTCTTCTGCTTCTGGGATACCGATAATGCATATGTTTATGTGTTTCACGTTGTCATTCAATTCCCTGAGACCTTCTTCCATTTTTTCTATTCTTTTTTCTTTTTGCTTTCTTTTCTTTTCTAGTTTGGATGTTCTGTCCTTGAAACCACTAATTCTGTCTTCAGGCAGTTCAAATCTGCTTTTATGTACTTCTAATGTATTTTAAATCTTAGCCATTTTGTCTTTCATTACCATAAGCTCTGTTACTTTTCTTTTCAGTCTTTCAAATTGTTCTTTATGCTCACACAGTGTCTTCTTAATATCCTTTATCTCTTTAGCCAAATTTTCCTTCAATTCTTTGAATTGATTTAGGAGTGTTGTGTGATTTTCATTGATTAATCATCTTAAATCCTGTATCTCTTCAGGATATTTGGTTTGTTCCTTTGGCTGGGTCATCTCTTCCCATTTCCTAGTATGCTTGTACTTTTTTGCTGATGTCTAGGCCTCAGAATATGTTGGTGAGTTTACTCTAATGGTCAATTTCTCTCTCGCCTTGTTTTTTGTTTGTTTGTTTGTTTTCACAGTTCTTCTTTGATTTTTAGGTCAACTTATTCTAAGTCTTTAAAATCGTGCAACTTAATTTATCAAAATTGGGCCAGGGACTCACTAATGGGGTGCAGATTTTCTCCCAGGGCCTGGGGACTAGAGACATACCTAAAATCAGTTTTTTTCCTTGCAGTTTCCTGGCTGGCTGGTAGATGGCACTCATCAGTGAACCTTTCCACAGAGGTGTTCCTTTCAGCCTCTGCTTTCCTGTGTTTCTGGTCTGGTCAGAGCTGAGATTCAAAGCCGGCTCTTCTGACCATATTCACTGAAGAGAAACCACTCTCCATCCCTGATGTACCCTCTTTCCTCCCTTGTAACAACTGACAGGAGGAAGATGTTTGTTCCCCTCTCAGTCCACTGCAGTGAGCTAGGGGCTTTGCCCAGGCTTAATGTCTTGAGGGTGAGGCATGGAGGCCGTTTCTGTCCGCTGCAGAGGTTTAATAACTTAGGTTTGTTGTTTCGGGTTCTTTGTCTTTCTGTCCCTTACCCTCCTGGGGGTTGTGCAGCACTGTCCTTGTCTGCTGACCCCCAAAGCAGGTTCCTCAGATAGCTTTTGGCCTTTTCTTCATTGTTTTTGTGAGAGAGTTGAGCCCTGCCTGCCTACTCTGACACCATCTTCCTGGAACTCTCACCCTCATTTTTGAAGTACAGTTTTGCCAGATAAAGAATTCTTGGCTGGCAGTTTTTGGTTTTCTTTCATTACCACTGCCTTCTTGCCTCCATAGTTTCTGATGAGAGATGGGCACTTAGTCTTATTGAGCTTCCTTTGTATGTGATGCATTGCTTTTTTCTTGCTGCTTTCAGAATCTTCTCTCTATCTCTGGTATTTGTCATTATGAATAATAGGTGTCTAGGAGTAGGTCTATTCAGATTTCTTCTGTTTGGAGTACATTGTCCTTCTTGGATATTTATGTCTTTCATAAGGGTTGGGAAGTTTTTGATTGTTATTTCATCAAATATTTTTTTCTGCCCCATTTCTGTTCCCTTCTTCAGGGACACCTATAAATCATATGGTTGTGTGTTTTATGTTGCCATTCAATTCCCTGAGACCCTGTTCAATTTTACCATTCTTTTTTTCTGTCTGTTCTCCTGTATTTTCAAGTTCAGATGTTCTGTCCTTGATTTCACTTATTTGTTCTTCTCTCATTTCAAGTCTGCTGTTATATACCTCTAAAGTATTTTTAATCTCATCCATTGTGTCTTTTATTCCATAATCCCTGTTACTTTTATTTGCAGACAAGAAATCTTATTCTTACCCTTTGAGATCCTGATATGTTAAATTAAACAAAAACTTAGAATTATACATTGAAATAAAATCAAGCAATTAGTGTTTAGCAGAACATTACAGAAATTAGTAATGAGAGCAGGGGCATTACTTTAATTGCAGAAGTGGGTTTGATAAGGTACATTTGTTTCATTTTATCTTCTTCAGATAAGTTCTCATTTCAAGTCATGAAATGTTTACTTCCATTAAATGAAATTAGTTTAGAATGTTAAAACCTGTGTATTCTCTTATAAGTTTATTAAAGTTACTTTTGAATGGATATTTTTCAGTGCCTAAATAGTGAAAAGTGTTCAGTCTGGAATCAGAGGGTCTCTCTGAAATAAGGACAGGTATAATAATTTTTCAGGTATACCACAATTATTAGT
This sequence comes from Tolypeutes matacus, assembly GCA_026826555.1. Taxonomy (NCBI): domain Eukaryota; kingdom Metazoa; phylum Chordata; class Mammalia; order Cingulata; family Chlamyphoridae; genus Tolypeutes; species Tolypeutes matacus. The sequence goes on along the minus strand of JAKSZT010036119.1, from coordinate 27,723,935 downwards.
TGGTGGGTTTTATGGATACTCTGTGAGATGAGACCCAAGATGAGACCCAAGATCAGGTTAGAGTCCACCAGCTTTCAGAAATGGTATAGTGGAAACAAATTAGCACCAGGATCATGTCATCTGGTCTGAGGTTGAACATATAAATCCTTTGACTTTGAACAGCTCTGTGCCTTACATTCCTCATTTGTGAAATGGAGATTACTGACAAGCACTTGGCTTGTTAAGATCTAGTGAAATAGTTCATATGAAAGTACTTTCTGTAGATGCTGAAGTGCTGTGCATATGAAAGCCGTTACTATTATATGCTGAGTGCATTCTTGCAGTCTTTTATAGTTCTCTAACCTGGCTGATTATTAGAACCAGATGGGCTTTGGCAAAATACAGATTCCTGGGCCTACTGAATCAGAACTTGCGTGGCAGGATTTAGCAAACTATATTTTAAACAGATTCCCTAGGTAATTCTGAATTGTTTGTGAAGGTCTGTTTTATTCATAAGCCTCAGTTGCTGGATATAAGTAAACCATATACTTTCCCTTAATTCTAGCTTGAACTTCCCTCTTAAAAAGTTCATGCCTATGTTAGCTCATTTGACTTCATAGACAACAATAGAATGGGAAGGGAGAGGATCAGAAAGTACAAGAATTATCTTCATTTTATCTTCTAGGGAGTGACTGTTTCAGCAAATGGAAACAGAGGGAGAGCTGTGTTTTTAAGTCCAACTCAGTGTATGAACCTAAATCATGTTTTTCTTCCTTTAACTCTCACTCTGCAGACCTGAGATTATAGTGTTGTTTTCACCTTATCCTGTGTAGTAATGCATGTTTGTGAAAGAGAACATAAGATTCTACACATCATGAATGCACAACAGATTGACAATATAGTTTCCAGTGTTGCTACTCACAACTCATCATTGAAAATGTTTTTTTCAGGTTATTTCTAGAAACAACAGAATTATAATGTTGGCACACACAGATCACAAACACAAAAAGAATCTCAGTAGTACTAGATAAATTGATTCAGAATTTCTCACATTTACTGTCTTGCCACTAATTTACATATGAGTAATTGTGGCTTTCTAATGAGTGAAATCATCCACCTCCATATTTGCAGCTCAGATCGTTTTTGACAATAGTATGTACATACTCACAAAATGCTCTCATATGATACTCTGTAACTTTCTAATGTTTGGGAGCCATAGAAGTATTCCTTTTTTTCCTCCAAAATTTCTTCCACAAATAGTTATTATTTACAGGCATACCTTGTTTTTTTTGCACTTTGCTTTATTGTGCTTTGCAGATACTACTTTTTTTTTTTTTTTAATTGAAGGTTTATGGCAATCTTGCATCAAACAGGTCTATTGAGCAAGTCTTATCAGAGCCACTTTTCCAACAGTATGTGCTCACTTTTTATCTCTGTGTCACATTTTAATTAAGGTATGTAGATTGTTTTTTTTTTTTTTTAGACATAATGCTACTGCACATTTAATAGACTACAATATAGTGTAAATGTAACTTTAAAAAAAAACATAATTTTTATATGCACTGGGAAACCAAATTTTTTTTTTTTTTTGGAAGTACTGGGACCTCATATGTGGGAGGCCGGTGCTCAACCACTGAGCCACTTCAACTCCCCACTGGGAAACCAAAAAATTTATTTGCCTTGCTTTATTGTGATAGTCACTTTACTGCAGTGCTCTGGAACTGAACCCACAATATCTCCGAGGTATGCCTATACTATTTGCCAAATATCTTGTTAGAAATTTTAAAAAGTCATGGTCCCACAGTCCTTATTCCAGGAGTTCACAGGCAGATAGGAAGATGGTCATGAAATAAATCACTGCAGAAAAAGTTAGCTGTCATACTAATTTATTTTAATTAAACCATATTTCCAAATGATAAGAGTAGAGTTTTTTTCCCATGGAAAATTGTGAGATTGATGTATCTACTGTGTGTGTAGCCTGATCCTTTATATCATGTCCTTATTTTTATTACTTTTCTGGAGATACTCTTTTAAAAGTAAGTAAATGCTTAGCAAATATTTGAGAGAATAAAAGGGGTATGTCATCTACATTTGGTAATGCTAGCTAGATATGTTCATACCTACTCATGTTTGCTCAACATCCGTTTCTAGCTTCAGCTATCTTTGGAAGATGACTTTGGAGGCTGAATCTCTACCCTAATGTCTCCAGAGTCACAAAGATAAAGTTTCAGCCAAGTCCTGAATACCCATACCTTTCTACTCCCACATGTTTCTCAAACTCAATATGTCAAAAATGGAACTTATTGGTTACTCTCAAACCTGATCATCTTCTTGGGTTTCTTATTTCAGGTAACCCTGTTAACATTCTCCCAAATGCCAAGTCGTGAAACTTTGATGTCATCGTGCACTCTCTTTCTCTCAGCTCTAAACAGGAGCCAAATACAGATGGGTGTATCTTTGGAAATGTTTCTTAAAACTATTCTTTCACTTTCACTGCTACCCTCCTACTTATAGATCTTTGTTTCTCAAATCAGTGTCCAACGACTTTTTTTTTTTTTTTTTAAAGATTTTATTTATTTATTCATTTATCTCCCCCTTGCTGCCTGTGCTCGCTGGGTCAGCCAACCACGCCTTGCGGGCGGGCCTGCCCTCACCAGGAGGCCCCGGGAACCCAACCCGGGGCCTCCCATATGGTAAACGGGAGCCCCACTGATTGAGCCACAGCCGCTTCCCTGTCCAACGACTCTTAAGAGACTCCATGCAGATTTTCTTGGGGATTGGAGCCTTCTTTGTCAAAAGTTTTAGTTTCCATTTTTGTGTACAAGATAATCTGACAAAATTAACAGACATGTTTGGGGTCATCAAGATTTCGTAAATGAGTTCTGCCACAGATTTTAGTGTCCATGTTTGTTCTGTGTTTTGTGTTGGTTCTAAGTTGGGTGAGTCCTCTTCTGAGCTCTCATAGTGCCAAGCTTTGTTCTAGAACTCCTCATATTCTAATTGTGTGAGATCTTTGAGGACAGGGACTATGTCTGGTTTTGTGTTTCAGAACCTAACATTGTGCCCGACATACAGTAGGCACTTAGGGTTATAGTCATTGTGTATATATTGTTTTGGAGTGTGCTTTTACCCCCCTGTACATTCCTGTGTACGGCTATGGTTATTTTAATGTTTATGTAGTGTTTAGTCATGTTGATAGATGATATTTGGCTCAACCATACCTTATTTTTAGAAATTTGGATTATTTTCATTTGTTGACTATTTTGAGTAGTATAGTTAAAACATTTTTGAGCAAATTTATTTTTCTCTCATCTAGATTGTTTTCTTGGGAAGCCCTAAAAGGAAATACTAGGTCAAAAGGCCAAAGGCCAACCCACCCACAGTAAGGCTTCCAACACGCACATCTAATTATGTCATTGCTCAAAACCCAGCTGTGGCTTCCCATTGCCTGTGAGCTAAAATCCAGCTACATTGCCAGGTCATACAGAGCTCTTTAAGATGTGGATTCCATTTCCCTTTCTAGGTTCATCTTTGGCTGCTGCCCTGATGCATTCTTTGCTTGCCCTTCATGCACTATTTTCAGTTGGGAATGTACATGCTGTTCTCTCCATCTAAAATGATCTCTCCAACCTTTTGCCTGCCTGGCATCGCCTTATTTATATCCTTCAAGACTCAGCTCAAAGTTTCCCACTCCTTATTCCTAGTTCTCCGAGAATTTTTTCCATCCTTCGTTAGAGGCCTCACCACCTTGTATTGAAGCTCTTTGTTAATTTTTTTCATCTTCTCACTTAGATTGTGAGCTAATTACGGACAGGAATTTTATCAGTCATTTTTGTAACCCAGCACTTCATTCAGTGACCAGCACATAGCTGATTCTCAATTAAAGTTTTCTGAATGAATATAATTGTTATTTTGGTTTATTTATTTATAAGAGAATCTATTTAAGGTATATATGGTGAGTCTTAATTGTCTAGAATATTCAATTAATGTGCCAAACCACCCTTCTGTAGACATTTGCTTTTTAAATGGACAGCAATTGTAATTTTGTTTAAGCCCTAAACCCTAGACTCTAAGCTAACGTGAGATGTCTACTTCACCACCATGTCCCCAGAGGTTAGCACTAAAACTTGACACTTAGTAAGTACTAGTCTCTTTGTTGAATGAGTGAATAGGTGAATGAATGAAACTTCTAGAAAAGATGATAACCATGTGGTTTATCACAAATCTGGACAATTGTCCTCCGTTATTCACTACTTTATTGATGTACTCACTTAACTCACTACTTTTCCCTACAATCTCTACCATTTCATGACCCCAGGAGTCTGAATTGTGCCACCGCCCACTCATCTCTAATGGGTGGTACCTGGAATTCCAACTACAAGGCAGGAAGTTAACACCTTGGTGCAGTAGGTACCACTATAAGGCCAGAGTTTTTAGAGCTTTCATTTATCTCCTAAGATCAAATCTAAATCAACCAAAAAACCATGTTGTTCTGGGGATAATTAAATCATATTTACATGACTGAGTTGTTTGTAGAGGTATAAGTGCCAGCTGCCGAAACCTGAAGAAGTCAGTTTGAGAGAAGCCAGAAGCTTTGGCAGAAAGAGATCACATTTACTCTTCCCTGTGTTGTCTCCTTGGATGTGTTTCATTTCTTGATGTCTTGGTGAGAATTTGCATGTTTTTGACCATATCCTGTAACAAGGAACATCTACTTCTTCATTTCCCTCTTGAATTACTAGTCCTATTTAAAAAGGTTTTTTAGGGAATAAAAATCTGAGGCAGTAATTAATGTAGGGGAAGGAGTAACATGGCATTGCAAAGGGAAAAGAATTATCTTCAGTTGTGTACTGGAACGATGGAGACAGGGGAAGACTTAAAAAACAACCAATCTGGGATGGCAGCAAAAGTCCTGCTATTTGGTTCATTTAGAAAAGGTGTTATAAATTCTCAATTACCTACTCCCAGGCTTAGGACTTCTATTAAAGTCCTGCTGTGTGAGAGCTAAATTCTTAATTGAAAACAGAAAGGATTGAGCCAATACTGTATTTATCAACAGACTGTAGTTATTAAAGCTGTTATCAATGCTCAGTGCTCTCTTATGCGTTCTCTTTATGATGCTGGAAGGATTGCAGGAAGTTTTGTGGTCTAGAGAATCATTTAGTCACAGCTGCAAGGCTAGCTGGAAACAGTGCCCAGAAGGCATAGTCTAGGAGTCTGACGGGTGTCTGAGTGGCAGAGGCAGATGTAGCAGTGATAGAAGGACTATTGTGCCCATGCAGTAAGTGCAGAATGAGGCTGATTCCTTCATCAAGGTACAGGTGAGCAATCACAGGGGCAAGTGAACAGTGCCTGGCATGCACAAAAAGGCTGAATGTTTGGTGAAAGAGGACCAGCGAGGGCAGAGGAAGGTGACAATTTGGTTCTGTGTTGATGGTCTCTTTCTCTAGCTCCAAATCCAAGGCCACTGAAGTTTCCTTGGCCCCGAAACCCAGGGAAATCTTTAACTTTCAAGTGCCTGTAGAAAATTATAACATGTGTTTCCAGACTTCCCTCTCTCTCCCCACTATGAGCACCAAGAAAAGGCCTGGCTTTGGCAGTATAAAGAAAGAGAGTAAGGTGGAGGCTAATTATAAGAATTGATGGGAAAAAAAAAAGACGCATTTAAAATGAATGGATGATTGTTATTTGGGCCTGCATAAATTCAGGACTCTCCAGCTACTCTGGTTACTCAGAGGAGGTTTTAAACTTTACTGTTGTTGCTCCTGTTTTACACTCTTTTCTTACTCCCCCCCCCCTCGATGAAGAGGACTAAAAACACATTTTGGTTGAGAGACAAGCACATTAGACTAAAGGGCAGTGAGATGGGGGAGATGGGCGGGGCTGTTAGTTGGACCAGTTGGACCATTTATGTGTTTTGTGATTCTGGGCACCTGAGGAATTGTGATTTAGGGGAAAGATCATGGGATGGGAAGCAGAAGTCCTATTCTAATATTGGGTCTGCCACTAATTCATTGTCACCAGAATCTGGAGCATGTCATTTTGATGTGAGGGAATAGTTTAATAAACAATGAGGTTGGTTCCCAAACATGGTTTTGAGATGGCGTTTTCCTCAGTTTGAAGCCAAATTGGGAGAAAGAAAAAGACTATGTGATTGGCTTTTATAAGACTAAGTGTACTCAATAGATCTCCTTTATACTAAGATTGGTTATGCCCTACTTTTTCATGTGGAATTCCTTTCTTTTATGTAGTGGTGGTGAAATTAGATGGTGGTGGAATTGTTTTTATTGTTTAATGACTTCACTTGGCAAAATAAAAAAATTGGCAACATTGTTTTAATCTCTTATATTCTTTTTGAAATTTTAAGGATACTCAAAAGCCATAAATCTCAGATCAGATAACCTTTAAAGTTCCTTCCAGTTCTAACAATTGGGAAATCTAACCTTTTCTTGCCACTTGTGACTGCAAGGTGAGAAGCTCAAGTGTCAGTTTATGTTTGCATTCTGGAACAAGCTGCCTTTTTATTCAGAAAAAAATCATAATACTATTACATAAGAATTACAGATGGCTCAACTTTTTCTTTAACTGGAACAAAACCTGAAGCATTATTTTAAAATGATAATTTGACCAAAGATTAGAATGAAAATAGTGGAGAAACATTCTCTCTGTCACATATTGCTGGTGGGAGTATAAATTGGTCTGGTGCAGGGGTTGGCAAACTTTTTCTGTAAAGGGCCAGATAGAAAATATTTTCAGCTGTGTGGGCTACATAAGGTCTCTATTGCATTTTCTCTCCTTTTCAACCATCTTCAACCCTTCTTTTTTTGTTTCTTCCAATTTCTTCAGCCATTCTTAACTCAGAGGCCGTATTTGGCATATGGGCAATAGTTTGCTGACCCCTGGTCTAGTGTCTCTGGAGGGAGGTATTTTAGTTTCCTAGCTGCTAAAACAAATACCATATAATGAGTTTGGCTTACACAATGGACATATATTGGCTCATGGTTTTGAGGGTAGGAGAAGTCCAAAATTGAGGCATCAGCCAGGTGATGCTTTCTTCCCAAACACTGGCCTTCTGGAGTTTGCTGCTGGTGATTTTGGTTCCTGGCTTTTCTGTCACATGGAAGTGCACATAGCAGCATATTCTCCTGTCTCTTCTGGTCCCACTGACTTCCAGCTTCTGGCTTCTATCAATGGCTTTCTTTCCCTCTGTCTCGGTCTGAATTTCATTCTCTTTATCAAGGACTCCGGTCATCTGGATTAAAGCCCAACCTGATTCACTGTAACTGAAGTAACATCTTGAAGAGATCTTATTTACAATGGGTCCTCACCCACAAGAATGTGGATCAAGACCAAGAACATGTCCAAACTGAGGTACACAGTTCAGTCCACCTCAGGTGGTTTGGCCACCATCTGTCAAAATTATAAATGGACAGTTACCCACAGGTTAGTGGTTCCACGTCTAGGAATTTATCCTGCAGATAAGGTTTCACCTGTGCAGAATGGCGTATGTACAAAGTTATTCATGGTAGCATTGTTTGAAATAGACATACTGGAAGCAATCTAAATATTTATCTGTAGGAACTGGTTAAATAATAGAATATCCTCACAATAGAATATGTTATAGTCTCTAAAAAGAATTTGGAAGTTCTTTATGGAATAATGCCCATTAAGGGGGAAAAAAGCAAGGTGCAAAAGAATGTTTTTAGTATAATACCATTTATTACTTTAAAAAGAACAGTGTGTGTGTATGTGTGTGTAGAGGTGCACATGCATGTGTCATGAGTGTGTACTTATTATATATGTATAGAATATCTGGTAACTGTGGTTGTCTCTGAGCAGAGTAATTGAGTGACTTAGGGAAATGATGAGAGGGACTCTGATTTTTTACTTTATACTATTTTGTAGCATGTGAATTTTGTGCCATGTACATGTATTCAAAAAATAAATAGAATATTTTAAAAAGAACTGAAATGGGTAATTCCCCAGCGTGACAAATTTCGAAGAAGTTATTGCTTAAAATAGATCTGAATCTTTCTTCAATCACGGCGAACCTGCTGCTCTGAAAAAATGTACAAACTTGATTCCCTTTACACAAAGGTTCTTTGACAGAATAATAGTTTGTCAGCTTTTGATCATCTAAAATTGTAGAATACATTATATCAAGAGGTTGTATTTAATGTTATGCTGTTGGCAGCATTCCCTCTCATTTTTAAAGTTGTGAGCAGTCATGCTATAAGTTGACCTGAAGAATAAATATATGTGAAGAGAGTTTAACCTGGTGACAAAATAAAATCTGTAGCCATGGAATGCTGGCCCTAGAAGGTTCACTGATTCTCATCCAACCCCTTAGTTTTATCAGTGTTCTAAAAGGTATAGGGCCTGTCCAAGGTCAGGTACTGATTGCCAGACCTTTAACTCAGACTTGTCCACTTCATCACATACTGCTGACATGGAGAAGGCTGTGACTCTAATGAGTATTATTCTATAAAGCCTCAACCCTTATTTCTCTATATTCCTGACTCACTAAAAGGCAGAGATATGGAACATAGTTCCCCCAAAACCACTCTTCCCTGGGTTGTCTGCCTTGCAGTCTGCCAGGGAGTCTCTAGTCTCTCCTCTTGGTCCCTCCCTCCTGGAGGAACTTGATTGGCTCACTTAGCAGTACTTGCTCCTTACCCTGGCCAGAAGGCCCAGCTCCTTACTTGGGTCATAGAGGCAGCTAAAGGGTTGGAACACGAAACAGCACTGTCTCTTCTGGAGGGAAAGGGGAACTAGTGGAAAGTATGCAGGGTCCCTGATTTTTAGACACAGTGGGCTTAAGATAGAGAGGAGAGATGGTGTGATAGATCACAAGGATGGCCAGTTCTACACCTCTCCCGGTATCCATGCCTTTTGCCTTTTGCAGTCGCTTTCACTAAAGAGGCAAATCTTTCCTCACTCCATGAGTCTGCCCTGGCCTTGTGACTTGCTTTGGCCAATAGCATGTAGCAGTAATGACAGTATGTCAGCTCCAAGCCTAGGCCTTGAGAGGTATTGCCTGTTTCTGCTTGCTTTCCTTGCACTTCCACCATTGCCATGAGAACATTCTCAGGAGCATAGCCAAATTCCTTTAGTTTTCCCAGCCAAGGACTTCTTAAGTCACCAAGCAATCTGCTAAGCCCAGGGAAATACGTATGCCAGGGTAAATAATCCCCGCCAAGATCAGCAGAGACACTTAATGACCACCCCAGACACTTGAACTATAAGTGCTTACTGTTATGTTACACTGAGGTTTTCTGATAGCTTTTTAAAAATACAGCATTATTGTGAAAATAGATGAGTGATAAATATAGGGATGGTGGGAAATGTACAGGTGATTGGCTGTATGTTCAGTAATGGAATTCTTACCCCTTCTATTTAACACTATCTGAAAATGTGGAGATGTTTTTCTGGTGTAATAAAAAAAAAAGTCAGGCTTGAGTTCTGGTATCAGCATAGTTGGTGAAGTGCTACAAAGGAAAAGTGAATCTTTAGGCAAGGACTATGTTAAGCAGAAGCTGTAGAAATGTAGAAATACTATAATAGTAGCATTTCAAAGGACTGTTTCCCCTTCCTTCTCTAAACCATTCCAAACTTAATCTATTGGGATTTCCCCCCACAACCATAAGTCATGGATTGTGATTGCGTTTTTACTAATGAGTTTTATTTAAATATTTCCAAATAGCAAATAATTCCCATGGGATATAGTTGCTAGCACACTGAAGTTGAAGAGCTACCTTAGTCATATGATCCAAAAACTGAATAAAACCTAATAAACACATGAAGGGGAGTAGATGTAGCTCAAGTGGTTGAGTGCCTGCTTCCCACATATGAGTTCCTGGGTTTGATCCATGGTACCTCCTAAAAACAAAAACAAACAGAAAAACCGATTCTCATTGGGGAGCTAATGTGGCTCAGTGGTTGAGCACCTGCTTCCCATGTACGAGGTCCTGGGTTCCAATCCCCTGTACCTCCTAAAAAACACACACACACACAAAACAAAGAAAAAAAACATGAAAAAGTCTACAAAACCCCAACATCTCATAAAAGAACCATTCAGGATTCTTTTGTATTTTATCCACAAATACAAAAATTTTTTAGGACTATATAGATAGACATTATAAGTGAGTGTTCCAATAAGATAAATAATATGATCTTAATAGACTCCTCAAAGGCATTTGATAAACACTCACTTTTTTGTCTTTTTTTTTTTAAATTAACACAGTTGTAGGTTTACAGTAAAATCATGCATAAAATACAGAGTTCCCATATACTGACCCCATACAGTCTTCCCTTTTATTAACACTTTGTACTAGTGCAGTACCTTTGTTAAAATTGAAACAATATTATTATAATTATGCTATTAAATATAGTCAGTAGTTTACATTAGGGTTCATTGTGTTGTACAGTCCTATGCTTTTTTTTTTTTTTTTGCTTTATAAAAAAATTTAGTGCCATATATACAAACTAACATTTCCCCTTTTAACCACATTCAGATGTATATTTCAGTGCTTTTAATTATGTTCATAGTATTGTGCCACCATCACCATTATCCATTACCAAAACATTTCTATTACTCCAAGCAGAAACTCTGTACTTAAGCATTACCTCCTCATTCACTACCCACCCCTAGCCCCTGGTAACCTGTATTCTAGTTTCTGATTTTTTGAATTTGTTTATTCTAATTATTTTATATCAGTGAGATCATACAATATTTGTCCTTTTGTGCTTAGCTTATTTAACTCCTATGATGTATTCATAGTTCATCCATGTAGTAGCATGTGTCAGAACTTCATTTCATTTCATGGCTGAGTAATATTCCACTGTAAATATGTACCACATTTTGTTTATCCATTCATCTGTGAATGGAGACTTGGGTTGCTTCCATCTTTTGGCAATTGTGATTAATGCTGCTATGAACATCCATGCAAATATCTGTTAGAGTCCCTGCTTCCAGTTCTTTTAGGTATATAATAACTAGAGGTGAGATTGCCAGGCATATGATAATTCAATGCTTAACTTTCTGAGGAACTACCAAGCTGTTTTTCACAGTGGCTGCATGAGAAATAGGATCATTTGTTTGCTGTTGGAAACAGTGAATGAACGATCCTATTTGTCCACATTGTCTCCAACCTGTTATTTTTCTTTTTTCTTTTTTTCTAATAGTAGGCCTTCTAGTGGGTATGAAATGGTATCTCCTTGTGGTTTTGATTTGCATTTCCCTAATGGCTAATGTTGTTGAACATCTTTTCATGTGCTTATTGGCCATTTGTTCTTTGGAGAAATATCTATTCAAGTCTTTGGCCCATTTTTAAATTGGGTTATTTGTCTTTTTGACATTCAGTTGTAGGATTTCTTTCTCTATTCTGTATATTAAACCCTTTTTGGGTATGTGGTTTCCAAATATTTTCTCCCATTTTGTAGGTTTTCTTTTTACTTTCATGATGAAATCCTTTGATATACAAATACTTAGATGAAGTCTCATTTATTTGTTTCTTTTTCTTTTGTTGCTCATACTTTTGGAGTGGAGTCTTAGGAACCATTGTCTAATATAAGGTCCTGAAGGTGCTTCCCTTTGTTTTCTTCTAGGAGTTTTAGAATTTTGGTTCTTATATTTAAGTCTTTGATCCTTGTTGAGTTGATCTTTGTATATGGTGTGAGGTAGGTGTCCATTTTCATTCTTTAGCATATGGATATCCATTTTTCCCAGCACCATTTGTTGAAGAGACCATTCTTCCCCCATTGAGTGGACTAGGTACCCTTGTCAAAAATCAGTTGGGCAAGGAGGTTCTTTCTGAACTCTCAGTTTGGTTCCATTGATCTGTATGTCTATCCTTGTGCCAGTACCATGTTGTTTTGGTTACTATAGCTTTGTAATAAGTTTTAAAATCAGGAAGTGTGAGTCTTCCCCAAAACTTTCTCTTTCAGGTGGTTATGGCTGTTTAGGGCCCCTTGCCCTTCCATATAAATTTGATGATGGGCTTTTCCATTTCCGCAAAGAAGGCTGTTGGCATTTTGATTGGGTTTGCATTGAATCTGTAATTTGCTTCGGGTAGAATTGATATCTTAATGAAAGTCTTCCAATCCATGAACACAGAATGTCCTTCCATTTATTTAGTTCTTTGATTTCTTATATCACTGTTTTGTAGTTTTCTACATATAAGTTCTTAACAACCTTGGTTAAATTTATTCCTAAATATTTGATTCTTTTAGTTGCTATTGTAAATGGATTTTTTTCTTGATTTCCTCTTCATATGGTTACTAGTGTATAGAAACGCCACTGATTTTTGAGTGTTGCTCTTGTACCCTGCCACTTTGCTGAACTTGTTTATTAGCTCTAGGTAGCTTATTGCAGATTTTCTAGGATTTTCTGTATGTATAGGATCATGTCATCTGCAATAGTGAAAGTTTTACTTCTTTCTTTCCAATGTGGATGCCTTTCATTTCTTTCTCTTGCCTAATTGCTCTGGTTAAACTTTCAATGTAATGTTGAATAACAGTGGTGTCAGTGGGCATCCTTGTCTTATTCAATTCTTCAGGGGAATAGCTTTCAGTCTTTCACCATTGAGTTTGCTGTTAACTCTAGGTTTTTCATCTATGCCTTTTATCCTATTGAGGAAGTTTCCTTCTATTCCTAGTTTGCTAAGTGTTTTTTATCAAGAAAGGGTACTAGATTTTGTCAAATGCCTTTTCTGCCTCAATTGAGGTGATCATATGATTTTTCCCCTTCATTCTATTAAGGTGGTGTATTGCACTAATTGATTTTATTATGTTGAACGGCTCTTGTATAACTGGAATAAATCCAACTCAATCATGGCATATAATTCTTTTTTTAAAATAAAATTTTATTGAAGAATATTATACGTACATGCACAGTCATAAACAATAAGTGTATAGTAAAAGTTGTGAACTTACAAAACAAACATGCATATCATCATACAGGGCTCCCATACATCACCCCACCACCACCACCTTGCATTATTGTGAGACATTTGTTACAAACTATGAAAGAGCATAGTAATATTACTATTGCCCATATTTTACATTTCGTGTATTTTCCCCAACCCAATTATTAACATCCTATATTAGTATTATATATTCATTTTAGTTCATGAGAGAATGTTCTTATATTGGTCCTGTTAACCACAGTCCTTCTTTCACCACTGGATTCTCTGTGTTATACAGTCCCATGCTTTGTACAGTCTATTCAAAGTGTACACTTAGTGTCTCTCATTTCATCACAGAGTTGTGCTGTCATCACCTCAGTCAATTTTATAACATTTTCATTACCCCAGAAGGAAAAATCCCATACCCCTTTATACCCTCCTATTGTTGTCCCTTAGGATTAATATATCTTCTGTGCAATTGCTGCAAAAATATAACAATATTACTGTGAACTATTGTCCATGATACATAAGTTGTAATTTTCCCATGTATCATCATATTCTTAACACTTTGTAAAAGGAAGAATATTTATACTATTAACCACAATCTTCATCCACCACTGAAATCATTACGCCATTGGCTTTTTTTCTTTTAATTTAATTACTTAATTTATTTATTTTTATTTTCAAAGGAGCTTTAGATTACATAAATGTTACATAAAAAATACAAGAGATTTCCATATGCCCTACTCCTTCCCCCTCCCACACTTTCCCACATTTAACAACATCCTTCAGTAGTGTGGTAGATTTGTTAAAATTGATGAACACATATTGAAGCACTGCTACTAGCCATGGACTACAGTTTACATAATACATTACACTCTGTCCCACACAATTTTGTAGGTTATGACAAAATATACAATGGCACACTGTTGGCTTTTAAATATCATATGTTTACCAGCTTAATGAATATGTCTAAATAAGCATTTTCCTGGTCCACATATATTTTTACCACCATCAGTTTTAACATGTTAATAGATTATACTTCAGTTATGCTGAGTTAGTGTTTTATCAACTTCTTTGAAATATTCTCACCTGTGGTTAGTTTTTCCACGCAGACTATGTGGAGAAGGGGGTTATTCAGTCACTTCCAACTTGGCAGTGACTCCTTCAATAAATAACCACAACTGAACAGTCTCAGTAGCACTTGTAGATTCATCAAGAGCCAATGAACACTTCTAATATTTTGTCTTGTTTACTTTTCCTCTCCATTTTAACCATTTTTAAGTGTAGAATTCACTGGTCTTGTTGATATTCACAATGTTGTGTTACTGTATCCTCTTTTCATCACCAAAGCATTTTCTCACACATAAACAGAAACTCTTTACTCATTAAGCAGTGATTGCCCATCACCCACCCTAGCCCCTGGTAACCTGTATTCTACTTTCTGTCTCTGTGACCTTCATGTAAGTGGAATTATGCAATATTTTGTGACTTTCTTATTTTACTGAGAATAATGTTTTCAAGTTCATGCATGTTGTAGCTTGTATCCGAACTTCATTCCTTTTTACAGTTGAATAATATCCATTGTACATCTATACCATTTTGTTTCTTCATCTACTTGGTGGATATTTTAATTGCTTCTACCTTTGACTATTACAAATAACAATATTTGTGTGCAAGTTTTTGTTTGAATACCTGTTTTCAGTTCTTTTCAGTATATACGTAGGAATGGAATTGCTAAATCATATGGTAACTAATTGAGATATCACCTAACTGTATTCTGTAGTGGCTTTACTACTATTTTATATTCCCCCAGGAATGTATGAGGGTTTTTATTACTCCACATCCTCTCCAACACTTATTTTCCACTTTTTATATTATCTTGATTGGTATGGAGTGGTATCTTTTCATTTTTATTTGCATTTCTGTAATGGCTAATGATGTTTAACATCTTTTCATGTGCTTATTGGTCATATATATGTCTTATTTAGATAAATGTCTATTCAGTTGACCATTTTTTAATTGGGATGCTGGTATTTTTGTTGTTGACTTTTAGTAGTTCTTTTTTTAAAGATTTTATTTATTTATCCATTTATCCCCCCCTTGCTGCTTGCGCTCGCTGGGTCAGCCAACCACGCCGTGTGGGTGGGCTTGCCTTCACCAGGAGGCCCCGGGAACCGAACCCGGGGCCTCCCATATGGTAAACGGGAGCCCCACTGATTGAACCACAGCCGCCTCCCATAGTAGTTCTTTATATATCCTGAATATTAAACTCTTATCAGATTTATGATTTACAAATATTTTTTCACAATTTTGAAGTTTTTCTTTTCACTTTATTAAAAATATCTATTGACTCACAAAAGTTTGTAATTTAATGAACTCTTCTTCCTAAACTTAGGGGGAAATCTTTCAGTCTTTCATCATTAAGTCTCATTTTTGCTGTGAGTTTTTCATAAATTCCCTTTATCATGTTGTGGAAGTTCCCTTCTATTCCTAGCTTTCTGCATATTTTTATCATGATTGTGTGTGAGAATTTTTCAAATGCTTTTTTCTAAGTCAATTGAGATGATAATGTGGTTTCTGTTCTTCGTGTTTTTAATGTGGTTAGTATCTTGGTTGACTCTCCAATTTATTTCCAATTGTAAAATATACATAATACAAAAATAACTTAAGCCTAAATATTGGGCAATATTGTGACATTAAGTATATTGGCAATATTGTGTAATTTTCACAACTATCTATTTCCAGAATATTTGCATCATCCCAAACCATGCCCATTTTTAGCAATAACTCCCAATTCCCCTCTCCCCTCAACCCTGGTAACCATTATTTTCTGCTTCTTGTCTCTTTGAGTTTGCTTATTCTAGGTATTTTGTATAATAGAAATCATCCAATATTTGTCCTTTTGTGTCTAGATTGTTTCATTTAACATGTCTTCAAGGTTTATTCATGTTTTAGCATGTACCAGCACTTCGTTTCTTTTTATAGCTGAATAATATTCCATTCTATAGATATACCACTTGTTTATCTACTCTTGTTGACGAACTGTTGAGTTGCTTTCACCTTTTGGCGATTCTGAATAATGCTGTCATGAATATTGTTGTACAAATATCTGTCCTAGTCCCTGCTTTCAATTCTTTGGGGTAGATATCTAGAAAAGGAATTGCCAGCTCATATGGTAATACTGTGTTTAACTCTCTGAGAAACTGTGTGTCTGGCTGTGAACATACAGAATAGGTTCTGCTGAAGTTTGATGGCCCTTAAGACTGAAAAGCAAAGCAGGCTGTTCCATATAGCAAAATAGTATCCATTTATTAGGAATTTACAGACCAGGGAGCTGTCCTGGGTAGCTGCAGGACATTGACCATAGTGCTTCCTGCTGCCCAGGGGTTATATGGGGTAAGAACAAGAAAGGCTTGGAGCTTAGCTGGGATTTGCAAGATTATAAACATGTCTTTTTGAAGTTACTGATATGTAGCAGGAGTGGTTCTAGTACAGATAGCTATGATGCTTAGGAACGTGCATGTGCATCTATGGGGGGAGGTGGGCATGGTCCTCTTATCGAGGAATTTATGTCTTCTCTGGTTTATGGCCGCATATCCCACCCTTCAGAAAACACATTCTTACATTCTACATGCCCCTCTTCCATGAATATCCTTGAGCAGCAATTGAGGGGCACATCTGGAGGCAGAATCCACAACAATATAAGATGCATATACTAATACGTATGCCTGCTAATGTTAAGAGGAAAATTAGTGAAGTTGATCCCTAAACCCCAGTCTGTTAGATTAAAAAGTGATACTCTTCGAGGCATTCCATTTCTCTGGGAGGTCACCAACTGTCCACACATCCAGCAGTTAGTCTGGTTATGAGTTGCAGCCACCATTACAGGTTACCTGGGACCTCCCTTTCTTCTAGCCATGGTACTAGACTTGGAATATCTCTCAGAGGCTCATACAAGTTGGAGATGGCCTTGGGGGCTTCCATGTAGGCTGGGTCTGGGCTTGGTCCTGGCAGACACTGCATGGGTGGGTGCGGAGTCACAGCTTGGAAAATTTTCTGGAGCCTCATCAAACAAAGGGGAAGAAGGAGGCATGTAGGTCAGGTAAAGGGACACCATGCTCAGAGCCTTCATGCCAGCTGCCTTCCATCTGTGCCTTTTGAAGCTGAGTTAAGCAAAATAGTGGTGTCTTTTCTTCTAATTAGTAGATCTTGAGGCTGATGCTGTGCTGTCGGGGCAGTGATGCAGGGGAAGTTGTGGCAGCACCCACCTTCCTCCACGCTCAGGTGCTTCTCCCATTCGGGGCAGAAGGGCAGCATGGCTGTAGATTTCCTTCCTTATAATTCTTTTTGTTGTTGTTGTTCTGCACCTTTTATTTTTTCACTGAACATTGTCCCTTGTATACCATTCTATATCAGAATATATAAAGTTACCCCATCCTTTTTACCAACTACATAATATCCCATTTATTGGCATATCACAATATATTTAACTACTCTCCTATCAATGCCTATTTAGGTGATTTACCATCTGTCATAGTAAAAACAATGTTTCAAAGAATTATTTGTACAAATGTCATTTTAAACATGTGATCTATCACTAGAACAAATTCCTTAGAATTTGAGTGTCTTTTAGTACTGCATGTTCTCTTTCTTGCAAACGTTGAAAGACCAGGTTTGTATCTTCAGTTCAGCGCTCTCCCCTGAGCACCAAGTCACTGATTAACCATTTATTTGAAATATCTGCATGGTTATCTCAAACCTATTATGTCATAAATTGACTTCCAGTCTTTTTCATCATATAAATGTCACCTCCATTCACTCACAATGGAGTATTATTCAGCCATAAAAGGGAAAAAGCTCTGATACATGCTATAACATGGATGAACCCTGAAGATGTCATGTTGTGTGAAATAAGCCAGACACAAAAAGACAAACATTTCATGATCTCACTTATATGAAATACCTATAATAAGCAAACTTCTTAGAGACAGATAGTATATTACAGGGTACTAGCAGCCATGGCGAGGGGGTGGGGTGTGGTGGGGTGAAGAGGGAGTTATTGCTTAATTAGTGCAGAATTTCTGTTTGAGGTGATGAAAAAGTTGAGGTAATGGACGTTAGTGATGGTAGCACAATATTGTGACTAGAATTAATGCCACTGAATTGTACACTTAAAAGTGATTAAAAGGAAAAATTTTGTGTTGTATATATGCAATATACTATAATGCAAACTAAAAAGAAAAAAAAAAGATTAAAGAAAAAGCAGTTTTATATCTCATCCCAGTGGTCCACTTCTCTTCCCAAGCGATAACTAATGTTACCAGTTTCCTGAGCATCTTTGGAGAGAAATTTTAGGCATAAACGGGTCTCTGAATTTGTGTCCTTTTCCCCACATAAATGGTAGCACATGCTACATACAGAAGATAAGTCTTCAGGAGACTTACTCTAGATAGTTCCAGAGTTAGCATATTTTGTCTGCATCATTATTGTAGTTATTCAATGCATTGTTGAAGAGTACAGGTCTGTTACTTTGTAAAATGTCACTCAATTTTGCTTGTCTGGTGTTTCCTTATGATTAAATTAAATTTATACACTTTTGGAAGTAATATCACAGAAAGAATACTGTGTCCTCTTTAGATGCTTCACATCAGAAGGTATCTCATGTCAGCCCGTATTATTGTTGGTGAAGTGAATTTCCAGCACTTGGTTAAGGTGAAGTTTCTAAGTTTCTTCATTGAAAATTCATCAATTTTCCTTTTGTAATTAGTAAGTAATCTGTGGGGAGATTCTTTGAGACAATTTATATCTTGTTCTTCAAAAAGCATTCACTTCCAGGTACTGAAGATTTTTGCCTGAATCACTTATTACTCTGATGAATTGCAAAATGATATGTATTAGTTTTATTTTCACGGTCCTCAAGCTCTGCTGAACTCTAGAGCCAAACTGGGTCATTAGCGCTGTGGAATGCCTCTTGGACCTGTCTCTGCCTCTCGAAGTACTGCTTACCATTTCTGAGACTCAACTTGTAGTCTCAGAGGAATGGTGCTTTCCCAGGAAAAAGAGTGAGAAAGGTTTGGGGCCCAGGGTGATTATAGGAGATACGCTGGACTTGTTTCTCTGCTCCCTCATTCTGGTTCCAGAGAAATAAAACAGTTTCTAGTGAGGTTGGTGATATTTTGTGTAGCTTCTATGCCTTTAACTCTCTTCTCAGAGATTTTTGTTCATGGTCTTGTCTTTGTTCTAAGACCTCACCAGGTTTACTTTTTCTCTGGACATAGAGAAATCATTCACATATATGTGGGAATTAAACAACACACTCTTAACCAACCAACAGATAGAGGAAGAAATCTCTAAGGGAGAGATTTCTTGCTTCATTACATTGTTATCAGAGAAGATACATTGTATGGTTTCATTATTTTTTAATTTATTAAGACTTGTTTTATGACCTAAAAAATACTTTATCCTGGCAAATGACCCATCTGCACTAGAGAAGAATGTGTATTTTCCTGCTCTTGGTTGAAGTGTTTTATATATGTATATAGATCTAATTGGTTTGTAGGAGTGTTCAGGTCTTCCATTTCCTCATTGTTCTTGCATCTAGATGTTCTATCCATTATTGAAAGTGGTGTATTGAAGTCTTCTATTGTGAATGTAGAACTATTTCTCCATATTTGCCTCATACATCTTGGGGCTCCACCATTACCTGCATATATATTTATAATTATTATGTCTTCTTGTTGAATTGACCGCTTTATCAGTATATAGTGACCTTGTTTGTCACTTGTAACAGTTTTGACTTAAAGTCTATTTTATCTGATACTGGTATAGCTACCCCAGCTTTCTTTATCCATTCTATCTCTGCCTTTTGACTGCAGAGTTTCATCTATTCACATATAAAGGAACTACTGATACTGTAGCAATTTCTTCTGCCCTTTTTCAGTTTGGTTTTTGTAAGGCTTGCATGTTTTTTGTCCCTCATTTCTTCCATTAATGCCTACTTTTATATTTATTTGATTTTATTGTAATGTATCATTTTGAGTCCCATGTCATTTCATTTTGTATTTTTTCAGACATTTTCTTTGTAGTTACAATGGGATTAAAATTTAAAATCCTAAATCTATAACAATCCTGCTTGATTTGGTACCAATCTAATTTTCATAGTATATACAACACCTTCCTTTCCCCCACCTCTTTGTTGTACTTGTTACAAATTATATCTGTATATATTGCGAGTCCCAAACCATAGGTTTATCATTACTTTCTATGCATTTGCACTTTTTCAAGAAGTAAAAAGTGGAGTTACATACCAAAAAAATATGATATAATAATAGTGGCGTTTAAAATTAAACACAGTTACTTTACTGGATTTCTTTATTTCTTTATACCACTTTGATCCAATGTCTAGTGTCCTTTCAGTCTGAAGAACTCCCTTTAGCATTTATTGTAGGGCAGGTCAACAATACCCTCAGATTTTTTTTTTTTTAATCTGGAAATGTCTTAATCTCTCCTTCATTTTTGAAAAACATCTTACTGGATAGAAAATTCTTGGCTGGAAATTGTTTTCTTTCAGATGTTTAATTATTTAATCCCTCTGCCTTCTTGCCTCCTTGGTTTCTGATGAGAACTCAGTCCCTAATCTTGTTGGGGCTCCCTTGTAACATAACACATTCCTTTTCCCTTGTAGCTTTCAGAACTCTTTCCTTGTCTGTGGTATTTGATAGCAGTTTGACTACTATATCTGGTTGTGATTCTCTTTGAGTTTATCCTCTTTTGTGGTTCCTTGGATTTCTTGAATGTATATATTCATGTCCTTTGTTAAGTTTGGGACATTTTCTGCTTTTATTTCTCTGAATATTCCTTCCTTCCCTTTCTCTCTTTCTTCTCTTTCTAGTACTCCCATAATCTGTATATTGGTATGCTTCATTGTATCCCACAGGTCTGTTAGCCTCTGGTCACTTTTCCATTCTTTTATCTCTGCTTCTTAATCTGAATCATTTAAATTATATTGTTTTTGAGTTCACTGTTTCTTTCTTCTGTCAGCTCCAATCTGCTGTTGAAAGAAACCTCCTAGGGAATTTTTAATTTCAGCATTATAGTCTTCAACTGCAGTGTTTCTTTTTTGGTTTCTTTTTAAACTTTCTATATCTTTATTGAGATTCGCATAATGTTCAGTCATTGTTTCCTGATATCCTTTACTTCTTACTCTGCATTTTCCTTTATCACCTGGAACATATTGAAGACCATTTAAAAAAAATCTTTGGTTTGTCCAAAGTCTGATATTCTTTATTGATGGTTTCTGAATTTTTATCTTGTTTCTTTGGAGGAGGTCATACTTTTCTGTTTCTTTGTCTTGTAAGCCTTTTTTGCACACTACTTTTTTTTTTTTTTTAAGGAGGTACTGGTCATTGAACCTGGGACCTTGTACATGAGAAGCAGGTGCTCAACCACTTGAGCTACATCCACCCCTGACACTGTACATTTTGATATGGTATTGTGATAACTCTGGGATTTCGTCCGTCTGCAGTCTGTTCCTTATGTTTATATCCAGATAATGATATGTCAGAGACTTCCTTGAGTGCCAGGAGGTAATAAAAAGAAACAAACCAATGCAAATTAAACCTGTTAGAGTCTTTGCAAATTGGCTGTGTATTGACTGGAGCTCTCAGAGTTTAGCCTTTCTAAGAAGAAGATCAGCTTGAGACAAAAGTGAAGTTCAGGATCCTCTCCATCTTTTTTTGAGCCATATTCTTGTCCTGGGCTTGTCCTGGCCTGTGACCTTAGGAATTCCTCCATTTACAGGAGTCTGAATGGCCCCTCTCCTCCATGTGAAATAGACTCACCCCGCTAGTCTTGGGTGTTCTATTGTATGCCTTAAAGCAGGTATTCCTTTGTCCCAGGCTGCTTTGACTTAATAGTTTCTTACACTTTAGCTGCCTGCAAGCTCCTTCTGATGCATAGCAAGTTCTGGGAGGGTGATCCAGAGATGAGTTTCCTGCTTCAGTCTTTCAAGCTTCCATCTGATAGGTTGGCACCAATATACGGGCACCCCAGTATGCATATAGGGGTTACTCTGTTCCATCTGGAACAACATCAGTGACCCACAATGGGAGAGCAGGCTGCTTCCACACTGGGTTGGAAAGGGTGGGGGAGGGCTAGCAAGACTACCACCAACTTCTTCTACAATTTTTTTTGTGTACACATTTAGTTTTATTGTAACAAAGCAACTTGTACACTTTCAATGTTTAAAACTGAGCATCATCTTTCCTTTCCAGTGAAACAAAAATTTAAAAAAAATAAACAGGAACAAAATTACAATAGAGAATGTCAATTCTAAATAAGATTCTACAGGTTCTGCTGATTCTCACATTGAGTGGCAGGGCTCAAGTCATTATTAGAGAATTTTATTTTATTTATTTATTTATTTTTTTTTTAAAGATTTTATTTATTTATTTATTTATCCCCCCCTTGCTGTTTGTGCTCACTGGGTCAGCTAACCACGCCGTGCAGGCGGGCTTGCCTTTCACCAGGAGGCCCCGGGAACCGAACCCGGGGCCTCCCATATGGTAAACGGGAGCCCTACTGATTGAGCCACAGCCGCTTCCCTGAGAATTTTATTTTAAAAGTATCATCTTTAACTGCAAGGATGTTGTAACCATTGTCTAATTTGATGTAATTATGAATTCCAAAAATATAATTGGATCATGCTTGTAAACTGATCTGTTAATCTGGGCATGATTAGGTTATGATTAGGGCGTTGAGCCCCACCCCTTGGCGGGTGGGGAATCAAATATAAAAGGCATGGCAAGAACAGTTTTTGAGCAGCAGTTTTTGTGAAGCAGTTTTGATGTTGGAGAAAAGGCCCCAGAAGAAGAGAAGTGAGCCATTCACCTGATAGTCTATAGCTGACCTCGTGGAGGAACTAGAAGAGCTAAGCCCGGAGAGAAACGCAGCCTCGGGAAGAGAGGAACACAAGAAGCCTGAACCGTGGCAAACGTCAGCAGCTGTCTTGCTCCAACATGTGGCAATGAACTTTGGTGAGAAGAAACTTAATGCTTTATGGCCTGGTATCTGTGGACTTCTACCCCAAATAAATACTCTTTGTAAACACCAACCCATTTTTGGTATTTCATATTAGCACCCCTTTGGCTGAGTAATACAGATGTCCACTACCCATCACAATTAAACAATCCAAAGGAGAAGCCATGTTGTCAAAATGCCCACTTAACCCACCCAAACCTACCTTTTGCTGACCTTCTATAACCCCATTAAATTTTTTTTTTTTCTTTTTTAAACAAGAGAGAGTAGGCAGATACAAGTTGATAAATGCTAACTGTCCATACTCACATACAGACACAGTGTAATTTCGGAGCCCAATATACAGAGAAAGGAGGAAAAAAGCCAGAATTCTATGCACTAATACACAGGGGCCTTGCACCCTCCAGCTTCCAGCAGAGGTTTTTCTTTTTTTCCCACAGAGCATGGGGGTGTGTTGATTCCATAAAGTTTTTTGTTGAGACAGGAAGGGAAAAAATGAATTTGGAACAGAAAGGGGTAGAGATTCTTTTCCCACTGTATTTTGCTTAAGGTATTTCCTCCAAAATAAGTTGAGAACCGTGGTGTAAAGGAGAGAAAAGAGATCTCAAAAACAGGGCAATTGAGCACAAGAGGGAAAAAAAAAAAAAGACTGTAACTTCTAGGAACTGGAGAAAGTTAAAAAGGGAAGATTGAGATCCATCAGTGTTCATTAGCATCTCCTTTATCCTCCTCACCTTCTTCTTACTCATCATTATCTTCTTCTTCCCCTTCTTCATCATCCACATCAGGAACGAAATAGTAGTATAATGGATTTGGCCAAATACCATCTTTGATGACCTCTCCTAACTCATATGCACCTGCTTCAGAATGGCCAGTAAACCAGGTAAAGAAGCTTTGTGGTTCTTCATGCTGCCTCCTTCTGCTGGCTTTATTCTGTGTTTGACTTAAATGTTTTGTCAAGTCCTTTCCAGATTTCCATTTAATTTCAGTTGCCTTTGAGGATGGATCACCCCTCTCATGCAGATGAAATTCTTTGGAGAGAACTTTATTTTCGAAGTAAGGATTTTCATCAACATAAAAACCTCTTCTGTAACCTGATCTAATATCTTAAAATTCTGTCACTTCAACTCAGGTCAAATAATTCATCTTCTTCCTCCTCCTCCTCCTCCCCAAGAAGTGCAGACACTTGTGGATGGTTGATATATGCTGTTACCCCAAAATTTGGGATTTTGGCGAGCAATTCTGACTTCTTCTGAAAGATTTGTAGGTGGAGTTTATTATATTTCTGTTCTACTTTCAAAATCTCCTCACTGGCTTGTTCATTCAGTCTGTTTCTTTCATTTTTTACTTCATCAGTATGTTCAATTGCTTCCTTCTCTTCTTTTTCTGAGGTCTTGTTGGCCCTGTTGTGGTTGGAGTTGAGCTCCGTTTTACTGACTTTGGCCTCCAGTGCTGACTTGGTACTGCTCCCTGGTGTGTGTTGGGGGAGCAGAGATAGAGAAGGGAAGGCGAAGGGGGCGGGCAGGAAGCTTCCCCTAAATCCATATATGCGCTCACTCTCTCTGTTCTCCCCCTCTCGAGGGGCTGGGGCTCCTACACAGGGCAGGCAGCTTGGCTCTCTCACTCTGTCCTCTAGCTCCCTGCTCTGCTCTCTCTCTCCCTAAGCTGCATCTTCTTCCTTTTCCTACAATTTTGAAAGGGCACTTTCTTGATTTGGTACTCGCCCAGTTACTGGAACCCGTAAATGTTTTCTGGAATTTTAAGGAACATGGCTCTGTCAGTTTTTACTAGTTGCTCAAAGATTTTGTGGAGAAACAGCATGCTAGAGTATCTTATACATCCATAGCGGTCATCTGGAAGTCTCAACATGCATTTTTAATTTAAAGAAGAAATGCTCTGGAAAATAGGGTAATATTTTGTTAACATGATATTTTAGTTTGCCAAAGGACTGCCGATGCAAAGTACCAAAAACTTGTTGGCTTTTATAAGAGCTATTTATTTGGGGGTAAAAACTTAACAATTCCAAGGACATGAAATATCCAACTCAAGGGACCATAAGAGATGCTTTCTCACCAAAGTCAGCTACTGTTGATCCTGGCCTTGTTGCCACAGGGTGAAGCAAGATGGCTGCCAATCTCTGTGGAGGTCTCTGCCTTCCACTCCAGAATCTGCTTTCTCTTGGAGCTCAGCTTTGAGCAACCAGGCATAGGGCTTGTTTCTTTGTTTCTGGGGCTCCTTTTTCAGTCTTGGCTGTTCTGCTCTCTTCCCGAGTTCAGCTGTAAGCTATCAGGCATATAGCAGGGCTGGTCTCCTCTTGAGCTGCTCTATCGGCCCAACCTCCTGGGGGCTTTGTGCTTAAGCAATCCTCTCTCTCATTACAGAATCAAATATGCTGGCTCCTTTTTCCTCTGTCTGTCTGAATCTCTGTGTCTCCCTTTATATCAGACCCAGTGAGAAGATGGTGGAGACTCAACACGAATCACTCCCCACTGATGTAATCTAGTCAAAGGGTATCACACCCACAGGAATAGATTTGTTTACAAACATAATCTTTCTCTTTTTGGGATTCCTAAAATAATCTCAAACTGACACACATGAAAAAGGATATTTAAAACTAAGAAAAAATTTTATGCATGTGCACCCACACACATATACTTAGATCTTAAGCCAGCATTTAACATCACAGTTAGTAGTGAAACACTAGGGAGTCAAATTAAATTTTTTAAAAAGTAACAAGATGATATTATTGTTCTGGAATTGGTTGCCAGTACAATGAAGCATGAAATATTTATTTAAATATTGCTGCTGATTTCAAAGAAAAAAATTTTTACAAACAACAATTACATACCAATGAAAGCAAACACATGTATGGTAACATTCCTAGAATTAATGAGCGTTCCATAAACTGCTGGGTATGTGTTATATACCTGCAACAATTTGTTAGATACAAAGGGGGAAAAGCTTCCATTTGCAATAGCAACAAGCATACAACCCATAGAAAAACTCTCATAACACATTGCTGGGCTTATGTAAGAAAAGAAATTTACTAGAAGGTGTTTTTTAACAAAGAACAAATGAGAACTACATCATATTTTTGGATGTTAGAATATTCAATATTCTAAATTTGTCATTTTCCTCAAATTACTTTATAGATTTTGTGTATGATCACATAGTGCACATAGTGCTGGTAAGGAGGTTCATGTCTATAATGTTTCTGGAGTTCAGTTTGGTGATATATGAGGAAAGCCTTGAAAGAATCACTGTCCTTTTGACTGCAAGGAACAGAAGACATGGCTAAAATGGTTTAAACAATAAGAAGTTTAGATTTATTATCTCACAGTCCAGAAGTAGGGTTTTCTTAGAGAATTCAGTGGCTCAACAACATCATAAAGGACACAGATTCTTTCCGTTTTCCTTTTCTGCTATCTTCAATCTATTGATTTTTCCCCTCAGGCTTGGCCTTGTTAGTTACAAGATGGCTGTTTCAGTTCCAAGAGTCACATCCTTACATACTAGAGTTGAGAAAAGTAACCATTCCTTCCTGCATGGGTATCTTTTTATAAGGAAAACCTTTTCCAAAAGCTCCCCCAAAACTTCTCTCCATGCCTCTCTCAGAAGCTAGAATAGCATTGAATGGGCCGCCATACAAAAGAGTGGTGGGTTGTATTGGCCTGCAGTTCATAGCTTAGACTAATCAAGATTTTCTTCTCTCTCCTTTGCTGGGGAGTGGTCCCTCATCTGAACACATGGTAGAGTGTAGGGTGAACAACTGAACTATGTAGGGCTGAACCAGTAAGGAAGACTGTGGACTGTGTGTGTAGTTCAATTCTAGGAGTTTATTTTAAAGAAGTATTCATAGAAGTTGACAAAGATTTGTGTGCTCAAATGAACAATATTATTTACAATAATAAAAACCTTAATTATTATGTACTTATAGAAACTGCAAAAATATAAGGCATAGGTTTAAATGATTGTATATTCATGATAAATAGAATATTAGGAAATCATTAATAATCATGTTTTCAGAGACTAATCACGTAAGAAAAACTCTCTAGGATATAAGTGGGGAGGAAATCAAGAAACAGAATTATAACTGAACCATTCCTATTTTAATTCACTCACACTCACACACTGAAGATTGGGAAGAAATATACCTGAGAATTCATTTTCTTCTCATGGTAGTAATGGGTAATTCTCACTTTTTCTATATTTGCTGAACTTTCTCTAATAAGTAATACTCTTATGACCAAAAAAATTAACAGCATTGCAACCACAGACTTCAAAGTTTTCAGTTGCTGTGTAACAAACTATATCAAAATTTAGTGACTTAACTATTTATTTAGTTCATGATTCTGCTAAATAAAAAATGTGGGCTGGGCTCAGGTGGGTAGTTCTGTTTTTGACTGGGATTGCTCATGTATCTGAGTCAGCTGCTGGTTTGGCTGGGGACTCATTAGGTGACCTCAGCTGGGATGGCTTATCTTTATGTCAAATGCTCTCTCATTCTGCAGTGGCCAGCTCTGGTTTGATCTCATGACTATAGAGCATGGTTCCAAGAGAGTGAACAAGGCCTCTTGACCCCAGGCTCAGAAGTGGCACCATCACTTCTGCATCATTCTTTTCGCTAAAGCAAGTCATAAGCCCAGGTCATATTCAACGGATGGGGAAATTAGTTCCCCTCTCTTGATAGAAGAAGCCATGTAGTCACATTGAAGAAAGGATGTAGATACTGGAGGGGTGGTGAATTTGGAGCCATTTTTGCAAGTGGTCAATTACTACATCTTAAGAATAGAGATAAACCCAAAACCAAAAAGCCTTACCCAAAGATTACAGAAATAGACTTTTGGGGAAGATGGTGGAGTAGGGTACTCCAGGAATCAGTCCTTCCACCAAGATTAATATTAAATCCCCTCCATGGAACACTTTGAAGCCAGTCTGTGCCACCTTCATGAGTCCCTGGCCCTGTTTTGCCTGGGAAAGACTGAATTTGGAAGTATTCCCTGGAGTGATGCTCCTCCCAGCATTTTCCCTCCAGGCAAAAGCAGTGTAAGACTACAAAACGACAGTAAAAAATTATAGAGGCAGGGAATCGGATGTGGCTCAAGTGGTTGGGCTCTTGTCTACCATATGGGAAGCCTGGGTTCCGTTCCTGGGGCCTCCTGGTGAGGGCAAGCTGGCCTGTGCTTGCAGAGAGCTGATGACTTGTGCCCGTGGAGAGCTGGCACAGTAAGATGACGCAACAAAGGGAGACAAGCAGACACAGGAAATGTGCAGCGAATGGACACAGAAAGCAGACAGCGAGCACAAGCGACGGGGAGGGGAATAAATAAAAAAATAAATCTTAAACAAACAAACTATCTTTAAAAAAAAAAATTTATAGAGGCAGACAGACAGTCTGGAACAAAGGCCTGCCAGCTTCCTATACCTAGGAGAGGGAGCTTTGTCCCCTGGGAAAGAGAGGGGACAACAAAACTCCTGTAAACAGGGAAACTCCAAAACAATTAACAAGCAAAATCCCAGCACAAGACAGAGGCCCAGTAAGACAGGGAAAAACCTGCTTAGTAGCTTTGGGCAGACCTTCTTGATAAGAGGGCTGAAGCTAAAGAAAATCTGTGTCTTATGACCAGCTGGTTACAAAATCAAGAAATGGACATCCAGGGAGTGAATCTCAGAGTTAACATTTTAAAATATTAAAATGTACATTGTGCAATAAAAGAGTACAAGACAAAGAAACAGGAAATCATGGTCCATCCAAAGGAAGAGGCTAAAACTACAGAAAACACCAATGAAAAAAATGAGAATGTGGACATACCAAACAAACCTTTTAACAAAATGATCTTAAAAATGCTGAAGAGAATGAAGGAAAGTACAGAGAAAGAGCTACAGAAAAATAATGAATGAACAATATGAGAGTCTAAATAAAGCGATAGGAATTTTAAAAAGAAATGAAACAGAACTACTGTAGTTGAACTGTAATAACTGAAATGAAAAATGCCCAGGAAGGTTTCAAGAGCAGAATGGAGTTCACAGAAGAAAGAATCAGTGAACTTGAAGAGAAGACACTCAAAATGAGTCAGGCTGAAAGAAAAAAAGAAATACTAATAGCAAAAATAGCCTAAGATAGCTATGGGACATGTTTATCAAAATATGCATTATGGGGGTACCAGAAGGAGAAGAGAGAGAGGCAGAAGGAATGGTAAAAGAAGTAATAACAGAGAACTTCACAAACTTAGCAAAAGACATGAGTATGTACATCCATGAAGCTCAGAGAACACCAAACAGGATAAACATGAGGAAAATACACCCTGTCATATATTGATTACACTATCAAAGGCAAAGGACAAGGAGAGAGTTCTGGAAGCTCAAGAGAGAAGCAGTGTACAAGGGAGTCCTAATTAGATTGAATTCTGATTTCTCATCAGAAAGTATGGAGGCAAGAAGGCAATGGGTTGAAATACTTTAAGTGCTGACAGAAAATAACACCCAGACAAGAATTTTCTGTCTGGCAACACTTTCTTTCAAAAATGGGGGTGAGATTAAGACATTCTCAGATAAACATAAGTGAGGGAGTACTTCATCACTAGACCTGCCCTACAAGCAATGGTAAAAGGAGTTCTTCAGACTGAAAGGAAAGGACACTAGATAGTTGTTCAAAGCATCATAAAGAAATAAAGACCTGTGTAAAGGTAGCCATTTGGGTAATTATGAATGCCAGTGTATTGTTTGGACAGTATCTCCACTTCTTACTTCCTACAGGTGCTAAAATGCAAATGCATGAAAAGTAATGATAATTTTAGGTTTTTGGACATACATTGTACAAAGATATAAGTGATAATAAGTAAAGTAAAATGGTGGTGGGGGGACAGGGGAATAGGGAAAGTAGATGTGCATGCTATGGAAGTTAAGTTGGTATTGTATCAGATATTATTATATATTTATGGGGTAATATAATTTAAAACCCTATGGTAACCACAAGGAAAATAGATGAAAAATATATCCAGATAGAAAAGAGAAGGCACTCAGTATGGTACAACACACACAAAATATAAAAATAGACATTAACAAGGTGAGAGACAAAAAAAAGTATAAGACTTACAAAGGCTCAATAGCAAAATGGCAGAAGAATGTCCTGTATTATCAGTAGTGACTTTAAGTGTAAATGGATTAAACTCTCCAGTTAAAAGGCAGTGATTTGCAGAATGGATAGAAAAGCATGACCCAACCCACTATATGCAGTCTGCCAGAGATTCACCTTAAATTCAAAGATACAAGTAGATTGAGGGTGAAAGAATGGAATAAATATACTATGCAAGTAATAAACAAAAGAGAGCTGGGGTGGCTATACTAATATCAGATAAAATAGACTTTACATAAAAAACAGTTACAAGAGACAAAGGTGCTCAGTATATACTGATAAAAGGGACAATTCAACAGGAAGACATAGCAATTATAAATATATATGCACCTAACAGCAGAACCCCAAAATACATGAAGCAAATAGTGACAGATTAGAAGGGAGAAATTGATGGTTCCACATTAACAGTAGGAGACTTTAACAGAAAACTCTCAATTATGGATAGAACATCTAGTCAGAAGATCAGTAAGGAAGTAGAGGACTTCAATGATAGACTAAACCAACTAGACTTAACATATATGAAACACAGTACCAAAAAAAAAACAGAACACATGTTCTTCTTGACTCTATATGGACCATTCTCCAGGATAGACCAATAAATCTCAATAAATTAAAAAATATTCAAATCATATAATATATATTCCTCGCCAATGGAATTAAGCTAGAAATCAGTAACAGAGGGAAAATTCAAATATGTGGAAATTAAACAGCATACTCTTAAACAACCAATGAGTTAAAGAGGAAATCAGAAGTGAAATTAGGAAATACCTTGAGGTAAATGAAAATAAAAATGCAACATACCAAACCTTATGAGATGCAGCGAAGACATTGCTGGGAGGGAAATTTATAGCTCTAAATGCTTATATTAATAAGAAGAAAGACTTCAAATCAGAGACCTAACCTCAAAAATGGAAGAACTAGAAAAAGAAGAGCAAATTAAACCCAAAGTGAGCATAAGGAAGGAAATAACAAAGATAAGAGTGGAGATAGAGGAAACAGTAAAACAATAAAACAGTAGAGAGAATCAGCAAAACCAAAAGTTGGTTCTTTGAAACAATAAAAAGTTTGACAAACGTTTAGTTACACTGACAAAGAAGAAAAGACGATACAAATAATGAAAATCAGAAATGAAAAGGGGGACATTACTACAGACCCTGCTGGAATAAAAAAGGAATATAAATGGATACTCTGGACAACTGTATGCAAATAAGTTATGTAACCTAGATGAAATGGACAAATTCTTAGAAACACACAAACTACCTACAAAGATGTTTCAACATAAAAGAATCAATTATTGTAATACACCACATTAATAGAATGAAGGGAAAAAACCACATGACCATTTCACTTGATGCAAAAAAGGCATTTGAGAAATTACAGCACCCTTTCTTGATAAAAAAAACACTTAGAACACTAGGAATAGAAGGAAACTTTCTAAACATTATAAAGGGCATGTATGAAAAGCCCACAGTTAACATCCTACTTAGTGGTGAAAGGCTGAAAGCTTTCCCTCTAAGATCAGGAACAAGACAAGGATACCCACTGTCACCACTGTTATTCAACATCGTACTGGAAGTTCTTGAAGAAATGAAAGGTATCAAAATTGGAAAGGAAGAAGTAAAACTTCTGCTTGCAGATGATATGATCATATATATAGAAAATCCTGAAAAATCCACAACAAAGCTCCTAGAGCTAATAAATGAATTCAGCAAAGTAATGGGGTACAAGATCAGCACCCCAAAATCAGTAGTGTTTCTGTATATAAGCAATAGAAATCATAAGAAGTCAAGGAAAAGATTCCATTCACACTACCAACTGGAAGAATCAAGTATTGAAGAATTAATCTAACCAAGGATTTAAAGGACTTGTACACAGAAAACTACAAAACATTGCTAAAGGAAATTAAAGAAGACCTAAATAAATGGAAGGATGTTATATGTTCATGGATTAGAAGACTAAATATCATTAAGATGTCCATCCTACCCCTTTAGATTTTATGGATTCAGTGCAATCCCAATCAAAATTCCAACAGCCTCCTTTGGAGAAATGGAAAAGCCAATCATCATATTTATATGGAAGGGTATGAGGCCCCAAATACCTAAAGATATCTTGTAAAAGAAGAATGAAATTGGAAGACTCACAGTTCTTGATCTTAAAACTTATTACAAAACCAAAATAATCAAAACAGCATGGTACTGGCACAGAGACAGACATATAGACCAATGGAATAGAATTAAGAGCTAAGAAATCAACACTCACATTTATGGCCAAATGATTTTTTTTTTTTTTTAAGAAGGTACCAGGAATTGAACCTGGGACCTGGTACATGTGAAGCAGGTGCTCAACCACTAAGTTACACCCACTCCCCCCAACTGAATTTTGATAAGGTAGCAAAGACCACTCAATTGGGGGAAAACAAATGGTGCTGGGAAAACTGGACTCTATTTGCAAAAAAAAAAAAGGAAGACCCCTATCTTACACTGTAAACAAAAATCAACTCAGAATGGATCAAAGACCTAAATATAAGAGCTAGAACTATCAGACTCCTAGAAAAAAAAAGTAGGGAAGCATCTTTAGGACCTTTTGTTGGGCAATGGTTTCTTAAACTTTACACCCAAAGCACAAGCAATAAAAGAAAAAATAGATAAATATGACCTCATCAAAATTAAAATTTTTGGTCCTCGAGGGACTGCATCATGAAAGTAAAAAGTCAACCTACACAATGGGACAAAATATTTGGAAGCCATGTACCTGATAAAGTATTGCTATCCAGTATATATAAAGAAATCCTTCAACTTAGCAAGAAGACAACCCAATTAAAAAATGAACAAAAGACTTGAATAGACATCTCTCCAAGGAAGATACGCAATGACCAGAAAGCACATTAAAAGATGCTCAAGGGGAGCGGGTATAGCTCAGTTGTTGAGCGCCGGCTTCCCATGTACAAGGTCCTGTGTTCAAGGCCCAGTACCTCCTAAAATTAAAAAAAAAAAAAGATGCTTAACCTCATTAGCCATCAAGGAAATGCAACTCAAAATCACCATGAGATACCATTTCAAACACATTAGAATGGCGGCTATTAAATAAACATAAAATAACAAATGTTGGAGAGGATGCACATAAATAGGAACAGTCATTCATTGCTGGCAGCAATGTAAAATGATGCAGTTGCTGTGGGAGACAGTTTGGCGGTTCCTCAGAAAGCTAAGTGTAGAACTACCGGGCAATCCCACTACTAGGTATATACTCCAAGGAATTGAAAGCAGGGGTTCCAAAGGATATTTGCACACAGATGTTCATATCAGCATTATTCAAAATTGCCAAAAGATGGAAGCAACCCAAGTGTCCATCAATTGATGAATGGAAAAATAAAATGTGGTATATACACACAATATTCAGCATTAAAAAGGAATGAAGATGAATGCACAACTATGATTATACCAAATACCATTGATTTTACACTTTGGATGAATTGTGTGCTTTATTAATATGTATCAATAAAATTGATTTGTTGAAAGAAGTCATGATACATGCAACAACATGGATAAACCTTGAAGACATCATGGTGAGTGAAATATGCCAGATACAAAAGGACAGATATTGTATGATTTCACTATTTTTAAGCAATTAGAATAAGCAAACTCAATAGAGTCAGGATCTAGAACATAGGTTACTAGGGGATGCAGCAGGGCTTGGGAATGGAAAGTTAAAGCTTAAAATGTACAAGATTCCTATGTGGAATGATGGAAATATTTTGATAATGGATAGTGTTGATGGCAGCACAACATTGTGAATGCAGTTGTTACACTGAAATATGTATCTTTATATTATTAAAAAGGGAAAGGTTAGATTCTATATATGGTAACAGAATAAACAAAACAAAATCTATGGAACAATACTACACAGTGAACCCTAAGTTAAACCATGGCCTTTAATAGTATAGTTATGAAAATGTGCTATCATCAATTTTAACAGATGTCCTCACCAATGCAATATGTTGCTGATTTGGTGGTTTATGGGAATCCAGTATTTTATGTGTGATTGTTTTGTATACCCTCAACTTCTCTAATGAAAAAAAATTAAAAAGAAAGTATCCACATAAACTGAAGGCAAAGGTATGTGTTTAGGTGATGCAAACCTAGTGTTTTCTTTCAAGGTTATTGGGAAGCGTTTATCTTTCTTCTCTCATGACTGGATGAGTTGTGACAGCTTATCTCTTCAGGTAGCACTAAGTATTTTAGGAGAGGGGGAAAGCAGAACTCTCTGTAAATGAATTAATATTGATGCACACACAGAATTTGTCTTTTGGTGTGTTGGTTACTCATCATATATAGGTTTTAGCAAGTTGCTGAGTGATATGTCCACAGTCAGAGGCAAGAGGCTGGAACTTTGCCAAGCTCATATCCTTATCACGATTTTCATCTGGTTCCTATAGGATTAAAATTTAGAAAAGATCCTTGGTATAAAGGCTCAGCTGAATAGTTAAGATGGTACATATTCCTTCTTGAGGTGTAATCACTATGACTCTGGTATCAGTAAATAGTTGATAACTGAGAGATCCTCTGATGTTTCTCAAACTGGGGGTGACTAGGTACTTTAGGGTTTCTTGTGTTTTTTTTTTACCAGGAGGTCCCAGGGATCGAACCCAGGTCCCTTCATATGGGAGATGGACGCCCAACTGTTTGAGCCACATTCGTCCCCACCTTAGGGGTTTTAAGAGGACCTGAAGTCTTATAATAAGCATGATGCAACTTTCTGAGGCATCATTTTCTCTTTTTTTTTGGGGGGGTGAGGGGGGTGGGGGTATATGTTTCTAAATTTTTAAATTTAGAAATAATTTTAGATTTGTAAAAGAGTTGCAAATATAGTATAGAAAATTTTTGTGTTATCTTTCATACAGCTTCCCGTAACCACGTAACTATGGTACATTTATCAAACAGTATGAATGTGTGTGTGTGTGTGTATGACAATAAATGAGTTCATACTGATACTAGAACATAATAATGATATGATATTGGAACAACATAATGATATTGGAACATTGTCGTTGGGTAGGTGGAGGCTGGCATGAGCACATGGACAATGTTAGGGCTCAGGGCTGATGTCTCCTTGACACTCTTGGCCCTGTCCATGATTGCAAGATTACCTCTGCAGCACCAACTGCTAATCTGCAGTGCTTAAGGCAGCGGAAAGAGCAAAAACTTCCTTTGCATAAACCTTTGTCTTTCTATTGGGAGGTGAAGGTCTTTCCAGCAGACTTCTTTGTATTTCTCATTAGTCAGAACTCAGTTAAGTACCTGTGTTTAATAGCCAAAGGGAAGGAGAAAGCCATGATTGGTTGAACCCAATAACAGTTCATCTCTGCAGCCGGACAGAGGGGCCTCTCCTCCCTGAGATAAAGTTCAAGTCTAGTTTTAAGGGGAGTGGAAAGGACTTTAGGGTGGGAAGGTGAGAGTGTCTGCCATAGATCTTTGGTGGACTGGAATGCAGACTTCTTGGAAACTTTTAAAGATGAGAGATGCTTTAACAGCACTCACCGTCCAAATGAGGAAACTGAGATAGAGGAAAGTTAAAACACTGGCCAGGGGTCACAGAGGGAGTAAGTGGTGGAGCCAGGATTTGAAGCCAGGCAGTGTGACAGCAGAGTCTATAGACACGTGCTAGGCATGGCAAACATGGATACAATACACATTGGGAATTGGAGCTGCTTGGAGCTGCAGGAGATAGCATAGTCCCCATGTTGAAAAGATGCCAATCCCACTGACTTTTCATAGGTCCCGACAGTCCACAGTAGAAGAGCCACACTTTTTATTGAGATGTTGTTTCTTGTTATCATTGTCCGTTAGAGGAAATTAGGAGTCACCTTTGTCCATTTACACCTTAATTTAACCTAACCTTCTAAATTATTTTATATGTTAACATATGCCCAGGGGAGCCTGGGGATTGGATTGTAAATTTTTGGAGTGCAGTCCAGCTTGCAGGCAGTGAGGATTGCTGAAAGAAGGAGCAACCATGAGGAGACTACCTTTTTGTCCTGGTTCAGTCACTGCAAAGAATTGTGACCTTAGCCAAGTCCCTGAATTGGTTGGTCTTGGGATAGTATGTTCTTTCATCTGACTTTGATGGCACAGACGCAGAGTCCTCTTTTTCTGCCTCGGGGTTTCTTCATACATGAAATAGGGGAAATGCGTGAGTGATCTGGATTAATCTTGTCCCAGAAACCTAGGTTACTACTGAAGAAGGGCAGCTGATGGGAAAGATACAGAGGTGCTGTAGTTGGTGGGGAGGGCACTTTTCAGCTGATGGCAGGGTAGGAGGCTTGTCAGAGGAGAGCGAGGCCCTGAAAAGGACCTGGAAGGCCCCTGATGCTTTCTTTTGTATGTTCTGAATCTTCCGTTTTTCTCTTCTGTCTGTTCTGCTTTTCTGCTAGTTGTCTGACTACCTCTTCTATATGAATTACAATGAATTTCTGCAAAACATGCAAGCCAGGAACTCAAGCTGGAAGAGGTGGGAACTAAAGACAAGCAAGAAAATTTGCAGAGAAAGATGCCGAGTTAACTCTATTTTCTTAGACCCCATGGGGAATTTTCTCTTGGCTCTGGTTTGTGTCTGTCAACGGCCTCAGAGCCAGCAGATCTGTTTTTCCATCTGAATGTTAAAAAAAAAAAAGAAAAGAAAAAAAATTTCTGGTTTTCCCTGGGTTCAGGGAATGGGCTGAGATTTGGAGGATAGTTGGGAGCTCTAGGTCCTCAAATGACCTGTCTTAGCCTTGCTCCCTTGCTTTTTATTTTTGGTGAACTGGTCTTCTGTTCAGATAGAAAAAAAATCGGCTGCTGATTAACTTTCTCCATAATTCTTTTTTTTTTTTCCTTTTTTTTCTTATAATCTCTTGTTCAAACTCAGGACTGCTGAAGTTGTCACTCCCATTTTCTTTTCTCTTTGAAATTTACTCCAATTTTACAGAGCTCTGCCCTTCCTTGACCCAATCCTCTCAGGCATCCTCTTTCTCATTTGTTTGGTGGTTGGAGTCCCTCCAACTTTTTGTCTGTCCTCCCAGACACAGGCCCTCTCCCCTTGGCATTCTGAGCAAACTCAGACCCTGCTTCTGTAACTGAGCGTTAAGAATTAACAAATGATCATAATTACTACATCGTTATATGGATGCTTTTTCTCTTTTCCAGTATATTATAGAATAGCCAAAAGTTAATACCTGAAATTACTGAAACTAGCTAGAATGGTCTCACCCCTGTTTTTGGTTACTTCCAACTGGCTTCACCCTTGTGTACACTTGCTATTGTAATTATCGTAAACATAAACCCTTATTTATGGTTATACCAAAGTAGTCTTACCCTTGATTATGATAATTTCTATTGAAATATTAACCACTCCACCGTCCCCTGTTTGAAATCCCTAAGAAAAACCTTGTAACTGACCCTCATTCTGGTCTCCTACTATCCCCAGGTGTCTTGATCTCTGATAATGATCATCTTGTGATTGTAATAAGTTTTTGACTCACGCCGGTTTTGTACCTCCCCCCATCCATCCTGTTCAGCCCCTTAATGTTGTTGTTTTCTTTTTTTGAGGTACTGGGGCTGGGGATGGACCTTGTCTGTGGGAAGCCAGTGCTCAACCACTGAGCCATATCAGTGTCCCTGAGTTGGCTTATTTTTGTTTGTTTTGCTTGTTGTTGGTGTTTTTTTTTTTTTTTTTCTTCTTCTTCTTTTTCAGGAGACACTGGTAACCGAACCTGGAACCTCTCCTGTGGGAAGCAGGCACTCAACCACCTGAGCCACATCCACTCCCTGCTTAATGTTTATTAATAAAGGAACCTGAGCCATTCCCCACCCCATTACTCAGCATAAACTGCTAAGCCTGGATATTATAAAACTCTCAGGATTACCGCAGTTCCAGGAGGCAGTTTTTGAGCCCTTGGACCACTGTTCTCCTTGGCTATGTGCAAGCAAATAAACTCTTTCTCTATTTGAAACCCTAATATCTCAGGAATTGGTCATTAATGAAGTGCATCAGGCAAGAACCCGCTTTTACTTTGCTATCACTTCATGGGGTTCTACCCACCCTGTTGTGGCTGATGTGTTAATAGCCTTTCAGCCACTTGAGATCTGGCTTGGTGCCATTTTTCTTCTTCCAAAACAACCTTTAAAATCTACATTTAATAGATTGAGGAGAGGTGAGGAATTTTCTTGTTTGTGTGTTTTTTGTTTATTATTAATATTGAAATAATGAAAATGCTGTGGTAATGATTGAAGTGACAAATGCACAACTATGTGATTATACCAAATACCATTGATTGTATACTTTGGATGAATTGTATGCTTTATTAATATGTATCAAAATTGATTTGTTAAATAAAAAAATAAAAATAAAAAACCCCCAAAAACCCTATATTTATTTTGATTTCTAAAGTAATACATGTCTACTGTATAAAATTTAGGAGAGAAAAGTAATAATGAAGACAGTAAAAGTATTCATAAGCCCACTGCCCAGAGAATGACTATTAATGTTTCATGTATTTTCATTCACTCTCTTTTTGAGGTACGAATGTGTAGGTCTGATTATTTAACATAATTGGAGTCATACTGTACTTAATGTTTTGAAACATGTCCTTGTTTTGCATTTGTTTTCCCACTAAACACTGTTAACATGACCCCTGATATGTCTTCACATTTTTTGTATTTTCTACAACATACTTGCTTTCTACCTTTTTTCATATAATCCTCAACCTTTTCACTGTCAATCCCCTTTTGTTTCAGGATGATAATGATTTATGTAGTAGTTACATCGGGCACTGTGATGATTAATTTTATGTGTAAAATTGATTAGGTTATGTATCTAGTTGTTTATTCAAACACTGGTGTAGTTGTCACTGTGGAGGTATTTCATAGATGGGATTAGCGTGTACAATCAATTGACTTTAAGTAAAGGAGATTACCCTCAATAGTGTGGGTGGGCCTCATCCAATCAGTTGGAGGTCTTAAGAGAGAGAACTGAGGGTTCCAGGCATTGGGAGATTCCACTTCTTACTGAGTTTCCAGACTCAAGAATTTAATATCCCTCTCATGGAATTTCCAGGCTCTGGCCTACTCTATGAATTCAGACTTGCCAGCCCCCACAATCCTGTGAGTCAATTCCTTGTAACTCTCTTAATATATATATTTAGATATTTCCTGACTGAAACAGGCACTATTCTAAAAACTCTCTATATTAATATATTTAATCCTTAGAAAGCCCTACAAGTTTGGTGCTGTTTCTAGCTCCTTGAAGGATGAAGAAACTGAGTTTAAGGAATTAAGAGGCAGAACTAGATTTAAACTCCAAACCTTAACATGCTCAGAATCCTTATTCTTATCTCCCTTCATAGTCCCATATTCCCCTTGTAAGCACTTGCTTTCTGGGGTAGGGGCGTGCTTCTTAATGAAGTGGAGGGCTGTGAGCCACAACAACTGTATTTTTCAGTTTTTGTGGATAAAGCTGGGTGTTAATCTTGGCTTAGCCACTTCCATGCTCCATGAACTTTGGTAAATTATCCCACTTCTCTGGGCCCCTCTTGGCCTTCTCTGCTCTGAAGTTCTATGACTGTATAGTGGAAAAAGCAGAAAAGAGACAGCATTCAAGGACAGATCCAGAATGACCCACTTAGGGCCACTTGCATTAGACCCTAAGTGATATTCCTGTGAGGAAATTGTTTTTCTTCCTACTTTGATGCAGGTACTAGGTGTTTCCTAGCAGAAATCCACACAGAGGCTATGAGGTTTTCTTGCATGCTAAGTTAGAGTAGTCCTCATGACAGGTAAATTCCGTGACATCTTTCCCTTGAATATTACTGAGGTATGGAGCTATTGCAGTTGACCAGCAAGTGTGGAGGATTGAACAGCACGTGCCCTTCCCTGGTGCAGATGCTCAGCCCCCTGCCACATTGTCACTTCTCTCTCCAGATTTTCTCTGAGGTGTGTGGCTAGAAGGACATGCTGCAAGAGTTGGGTTCTTCACCTGCAGTGTATGCTGGTGGGCTGATGGGGTGTCTGGGCAAGTCAAAGGTGGCCACTGTACTTTTTCTGATGTTGTTAATGAGGCATGTGTCTGACTACTGCCACAGATATTTTCCAGAGTTCCCACCCCTCTTCTACCTCCTCCCCCACTGCCCACAGCAGAATGAAAAGGAGAACCAGAAGAAGCTTAGAGTTTTCTAGGATGGAATTCACCCCCCAAGCAGTTTCCCTTCCCTTTTCTCATGGATTTAAAAAAAACAAATAAATGAAGCAAGGGGTTTTGAATTTGACTGGATTTTAGCTGTCTATCTAGGAGGAAGCCAGCACTGTACCACAGTCCTTTGATTTTCTCTGTGGGTGACAGTGATTCTGTGGTACAGGCCTGGTAATTGTGTTACTGTGCCAGCTCCTCTGGCAGATGGCTTTATTTTTTTAGTATTATTTTACCCTGTTTGCCAGGCATCTCTGAGGAGATGCTGACAGTTTTTTCTTTGTCCAGTTCTGGAAACAGAAATGAAAAATGTACCTATTTAAAATTTTTTTCTCTGTTGTGTTGATAAATATCTTGCTTTAGCCATGGGATGATATAGCTTTTGTTCTATCCAGTGCAATGATTTGGTAACTTTATTTCAAAGTATACATCCCTAAAATAAAGAATGAAGATTACAGGGAACCCCTGGTTATGTTAGGTCAGTGAGGGCTGAATTAAACTAAATATTAGCAGTAATGAAGCACTGAATGCACATTGAGAGCATACATGTATCAATCAAGTTTCCAAAGCTCTGGAGTGGGTAAGTATGATAGAACTAGGGTTGTAGTGGTGGTAATGATGATGATGGTGATAATAAATATAACATGAACATTTGTTGAGTATTTATGGTGCACTAGTTAGTGGGCTAGTTTAAGCAGTTCTATGGTTAGTATTCTCTTTTAAAGAGCAAGAAACTGAGGCTCAGAGAGGTTAAGTAACTTGCTTAAGGTCAGATTATAAGGAGAGCTGGGTTTTAGACATAAGTTGAATCCACAACTTCCACCCTTACCTTCTTGACAAACTCCAGTATCACACAATAAGAGAAGCTGGACATTTATAGCCTTAAAATTTGAGATATGTGAAGAAGTTGATTTTATAAATAAATAGAAGAAAAAGATTTACTCCATTATGTATCCATTTTTAGAATGGATACGACTTATGTTATGAATATGACTAAAAGATATGCCCTCGGCCAGACGTCTTCGCGGAGAGCCGCCGTGGTTTCCTGCTTCAACAGTGCTTGAACGGAACCCGGCGCTCGCCCCGGTCGGCCAGCCGCTCCCAGCTGCCTCCCAGTGTCGCGCAGCCGCCGCCGCCTCTCCCCAGCCGCCCGCCATGACGACCACATCCCCGTCGCAGGTGCGCCAGAACTACAACCAGGTCTCAGAGGCCGCCATCAACCGCCAGATCAACCTGGAGCTCTACGCCTCCTACGTCTACCTGTCGATGTCTTACTACTTTGACCGTGATGATGTGGCTTTGAAGAACTTTGCCAAATATTTTCTTCACCAATCTCATGAGGAGAGGGAACATGCTGAGAAACTAATGAAGCTGCAGAACCAACGAGGCAGCCGAATCTTCCTTCAGGATATCAAGAAACCAGAACGAGATGACTGGGAGAGCGGGCTGAATGCAATGGAGTGTGCATTACACTTTGAAAAAAGGGTGAATCAGTCACTACTGGAACTGCACAAATTGGCCACTGAGAAAAATGACCCCCATTTGTGTGACTTCATTGAGACCCATTACCTGAATGAGCAGGTGAAGTCCATCAAAGAATTGGGTGACTACGTAACCAACTTGTGCAAGATGGGGGCGCCGGATTCTGGCTTGGCAGAGTATCTCTTTGACAAGCACACTCTGGGAAGCAGTGATGATGAGAGCTAAACCTTATGCCGGTTTCCCCAGAGCCACAGGGTAGTGCATGCGTGTTGGGTTTACCTTTTCTATAAGTTGTATCAACGTCCACCAAGTTCTTTCATTGGTACCATTCCTTCAAATAAAGTAATTTGGTACCCAAAAAAAAAGATATGCCCTCCGATGCAGGCCCACTGTTTCATTTATTTTTGGGCTGTATGTTTAATTTAAAAAGTAATTAAAAAGCTTTATTAAAGTATAATTTACATATCATAAAATTCATTTATTGTAATTGTACAATTCAGTTTTTTTTTAGTGAATTTATAGTGTTGTACAGCCATTACCATCATCCAGGTTTAGAACATTTCTGTTACTCCAAAAAGATCCCTCATGCAGGAATTGAAAGATTTGCAGTCAGTTCCTGCTCCCACCTCCAGGGTACCACTGATCTCCTTTCTGTCTCTGTGCATTTGCCGTTTTAGAAAATTTCATATAAATGAATGTCCACTATATATAGTTTTCTGTGTCTGGCCTTTTTTTTACTTAGCCTGGTTTTGAGATTCATTAGTGTTGTGTACTGGTAGTTTATTCCTTTTTGTTCCTGAATAATATTTCATTGTATGGAGATATCGTGTTTTATTTATCCGTTCACCTAGATGGACATTTGCATTGTTTTCACTTTTTCGCTATTACAAATAATGCTATGAACATTTTTTGTACATGTCTTTGTGTGGACAGATGCTTTCATTTCTCTTGGGTAGATACCTAGGAGTGAAATTTTTGGGACATATGGTAGGTGTGTATTTAACC
This sequence comes from Tolypeutes matacus, assembly GCA_026826555.1. Taxonomy (NCBI): domain Eukaryota; kingdom Metazoa; phylum Chordata; class Mammalia; order Cingulata; family Chlamyphoridae; genus Tolypeutes; species Tolypeutes matacus. Next base: position 27,681,173 of record JAKSZT010036119.1, on the reverse strand, counting down.
TTTTAAGAAACAGTCAAACTGTTGTTCTAAAGTGCCTGCACCATTTTACATTCTTACCGTAGAGATATGAAGGTGTTCTAGTTGCTCTACATCTTCACCAACACTTGATATTGTCTTTTTGATTATAGTCATCCTAGTGGATATGAAATGGTATCTCATTGTGGCTCTGATTTGCATTTCTCAAATGACTGTTGATGTTGAGCATCTTTTCGTGTGCTTATTAACAATTCCTATATCTTCTCTGGTCAAGTGTCCATTCCAATTTTGGCTTATTTTTTAAATGGGTTGTTTATCTTATAATATAGTTGTGAGAGTTCTATATATATTCTGGCTGCAAGTCCCTTATCAGATACATGATTAGTAAATATTTTCTCCCATCTGTGGCTTATCTTTTCATTTTCTTAATGGGTTTTTTTTTTTGTTTTTTTTTTACTGGGAGGTCCCGGGGATCGAACCCCGGTCCCTCCATATGGTAGACGGACACCGAACCTCTTGAGCCACATCCATTTCCCATCTTAATGGCTTTTGATGAGCAAAGGTTTTTAATTTTGATGAAATCCAATTGATCAATTTTTTCATTTATGGCTTATGCTTGTACTAATTTGCATTCTCATTTCCTCCCTAGATCCTGCATTTCTTTCTGTTTGAAACTAGATAATACATGATCTTTAATATAATAATAAATATCCCTTACATTGCTTTGAAGTTTTTCAGAGTTTATTCACCTTTATTCATCTGAGTTCTGTCTTATAACAGTCCCTTTGCAGATAAGGAATAGAAGTATTTAACTATAATAAAAGAGTATTTTAAAAAAATCAAACAGTTAATATTAGGGACATAAGTATTATTTAACCACTTTTTTTCCCCCAGAGTCTACCAAGAATAATATAAAAATGGAATATTATTCAGCCATTAAATGGAATGAAGTTCTTATGTATATGACAACATGGATGAACCTTGAAGACATCATGTTGAGTGAAATAAGCCAGACACAAAAGAACAAATGTTGTATAGTCTCACTGATATGAAATAATGAGAATAAAAAAATTCACAGGGTCAGAAACGAGGATACAGATTATTGGGGCTCGGGAAGGGGTAGCAAATGAGGAGTTAGTGCTTAAATTGTAGAGTTTCTATTTGGAGTGATGGAAAAGTTTTGGTAATGGATGGTGGTGATGGTAGCACAACACTGTGAAAATAATTAACAGCACTGAATTAGATATTTGAATGTAGTTAAAAGGGGAGATTGTAGGTTGTATATATGTTACCAGAATAAAAATTAAGACAAAACAACACCCCATAGAACTGTACGACACAAATATTTAACCCTAATGTAAACCATGAACTACATTTAATAGTACAGTTATTTCATCAATTGTAATGAATATACCACACTAATGTAAGGTGTTAATAATAGGGTGGTATATGGGAACTATGTATTTTCTGCATGATATTTCTGTAAACCTACAACTTTTCTAATTAAAAAACAAAAAGATAAAGAATGATGTAAAGCACTCAAACCCAGTGTTGAAGGAGAGGTTAATACTTGGCTTTATCTACTAATTTGATGAACACAGCAATAGTCAGAATCCTAGAATTTGGGTTCTCAGTGTTAGAAGGGACCTTAGAACTTTGGACTGCTTCCTTCCACCCACCTCAGGAATCCTTTGATTGTCCTTGCTAGCAGATAACCCTCATTTCGTAGCTAGACACTTTAACAAAAGAAAGCTTCTAATTATCAAGGCCACGGGATCAATTCTTGGACAATTTTAAGTATTCGAAGATTATTGCACATACACATGTGAAATTTAAATATATATATTTTAAGCACAGCCTAATTTAGCCTCTCCTATAATTTTTACCCTTTGGCAACACAAAACAACACCATCCTTTACTGGCAGCGCTTCAAATATTTAAGAGTAGCTACCTTAAATCTTTATTTCTGTGGGTCCAAATACCTCCTTTTCCATCAACTGTTTTGTTTTTAATTTGGATTACAAATTTATAGCCATTTTGGTCAGTTCTTGCTAGATATGCCTCAGATTGTCTGTATTTTTTAAGAGTTTGGGCCCAAATCAACCCTATATATGAGATATGGCCTGGCTGACAGAGTTCAGTGAGCCTATTAATTCCTTTGGTATAGACAAGGACTGCCCCATGATGTTAGTCATTTAGCACCTGCATTGCACTGCTGTTGGATCATGTTACGCTTATGGTCGACCAAAATCCCCAGTGTTTTTTTTTTCCTCTTGTGGATTTTGGTCAATCCAGTTGTCCACTAATCTCCTATGTAATTGCTGTTTAAATATAAATGCAGGAGTTTTCAGTTAAAATTATTATTTAATGTTAATGTTAATAACTAGCATCTGTTGAGAACTTACTATGTTTCTCTTGGGTTTTCCCGGGATTTGCCTTTTGGGATGATTTTGAATCTTGTTTCTTCCTTTTTCCTTATTGTCTTCTCCATCTACTAAGAGACTAGTTTGCATATCTAGTTCCTACTCATCTGGATCTCCTCTCTACCCAGATACAGTTTGGTTTCGGCAAGTTCATAATGATGGTATGTGTGTAGGATGCAAAACTAACGGAAGGGACTAAACTACCCAGATTTCTGCCTGTATATCCATGTACTACTTCAAGTCCTTTCTGGTCCTAAGATTACACGGTTCATTATTGCATACTTCTGCTCTTTTGTGGGTCAAATCAGATTTTTCCAGATAATTGCCTCATATGGCTATATACCCCCATTAAAAGAAAAAACTAAGAAAGAGATGTAAAACAACACGACGGAAGAAAAAATATAGACAATTTTTCCATTTTAAAATTTGTACTTAACTAACTCAATCTTAACACTTCTTTTACAGTCAGTATGTTCTTTTCTGCTCTCTGCATGATTGCTTTCAAATCATTAGTGTCCCTTCCATGTTGTGGACTGAGGGTCTCTCAACTGTTTCACATCAGAAAAGCAAATGCTCTTTTTAAAAATGTTATGGTTCATGCTTTCAGATATTTTCCTTCCTGAACAAGGAATGGATTATTTGCCAGAGAGCCTGACTTAGCTTCACAGAGGAACAGATTCAAAATGGGAGAAAATATTTGTAATATATCTGATTAAAGGGCCTTGTATCCAGAATATATAAAGAACTCTCACAACTCAACAATAAAACAATAACATTAAAAAATGTGCAAATGGAGCGGATGTAGCTCAGTGGTTGAGCACCTGCTTCCCACATACAAGGTCTTGGATTCAATCCCCAGTGCCTCCTTAAAAAAATAAATGTGCAAAGAATTTGAATAGGCATTACTCTAAAGAAGATATACAGATGTCCAATAATCACATGAAAAGAAGCTGAGCATCACTAGTCATTAGGGAAATGTAAATCAAGATCATATTGACATAATACTTCATAGTCATTAGGATGACTAAAATATAAAAGACAAACAGTATTCAATGTTGAAGAGGATGTGGAAATATTGGAACTCTCATACACTGCTGGTGGGAATGTAAAATGGTTTGGCCACTTTGGAAAACAGTTTTTTGTACTTCCTCAAAATGCTAAACATAGTTACCATATGACTTGGCAATTCTACTCCTAGGTATGAGAAATGAAAACTTAAGCCCAAAAACTTGTACAAGATTATATTTTTATTGCTGAGTTGTAAGAGTTCTTTATATAATTTGAATACAAGTCCCATGTCAGATATATGATTTACAAATATTTTCTCCCATTCCGTAGGTTGTCTTTTTCATTTTCTTGAAGTTGTCCTTTGATGCACAAAAGTTTTTTAATTTTGATAAAGTCCAATTTATTTTTTCTTTTGACACTTGTGCTTTTGGTTATGTATGCTTTCTTAAAAAAAAAAAAAGATTTATTGAAGTATATCATTCATACATGAACATACGTAAACAATAAGTGTTCAATAAACATTGTAAACTTACAAAACAAACATGCATAACATCATACAGGGCTCCCACACATCACCCCACCACAAATACTTTGCATTGTTGTGAAACATTTGTTAACAAATTATGAAAGAGCATCATCAAAGTATTACTACTAACTATAGTCTGTATCTTACACCCCTATACCTTTATTTTTAAGGGTTTATTTATTTATTTATTTACTTACTTACTTACTTTTATCCATTTTTACACTCCCCCCCCCTCATTTTTGCTGTTTCTGTGTCCATTCACTGGGCAACTCTCTGTGTCTGTTTCCTGCCCTCTCTTCTCATCTTTCTCCTCCCTGTCTTCATAGGGATTCGATCCTCAGAAACTCCGATGTGGGAGAGAGGCGTCCCACCGCCCACACCACCTTAGTTCCTGGTTTTTCAGCGCATCTTGTCTTGGCTCTCCCCTGCGTCACTCTCCCATTACGTCATCATCTTGCTGCGTGGCTCACAGGGCCTGACAGCACACCTGCGCACGGGGCCTGGTGTATGCTTTTGAAGTGCTAAAAATCTTTGTTTTTTTTTTTTTTTTTAAATTGTCGACCAGTTGGTTGTTGTAATATGCAAGAGGAAATGAATTAAAAACAACAAAAAAATAGAAATAACAAAAAAAAAATTTAAAAATATGTACAAGGAACCAACTGTGAGTAATTGAATAGTTAGTGTACTTTTATTAGCAAAGAACAACAATCCCACAGAACTCTGAGGTTCAGTGTATTAATGCTTTTCCTTATTCATCTTTGTATCCCCATCACCACCACAACTGCCTTTAGCATTGTGTTGTGCATATAATAGTGCATACAAATATTTGTTAACTAAGTATGAATGAAAGTTTATCTTTGTTAAAGAACTAAACTGTATTATGTTCATGCTTTGAAAAGATGGATCTGGATTCAAATCTCAGCTCTGCTGACTAGCTGTATGGCCTTTCCTAACACTTAACCTCTTGGAACCTCAGTTTCCACATCTGTAAAAGAGGAAGAATAATGTCTATCTTGGAAGAGTGTTGGAAGTTTTGCACATAAAACTTGGTACATGTAGAAGTTCTACAAATGGCAGTTACTCTTTATTTCACTTAAGTGATCCATATTTCATTTTCTTATTTTAGTGAAATGTGAAAGATGCCTGTTTTTAGCCATCTTACTAGTATGCGTAAACATTAAGGACATAGCAGACTCAGTTCTTCCCTGCTTCCTTTGATCAACAAAATAGTGTGTTTTCCAGAACCTCAGAAGAACCTTCCTTGGCCCCGGATCATCTCTATTTTTGTGAAATTCATGTTGAAGTAACTTTGAGAGTATAGGCTAGTTGTACTTTCTAATAAAGTAGCTGTTAGAAACATGTAGTTATTTAAATTAAAGTTAATAAAAATAAAAATTCAAAATTCATTCCTCAATTGCACTGGCTACATTTCAAGTGCTCAGTAGACTTATGTGACTAGTGGTTACCATATTGAACAATGCAAATACAGAACGTTTTCATCATTACAGAAAGTTCTATTGGACAGTTCTGAAAAGAAATGTTGGGGAAATTTTATGTGACTTTCTATTCAACTGCAGAACCAGTGAGACAAGGCTTTTGTATATACTCAGCTAAGCAGCCCCTTCTCCTCTCAGTCCCTTTAGGGGATACTTGGCTCAAGATCCTTGAGTGCTTTAGAGTCTTGGGAAGCAAAGAGTTTATAACTCAGAATATTTTTATTCTTTGTTATTGTTGTTATTTCAGAAATTCCAGTTTCCTCTCTGCTGATGTGCCATTGTAAAAGTTTGGTCATTAGAGAGACGAGTAGGGGGCCCTATGGGACAGACATGGTTGACTGAATATCGTAGTGACCTGAGGAGAGAGGCAGGATGCTTCCCCAAATCCTTAATTTTCTGCAAGATATTGAGTGCCAGGAAAAGGGACCCATACATTCCAAACAGATACTGAGTGTTCTGGACAGTTTTTTTTTTTCCAGTTACCGGAATTAAGATAATGTTTTGAGAGGTCTGAGTGGAGTTTTTGAAGATAGTTTAACAAAGAACACTCTGAACATTCCTCTGTGTTTGTGACCCCATTAATGTGACCTCTGTGGATTTCTCCCTGGTGACTTCAGATATATTCTAATTAGATTGTAATAAACCTAAATTCTTCTCTTTGACTTAAAAAAAAATAAAGGAGGAGAATTAAATTCCTTTTGTTGCCAGGATTGCTGTATGTCTACTTCTTCCTTTTTCTTATCCTCCAGCTCTTCTGAAATCTTGCTTCCTGTGAGCTATTCTTATGAATTTATAAGTGCCTTCCCTGGCTATGGGACACATCTCAGATGGACTCTTAAGATAGTTTTTTTTTTGACTTGCTTCTTCATGAAAATGTGCATTATGTTGGGCTATGGATATGCCTCAGGTCAACATTGTTTCCTATCTGCTCTTTAAATAAGTGCTGACTTTGCCAGTTCAGGTGGATGAGACAACAGTCATTCCTAAGGTGGGAAGAAGTGATTAATTTTCAACTGTTGTAGCATTTCAAAACATTAGACTCTAATAGATATTCTTTGGGAAAGGGGTCTGTGGTTAAGTCAATTTTCAAAAATATGGGTTAAGAACAACTAAACCGATTTCTTTCCTGGATGAGGCTCAGGGGCTTTAATATGTTGATGGATATTGTGGTTTTCTAAGAGGCAGGTATAGTAAGTAGTTCCCACAGAACCCTTTTTTTGGCCGACAATCCTTGAAGACAGCTGTCTGCAGGACACCCATTTGGGAATTACTGGACTGAAGGATGGTGTTCTGAGAAATGAGAAAACACCCATTGTGAGAGAGTGCAAATGGAACAATTTTGTAAATACTTCTGCTTTTTGTTTCTCAGTTAGTGATTATTTTTAACCCAAGCAGCAGTCATTTAAACTCTCATAAATTTACTGGCATTTATCAGATAAAAGAGCCCAAAGCATTGCAGGATTAGGAACATCATGTGGCTTGAAGAAAAGGTAAAAATTGCTCTCTAATTCTTTTTTAAAGGAAACTTTTAGTGAAGTTGCTGATTCATTTCTTTCTGGTAGAGTTAGGGCCTGCTAAATATATATTTCTGCTTTAAGATAGAGTCACATTCTAAAAAATAAACAATTTATAGGCAATTCTTGTATATTGAGTATCCATTAATGGCTTTTAGAAAACATCTAAAACTCTGGGGACAAATTATATATGCATCTTGCTTCTATTAATACTTTTCTTTGCAGATAGGAACTTCTATTTACCTTGGCCTAATGTTAGCAAGGACAGTGTTGTAACAACAACAATAATAGCAAATCTTAAATGCTTACTATGTGCCAGGCACTATTCTAAGTACTGTGCATGTATTAGCTTATTTAATCCTTACAAAAATGCAATGTGGTAGCCATTGTTTTTACTTCAACTTTATAAATGGGAAAATACTGTAGGCATTCTATAAGAGTGATGGCTAGAATTAATTATTGAATATAGGGTTATGTTTGTCAAATACCAGTGAATAACACAGCAGGTTTTGTGGTACAGATATTCTTTAATTTTGAGGTAGTGTTAACTTTCACAAAATCCTAGGTAGTATATGGGATATAACTGGTTTTGCAATTTGTCCTCTTTAGCATATCTATCATACTACCTACAGCTACTCGTTTTGAATTTTTAGATGTCAGTCAATGTTGAAAAAATGGAATTTATTTTTGTATTTATTAAACAGCCTTTTCTTGGACTGGTTTCTGCATTTAATGCTAGGGATGCAAAGATGATTGAGCCAAAGCCTTAGTCCTTATGGCAATGTCATCAAATGAAGAAGGGATAATAATCTTCTAAACAATCATCATTTCTTAAGCTGTGACAGGGAAAGTGGTTTCTTGCGTCTAATTAAAAAGAGTCAAAGAGAAAAAGTATGTGGGCTGCATAGGGACAGGAAGCCGGAGAGAAGCCATAGCTGTCTGATGACATTTGAGTTGTTCCACAGCCTGGTTGGCTTGAATTCAAGAGCAGTCAGCCTGTGGGTTGTATCATAATGCCACTCTTGAATTTGAGCTTCTGACAGCTAGCGGCTGATTTATAGGTGGGGTTGGGAGGTGGGGAGAGGGAGGCTAACAGGAGGAGAGAATGAGAATTGTGAAGGGAGTGATGGCATGCCCCTTTGATGATCTCCTTAAATGCCCTCTCCAGGACGGAGTCAGTTGTACGTTTTGTGATGTAAATGAAGAGAGGAAAGCCAGGCTTGCAAAGAGAGTTACCTTGTGATGAAAAAAGAGAAAGGCTAGTAGTGTGCTTGGTCATGATGGGACTACTTTGACACTGGGGATTTGGGTTATTGGTACCAGACCAGGACTTTGCTTACCCATGGTGGGCCCTGGCCACTAAGCCTGTGCTTCCTTGGTTGAATCAGTGTCAAAGGATAAAAGATGGGGGTGAAGGTATGGGGAGAATCTCCCTGGGAAATTTTGTACCAGGTATTTTAAATTGTTAGACCAGGGCCCTGAGCTTTTAGAGAGCAACCCCGGCCCTTACTGTAACCTGGAAGTATGTCCTGCCACACCCCCCCCTCGCCCCCTCACCACTTCCCCTTTGGTGTGCTGTAGTAATTAAATAGTCATTCATCTGGTGGGTTGTGAGATTTGACATTACTCTCTAGATGAAATGATACTCTGGAAGGAACTTTGGGAGTTTTTTTTTTTTTTTTTCATTTGTGCCAGTCCTTAACTAAGAAAGTCTCACCAGAGCCCTGTGAGATGTGTGCTACTATTCCCACTTTACAGGTAAGGAAACTGATGCTGAGAGAGGCTGTGACTTGTAAGCCAGGACTCAAACTGGGAAGTCTCATGTTGAAAGGCAGTTAAAGCTTCTGTCTTGGGCAGGAATTTAGTTAAATCATCTTGGAAAGCTGGAGATTAAAATAAAAATCATCTAGTTCGGGTGACTGGGAGGTGGTGGTGAGAAGCAACCCAGGGACCTAAGGATTTTACTTGCATGGTTTTATGGTGAGGTCAGGAGACCTGACATGAATGAAATGTGAGACAATTATATAGTGCCAAACAGTGGGGACTGGAATGACTCAAGATGAAAACAGTAATCCCGCACCTGCCTCTGTCCTCTCCCTGTGATTCAGTGAATCTCCACATTCCCTATCTGTGATTTCCTATCAGGATGTAAACTCCAGGTTTTTGTCTCTTTTGTTTACTCCTGTATCCCCAGTGCCTGGCACATGAAACGTACTCAGTATTTATTGAATGCGTGAATAAATGAATGAATAAATCTCATATGACTAAAAGTTCTGGCTTTCTAGGAAACAACACGGGAGTTTATCCTGTGACGACAGCAGTAAGAGGCTCTCCAATTCTCATATAGAAGGAAGCTTTCAGAACTAACTGCATTATTACTCAGATGGCGACTTCTTTTTCATTTTAAAGAAACATCAAAATACTGATTAGCCTTGTATACTTGCCCTGGATCTTAAATAGAAATTATTGACATATGATAGGAAAATTGTTAAATGATTAGACTGTGAAATAAGGTAACAAAAAAAAAGGTGAGTTTTATATACTGCTACAGCCACAGATCTTGCTAAAACCTCAGTTGTACCCCTCAGGGATGTTTTTTAACGATCATATATAGAGCTTTCATTATGTGTCAGGAGCTGTTCTATGTGCTTTACAAATTAACATTTACTCCTCCTAACAACCTTGCTGAGTAGGTGCTATTATTATCCCCATTTTATAGATGAGGAAACTGAGATGTAGAGAGATTGCCTCAAGTCACTTACTAGTAAGTGACAGAGTCAAATTCAGACCTAAGTAGGCTGGTTCCAGAGAATGTATTCTAACTTTTATACTCTAGTGGCTTTGATATCACACAGTCCTCTGAGAAATCTTAAGCAAAGGCGAGCCTATCTTTGAAGTAAAAGGGAAAAAAAGACTCTTTTCGGCCTCTATTTTCTCTGTCTGAAATGCCACGCTCTGTGCTCTGGCCCTCTTGGAAAAATTCAGCCATTTAAAAAATCTTCATCTCAACTCTGGGTAAAGCTGGCCGGATTCATACTTAATGTTAACAGTGATGGGATTTGAAGTGATTTCAGACTTTTTCCTTATTTGATTTTCTAGTTTTTCTATAATGATGCCATATTTCTTGTATAATTTATTTGAAATTTAACATTTCAAATTCAAAGAAAAATGACTCAGCCCAGGAGGGACTTAAGCACTCTCCATCATAGAGTTGACCACTCTTTTCTCTGGTCCCCATTGAACTCTGTACAAACTTCTGGCCTGGTGCCTCCAATGTAATGACACTGTTGTTTCCATGTCTCCCCTGTAATTATTTTCCTTTTTGTATTGTGGCAAAATATACATAACTTAAAATTTAACATTTTAACAATTTTTAAATGTATGTGTCAGTGGCACCAAGTACATTCACAATGACGTGTTACCTTCACTACTAATTTCTAGAATTTTTCAGGAACACCTCCTCCCCAGTCCTCCCAGCCCCTGGTTACCTCTATTCTACTTTCTGTTTCTATTAATTTGCTTATTATAGATACCATATATAAGTGGAATCAATAACATTTGTCCTTTTGTGTCTGGTTTATTTCACCTAGCATAATATTTTCAAGGTTCAACCATGTTGTAGCATGTATCATATATCAGAACTTCATTCCTTTTTATTGCTGAATAATATTCCCCCCTGTTGTCTGGTGTGGACATTTGGATTGTTTTCACTTTAAACTATTGTGAAGAATGCTGCTGTAAACTTTGGTGTGCAGGTATCTGTTTGAGTTGTCCCTACTCTTTTTTTTTTTTTTTTTTTTTTACCGGGAGGTACCGGGGATCGAACCCCGATCTCTCCACATGGTAGACGGACGCCGAACCTCTTGAGCCACATCCGTTTCCCTAGTTGTCCCTACTCTTAATCCTTTGGGGTATATACCTAGGAGTGGAATTGCTGGATCATATGGTAATTCTATGTTTAACATTTTCAGGAACTGCCAAACTGTTTTCCACAGCAGCTGCATCATTTACATTCCTACCACCAGTGCATGAAGGTTCCAATTTCTCCACATCCTCATGAACACTTATATTCTATTTTTTGAATAATAACTGTCCTAATGGGTGTGACCTGATATCTCATTGTGGTTTTGATTTGCTTTTCCCTAATGGCTAATGATGTTGAGCATCTTTTCATGTGCTTTTTGGCCATTTATGTCTTCTTTGGAGAATTGTCTATTCAAATCCCTTGCCCATTTTTAAATGGGGTTGTTGTCTTTTTGTTGTTCAGTTGTAAGAGTTCTTATGTATTCTGGATATTAATCCCTTATCAGATATATAATTTGTAAGTTTTCTCCCATTCCATTTTTGTTTAAAGTAATTATTGATGTGGAAGGATTTACTTATGCTTTTTAGATTTTTTTCCTGTATCTCATGTTTTTTGCTACTCAATTGTTCCTTTACTACCTCTTTTTTGTATTTAATTGATTTTTTATGGTATACCATTTTAATTCCCTTCCTCTTTCCTTTTATGTGTATTTTTTAGTTATTTTCTTAGTGGTTACCTTGAGGATTCAATTAGCATTTTAAACTTTTAGCAGCCTAATTTGAATACTATCAACTTAGTTTCAATAGCATACAAACACTGTGTTCTTATACATTTCCATCCCTCCCTCTTTATATTGTTATTGTGTCAGATTATGTCATTATACATTGAGTGGCCATTAACATAGATATATAATTATTGTTTAATGCATTTTACTTTTAAATCACAAAGAAAAAAAGAATTTAAAAACCGAAGTACAGTGATGCTGGCTTTTATAAAAACCAAAGTACAGTGATGCTGGCTTTTATATTTACCTGTGTAATTACCTTTACTAGTGTACTTTATTTCTTTTTGCGGCTTTGAGGTATTGTTTTGTGTCCTTTCAGTTCAGTCTAATGGACGCCTCTTAGCATTTTTTGTCTAGGGCAGGTCTACTGATAATGAACTCTCTCAGCTTATGCTTATCTGGAAATGTCTTTTTTTCTCCTTCATTCTGGAAGGATAGTTTGCCAGATGTAGAATTCTTGGTTAAAGTTTTTATCCTTTCAGGACACTAAATATGTTATCTAACTGCCTTCTGACCAACATGGTTTCTGATGACAAATGAGCTGTTAATCTTATTGAGGATTGCTTGTAAATGATAAATTGCTTCTCTTTTTTCTTCCACTTTTTCATTTAATTAAAAAAAAATGTTTTAATTAGAGAAATTGTGGGTTTACCAAAAAAATCATGTAAAACATACAGTGTTCCCATATATCCCATTCCCCTATTATTAACACTTTGCATTAGTGTGGTACCTTTGTTACAGTTGAGGAAAGAATATTATAATTGTACTATTAACTATAGTCAATAGTTTACATTAGGGTGTTGTAGCAGTTTGATATTATTTATGAATTCCAACAATAGATATTGGATTATGTTTGTAAACTGGTCTGTCTGTACCTGGGCATGATTAAATTATGATTAGGCTTTGATTAGGTCACATCAGTAGGACATTGAGTCTCTGCCCCCTTGGTGGGTGGGGTCTCACAGAGAAAAGTATATGGCTGAGAAGAGAGTTGGAGTTTTAATGCTGGAGCCCCAGGAAGTAAGCACCCAGAGTTGCAGAGCAGCTGAGCCTGGAGAGAAATTGAGCCACAGGGAGAGAGGAGCCCAAGAAGCCTGAACTCTTCTTGGCAGACATCAGCAGCCATCTTGCCCCAACACTTGGCAGCAGACTTTGGTGAGGGAAGTAACTTATGTTTTATGCCTGGTAACTGTAAACTTCTACCCCAAATAAATACCCTTTATAAAAACCAACAGATTTCTGGTATTTTTCCATCAACACCCCTTTGGCTGACTAATACAGGTGTATTTCCGCCCCCAATTATACCACCCTAGTAGTAACACCTGGCATTAGGGTGGTGTATTTGTTATAATTTATGAAAGAATGTTTTTATAGTTGTACTGTTCACTATAGTCAATCATGTACAATAGGGTTCACTTTGTTGAACAGTTCTATGATTTATCTTTTAATTTCTATTCTAGTAACATACATTTGACCTAAAATTTCTCCTTTTAACCACATTAACATATATAATTCAGTGGCTGTTAGTTACATTCAAAATATTGTGCTACCATCACCACCATCCATTTCCAATATTTTATCCAAATATTCAATCCAAATAGAAATATTTTACAAATTAAGCATTAACTTCCCATTCCCTACCCCCAAACCAGCCTGTTGTAACCTACATTCTAGATTGTAACTCTTTGAGTTTGCTTATTCTAATTATTTCATATAAGTGAGACCATACAATATTTGTCCTTTTGTGTCTGGCTTATTTCACTCAACATAATGTTTTCATGGTTCACCCATGTTGTCACATGAACCAGAACTTTGTTCTTTTTTTATGCTGAATAATATTCCATTGTATAAATATACCACAGTTGTCTATCCATTTATTGGTTGATGGACACTTTGGTTGCTTCCATCTTTTGGCAATTGTGACTAATGCTGCTATGATCATCAGTGTGCAGATATCTTTTTGAGTCCCTGCTTTCCATTCTTTTGGGTATATACCTAGTAGAGGGATTGCTGGGTCATATGGTAATTCTATACTTAGCTTTCTAAGGAACTGCCAAACTGCCTTCCACAGAGACTGCTCCATTTTACATTGCTACCAGCAATGAATGAGTGCTCCTATTTCACCACATCTTCTCCAACACTTGTAATTTTATGTTTTATTAATAGTAGCCATTTTAGTTATTATGAAATGGTATCTTATTGTGGTTTTTATTTGCATTTCCCAAATAGCTAGTGATGCTGAACATCTTTTCATGTGCTTTTTTAGCCATTTGTATATCCTCTTTGGAGAAATGTCTTCAAGTCCTTAGCTCATTTTTTAAAATTGGGTGTTTTGTCTTTTTATTGTTAAATTATAGGATTTCTTTATATATTCTGGATATTAAATCTTTGTTCCATGTGTGGTTTCCAAATATTTTCTCTCATTGTGTAGGTTGTCTTTTCACTCTCATGAATAAGTCCTTTGATGCACAAAAGTTTTTAATTTTGATGGAGTCCCATTTATGTATTTTTTTCATTTGTTGCTTATGCTTTGGTTATAAAGTCTAAGAAACCATTGCCTAACACAAGATTCTGAAGATGCTTCCCTACATTTTCTTCTAGGAGTTTGATATTTTGGCTCTTAGATTTAGGTCTTTGATCCATTTTGAGTTAATTTTTGTATATGGTGTGAAAGAGGTGTCCTCCTTCACTCTTTTGCATATGTATATCCAGTTCTCCCAGCATTATTTTTTTTTTTTTAAGGAGGTACTGGGGATTGACAGGGCCTTGTACATGGGAAGCAGGTGCTCAACCACTGAGCCACATCTACTCTCCAATGTAAGTTGTTTTTTTCGTCTATTTTATTTTTTTGTTTTGTTTTTAGGAGGCACCAGGGATCAAACCCAGGACCTCAGACATGGGAAGCAGGTACTCAACCACTTGAGCTACATCTGCTCCCCAGCACCATTTTCTGTAGAGACCATTCTTTTCCAATTTGAGTGGTCTTGACGGCCTTGACAAAAATCATTTAGGGAATTCCAGGAAGATGGAGAATTAGAGAGGCACAGGACTCACTTCTCTTTCAGAAAAATAGCTAAAGGGCAGGAAGAAACTGTTCTGAAAACTGTTCCAGGGCTTCAGACACCAGGGGAATGCTGGGCATCACCAAGAACAGAGGGGGCAAAGAAAAGCACACTCGGCAGGGAAAATCCATGAGTAAAGCTGAAGTCGCATCTGCTGGTGCCCATCTCCTCACCCTTGGAGCAGACAGCAGTGGGTTCTCCAGCTCCTGACTTGTGGCTACAGACAAAGGGGGTTGCAGCCGTCTACCTCCTCAGGAAAGGGGAGAGGGAGGGACTCACCCTATGGCCAATCCAGCTTTTGGCCAGTAAACTTGGTCTACTGCATTCCAAGGGCTGTGCCCTTCCAGGCTCATTGGGGCCATGGCATAGTTCTTCTGGGGAACTGGCAGGGAACTAATGAGAACCTGCCTTCTCAAACACCCTCCCTACTGACCCTGGACTAGTTGCTGAGTGAAAATGTAATTCCTCCCTGGGAAAAAGGAGGGTGCATCCAGCTGAAGGCTTCTGAGCAAGTTTGATTTATGAGGCTTCACTATGAATAGCCCAACCTGAGGGAATTCTTTGGAACATGATTCTACACAGTCTGCCCGGGAAGGGTTCCAGTGAACACATACCCCTTGTGTCCAAGCAGAGATGTCTGCTGAAGATCACTATCTACTGGCAGACCAGGAAAGTACATGCAAAAAGGAAAAAGTAAATAGGTAAAAGAGGCTCTTGGGTGCCATTACTGGCCCCCTCACCAAGACCTCTAGAAACTGGTCTACACCCCATTACTGGGTCCGTGGCCCTGGTTTGAAGATATGGCTAAGGGACAAAACAAAGCTCCAAATGAGACACAGGATTTGAAACAATTAATCAATGGTGTTCATACAAATCTCCTAAATCAAATCATGGAGTTGAAGGACAATATGGCTAAAGACATAAAAGATATTAAGAAGACACTGGGGGGAAGCGGCTGTGGCTCAATCAGTAGGGCTCCCGTTTACCATATGGGAGGCCCCGGGTTCGGTTCCTGGGGCCTCCTGGTGAGGGCAGGCCTGCCCGCACGGCGTGGTTGGCTGACCCAGCGAGCGCAAGCAGCAAGGGGGGGATAAATGAATAAATAAATAAAATATCTTAAAAAAAAAAAAAAAAAAAGACACTGGGTGGTTTGAAAGGGAAAGTCTAAGGTCATGTATATTACTAGAAGGAAAGCTAAAAACTGTAACTTGTATAAGATAGTAAAATGTCATGTAGTACATGAATATGGGTAATATTGCATATATGAGTGTTTTTACAAAATATAAGTGCAAATACACTAGAGATAAGGAAAAAGAATAGCAGCTATATATGGCAAAGAAAGCATAGAGAAATTGAGAGGTGATGAGTTTTGTGTTTTTTGTTTATTATAATTATTGAAATAATGAAAGTGCTCTAAGAATGATTGAATTGATGGATGCACAAATATGTGATTACACCGAATACCATTGATTGTATACTTTGAATGGATTTATGCTTTATTAATATGTATCAATAAAATTGATTTGTTAAAAAAAATGACACTGGTGAACATAGAGAAGAATTTGAAAGCTTAAATAGAAAAATAACAGAGCTTTTGGAAATGAAAGACACAATGGGTGAGATTAAAAATATGCTACATGCATATAACAGCAGACTTGAAATCAGAAGAAAGAATCAGTGAAGTAGAAGACAAAACTGCTGAAATTGAAGACAGAAAAGAATGGGAAAAATTGAGCAGGGACTCAGGGAGTTGAATGATAGTAAGAAGTGCAACAATATGCATGTCATAAGAGTTCCAGAAGGAGAAGAGAAGGGAAAAGGAGCAGAAAGAGTATATGTGGAAATAATGGTCAAAAATTTCCCAACTCTAATGAAAGACATGAAGCACAGCAGACACTAATCAGAATAAATCCAAATAGACCTACTTCAATACACATACTATTCAGAATGTCAAATGCCAAAGATAAAGAGGAAATTCTGAAAGCAGCAAGGGAAAAGTGAAACATCACATACAAGTAATGCCCAGTAAGACTTTGTGCAGATTTCTCATCAGAAACAATGGAGGTGAGAAGACAGAGGTACGATGTAATTAAGAGATTGAAAGAGGAAAAACTGCCAGCCAAGAATTCTTTATCCAGCAAAATTGTCCTTCAAGTATGAAGATGAGTGTAAAATATTCACAGATAAACAGAAACTAAGAGAGTTTGTAAACAAGAATCTGGCTCTGTGGAATACACTAAAGGAAGTTCTACAGCCTGAAAGGAAAAGACAGGAGAGAGAGGCTTGGAGGAGAGTGTAAACATGAAGACTATCAGCAAGAGTAACCAAAAAGGTAAAAAGACAGACAAAACAAGTTATGACATATGCAAGCCAAAGGATAAAATGGGTGAAGTAGGCAATACCTTTACAGTAATAACATTGAATGTTAATGGATTAAACTCCCCAATAAAAGGACACAAGTTTAGAGAATGGATTAAAGAAACATGAGCCATCCATGTGCTATCTGCAAGAGGCTCACCTTAGACGCAAGAATACAAATAATCTAAAAGTGAAAGATTGGAAAAAGATATTTCCCACAAACAGTAACCAAAAAAGAGCAGGGGTAGCTATACTAATATCAGACAAAACAGACTTTAAATGCAAAAAAATTTATAAGAGATAAGAAGGCCATCTTATACTAATAAAAAGGACAACCTGCCAGGAAGGAGTGACAGTCATAATTATCTATGTCACCTAACCGTGGTGCCCCAAAATACATGAAGCAAAGTCTGGCAAAACTGAGAAGTAGATGTCTCTACAATAATCGTTGGAGACTTCAACACACCACTCATGTCAATAGATAGAATAAATAGAAGATCAACAAGAAAACAGAGATCTCGAACAATTTGATAAATGAGCTAGACCTAACACATATACAGAACATTGCACCCCAAATCAGCAGGCTATACATTCTTCTCAGTTGCTCATGGATCTTTTTCCAGGATAGACCACAGATTGGGTCACAAAACAGGTCTTAGTAAATATAAAAAGACTGAAATTATGCATAGCACCTTCTCTGATCATGATGGAATGAAGCTGGGAATAATAATAGGTGGGAAAGGGGAAAAGTCACAAAAATATGGAAGTTAAACAACATACTCCTAAACAATCAGTCAAAGAAGAAGTTGCAAGAGAAATTAGTGAATATCTCAAGATGAATGCAAACGAGAACACAATTTATCAAAATTTACGGGATACAACAAAAGCAGTGCTAAGAGGGAAAATTATAGCCCTAAGACATATAGTAAAAAAGAAGAAGCTAAAAATCAGAGTCCTAAGTAAACACCTGGAGGAACTGGGAAAAAATTTGCCAGGCCTGTCCTTCCTGCCTTTTCCTGCCTTGCAGATTCCTTTAAGACTCAGCTTAGAAATCACCTCTTCAAGTGAAGCCTTTCCTATGTCCTTACTAAGCACAATTAGTTTAGATGCTCCTCCCTGTCCTTTAGCACTTTGTTCATTATAACACAGTGGCTCTCTACTTTTACTGCAATCCACAGTACAATAACAAATGCATTCTATGCTAAGATGTAGTAAAAAGACACTCTCACTGAGTAGGCGTTTTCCTACTCAGTATTTTTTTGGGAGCATGGAAAAGCACATTTACTCTAAATTCCTCAACTCATGTCTGTCATGATTCCTGAAACATCCTCCATTAGAGACAGAGTTAGCACATAGTCTCTAGTATACTCCAGGAAAATGCAAATACGGTGTCATTTGTAATGATTAAATTCATGTGTCAGCTTGGCTATGTTATGGTGTCCAGTTGTTTGGTCAAGCAAGCACTGGCCTGATTATTACTGTGAGGATATTTTGTGGATTTAAATCATCAGCAAGTTGATTGCATCTATGGTTGATTACATACATGATCAATAAAAGAAGTTGCCTTCAGCAATGAGTGACATCTCATCTAATTGCTGAAGGCCTTAAGGGGAGAATTGATAATTTCAGGTGTCAAAAAGATGAATTTCTATCTCTGCTTCAGCCAGCCAGCTTTTCTTGGGAAATTCATCAAAACCTTCATCAGAGTTCCCAGTTTGTGGCCTGCCCTATGGAATTCAGACTTGCCAGTCCTTATAGTGGTGTGAGGCAGTTCCTATGATAAATCTAGTAATATTACATTATATATAATATTATAAATAAGTATATAAATATATATATGTGTCCTAGTGGTTCTTTTTCCCTGGAGAACCCTGGCTGTTACATCATTGAATCATTATCACCTATTAGTAGCCATTCAAGCCCTGGCAAGGCTCACTGGATCAGAGGACAGGACTTGCCAGGCAGGTGATTCACTGGGAAGAGTGGGGAGTGGGGTGAAAAGTTCTGTGTCCTAAACATAGTTTTACACTAACTGATGAAGTGCTTTTGAGCAACTCACTTTGCTCTGCTTTAAAAAAGAGAGTGTCTTACTAGATGGCCTCTAAGGTCTGTTACAGTTCAAACAATCTATAGAATGGGCTATGAGAAAAATAAATGGGTCCTGCTTGGGTGGGGGAGAGGAGCACAGGCTCATGGAGGCACTATCTGGGAAGGAGACTGCGATGGTTTGAAGCTATCTGGACCCCAGAAAAATCATGTTCTTAAAGCTAATCCATTCCTGTGGGTGTAAAACTATTGTAAGACCTTTTGATTAAGTTACTTCAGTTAAGGCATGGCCCAGGGTGGGTCTTAATCCTCTTAATGGAGTTCTCTATAAACGGGATGAATACAGAGAAAAGAGAAAGCCAGGGAATCCAGAAGGTGAAAGCGATAAAACCCAGAAGAGAAGGGAGAAACCAGTGGACACCGCCATGTGCCTTGCCGTGTGACAGAGGAGTCCAGGACCGCAGGCAGCTGGTCTTTGAGGAGAAAGTATCACCTGATGATGCCTTGATTTGGACATTTTCACAGCCTCAGAACTGTAAGCTTGTAAGCTAATAGATCCCCACTGTAAAAGCCAACCCATTTATGGTATTGGATTTTGACAGCCTAGCAGACTGAAATAGAAACTTTTGCAATTGGGAAGGGATGAGTGTGCCCACTGCTTATTGAAGTAAAGAGAAGTGGTGAGAGAGGATATAGGGTGAAGGAATGCTATCTTGTTAGCTGACTATTTTGCCTAGGGCCTGCCCTGGACTAATCCCTCAGTGGAATGGGATCTAATGAAACTGTTCTCAGTTTTGAACCATAACTCAAATTTTTAGAAATGACTTCGGACTTTGCTATTACAAGGGATCATCGCTAAGCCCTGTAGGAGCTAGGATTCTGGATGATTGAATTTACATCAGTTTTCCCAGGGAGCTTCAGCATAGCTCCTGTAAGTGGAGCCCTGCACTGAAGCTCTCACATGAAAGCCTTATTTTTGAAGGGGAAAAACTTGGTCTTTGCAGAAGAAAGTGTACTATAGGGAGAAGCACCAGCCAGAAGTTCCTTTCCTTCCATATCTATTGGGCACCTTCTGGGGTCCTTGCCCTCAAGAAGCTCAATGGAGGGAACAAGAGGCATATAAAAATGAAAACTTATTCCACGGAAATGTCAGAAATGCTGTAACAGAAGCAAGAACAAAATGCTCAGGGGATAGAGGAGGAAGGTCTTCAGGGTGGTTGTGAAAACTTAATGAATAAGGGAAAAAACTTTATTTGGTCAGGCATTTAAAAATACTTTGTCCACTGGGAAAGTCTAGACAAGGGGTACTAAATGCAGATGCAGTTAACTTCAGCTTCCCTTTATGGCACATTTCTTCACTGTGCTCACTTCCTCACCTCCTGTTTATGCCTGGACCCCACTCCAGTTACTCTGTCAACCTCACTCCTCCACTGAAATCGCTCTCATCTGCTTCAGTATCAGTTCCTCAGAAGCCTTCCCTGACCATCCTATTCAAAATGGCACATCTTTTTCTACTCCCTTGCCCTGATTTTTTTTATTCTTAGCTTATGGCACTCCTTGGCATTGTGTTTATGAATGGCAAGTGATATTCATCTATTCTTCAACTAATATTGAGCTCCCTCGTGTGACAGGCACTACTCCAGACTCTGCAGACAAGTGGACAAGACAAAGTACTTGACTGCATGGGGCTTATGTTCTAGTGTGGAGAGGCAGACCAAAGCCAATTAAATAAGTAAGATAATTTCTGGTTGTGGTAAATTTGTGGGAAAAAAAATAAAATAGAGCAATTGGGTAGAGTGACAGGTTGCTTGGGGAGAGCCATTTTAGATTGGGCAGTCAGAGAAGGCTTCTCTGTGGAGGTAAAAGTTGGACTGAGACTTGAATGGTGAGAAAAGAACAGCATTAGGAAGTTGTTTCAGGCAGAGGAAACAGTGCAGGGGACCTGAGGTAGGAGCAACATTGACTGCTTACCTCATTGTATTGAAATTGTTTTCATATGTGCCCTCCTAACCTGGATCGTGAGCGCCTCAAGAACAAGGACAGTGTCTTATTGATCATGACTGCCCTGGTCTAGCACAGCCCCTGGCACAGAATGGGTGCTCAGAAGATGCATGTTGTATCCATGGACATATGTTCCTTTAGCTGTAAGTCTACCTTATTGTTTAGGATGCAACTTGTTTTTCTCCAGCTCTTCCCCATGGTGTGAAATACTTAGTTAAATGTATTCCTTGGGATTCTGCTGCTGCAAGTGAGGGGCAGCTAACAGCTTAAGTAACAATGTAGAAATTAGTTGACTCATGTAAACAGACCATAGAAAGGAAGGAGGTAGAGAGGGCCTCAGGGACACGTGGATCCATCAACCTGTACCACCCTCTTTCTATTTATCCACCACTCATTTTGGCCCCTGTCCGTGGGTTGGCCCCATTCTCTGAGTACCTCCATGTGCCTCTACACAGAGAGGAGAGGCTCCTGGCCAATCTGGGGATATAGTCTTACAGATCGCAGTCCAAAGGAAGATAAGGATATTTTCTTCACAGATTCAGTAGAAAAGGCTCACAGATGGACACGGCCTGGCCATTTTGGGTCACATATGCCCATCCTTGAGGCTGAGGGTAGGCTAGGGAGCAGATTCAACCCTTCCAGAATCACATAGTAGGGAGGAGAGGAAAGACTCCTCCCCCAAAGAAAAACAGCTCATACTCCCTTCTCTGAAATTTCAGAGTATATCAGGGAGAGTGTACCATAGTGGTTATCACTATGGGCTCTGGAGCTGGACGACATGGATTTGAATCTTGACTCTGTCACTTGCCAGCTGTTGGACCTTGGACATGTTACTCTCCATGTCCCATTTTCCTCAGCTGTAAATGAGAATAATAACAGTACCTGCTTAGAGGGTTGTGAGGATGAAATGGGCCAATACACATGAAGCTGTTGGAACAGTGCCTGGCACATAGTAAATATCTATGTAAATATTATTTATTACTGTAGGTATTATTACAAAAGAATACATTGCTAAGCAAGGCATCTATAGCTTTATCCTGACATCTGTCCAGTAACCCTATTTTAAAAGGGAATAGGAGCTGAGACCTAAATCTCAATGGAGTTGCAACACCTACTCTCCAGTTCAATGGACTCACCCAGGACAACTAACGGGGAGGAGATGATGTACAAACAACATACCAAGGAACCGAGAGTGCCTACAGCTGCAAGCAAGAGAGTCCCATCTATTGGGTGTATGGGATTGAAACCCCCCTCAATTAATGGTGGAGTGGACATCACCATCCCAGAGTCCTCAGGATTGGGAAACAAAACTATGGGCTAAAATAAACTTACTAGGATTCTGCTATAGACTACTTGTGATTCTAGCAGTAGTAGAAATACTATTGTTGTAGAGGCAATGACCCATGGATGTTCTGGGGTTAGGGAGAAGGGAAAACAGGTGTAATAGGGAGGCATTTTCAGGACTTGGGAATCACCTGAATGACATTATAACGACAGATACAGGCTATTATATATCTGGCCATAACCTACAGAGGCAAATGGAAGAGAGTGTAAACTACAGTGTAAACTATAATCCATGCTTAGGGGCAATGCTCCAAGATGTGTTTATCAACTGCAATGCATATACCAACCACACTGATGAAAGATGTTGCTAATGTGAGGAAATGTGGGAGGTGTGGGGAGCGGGGCATATGGGAATCCCCTATATATTCTCTGTAACATTTATGTAATCGAAGTATCTTAAAAAAAAAAAAAAGTCAGAGTCAGTCTTTTTCTGGACAATGTCTTTTTCTTATCATTCCTCTTTATATCCTGTTCTCTACTTCCATCCACATTATTTTAGATATGTACACCTGGTTCATTACCTATCAGCCAGTTCTTAACGCCTCAAGAATTTTGTCTTTAAAACCCACATTCACATATTTTGTTAGGACATTTGAGGTAGTTTGATTTGTTCACCTTTATTAGAAAATAGGTGCATTTTCATTAGGAATAAACTGAAGAGGGAAATGTTTCACTGTAGCTGGAAGGACTTGAATTTGGGATCTATAAGACCTTCAGATTTTGAGGGCCAGACCCTTCAGAAGAGGTGTGAAGTTCATAATAATAATAGTTAGTATGTAATGAGTGCCCCGTTTGCCAGGAGCTGTGCTAAGTGCTTTATGTGGATTATCTCACTGATCCCCAAAGAAGTCTTACTAGATGGCTAACCTATTCATTTTACATATGTGCAAACCAAGGATTAGGAAAGTTAAGTAACTTGGCACAGCTCTTGTAGATGGTAAGTGGTGGACCTGTAACTAACTTTGATGTTAGTGCCTGAACTTTAGCCACTACTTGGTGACCATCATTTGTCATTAAAGGATAATGCCAACATGGGTAAAAGACATGTTTCAAATTTGGAAAATTAAAAGGCAAACAAAAATTTAAAAATCAGACACTATAACTCGCCAAACAAATAACATTGTAGGCTGTTGATAGGTGACGACAGTTTCAAGATTACCATAGGAATCCTGGCATGGCCCAACTTTAAGGAAAAAATATGTGTATATATTGTATTATATAGCATATATATGTTAAAATTAGTTTACCTGTGAAAACAACACTTATATTCAGATATTTAAGTTAAGATATCATCATATTTTCTCTTTGTTATTTTGGATTGTGAAGTCTAAATGGGACCCCACAATGTATACTTCTTGAATCCAAAAATGACCAGCTGTTTTTAGAAGAAAAGGAACTAGTATCTTAGATGGGCATTTCATCATTTTCCTTTCTTGAGAAACAGCAACTGTGCATGCTCTGGTGTACCCATGCTGTAACTGGATGCTTATAGATTAAATCATGCTTTCAGTAAAGAGTGCCTACTATGTGCTAGGCACTGTCCTTGGTACTGGAGATACATTAGTGCACAAGACAGACAAACCTCTTCCTCCCTCCTCCTCCAGAGCTTACATTCTAGTTGGAGAATATAAACAGAAAAAAAAAAGATACACGAATATAATGTAAAATATATCAGATGATGAAATCTTATGGAGAAAAATAAAGCAGGGAAGATGGAAAAGAGAGTGCTTTGAAGGGTGGGTTGCAATTTAAAATGAAATGGTCAGGGAAAGACCCCACTGAAAAGATGATATCTGAACACATACACAAGACAGGTGAGTAAGTGAGCCTTGTGGGTACTTGTGGGTACCTGAGAAAAGTGTTCCAGTTGGAGTAAGTACATCAGCTCAAGGAAGGCCTAAGTGGCTGGAGGCAAGTAGGGATGGGGAAGAGTGATGGGAGATGTGGTCAGAGAGATAAAAGTGGAGGGGTGTGTGTGCAGATCCCAGAAGGACTTTGGCTTTAAACCTTCATAAGGGGAGTCAAAGATCATTTTGGCTAGAGCATCTAGAAGGGCAGAGTGCCCATTGACTGAAATAGCCCTTTACTGAGGTTTGCGAGGAATATAAGTGTCCATGAGACATCCTAGTAGACACATTGAATAGGCAGTTGGATGTAAAAGTCTTGAGTCATCAGCATGTGGATTGCATTTAAATCCATCAGACTGGATGAGAGCACCAAAGGAATAAGTATAGATAAAGAGGTCCTGGACTAAACCCTGAGGGGCACTCCAAGGTTACAGCTGGGGAGATGAGGAGGAAGTTAGAAAGGAGACTCTGAAGGAGCAGCCAGTGAAGGAGAAGAAAATCTAGTGGAGAGTTGTGTCTTGGAAGCCAAGTGAAAAAAATGTTTCAAAGAGGAGAGTGTGCCAATTCTCAAATGCTGCTGATTCGTCATTTAATATGGTCAAAAATTCATCACTGGATTTAACAATGGCCACTGGAGGTCACTGGTGCAATTACAATGAAAACCAACTGTTAATTAATGCCATCCATTAGGACTTTAGTGGACACCATATGCTCAGTTCTCTACCCTGTTGCTTAGAGCTAACTATTTCTTAACCTACTATCCCAGCAAAACTAAGTTTCTAAACACCTGTCATCATAGATATGTAGTTTTAGAGGTGAGGCAGATTATTTTGTCTGCCACACTTGGCCTCCTCTGCTTAAAGGTGCTGAAAACCATAGAAGGTCAATTCTGGGGCATGGGTAGAGTAGCCCTCTAATTCTTACTGCTTTTTCTCTGATATACTTAATGAGGGTAGAGAGAACACTGTACTCCGGAATGCTTTGGAGTTCTTCAGAACTGGGTTTGAATCCAGTACTTTTACTCACTAGCTGGGTGACTTTGGGCAGGTTACTTTATCTCTCTGAGCCTCATTTCTTCATCTGCAAAATGGGGATAAACAATGATGCTTACCGTAGAGTTGTGAGAATTAAATCACCTCGTCTGTAAAGTGCTTTACGCCGTCAGTACATAATGAGTTTTCTGTACATGGTGAATATATGATTATTAGGATATTGTGGTTGTAGTTTCCAAGGCAGTGCTCTTGTTAAAACCATCTTTAGAAAGATTTTTAATTGATGCCATTGCCTGGGGTTTATTTATGAAACAGATTGATTAGAGTTACACCCACAAATCTGTTGAGATTTTTCCTAAAGAAGTTACCAGATGTCTTTCTTTTTTTTTTCTTGGTTGCTGCTACTGCAGGAAAACTTCAACAAAACCTAAAACCATGCACTGCACACTCAGGGCAAACACATAATTTGTTCCCCTTTCTCAGTGCAGAAAAAACAAAGCTGTCAATTTCCAATTCCACCGCTTGCCATTTCTCATACAGGGAGATAGCAGCATGAGGGAGTGGCTGGACATGTCAGGTATACCCAAGAGCTTTTTCTCTGGAAGTTTAGAGTGTTGCCATGCCTTCAAGATACTTAAGGCTTACTCTGGCTATTTGGAACATCTTTGTGGTTATTGTTAGGACAAATGCAGTTTTTCAAATGAATCTGTGCCAATTATTTTCAAAATAAACTTGGAAAATTGGTAGGGCCAATTAAATGGTAATGTGTGGTTAAAGATTTGTCTTCAAATCAGCATGGTTTAGGAAATTATTGAACAACTCGAATCTTCAGTTACAGCAGCAAAGCATTTCTTAATTCCAGTCCTTTTTGGTTTGTCAGTGCAGTATTTTCCTGACTGTGTGTGTATGTAGAGCAGAGCTTGAGAAAGAGGGCAGGAAACATAAAGGAAAAGTATAAATTACAGAATATTTTCAAAATTGTTGCAAAATTGTATTACTTAAAGCACATTTATGTGCACATTTGGATTTCGCTCCAAAGTGTTTTTGCATGTAGTATTTGGATGGTACCCAATGTAGTAGTGAATAGAAAACAAAAATGTGTTTAGATGGATTTTTAATAGCATCATTTATTTACATTCATGCAATAAACACCGGCATTCGAATTATGTGCCAGGCACTGTGCTAGGCATGGGCCAATAAATAATAATGAATGTTAATCTTTTTTAAATAAACTTTAATATTTGAAAATAACATGGAAATGGTAAAGAATTTCAGTTACAAAAGGACAATGAAAAACGGATTTCTTTCACACCTCAGATATTTTTGACTGTCTTTCCCAAAGAGTTTTAACTTCATATTCATTTATATAGGCATATATTATCTGTCATCATCATCATCTTTATTTTTTTTAAATATAGATGTGATGCTTTAAAGAAGGTTCCACCTCTTTGTTTTTTTCAGTTAGCAAATTGTTCTTGCTATATATGTTAGCACCAACTGATCTACCCTACTGGTTTTATTACAGTTGCATAGCATTCCAGTATATGGGTGTACCATAATTTAATTTTCCAGTCTTCTTATTTGTTTTAAAATGGAGATAATACTTCCTGCACTACAGAGTTATTTTTAAATGAAAATTGCCCCAAAATAATGTATATGACTCGTACACCAGTGCTGGCACACAATAGATTCACAATAAATATTAGTGCAGTGGATGAATTGATCATATTTACTCATTTACTTTACATATTTCTTATTATAGAGAATGAAAAAAAAAATACAGCACTAAGAATTATTGCATATTCCAAATTAATGAAATCTGTGTTAATAAGGTTTGTATCTCTATTATCTGCATCCCTCGGACCAAATTTGCACAGTGAGGTACTCAGTGAGTGTCCTTGATGATGACAATTTGAAAATAGTTCTGGTTTAGAAGGCTGTTGTGCATCAGCACCAAGGGGAAAATGATAGCTCTTTAAAGCCCAACAAACACTGCATTTCATTCTGTTTGAGGTATTTTCATTTAAATTAAGAATAGAGGCCTTAAACTCAGGCATTTGAGATTCTAGAGGCATACAGACATTGGTCAGAATTGTTCTCAGAGTTCTTCAAAGCTAATTTAGGAATCTCATTCTGAAGACCCAAAAGATGCACTTTGGGCTTCCATTCCCTGTGGCAGGGGTTTCTGTGTTTCACTTCAAGAGCATCTTGGTTCAGGAGACAAATGGATACTTCAGGATTATCTGACAGCATAGGTGTTTTGGAAAATGATTCAGTTATTACTCATCTGCCAATGAATCAACACTAGTGCTTGGAGGGCCTTTAGTTTACATGATGCCAGCTGTCTCCTGGGGAAGCTCAAAACTTGTTTGGACAGATATGACACCAACCCCAGGCAGCAAGCAATATGATGCGTCCCTGCAATAAATATCCAAAACTCTGGAGTCAGAATTTCCTGGGCTTGAGTCTCTAGCTGTGTGATCTTGGCAAGGTCCTTGGCATCTTTGTGCCTCAGTTTCCTCATCTGCAAAATGGGTTTAATCATAGTACTTACCTCATCATTGTGAGAATTAAATGACTGAATACATGAAAAGTGTTTGGACAGTGCCTGGCACATAGCACTCAGTAATTATCATTACCCAAAGCACCACAAAAATGGAAAGAGAGATGACAGTAGCTACTGTTTTCCACTAAGCAACTGGCTTACAAATGCCAATCAATATGCTAAGTGCTTCACAGGCATTATCTCATCCAATCAGTAGAATGCCTTGTGATTAAGTAAGATGTTTTAAAGATGAGAAAACTGAGTTGCAGAGTGGTTAGGGATCTTGTCCAAGATTACAAAGCTAGTTAGAGGCAGAGTTAGGATTTGAACCTGTATCCGACTAAAAAATTGTGCTCTTTCCTCTATACATTATTTCTATGTAAAGATAGAGAGAAGGAAGGAATCTTCATTTTAAATAATGAGGCTCAGAGTGTTTAAGGAACTTGCTGATGATCACATGGAAACCCAGGTTTTTTACACCAAATACCATAGTGTTTCTAGACATTTGCAGGGCTGACATGTAAAAGGAAAAAAACTAGAGGTCTTGGTCCAGAGGACAGAGCCAGGACCAGTACATTGAAATTTAGGCTCATTTGGGCTAAATGAAAAGGAAAATATCTCTCACAAGCTGTCCAATATGAAATGAAGCTTCCAGAAAGTCTCTAGAATGTATAAAAATCATTGGGCCTTTAAAATACAAAAGACCTCATCAACTGTATTAATTAGATATACAGACACATATAACAGAAATATCAACATGACAGTAACTTGAGATGGAAGCATATTCTTTCTTTTGTAAAGAACTTTGGAAGTAGACAGTCCAGAGCTAGTTCTGATAACTTTGTAAGGCCAACAGGGACCTAGGTTTCCTTTTCATTTAAAAAATTTATTGATGTATATCATTCATACATAAACAATAAGTATATAGCACAAGTTGTGAACTTACAAAAACAAACATGCATAACATCATACAGGGCTCCCATATATTACCCCACCACAAATATTTTGCATTGTTGTATAATATTTGTAAAAAAAAATATGAAAGTGCATCATCAAAGTATTACTACTAACTATAGTCCATATCTTACATTTGGTGTATTTTTCCACAATACACCCTATTATCTTTTTGGTCTGCACTATACAATTTATCTAAAGTGTACAATTAATGGCATTTGGTATAGTCACTGAGTTGTACATTCATCATTTCAATCAATATTAAAACATTTTCATTACAACAACAAAAAAGAAGAAAAGCAACAACAAAAGCAAACCACTATCATACCCATATGTTAGCGCTACTAATTACAAATCCTATGATTTGCTTTCCCATTTCTATTCATTTCCAGACATTTCCAAACAACTTTTTTAAACCAATTCTGCACAGATTAAACCTCACCTTTCTGTTCTCTAACCACATTCTTTTCTCTGGTGACTTATATACTAGCTATTAACTCCATGAGTTTGCTCATTATATTTAGTTCATAATAGAGAAATCATACAATATTTGTCCTTTTGTGCCTATCCTGCTTTACTCAACATAATGTCCTCCACGTTCATCCATGTGGTCATATGCTTCACAACTTAATTTCTTCTTACAGCTGAATAATTTTCCATTGTGTGTATATACCACAATTTGTTTATCAATTTGTCAGTTGATAGACAACCTGGGTTGTTTCCACCTTTTGGAAATTGTGGATAATGTTGCATTGAACATCGGTGTGCAGATGTCTGTTTGTGTCACTGCTCTTAGTTCTTCTGGGTATATGCCTAGTAGCAATATTGTCAGGTCACATGGTAGATCTATATCTAACTTCCTTAGGAACCACCAGACTTCCACAGTGGCTATACCATTCTGCGTTCCCACCAACAGTCTATCTCTCCATATCCTCTCTAACATTGTAGTTTTCTGTTTTGTTAGTAGTAGCCATTCTAGTAGGTAAAAGATGATATCTCATTGTAGCTTTGATTTGCATTTCTCTAATAGCCAGTGATGTTGAAATTTTTTCATGTGTTTTTTCACCTTTTGAATTTCTTCTTTAGAAAATATCTACTCAGGTCTTTTGTCCATTTTGAAATTGGGTCATTTATCTTTTTATTGTTGAGGTGTATGATCTCTCATTCACAGTAACTCCTCAGGTGGGTGGGTGGTGCAGAAGCAATGTCCTCAGCGCTGGCCAGGCTTCACAAACTAACTTTCTCAGAAGCTGTTCTCTGCCCTTGGCTGGTCACACCCTCCCTCCCTCCCTCTGCCTTCTCAGCAACCAGCCAGGGGCAGTAGGAACGGTGTTTGAGAAGGTAAATTATCTTTATCTCCCTGAGGGCTCTCAGTGCAAACAATGTCATGGTCCCATCCTGCCTGGAAGTGTGGAACCCCTCCAATGCAGCAGACCAAGTTCGCTGGCCAAAATCTGAATTTGCTGTGGGCTTTGTCCCTCCTCTCCCCTTTCTTGGAGAAGAGGACCTTGCAACCCCCTCAGTCCACAGCCACAGCAGTCTACAGCCGCTCCAGTCTACAGACTGCTATTTGCTCCGTAGGTGGAGGAACGGGTGCCCACTGCTGCTTTTGCTGCTCTACTCACAGGACTTTTCAGCCAGCTGAGACTCCTTTCCTTCCCCCCTCTCTCTGCTAGGTATTGTCTCCCCTTCCCCTGGTATCCTGAGCCCCAGAGCAGCCCTCCCGACAGTCTTTCCCTGTCCTCTAGGTATTTTTTCTGGGAGAGAAATGAGCACCCCCACTCTCTAATTCTCCATCTTCCCAGAAGTGGGACCTGGGTTTCTGCAGCTCTCCTCTCCGTGGACCCTCAGGTGCAGCTCTTGTCCTTATCGTCCAAAGGGACTCTGGAGCTTCAGCCATCACATCTCTATGTCAGGCAGTGGGAAGGAGAATAGTGTGCCTCTTCTTTTTAAGGCTTTCCAGAAGATCCACCCAACAGATCTGCCTATAGATCTCACTGGCTTCTTAGCTGCAGAGGTAGCCTACAAATGTAATGTTGTAACTGGCCATTAATGTGCCCAGCAAAAAACCAGGGTTCTGTTACCAAGAAAGAAGGAGAGAATGGATATTGAGAGGCAGCTAGCAGGTTTTGACTACATCAGCTAATTTAATCCCGTTAGATAAACTGAAATGTAGAGGGCATGTGACATGCCCAGAGTCTTCCAGCTGACTGAAGACAGAGCAGAGACCAGGACACAGGATGCTGCTTTCTAGGCATCTGTTCATAACACGTCTACTCTGGATCTATACTGAGGCGTGGACCAGGGCTCTGACTTTGAGATTCTGATGGTCTTTCACATGAAGAAATTTTATCAAATTAACAAAACTTTATGCCTTTGAGGGAAGCAGGCTATGGGAAGATAGGTGTTTTGCTTATTAATCTTATATCCTCCAGTGTTTTACCTGATTTAATTTTCTTTTATATCTTGCTACTTTATGAATTCAATATTATACCTCTCTTCAGTCTGTTTAGTACCTATTGATTGTTTCATGTGTGTGGACTGAATATTGCCTTGGAACATTCAAATACTGGTAAAAAATAATTACTCTAGCAGCTAGTTAAAATAAAAGCAACAGCATGTGAACTTTTGCCTAGGAGTGGGAAATTGAGTAAAGTCTAGATTTGCATCATTTTCCAGGAAGAAAATACCACTTATTAGTATATTTCTTGTTGAGATCTGTGTGGATTTTTTTTTCCCACCATTTTTTACTTTAATTTGCTCATGCATGGGGGGAAATGAAGTTTTTAATAAATTCATTTACTCAGGAGTTCTGACACTATAATCTGACCAATAAAGATGTAATTCCTGCCTTCATAGACATTACCAAGTAGCAAGAAATGCAATTATAGTAAAATATAATAAATGCTATGATGGAATAATTACAGGTTCTATTGGAACACACAGGAGAGGCATGTAACCCAGTATAAGGAAGGCTTCCTGAGGAAGTAACACTTGTGCCGAGCCCTGAAGGTGATAAGATTTAGCCACAAGAAGATTTTTTTCAGAAAGAGAAAGCAGCAGGCATTTGAGGAACTGAGAGGCGTTCAACTTAGTTGAGAAACTAGAGGTAATGGACCAGTCAGTTGTGGCCAGGTCACAAAAAGTTGGTATAAGCCACATAAAGGATCCTTAGGGCAATGAGATGCCATTATAGGGTTAAAACTAGAGAATGACATCTGATATTTGAACTGCAGAAAGGTGAGAAGTGGGGGATGGAGAGTATTTGAACATGTGCAAATGCCCTGATATGGGAAAGACTTGAGTCTGAGTGGAGAACCTAAAAGAAGGACAGTTTGGCTGACATAAAGAGAGCAAGGAGGAAGAGACCCTAATTAAGACTGGAGAAGAAGAGAGGAGTAAATCACTTTGAGTCCTGTAGTCATAGTGATGATTTTTTTCTTTATCCAAGAAATTTATTTCTTTAGCTACTATGTGGTAAGTGGATTGGTGTGGCAAGAGAGATACCAGTTAGGAAGGCTTTGTAGTGGTCCAGGGAAGGGAGGAGTGATGATGGATGGCATGGACTAAAGTGGTAGAGTGGAGAAAATGGAGAGAAGTGGACCAATTCATGTAAAATTTGAAGACCTTGCTAAAGGGCAAGAGAGAGGGATTAAAAGGAGAACCAGGTGCTTCTGTCCAGGCTGCTGTTTAGTTGGGAATATCAGAGTTCCTGACTCATGTTGTCCACAGAGCAGGCTAGTCTGGGATGCTAAAAGAGGATGACCTCTACTGTGTAGCTGCCCAAATACTAACAAAACATTTTAGCAGACACCTCCAGAGGAGCTCCATACCATCGGGCAGGAAGGAAACATTGGTCTTAGTTCAGACCTCTGGAGCCAAGGAGAGCAAGTGTAATCCCTCCTCCACGTGACAGATGTTCCAAGACCGCTATCCCATTAACAGGTATTCCACATTGCCATTCCTTCAACCATTTCTCATGGGGTTTGTTTTTGAAATCCTTTACCAACTTGTCAGTCACCTTCCTTCAGACACATTCCATTGTGTTAGTGTCCTTCCTAAGGTGTGATGAATTGCAGTGCACTGTCACCTTGACAACGGAGATGAAGTCTTAGCAGAAGAGGTCAAACTTCTTTGTTTAACATTTATATTTCTTTCTTTTTTTTTTTTTTAAAGATTTTATTTATTTATTCATTTATCCCCCCCTTGCTGCTTGTGCTCGCCGGGTCAGCCAACCACGCCGTGCGGGCGGGCCCGCCTTCACCAGGAGGCCCCGGGAACCGAACCCGGGGCCTCCCATATGGCAAACGGGAGCCCTACTGATTGAGCCACAGCCGCTTCCCTAACATTTATATTTCTGATTATAAAAGTGATGTATGTTCATAGAAGCATATTGAGGAAGCGGATGTGGCTCAAGCGATTGGGCTCCCGTCTACCATATAGGAGGTCCAGGGTTCGATTCCCAGGGCTTCCTGATGAAGGCAAGCTGGCCCTCGCGGTGAGCTGGCCCCAGTGGTGAGCTGGCCCCAGCGGAAAGCTGACCCGCGCAGGAGTGCTGGCGCATGCAGGGGTACTGGCCCACATGGAGTGCTGGCTCGTGTAGAGAGCTGGCGCAGCAAGATGACACAACAAAAAGACACACAGAGGAGAGACCAGGGAGCTGAGGTGGCGCAAGAGATTGAGCACTTCTCTCCCATTCCGGAAGGTCCCAGGATCGGTTCCCAGTGCCGCTTAAAGAGAAGACAAGCAAGCACAGAAGAACACACAGCAAATGGACACAGAGAGCAGACAATGAGGCGAGGGAGGGGGAGAGAAATAAATAAATCAATCTTTTTTTTAAAAAAAAAAGCATATTGCATATCTCATTCCTAAGGATAGATTCCTAGAAAGGAATTACTCATTGCCAACATTTTCTGGGCTCTTAGTACTTAGTACTAGCCAGATTGTCCTCCAACAGATATTTACCCACTACTACTCCCCAACAAGGATAGGTGAACTTGTCCATTTCAATATACCCTTACTCAGTCCAGAAGGATATGATAAATGGAGTTTTAAGTCCTGAAGATGAAGAGGTCAGGTGTAGAGGAATATCACCAATTCAAACAGCTAACATTTTTGAGTATTTAATGTGCCACGGTCTTGCTAAGCACGTTTCATGTTTTTATATGAGGTACTTCTCACATCAGCTGTACACATCAGGTGGTATTACAGATGAAGAAATACACACAGAGAAATTAAATACTTGTTCATGGTCACTCAGATCGTTTAATAGTAAAGATAATTTTGTCTGCAAGTAACAAAATACTTGACTAAAAGTGACTTTAAGTCTGGTTTTTTTCCCCCCCAAATATAACATGCATTCAGAAAAGTGTACACACACCTTGAAGAATTATGACATTCACCATCTCTGTAACTACCATCTCGGTTGAAGAAAAGGAATATTAACAACATCCCAGAAGCAAAAGTCATGGCCCCTCCTAATTAGTATCAATTACTTCCTGCAAAAGTAACCATTATCTTCATTTCTAACATTATAAATTAGTTTTACCTGATTTTTAAAATGGCTTTTATATAAATTAAATCATGGTATACATATTCTCTGCTTTTTGCTTCTTAATATTTTGATTGTGAGATTAATTTTGTGTGTGTAGCAGTAATTTGTGCATTTTTATTACTGGAAAGCATTCTTGTTTTATGACTTCACCATAATTTTATCATTTTACTATTGATGGACTTTTCTCATTTGGACTTATGGATAGTGCAGTGGTGAGCATTCTTATAAAGCAAAAATGTACACATCTGGGTGTAGGGGATGCCATCTGGTTTTCTATGTCTGAAACATTTTTAAAGATTTATGTTTGTGTGTGTGTATGAGAGAGACTATACACACAGCTATGCAGAAAGGAGCACAGAAATGGGGGATTTCAGGGGACCCTGCTGAAGGAAAGGCCTGCAGATCCTCCATGTCAGAGAAGCTGGTATAGCCTCTCTGAGGGATGAGTACTCCAGTGAATGGAGTGTTAATGGTGCTGGCAACTCTGACAGGAGCTGCTTTGGGAAGAATGTGGCTCTAATTTAATTATGAATTTCAGGGAAGCAAATCATAGTTCTCTCCAACCTGCTATTCTGGACCGAATGATGCTGCCGGGATATCTGTCAGGTCTCTCAGGTTTACTGAAGAAGAAAGGCTGCGGGATTTTGTGCATCTGTGACCTCTGTGAGGACAGTGCATCTCCACGTAAGAATGTGAACACCAGTGATTTGGTCCAAAATCTGATCATTCCCCCCCAAATCATTTATATCTGAATTTAGATTGCAAAAGAATATGGTAAAGCATTGTCTTTGGAGTTAGAACTAGGGTGATCACATGTCCTAGTGTGCCTGGGGCAGTCTCAGTTTGCACCTGGTTCCCTGGTGCAGTTGTTAATAGCACCCCTTTTACTCCCAGAAAAAAATCCGGATTTATAAAATAAATTATCTGGCAACCTGTAGCAGTTTGGCATTGTTTATGAATTCCAAAAATAGATTGGATTGTGTTTGTAAACTGGTCTGTTCCTCTGGGCATGTTCCCCTCTGATTGTATTAAGTTCAGAGGTTTCACTTTTACTTGATTAAATTAAAATTAGGACTTTGATTTGGCCACGTCAGTAGGACGTTGAGTCCCCGCTACAGAGGAAACGACATGGCAGAGGAGAGTTCGAGTTTTGATGCTGGAGCCCTAGGAAGTAAATACACAGAGAACAACAACACAGAGGAAGAAGGCCAGCTCATTAGACACAGCAGAGGCCCTGGGAAGAGGGATGAGCCTGGATAGTCTGCAGCTAACCTAGGCAGCTGAGCCTGGAAAGAAATGAGCCTCAGGGAGAGAGATTAGCCTTATCCTAGCCTACAGTTGAGATTGAAAGAAGCTGGAACCATGGAGCCTTAAAAGGAAGAGGGAAGACTGAACCCTCGCAGACATCGCCTGCAGTCTTGCTCCAACACATGGCCAATGACTTTGGGTGAGAAAATACCTCTTATGGTACCTTGAATTGGACTCTTTAGGGCCTTGTGACTGTAAGCTTCTACCTCAAATAAATATCCTTTGTAAAAGCCAACAGAGTTCTGGTACTTTGTGTTAGCACCCCTTTGGCTGACTGTTTAGACACTACAAGGTTTGAGGCTCTGCCCTTGCAGGCATTGCAACCTTAGACAAGCTTCATTTTCCATACCTACCACACAGGGTTGTAGTAAAGATTATGGGATGGTGGATGCCATGCCCTTAGCCCTGTCCTAGGTCAGAAAAAGGACTCCATAATTTAAGGTCTTTAAAATTTTATCCTTGCTATTGTTACTATAGTTGGTCTTTTCTTCAAACAATGAAGGTCTGAGATAGCAGAGGCTGGGAAGTTGTTCATTTTCTCTTGAAGAATTTGCTTTTCTTCTTTCCAGAATAGAAGGAGTAATTAATTGTTTGGGCTTTCCTTCTGGGCTAGACTCTTAAATACAGAAGCTGATAGCATTTGAATTGAGAACTAACCATCAGTTAAGCAGTACTAGATTTAAATGCCTTAATCTGTGCTTTGGGGGGTGGGGGGATGGTGATTGGGAACTCCTGAGATAAAATTCAGTATTTATAGGGTGACCATGTATGCTCGCTTATGCCTGCTGTCCTGGTGTAATCATTAATAGCATCCCCTCTCAAAAGTGTCTCATTTTGGGCAATAAATTATATAGTCCTCCTAACTATTTAGGATCTGTTTGAGCCCATCCTCAGTTTAGGAGTCTTAGGCCAGAAACAAGGGAAATATCCATAAACAGGAGAATGGGTAAATAAATGGTGGTTAGATTTCTACCACGGAATACTACTATATAGTAGTGCAAATGAATGATGTTTAATTGTATATGTACACGGATAAATCTCATTAAATAATTATTGAATGAAAAGGAAGTTGCAGAATACCTACTGTATGGTTCCGTTTACATAAAGATCAGTAAAGCAAGATTAAATGATTTATTGCTTAGAGACAAGCTTAGAGAGATATCATTGATGTAACTAAAAAGAAAAGCAAAGGAATGGTTAACTCAAAATTCAGATGGATGGTTACATGTGCTGGAGGGGAAGGTCCTGGAATCATAGAGGAACACACAGGGCTTCAAAGACATTGTTTTTTGTTCTATTTCTTCAACTGTGGGATTGGTACATGGGTATTTCATTATTGTTCTTTTACTTAAAATGCACATACATGTTATGTGCATTCTTTTGATTCCTTGGGATATTTCACAATAAAAATAAAAGCATAAACACACTCAAAAAAACATATACACAGAATATAATAAAGGAAGATATTAAGCAATATCAAATTTTTTACTTTTTTTTTTTTTTAAAGATTTTATTTATTTACTTTATCCATTTTAACCGCCCCCCCCTTCCCCATTTGCTGTTTTTGTGTCAATTTGCTGGGCAATTCTCCGTGTCTGTTTCCTGCCATCTCTTCTCATCCTCCTCCTCCAGTCTTCACCAGGAGACCTCCAATGTAGGAGAGAGGTATCTGCTGCCTGCACCACCTTAGCTCCTGGCTTCTGGAGCTTTCGGAGCATCTCGTCTTGTCTCTCCTCTGTTACGTCATCATCCTGCTGCATGGCTCCCAGGGCCCGACAGCTCAGCGGCACACAGAGCCTGGCAGCCCATGCGCCTTCTATATATATATTTTTTATTTTACCGGGAGGTCTCGGGGAACAAACCCAGGTCCCTCCATATGGCAGACGGACGCCCAACCATTTGAGCCACATCCGCCCCCAATTTTTTACTTTTTTGCCTGTGTTTTTTGTTTTGGGGTGATTGTTGATTGATGACTGAATTTAGGGAGAAAGGAGCCAGATTTTCAAACTTTGGACTGAGGTGACAGACAATTTGTTAGTACTTTAAATCTTAAAAACCTGGTCATTGAAGGGCAACAGTTGGGTCTTCTTTCTATTGCCAGTACTACTATTACTACCACTGTTAAGGCAAACATTTGGGTAATCCTTTAACATATATTAGGTCTTAATTCTCAAAAAAGTTTTGTGAGATAGATTCCATTGTCATCTCCGTTTTATTGTTAAGGACAATGAAGCATAGAGGGGTTTAAGAATTTACACTGCCAATAAAATGTCTGAATTGAAATTCTAACCTTCTTGTCTGATTCCACAGTCCTCTTAGGAAGGATTACAGTGATAGGCTAAGTCAAATCTTACCTTCCTCTCCTGGATTATGAGAGATGGAGGCAAATGACTGACATTTTCAGAGGTAGGTTAGGGAATGGATGTTTTTGTGCAGAGCAAGTTTTCACCTATACCTCAAGGTACTCTTTACCAGACCGGTTGGAACTGAGTTGTTATGAGTGCATATAAGGGGGCAGACCTGAGCACTACTGGGTGAAATTTAAATGCTTCTTCAGATGACTTCATAGAGTTAGTATGGTTATCTTAAGAAAAAAAATATATATGATGAAAGAAAAAAAGGGACCCTGGTGCATTGTAGACAGAGATAACTGGATTCCAGCAGGAGTAGTCAGAGAGAGGCCTCTCAGTGGAAGTAAAACAGCCTAACTCCCAGCTTTGATTTCCTTCTCTGCCACTTATTAGTAATGCGGTTCATTCTCCTTATTTGTAGGACAGAGATGATAATAGTGCTGTACCCTTGTTTGCCCCAAAGACATTTCTCTTTCCTTCCCTGTTAACAAAACCAGATAGAGGTCATTTAAACTCAGGAAAGATGGGCCTTGCCCTTGGACCTAGGGCAGGGGTTCTTAAGCAGGGACCCCTTGGGACTCCAGGAAAGATTTTAATGGGTCCATGAGCTTGAATTGAAAATTCAAGAAAACATTATTCTTGTAGGGACATGTTGGTGCAGGTGTGATATATTTATTAAATAATACACAGTATAGTGTGGACTTAGTAAGGGGTCCGTGGTTTTCACCTGACTGGCAAAGGGGTCCACAGAATAAAAAAAGTTAAGAACTCCTGCCCTAGGGGAAGACATATAAGAGCCTTCTAGCCCATGAGATGTATTTGGAAGTTTGCTGGGGACTTCTGGGGGAAGATATTCTTGCTGGGGAGGTGGAAGAGGAAAATCTCTACCTTTGCTACTCCCTGCTCCCTGCCTTGAATGCAGCCATGCTGAGGATGTGATGTTTGGAGCTGCTGTAGCCATCTCATGATCATGAGGAGAAAACCAGGAGAATCACAGAGGTGCTAACCCAGTATCCTACCATCATCGAGCCACCTAAGCATCCTTGGCACTATGTCCATATTTCTTGTGCAAGGAAAATAGACCTCTTTATGTCAGCTATTTTTATGCTGTTACTTGCAACCCCCCAAAAATGGTTTTAAAAATATTTATTTCATTGAGTTCTTGTGAGAATTAGAATATATTTAATATGCCTGGAGTTGAGTAGATAAATTATGACATTTGCTATCATCATCACCATCACCATCAATCTCCAGGTTCCCCAAGAGCTAGTCAGATATATAGAATTGGTAGAAGAGATGTCAAAGAGTTTTGTCTCCTTCCCTTCCTCAGCACATCCTGCCTCTTACAAGAGATTGTACAAAGCATGATGGAGTATCTGAGATAGGAGAAGAAGCATCTGGAGTGGAAAGGAAAAAAGGGGAGTAGAAAATGGTGTTAGAGGGAAATCAGGTGAGCACTTTAGACTCACGATTTGAATTTATCACTCTCTCATTATTTTTAAAACTGAAATGGGATTCAACCATCTTGGGTCCTTGATATCTATGATAACAGTTTCTTATATACTTAGTGTTTAGCTTCTTTCATGTGTTAAAAATAATGTTAATGGTTATACCCTTAAAATCCTTAATGGCTGTTCCTATACAGTGTTTTTTTGTACAATAAATATTTCTGGTAGAGAATTACAATGAGGGAAAGTCAATATTTTTAGCTCCCAATTACCTTTGAATCCAGTTACTATCATTAAACTACACTTGCATTTAGTGTGCTAAAAGTTGGAGAAATTAGTGCATTACCATCAAAACTTGAAAGGCCAGTGCTTTGCATAATCATTGCTGTAACTATTTCTCAGATTTTGCAAGTCAGTCTAGCCCTCCAGCGCCCTCCTTTAGGATTTTGCCCAAACAGAGCTCTAGTTACTGGTTTTAATTATTTTGAAACTCAGGAGTGGATTATCTAGCCACCAACAGTTGCTTTTTCTTCATGGCACATATTTGCTTTAAGCAGAGTATCTGTCACAAGTCTACATTTGCCAGAATAATAAGAGAAAGTGCACTCCTGCTTGATGCCACTGACAAGTGGACACTGTTTTTCTTTTGTTAGAGAAGTTGTGGGTTTACAGAACAATCATGCATAAAATACACGATTCCTAATACCTTGTATTGGTGTAGAACATTTGTTACAATTT
The DNA here is from genome assembly GCA_026826555.1 of Tolypeutes matacus. NCBI lineage: Eukaryota > Metazoa > Chordata > Mammalia > Cingulata > Chlamyphoridae > Tolypeutes > Tolypeutes matacus. The sequence continues at coordinate 27,641,093 of JAKSZT010036119.1, read as the reverse complement.
ATAATAGCACATTTTTATAATTGTACTATTAACTATAGCCCACGGTTTACTTAGGTTCACTGTGTGTGTAGTATGGATTTTTAAAAATAATTTTTATTCTGTTACCATATATACAATCTAACATTTCCACTTTTAACCACATTCAGATACATATATATAGTGCTGTTAATTGCAGTCACAATATTTTGCTACCATCACCACCATCCAACAGCATATTAAAAGAATTATACCTCTTTTCCTCCGTGGCTGCCTGAAGAACTCCGGCCATCATGAATGACACTGTAACTATCCGGACCAGGAAATTCATGACCAACAGACTACTTCAGCGGAAACAAATGGTCATTGATGTCCTTCATCCTGGGAAGGCAACAGTACCTAAGACAGAAATTCGGGAAAAACTAGCCAAAATGTACAAGACCACACCTGATGTCATCTTTGTATTTGGATTCAGAACCCATTTTGGTGGTGGCAAGACAACTGGCTTTGGCATGATTTATGATTCCTTGGATTATGCAAAGAAAAATGAACCCAAACACAGACTTGCAAGACATGGCCTGTATGAGAAGCAAAAGACCTCAAGAAAACAGCGAAAAGAACGCAAGAACAGAATGAAGAAAGTCAGGGGGACTGCAAAGGCCAATGTTGGTGCTGGCAAAAAGAAATGAAGTGTCTAGCAGTGAGCCGGAGATTGGATAACAGAAGGAATAAAGATTCTTCAGTGACTCGATTGGTGATTGTGTAGATTTTTCACTAGAGGATTAATAAAACTATAAAAACTTTGATATGTTTGGTTGTTTGAAATATATTTGAAGTTTACTGGAAATGTTATATAATCAGCCTGCTGTTATGGCAGATTTAGATTGATCCTCAGGGTTCACATATTGTCCCATTAAACATTCAGTGAAAACTTTGAAAAAAAAAAAAAAAAAAGAATTATACACCGTGATCAAGCGGGCATTATCCCAGGTATGCAAGGGTGGTTCAACATAAGAAAATCAATTAATGTAATACACCACATTATTCTCTTTTTTCAGAATCTACAAGTTTAAGTTAGGTACATGGCCTTCCAGAATAAAAGCTACATATCCTAGTCTCCCTTGCAGCAAAGGAGGCAAGGTGACTAGTTATGGCTGGTAGAATGTGAGCATAGGGTTGTTTAATAGCTTCCAGGATTCCTTTTAGAAAACAACTGGTGTATGCTCTTTGCCATTTTTCTCCTGTTTATCCCTTCCTCCAACCTGCTGTCTGGAACACAGTTGTGATGGCTGGAGTGCTAGTCACAGTATTAGATCTTGAGAAAAAGGGCCATACTGTAGAGATGCTAGAGTGGTGAGTTGGAAGGCTTTCGGATCTGTGAGGACTTCATGGAGCAAAGCTGCCATACATGTGCTGTATTGCCTGCCTCTGGACTTTAACAAAAGAGAGAAATGCATTTGAATTTTGTTTAAATTATTATTTTTGACCCTGTTACTTATAGCTGAATCTAATCCTAACTGATACAGATGTATTCGTAGAAATGAGACTACATCAACAATTTGTCTGAGACATTACCATTTATTGGACATAAATATTTCATGATTAGACTGGAAGTTGAGACCAAAGTAAAAGCAAGTCACAAGGACCAAACACTTCTTTCAATTCTTTTCTTACTATATTCCTCTCTGCTTAAAAATGATCTTGATGGGGAAGCAGATGTGGCTCAGGCGATTGAGCTCCCGCCTACCACATGGGAGGTCCCAGGTTCGGTGCTCGGTGCCTCCCAAAGAAGACAGCGAACTGGCACACAGGCACGTGTGACAAGCTGACAAAATAAGATGACACAACAAGAATCATGAGGAAAACACAATGAGAGACAAAACAGAGCAGGGAGCAGAGGTGGCTCAGGCAATAGGTACCTCCCTCCCACACTGGAAGTCCTGGGTTCAGTTCCTGGTGCCTCCTGAAAAGAAGACCAGCATACTACAAGCAGACACAGCAAATGCAAACAACGAGGGGGTGGGTGGGGAGAAATAAATAAAACTTTAAAAAAAAATGATCTTAACGGGGAAGCAGATGTGGCTCAAGCAGTTGGGTGCCCGCCTACCACACGGGAGATCCTGGATTCAGTTCCCGGTGCCTCTTAAAGAAGACACACAAGACAGTGGGCTTATGCGAGCTGATGCAACAAAGAGACACAGCGAGGAAACACAATGAGAGACACAACAAGCAGGGAGTGGAGGTGGCTCAAGTGATTGGGTACCTCCTTCCCACATGGGAGGTCCCAGGTTTGGTTTCTGGTGCCTCCTAAAAAAAAGAAAATGAACAGAGAGCAGACAGCAAACACAAACAATGGGGTGAGGGGGAGGGAGAAATAAATAATAAAACTTAAAAAATTATAAATCTTAAAATTATCTTGATATAATAGTTATATTTATCAAGCCTTTCTTGTATGCTAATCTCATTTAATTCCTTATGAGGAGGTACAATTGCTACCCCCATTTTACAGGTAGGGAAATTGAGGGTGGAAAAGATTAACTTGCCAAGGTCACTCATCTAACAAGTGGTGAGGTGGGATTCTATCTTGGATCTTCCTGACTCCAGAATCCAGTGTTTTACTCGTGTAATGAGCCATCCCTTGGTATGTGCTGTTCCCTCCCCCAGGAACTCCATCTTTGTGCCTTCTGTGCTCCCTGTGTCTCTGTTTCGTCTGTAAGCCTTCTTTGAATTCTCCATGCCATCTCCTAATCCTATTTAGACATCCCTCCACTGTGCCTTCATACACCTTGTACATCTTCTCTCTCAGCATTCATCATACCTTTTGATATTGAACATGTTGCTTATTTGCTTCTCCCTGCCGTGGAAGAGGCTGAGGTCCTGAGTGGGTAGAGAGGTTGTGTCTTATTCTTCCTTTTATTCCTATAATTTAGCATCATGCCTGGCACAGAGTAGGTGCTTAATAAATATTGTTGAGTATTTAATTAAACCTGTGTCTGTCCAAATCTCTTCTTATTGGAGTAACCAATACCCCTTCAAGAACTTTGGGCTTGTTCTGAGATGTACTCTTATGCCATTGTCAAATGTGTCTAATTTTCAAAGACTTGATTTGGTAGATAATTTAGTCTTTGGTCATATGTGGCGTTTCCTCTTCTCAGCAGTCTAGCTCTGCTGTTAATGACTTCACAGTATGAATAGACTTGCATGCTGTTAAGCTGTCTTTTATACACAGTCAGGAAAAAACAAGATAGCTATAAACAAGCATATGCATGAATTCATTCAGAAAGATGACTATTTGGAACTCAAAATTGCATAGTCATCCTCTTTTCATGTTTAACAGATGAGTAAGAGGTTTTGAATTTTTATAGTGTTGAAAGATGTGCTATTGTGTCAGAGAAGGGAAGGACAGGAAACTAGAGCTTCCCTAGATGGAATCAGTCTGTGGATTGCAATGTTGTTCATTCCAATCTTTAAAGAATTTCCACCCAAAAAGTATGTAGGTTGAATTAGAAAGTCATTCATGGGATTGGAAATACCACATCCCTAGCCTGAAAATTCTCCTCCGGAGCAGAGGCTTCTTATCTTTGGTATCTTTGAATCCCCAGCACTTAGCACAGTGCCTCAAACAGTATAGACCTGCAAATTCCTTCAGCAGAAGGAATTTATGTTCACATTTTGCTGACTCATTTAATTCTGATGGCTGCTTGTTCATGATTTAAACCTTTTACTTTTTGCATTATGGTTAGACATTGGCAGGAAGGGGCAAGGTGATGAAACCAAAACCCAAGAACAGGGGAACTTTTTTGTCTTCATTTTAATTTTACCTTCCCAAAAAGATGCATACCAGTAGGTACTTAAAAAACTTGTAGCATCATCAAAACTGAAAACTTGTGTTCCAAAGGATACTACTCTCAGGAAAGTGAAAAGACAACTCACAGAATGGGAGAAAATATTTGTAAATCATAGATCTGATAAGGGACTTGTATCCAGAATAACCAAAGAACTCTTACAATTCAACAATAAAAACAAAACCCATTAAACACTGGGCAAAATATTTGACTAAACATTTTTCCAAAGAATATGGCCAATAAGCACTTGAAAAGATCTTCAACAGTATTAGCCATCAGGGAAATGCAAATCAAAACCTCAATAAGATACCACTTCACACCCACTAGAATGGCTATAATAAAAAAGATTGACAATAGCAATTGGTGAGGACAAGGAGAAATTGAATCCTCATACATTGCTGGTGGGAAAACAGTCTGGCAGTTCCTCAAAAGGGTAAATACAGAGATACCATATGGTCCAGTGGTTCTACTCCTAGGTATATCCAAGAGAATTGAAAATATAGTTGACACAGAAACTTGCAAACAAATGCTCATAGCAGCATTATTAATAACAGCCAAAAGGTGGAATGACCCAAATTTCCATCAAATGTTAAATGGATAAACAAAATGTGGTTTATACACATAATGGGATATTATTTTGATAACAAAAAGGAATGAAGTTTTGATACATGCTGCAACATAGATAAACCTCAAAAACATTATGCTAAATGAAGGAAGTTAGTCACAAAAGACCACATATTGAATGATTCTACTTACATGAAATGTCTATTATAGGCAAATCTATGGAGACAGAAATTAGATTAGTGGTTGCTTAGTGGGGGGAGAGGGAAGGTGGCAGGGGAGAATGGGGAGCTACTGCTAATGGGTACAAGGTTTCTTTTAGGATGATGACAATGTTCTAAAATTAGATTATGGTTTAAATTAAAGTTAGATTAGGTGATGCTTGCAATATACTAAATGCACCAAATACACACACATACACACACACACAACCATTGAGTTGTACACTTTAAACTGATGAACTTTATTTTACATAAATTATACTTCAATAAACCTGTTAAAAATAAATAAAACTTTAGCAGCAATATCCTAGTAGTCTACAAGATGAGGATATCATACCATAAAAGCAGGTTTTTTAAAGCCTTCATAAAATAGAATGCCATACTCTTCTTTTTAGAGAAGAAACTAGAGACTTTGTGCCATTGAAAATAAGAGGAAAAAGGAAAATTAAAACGTTTTGTTTCTCAGGCTTGTAAAAAGTTAAACAAATTTTGGCATTATTTACCCATTTCCTAACAATGTAGCATGTTTTTGTTTCACAAGTGAGGACAGTCTTAATGAAATTGAGTTTTGCAGCAGAGTACTTTGACAAACCTTAAAGGCTGTTATGGTCCGTCTGTCCCTTGGCATGTAAGTCTTTGTCTTTCTGACTTTGTAGGAAAGGCAGTGTGCACCCATGTCACTATCTAGACTTCTTCCCCATACATTCAATGGCCCATGTAAGATAATCTTTTTTGCACATTTTTCTCTTCCTCAATTAGTGTTTGGTCCTTGCTCAGCTGACTTTTGATAAACCCTCCTCCTTCTGTCCCATAAATCAATCTTAGACTTGGCAGATGTGGTTAAAATTAATTCAGAGATATTTACCTGTTAATCTTTTGAAAATATTTTACCTGTTAAATTAAAGTAATTTAAATCTTGGGATAGGCCAAGTTATATTTATCTCCCTTCTTCCTGGCTTTGGTTACCATATGGCCAAACATTGATTGGGCTCTCCTTTGTCCATTAGCTACCATTCCCTTTGGATGGGTCTTAACCTGGAACATCCTATCCCCTTTGGGGCATTTTGGATATTTGTGGTGACAGTTTTAGTTGTCAAAATTATGGGGTGCTACATTATTTATGAATTTTATTTCATTTCAGGATAGTAATGGTGACATTATAAATATTACTTATAAAAAGGAGGTGGTGGGTCTTTAGAACTTCTTAGGTAGATGATTTGGGCTGAGTCTTAATTTACCTTTTTTCTGAATTGGAGATAATGTCTGCCCTACCCATCTCTCAGAATTATTTTAAGGATCAAAGTGACAATAATGTGAATCTGAGTCTCTCTGAGTGTGTTTCCTCAACTGCAAAATAGGGATGATACTGGCTTAACATAGCCCTTGTAAAGATTAAGTTGGAGTTCATATGTAAAACACTTGGTAAATGGTAAAGCAAAATGCAACACTGTCCATGTCAATTAATTATTTAAATCTTGACTTCCTAACATAAACTCTCTTGGCCAGCCCTACTATATTACTGTTGGGTAAGACACTGCTCACTTGCTCTCTCTCCCTCTCTCTTTGGCTCTCTCTGTCTCTCCCTCCCCTCCCCTTTCTGGGATCCACCCCCACCTTCTCTGCTTATCTGAGTCTGCCTCTTTTGTAAAGACTTCTCTCATCTGACTCCCCATTCCAGTGGGAAGTGTCTTCTTCTGTTGGTCTCCTGTTTGGTCATTTACTCCTTGGAAGAGTTGGTTATCTTTCCACACACATTTATCTTACTGCACCCTGTAACTTAAGTCCCTTGGGCTTATCCTGGAGCTTCATAACTGGTAGATCTCAATAATTGCTTGTGGATTTTCCGAACCCAAGAAGCATGCATCAGATTGAAACAAGCCACTAAACCCAGACACAATAATAAAGCTAAAATGGATATAGACTTGTAGAACAAGAAAGAACTTTAGGGAAATACAGTTATCCCTTCCACATCACGACTTTCCCCATCACAGTTTCAATATATCGTGGGTTGACATAAGAAATTAAATGGCAATTTTGAGGGAGTTTTGCAGAAGCTTCAGACAACACGTGAAGGCCAACAGACAACACAGAGAGTGGGGAAGGGTTTGAGGATATGGAAGAAGGGGAAGTTGAAGAGTTACTTGATACCAACCCAGAAGCATTAACAGAGGATGAGCTTGTGGAGCTGACTATTGAACAAGAAGTGATGCCAGATGAAGAAGAGGAAGAAGAAAAAACAGATACAGAGGATAGATTTACAGTGGATAACATTGCAAAGGGTTTGCATAGGTACAAGGCTGTGTTAGACTATTTTATGAAGTCGACCCATCAATGATATGGGAAGGCTAAAAATTTTTACATGGATTTTCTGGATCACAGGGATGCTGCTCCCCTAACCCCTGTGATGTGGAAGGGATGACTGTACTCTTTATTATGTATAATAGGTGCTTATCATTTGTTTCTCATAATAATCTTAAAAGGTAAGTATGGTATCTATATTTTTATAGGCAGGGAATCTAAGACTCAGAGAGGTTAAGTAACTTGCCGAAGGTCTCTCATCTAGTAGTAGTAGTAGAACAGTAGAAAGGTAATTAGAACCTGTTTCTGTATCTTCAAAACTCAGGTTCCGCTATTTTATTCTTCTTAAGGGAAATGAAGTTTTGATCATGACTAGCAAATAGCATCTGGGGTAAGAAATCTGGAAGAGTCAATACTAAATAACGAAAAATAATCGTGAAGTACTGTGCTTTCCACTGTAGAGGCAGCTGAGGTGTGGACGCTGCACTGCATGTATGTATTAGATGGCCACTATCAAATGGAGAACTGGTGTTTGCCTATGATAGCAAAGAAGGGGAGAGGGGCCTCATCCCCAGATATTATTTTAAAACCCTGAAAAAAAAAAAAATAGAATACAACAAGCACATCTGCATAACATAGTGGCAAGAGTCTGGGCTCTGGGACCAAACTATGCACTTGGAGCCCAACTACATTGCTTTTTCATCTGCGACACTTGGGCAACTTCCTTCTCTATCCTCTTTGTGCCTAAGTTTCTGCATCTATAAAATATGGGGGTGATAATAGAACCCATCCCTTAGGATTGTTGTGAAAATAAATGAGGTGATATACATAAAGACTTAGAACAGTGCCTGGCACCTTGTAAAGGCTCAGGAAGTGTTGGTTGTTGTTGTTGTTATTGTTATTGACGCTGAGGAAAGCATTGCACAGAGAACCTCAAAAATTCCTGCTGCACGTAAGGGCCAGAAGCTGGTGGCCTAGATTCAGCACAAAGACCTCATGAGTATGTTATTATGTCTTTCCAAATTCCATTAAGGATTCACCTGAGGTTCCACTATATATATATATATATATCCGGTGATTCATCCTGTGAAGGCAGGCTTTAGAGCCACACTTTACCCTGTATTAACAATAACAATTTCCTTTGACGAAGAGATGAGCTTTAAGACATGAGGTGGTTTTGTTATTAAAAGTAAATAGTGGGAGGCGGCTGTGGCTCAATCAGTAGGGCTCCCGTTTGCCGTGTGGGAGGCCCCGGGTTCGGTTCCCCGGGGCCTCCTGGTGAAGGCAAGCCCGCCCGCGCGGCGTGGTTAGCTGACCCAGCGAGCATGAGCAGCAAGGGGGGGATAAATGAATAAATAAATAAAATCTTAAAAAAAAAAAAAAAAAAAAAAAGTAAATAGTGCAGAGTAGGCCGGGGTTAGTGGGCATCGAGCTATGGTCCCAGTCTGGTCCTGTTCCTGATCCCGGGGCTGTACCTGCGTCTGGTGGGACATGGCGGGCTCGGGCTGCGGGGATTGCCAGGGAAGGGATGAGGAGAGTTTTCTGTACTTCGCCTACGGCAGCAACCTGCTGATGGAGAGGATCCACCTCTAAAACCCATGGGCCGTGTTCTGTAGTGTGGCCTGCTTACAGGATTTTAAGCTTGACTTCGGCAATTCTCAAGGCAAAATAAGTGATACTTATTTGGAGGAATAGCAACCATGTTTCAAAGTCCTGGAGATGAAGTGTGGGAGTAGTATGGAAAATGAACAAAAACAATTTAAGTTCTCTGGATAAACAAGAAAGGGTTCTAAGTGGAACATGTGATCCAATAGAAATTATTGTTCACACTCAAGAAGGAAAAGAAATAACCTGTCAAAGTTATCAGATGAAAAATTATGTGAGTGCTTTCCTATCACCACAGTATAAAAAGGTCATTTGCATGCGTGCAAAAGAAAATGATTTACCACTGGAGTATCAAAAGAAGGTATAAGCAATAGAACCAAATGACTATAAAGGAAAGGTCGCAGAAGAAATTGAAGATATTATTAAAAAGGGGGAAATAAAACCTCAGTAAAATATAGACTTTATTTTAGGATGTTCTCTATCTATACTACTGTAAACTCTTTTAATATTTTAGAACAGGAATCTGGGACATCTCTGTGTTTAATATATTTTAAACAGTGCTCTGAAGGGATCTCTCACTTGGTAGTTCCTTGTTTTCAGACTATAATCAGAAACTGGGTTAGGAGTTATATGATTTTAAAAAGGGTGTGAGGCTCTGGAATTCATAACAAATGGATGTGGGTACTCCTTTTCTGAACACTTAAACCTGTTTTCTTGAGTTGATTTTAAGTGTATTCCTGCTCTGTGGCAAAGGATAAATGTGCAATCTGCTTAATGATGGTGCTAGTGAGTTGCACTATTCTATCTGGGATTTTTTTTTATCCAGCTTAATAATAGCAAGCAAACTGTAAAGACAATTGATAATGAAACTTAAAAGGTGAAAGATGATATACTGTTCTTAAAGGATTAATTGTATTTGTGTTTTAATCCATTTTCCCTGCCAAAGTACTGTATATCATTATGTTGTTGTCTCTAGATCTGGTCTTGGCCATATATAGTCTATACTAGAGAAGTACAGCACAGAGGAATGGGACCAGTCAGAGGAATGGGACCAATTGCCACTTCTACCACTTTCCAGCTGTGAAACTTTTATTACTTGATTCTCTGTGCCTCATTTTCCTCACCTGTTGAGTGAGGACAATAAAAATACTTATGTTTTGAGATTGTTGTGAAGATTAAATGAGTAAATATATTTTATGAGCATAGAACAGAACCCGCCATATAATAAAGATTAGCAATCATTACTCTTACGGAAAAATTAGGTTTGTACACAGGGCTATCCTTGGAACAGGATTTTAAAGTAGAAGGTCAAGATAATGAAGAAAAAATTTGGTTTTTGGAAGCTAAAACTTCTTGACTTATGAATAACTTATAACCTCCTTAAATTAATTTACTGAACCAATGGAGGGAAAAAATTATGAATAAAGCAATACTGGTTATCAAAAAAAAATCTATGTCTCTGTGGAATGTAGTGAGCTATACCTTCGAAACAGGTCACTCGAATGAGAGTGAACTAGCTGCAAATAAAATAAAATCAGAAATGAGCGGGGAGACATTACTGCTGACTCCACATGACTAAAAAGGATCTAAGAGGATACTTTGAACAACTGTATGCCAACAAATTAAATAACCTAGATGAAAAGGACAAATTACTAGAAACACACAAACAACCTACACTGACACTAGAAGAAATATGTATCTCAATAGCCGAATTAAAGAGATTGAATCAGTCATCAAAAACTCCCCCACAAAGAAAAGCCCAGGACCACATGGCTTCACAGTGAATTTTCCAAATCATTCCAGGATGAATTAATACTAATCCTGCTCAAACTCTTCAAAAAAATTGAACAGGAGGAAACACTTCCTAACTCATTCTATGAGGCGAACATCACTGTGATGGTTAGGCTAATGTGTCAACTCAGCCAGGTAATTGTGCCCAGTTGTTTGGTCAAGCAAGCAGTGGGCTAATGGTAATACAAGGACATTTATGGACTCTAGTCACTAGTGAGTTTACTGCATAGATAACAGGTAGATTGCCATCAGCAATAAGTGATGCTTAATCCAATCAGTTGAATGCCTTAAAAGGGGAAGTGATTTCACCATTCAGAGAGAATTTCCCAGCTTGTTTTTGGACAGTCAGCATCTTCCAGAAACTCAGCAAGGACCTTCATTGGACTTTCATCGGAGCCCCTGATTTACAGCCTGCCTGTGTAACCTGGACTTGTGCATCCGCATGGTCACGTGAGAGACTCTTATAAAAATCTCATATTATTGGCAGATATCTCCTGTTGATTCTGTTTCGCTAGAGAACCCTGACAATACAATCACCTTAAACCAAAGCCAGAAAAATGCTATAAGAATAGAAAGTTACAGGCCCTTTTCTCTTATGAATATAGATGCAAAAATCCTCAACAAAATCTTGCAAATTGAAACCAACAGCACATTAAAATTTTATGAATGATTGCTCTGTAAACCCACAACTTCTCTAATAAAGAAAAAAAATGTAACTTAAAAAAGAATGAAACAAAAATTATTAATCAAGTTTTAAGACTTATAGCCAAAAATAAATAAATAAATAAATAAATAAATAAATAAATAAATAGCGGAGATCCACAGTGGCTGCCAGTGTGGGATTGAGTGAGGTGCCGACGGGCTCTGCATGGAGCTGCATGCTGGCACTGTGGTAGTGGCCCCCACTGACATGTTGTACAGCTTGGCCTGCTCGGTGAGCTCCTCGAAGAAACTGGGCGCTGCCTACAGCCTCAAGGGTAACAACAAAGCCAAGCCGCTGGCCATATTCCTGGGCCGCGTGCCAGACGTCTATAGGTACTGCCATGTGAGGGTTCCCAAGGAGCTCCTGAAAGACCTCTTGCCAAGACCAGTTACCCTGGTGATGGGATATTTAGAAGATCTCAACAAGGACCTGAATCCCTTCACTCCTCTTGTAGGCATCCAGATTTCTGACCATGCCTTCATGCAGGACTTAGCCCAGGAGTTTGAGGGACCTCTTGTTCTCATCAGCATCAACCTCAGCTCCCAGTCAATGAGTTCCAGGACCTCTAGCCTCAATTGTCCCTGGTCATTGATGGGGGGTGGGTGGGTGGTTTACCTGGGGATGGGCAGAGCCCTGAGTATCGCCTTAGCTCAATTGTGGTTGACTTATCTGTACCTGGAAAGTTTGACATCATTCATCCAGGCTGTGCCCTGGAAAGTACTACAGCCATCGTCCAACAGAAATATAGGCTACTCCCCTCAGATGACTCTTCCCCATGAAGCTCAGGAGAAGGAGGGGCCCAAGGACTGGTGCTGGACACTGTGTGTCTGTCTGCTAGTGATTGGCAAGACCTCATTTGCAGAGGCTGCTGGAGCTACATCACCCCAAAACCTGACCCCTTTGGGCAGCATGTCTTTTTAAACACAGTAGACCAGCCCCAGAAGCTCCTGGGAGGAAGCTTCTATTTATTATCTGTCATTTCATATATCAGTCAAAAGCTGAATGGATAGATTAAGAACATTCCTAAGATGGCCTTGTTCAGATCATTTTTTCCTTTTTTTTAATTGAAGTGATTTAAGTAACATTTGTAGTCTAGTGAGAGTCTCCTTCCTGGTGGGAGGTGACATTTAAGGTCCAAATGAGCTAGAGGTACCATTGTTGTTTCAAAGCCTCAAGTGACCAAAGGCATGGGATTGGACTACTGAAGCTGGAACCAGGTTAAAAGAAAGATTATAGAGCCACAGGCCAAACAGTTTCCTCTGAACTAGTGAGGCTGGGGGTGCACTGTAATTGCCTGGTGGGGAGCATCATCATTTTGTCAATGGTGAGAAGTCTGTTCAATTGGCAGGGACTAGAAGTGAGGGGAGAGCCAAATCAAAGAATATTGGAAAATAAATCACTACCAACCTCTTCAGCTAGTAAATTTTCTTATTTATTCATAAAATAAGTTATTGTTAATTATACCATTTTAGTTTGCCAAAGGGCTGCTGATGAAAAGTACCAGAAATCTTTGGCTTTTGTAAGGGGAATTAATTTTTGGGTAAACCCTTACAGTTCTAAGGCTGTGAAAAGTCCAGTTTAAGGGACTGTAAAAAGTACTTTTTACCAAAGTCAGCTGCCACCTGTTGAAGCAAGATGGCAGGTGATCTCTGCTTGGTCTCTCCTTCCTTCCCAGGCTTGCTCTTTCAGGCTCTGCTGCTCCACTTTCTTCCTGATTTCAGCTGCAAGCTGGCACAGGTCTCTTTACGAGTGCCCATATCAGTCTCAATTGTTTTGCTCTCTTCCCAAGTTCAGCTGTAAGCTATCAGGCATATAGTAGGGCTGGTCTCTTGAGCTGTTCTGTTGGCCCAGCTGCTTGGAGGCCTTGTGCTTAAGCGGCCCTCTCTCTCTCACACTGCAGAATCAAATATGCCAGCTCTATTTTTCCTCCATCTGAGTGAGTCTTTCTCTTTGTTTCCGTTTATATCAGACCCAGCAAGGGTGCAGAGACTCAACTTGTCCTATCAAAAGCCCTAAAACAATTTCATCAAGTAATCTAATCAAAGGTTCCTCAGCTGAATTTAATGCAATAAAGGGTACACACCCAAGGAATAGATTAGTTTACAAACATAATCTTTCTCTTTTTGGGATTTATAAAATAATCTCAAATTGCCACATATACCTATAACTCCTTTATTTAAATGCAGTAATTACTCGGCAACCTTTTATCTTTACTCATATGTATGCCAAATGTTAAACATAATTATTGTTGGACATTTGAACCCGGTTTTTATTTCATATAAAACAATGTTGCTATTAAATGTCTTTGTAAATGGAACAAAAAAATAAACAACATCACGCTATTCTTCTTCCACAAATCCAGAATAAATTGGTTTTCCAGGCAGTGTTTGCAACTAAGTGCTAAGTTCCTCACACTGTTCTCTGGAAGTCCCAGTTATGCTGCAGAGAGGCATGAATAATTTACCAAGGTTTTATATTTGCCGACTGGACCCTTAATAAAGTTGGGCTTGCTGGCTTTTAGAAAAGTGCTTCAGTTATTAACTGGGTAAGGCTGGAAAGGCACCCATGTAGGTGGTGAGGTACTCAGGAGCATCAAGGAGTGTTTTCCTGATGGGATATAGGATATGTTAGAGTACTAAATCTGGAGAGGGAGTTTCCATCTGTTTCTGTCCTCTCTGTTCTGACCATCTTGGTCTCCTGTGCTAGAAAATAGGAATGAGAGGAAAGCGGCTGTGGCTCAATCAGTGGGGCTTAACTGATTAACCCCATCATGTATTAATAATAGCTGACATTCCTTAAGCACTGATGTTTCTCATTAAATCCTCATTGTCCTGCCAGAAAATTACTAATCTTCTCTTTACAAAAAGGAAACCAAGTCTGAGAAAGATTGAGTAATTTCCCCAAGGTGTTACAGCTAGTAAGATATGGTTCTAGAATTTGAACCCAGGTCCAATTGCAAAGTCCTGCATTTAGCCATGATGCTAGGTTAACTCTCAGCTTTGCCTCCTATCTTTTTCTGTAACTCCATAGTACAAATGCTGTCTGCCCTATCTTAAGCCATTTCATAGTCTGTATTTTGCATTGGTTAGGTGTGGGAGGTGGGGCATATGGGAATCCCTATAATTTTTGTGTAACATTATGTAATCTAAGTATCTTAAAAAAAAATTATTAATAAAAAAAAGTCATGTAAATTGATTTTTGTACATTCAGCTTTCTATGCTAGGAGGTTCATTACCCTCCAGTTTCTTTTTTTTGTGAAAAGGAGGAGCCTCCCTCTTTTGAACAGAGCACAGAATGCTTATAAGTCTGGGACATGCCGAGGAGAGCCCTGAAGGAGAATTTCTAGTGGAAGCAGTTTCCTGAAGGGCCACTACTCATTCCCTGCCATCCTGGACTCCCTTCCTTTGATTCCTGCTGTCACTTTCCTCTGGTCCACCAGAGATACTAATTCCCACCTTTCACTCCAGCCTAAACCCTTTTCTTGGGGCATATATAGGGAGTAATTAACTTTTTCAAGAGAACTTTTTCTCAAAGTCAAGGAAAACCAAAAGAAAGTAGCTATTTCTTAACTGTACATGTCATTTCCTAAAACTAGCAATTTTTTTGTGCCCCCAAGCCCCTTCCTTTAAAAGAATTACATCTTAGTGCTTAATAGATAGGAACAATGTCCCAGCCCTTTGCCTGACTTATAGCCATCTTTCTTTCCCAACCTTGGGTATTTTACACTCGTTTTCACCTCTTCACTTCCAGGTGGTTATTCTCATGTTTAGGTACTAATTCGCTGGGCAAATTACATAAATCCTCTGAGCCTCAGTTTCTTCCTTTGTAAAATGAGGATAAAAATAGATACTACCTCAATGAGTTGTATGGGTACCTTATTAATTGTAGGGTACCCAGTAAATGAATAACTGCTAGTATTAATAATATATTTTCAACTAACAGAATTTTTGGTTCCTTTCACTTTTTCTCAATCTATCCTTTCCTCTTATTGCCACAACTTATCTTACCTCCTTGAGAAACATAGTTTAGAAGTTCCTGTAACACCATGTGCTTATGTCATTTTTAGTTCTTATCATGTTGCATTGTGATAGATTGCTTATAGATCTCCCCTGACTCAATAATAATCTTCATGAGAATTGAGACAAACTTACTGTCTTTGTTTCCATAGTACCTAACTATATCAAATAAATGAATGGATGAGTTACACAGCTTCCTCTGCGTTAATGTGGCTAGATCAATTTGCCTACCATGAGTTTGCACATAAGCTGTCATTGGTACTCAGTGTCATTAAAATCATTTACTCTGGTCTCTAGCCAGAGGCAGTGCACATTAAAATCAAAAGTGCATTGCAAAGTCTGTTGTTCATTTTGCTCCCTGCCTTTCCAGCCCAAGAAACCTATGATTTTACTGCTGATTTGTTCTCACTTCCTTATCTTTTTAGCACACAGGGGTCACTGGGAAGTCAGGAGGAATGTTGCTGTGAGAAACTCTTCATAACAGCTGGGATATTTGAGGCATTTCAGTTTTGAAACTATGATTCCAATTATTTGAGGGGGCTTTTAATTTTTTTTTTTTAATTTTTAAAGAAGCTTTAGGTTACATAAATATTATATAAAAAATAAAGGAGATTCCCATATACCCTACTCTTTACCCCTCCTACATGTTCCCACATTAACAACATCTTTCATTAGTATGGTACATTTGTTACAGTTGATGAACACATATTGAAGCATTGCTACTGACCATGGACTATAGTTTACATTATAGTTTACACTTTGTTTTGCCCTGTGTAATTTTATAGGTTTTGACAAAATGTATAATGGCCTGTATCCATAATTGCAATGTCATGCAAGACAATTCCAGTGTCCCCAAAATGCCCTCATGTTACACCTATTCTTCCCTCTCCCTCCCCTTGGAAACTCTTATTTGAACCTATAGTTAGCACTATTCTCATTAAATATACGTCCCAGAGACTTAAATCTTTGGACTGTTCCTATGCCTGAATCTCAGCAGAGTTGCAACACCTACTCTCTGGTTTATTGGACTCACCCCAGACAACTATCAAAAGAAGGATGATGGACAACACCCATCCCAAAAACCATAGTATCCACAACTGCAAGCAAGACAATTCCACCCATGTGCCCCTTGGGACCTAAGCCCCCTCTCAATCAGAAACAGAATGGGCATTACCATCCCAAATACTCAAGAATGAGGAATGAACAAACATAAGGGGGCAGTGCAACTATGGACTAAAGTAGATTTATTATTCTAGCAATGGAAGAATTGAGCTATGTAGCTGTCCAGCTGTGGCTCCAATTGTTCCCTCTCAGGTTGTCTGTCTGTTCTTCCTGTGGATGACAATGAAGACCATCAGAGAAGACTCCTTATCCCCCCTTACCCTCAACCAAGATTCTGTGAATCTTTCACTGGATGTTTAATGGCTACTTACCATATGCCAATCACTGCTTGACACAACGGCTATAGAAACAGACAAGACCCAGTCCTGCCCGTAGGGCTTCCTGAGGGCTGGCAGTCGGGATCTACACATGGGGTGAGTGAGTACCAGGCAGCTGTCCAGGATTGTTGGGTTAAATTTCTCTTAGCACACATTCTGGGTCAGATTCAGCCCCTGATGATTGTAGCTTCCCAACTGGTAGGTTTGAATGCTCTGGAGCAGTCCATTGTGATGTTTACTTTCAGTTTTGCTCTGCTAAGGGAAATCTGGGACTTGTTATTCTGATCTTAAAACATGGATTAGTAAGTATCATATAAGCCCAAATTAGTAATTTTCATATCTCTTCTGCTGAAGCCAAATGAGAGGGAGAGCCAGATGTGGTGGGATGTAAGCCTAATGAGGATGCTCAACAGAATTTAACCAGAGAAGGGGGATTCTCCCCACGTAAACACATAAGTGAGTCAGGAGAGTCCTAGAAATTGGAAAAAGACAAATTGTTCATGTGTCCATTTGGGCACTCCTTGATAAAAATCCATCCATCCAGTCCATCCATCAATCCATCCACCCTCCCTCTCACAAAAAGTGCCTGCTGCATACTAAAAGCAATACAGAAGTAAAAGATATAATTCTCACTTTTCACTCTCAAGGAATATTTGATTTAATGGAAGAGATGGGTAAGTTAACAGACAGTTACAGCATGCTATTATAGATTTTTAAAAATGTTAACATTCAGTGTTGGTAAAGAAAAAAGGAGATGAGAATTCTTAAATACTGGCAGTATTGACTAACTGATGCTGTTAGTTGTTCTGCAAAGAAATTTAGCAATACTTCCAAATGCTCTAAATTACATTTCCATTTGTCCAGCAATTCCATGAATAGGAATCTATCTAGAGGCTATACTAATGGAAATGTTAATAGAAGTGTAAGGATGTTTACTGTTTTTTAATGATAACCAAAAAAAAAAAAAAAAGAAAAAGAAAAAAGAAAGAAAGAAAGAAAGAAAAAAGCAACAAAGGAAATGTAGGAAATTAGTTAGTGACAATCTTGTCCACCCATATAATGGAATACAACTGCAGGCTTGGAAAATGTTAAGTGATCCATATTAATGCCACAGTGTTATATGAAAAGTGCAGGTCACAAAAGAATAAGAGTAGTATTTGTGGGTTTTTTTGTGAGTTCCCAAATTTTCTACAATGAACATGCATTACCTTTGTAGTTATAAAAAGCCATTAACTAATAGATGTAATAAAAGTGCAGCTTGGCTAAGGGCCTGTAGCTGAGTGCTTTGGGGGCACTGAAATGAGAGCTCAGGAGTAGAGCTCAGCTGGAGCAAGGCTGTCCTTTTTCTCTTGTTTGTATGCATGTGTTAATTCCTTCATTAGGTGCCTGTTTAGCACTTGCTATTGCTAGGCTCTGTGTTGGAGGCTGCAGATAACAGAAGTCTCAGCTTCACAATGAGAAACTAATTGCCCTGGAGTTTATGTTCTGAAGGGAAGATAGACAAGCAAACTAGTATACGAACAACCAAGAGAATTTTGGGCAGTAACAAATGTTATAAAGAATTTAAGCCAGAGTATTTTTTTTTTAAAGATTTTATTTATTTATTCATTTATCCCCCCCTTGCTGCCTGTGCTCGCCGGGTCAGCCAACCACGCCGTGCGGGCGGGCCCGCCCTCACCAGGAGGCCCCGGGAACCGAACCCAGGGCCTCCCATATGGTAAACGGGAGCCCTACTGATTGAGCCACAGCCGCTTCCCGAAGCCAGAGTATTTTGAACTGAAAGCAAGGTGAGGGGAAGTTGGGTGGTCAGGCATGATCCTTCTGAGGAGGTGACAGCCATGGAAAATAGCAGGTAGGAGGAAAAAAAAATGTAGGTGAAAAGACACCCCCCCCCCCCAGAAAAAATGCTGGTGAAAAGACCCGAAAAGATTAAAAAATATCTTGGCTTTTGAAGATAAAAGATAAACCAATGGGTCTAGACCCTGGGAGAGTGAGGCAGATGATAAGATTAGGAAGTTAGGCAAGGGCCAGATCACTGTAAACTGTGCAGGCCATATTAGGATTTGGGATTTTATTCTAAGTGAGATGGAAACCATTGGAGGATTTTAAGCACAGAAGTAGCATGAGCTAATAACTGTGCTGCCATAATCACAGGTAGCTGTGGAGAGAGAGCTATCCCTTGATGGTGTTTGGAGAGCTGGAATCCTTGGTGTTGCCAATTATATGTCCCATTAAGCTACTGCTGTGAGTCCTTTTGTGCTGGACCGCTTCCCTTGGCTGCTCCAGATTGACCCTTTTACACCCTGTGCTGAGCCCTGGGAATTTGACTTTTATGGACCAGCCAACCTGCTCCCTTGCCTTCTGGTTTCCCATTGGTTTTGGCCAAATGGGGAGACCAGCAAGAGAATTGTGGGAGAGAGGAGAGTGATATTGTGGTAAGTTCTTCCCCAGCTTCCTTCCTGTTAGTCATCTCTGGCTGCTTGAGTCCCTGCATTGAAGGTTACAACTCCTATCAAGGAGAGTCTTTCCACATATCTTTCTCCTTCCAGGGTTAGCCACCCTCCCCTTCCTTCCATCAGCCCCCAGGGAGTTCACAGTCTCTATTGGCACTCCACTATCTCCTGAGGTTTCCCTTTGCCCTGCCCACACCTTTGTAAACAATCCCTTTATTAATCTCATCTCAAATTACCCAACTTGAGTTTGCCATCTCTTTCCATCAGGGACTCTATGTGATGATCTGCCTTCTTCCTGTTGGGATATGGGATGTTCTGACCACCAAACAGCAGAGCAGTGGCTGGAGCACAGGTGCCCACAGACCAGGGTAGCCTTGGTGAATGCTTCGGTTAGTGGGACTTTCCAGGATAGGCTTTGATGACCCTGGTGCCAGGCCAGGTCTCGGGAAGCTGCTTCATCTGAGGGCACTTCTGTACTTGTTCTCTGGGTCCACTTCTGTTCCAAAGACTCCCACAGACCTTGGGAAGGAGAGTTACTTATATCCCTTTTCACCAGTCCTCACCTCCATCATACACTAAACTCAGAAAGACTTTTAACATTTATATGTACTTCAGAACCAATGAACATATCAAAAGGAGGTGGTAGGGGGTAGCACTGAGCAGTGGTTAAGAGTTTGGACTATAAAGTCGGGTAGACTTGGGTTCAATTCCTGACTCTGCAGCCTGCTACTGGGCAAGCTTTAGCAAGTTACTTCACCTCCCTGTGCCTCAGTTTCATTTGTAAAAGGAAATAATATAACGACATCTCCCTTATAGTATCATTGTTAGGATTAACTGAGAAAGTGCACAGTGCCTGATACTTTGTAGTGACTCAATAAATGATTAATTGTTCTATTGTATATAATAACAAAGTAAGACCTCTGTTACCATCCTTACTCTGGCAAATATCAGATAACTCATAAAAAGGCTGGTGGTGATACGCATGAACTAGCTGTAAAAAAAAATATGTGAGATAATCAGGGAAATTTGAACACTAACTGGATATTTGATTATATTCCTGATTTATTGTCAGGTTTTTAGATGTGATGATGGCTATGTTTAAAAAACAAGAGTCCTTATCTTTTAGAGATACATATTGAAATAGTTACAGATAAATTGATTTGATATTTGGTGTTGATTTAAAAATTATCCATGTTGGAAAGGTAATGGCTGGGAATATAGATGAAACAAGATTGGCCATAAGTTAATAATTATTAAAACTGGGTGATGGTTACATGGGAATTCATTTTACACTTTATTTTGTGTATTTGAAATTTTATTAAATAAAAAGCTTGAAGTTCACACATTGAAGATAAGCCTACAATAAATATCTCAGGTCTTCTCCTTGAGACACAAACTAATGCACAGACATCCCTTTCTTTGTGATGTTCACCATTCACCTCTTTGCCGATGTTAAGCTTCCTTTCAGAGGCTGTTTAGAAGTGCACATCAGTGCAGGGCACTGTCTGTCGTCAAGGAGGGGCCAAAAGTTTTGCTGTAACAGCTCCAGAGGATGTTTTGCTTAATGACCTTTAAACTGTACTTGACTTTGTACTTTCTAAAATAATGTCTTCTGTGGGGAGTAAGCTCATAGGACAGTACAATTCACTTCTAGATTAGTTTAGAGGCTTTTTAAAAACAGTAGGTTAGAGGCTTTTGGGGGAAGGTAAAGTGTGTAGTGAAAGGGCACTGGGATGAAAAATATGAATGACCTTGGTTTTATTTTTGCTTTCTCACTAAGAAGCTGTGTGACTTTGGACATGTCGTTTAACTTCTCTGAGCTTCAGTTTCTGTACATAAGGATAAAGAGGATTGGACTAATTTCTTTGATGCCTTTCAATTCCTCAAATTTTATTTTTAATAATTTTCTGACTAAATATATTCATATTCAATGGAGAAAATCAGGAACATCTGGAAAAGGTAATACAAAAGCCACAGGTGGGAAGGCTGATAAAGGAGGAGAAAACTTCAGGAGTAATAGATAATCTGGAAGCTGCCTTCTTCCCTTGGGTAATGGGCAATTCACCTCACAAGAGAAAGCACCTAGAAATCTGACCTAATATGATACACGAGCTCTGAGGGAAAGAGCGAGTAGGAGAGGGGGAAGGAAGGCTTTGATGTATTTGGATAAAGTATGTTAATAAAGGTCATTTAATTTTCATTCAGCATGTCAGGGTAGCTATATTTATTCATGAAATTTTCCTTCTTACATAGCTTTTCCACTCCAGTTTTGACGAGGAGATATGTGATTCCCCTGCCTGGCACAATGCCCAGCTTATGTAACACCATCCTGTAACCTTGCCCGAGTTTCAGGGGAATCTGGGTCTGTAGCCAAAGCAATCAAGAGCAGTTTTCTTGCATTATGCTTACGTGCCCTAAACATAACATTCCACCCCCAAACCCTTCCCAATAGACAGAAGATCAGTTTGAATAGTGAATGCTGTATTTCTTTTTTCCTTTATTAGGAAAGTTGTGGGTTTACAGACAATCATGCACATACCACCTGGATTGGATTACCCTCTGCCTTCCTCACCATCTTTTCATCAATACTTTGCATTGATGTGGAACATTTGTTAAAATTGAAGATAGCACATTTTTTATAATTGTACTATTATGGTTTAATAATAGTTTAACTTAGGGTTCCCTGTGTATGCAGTATAGTTCCATGGGTTTAAAAAAAAATTTTATTCTGTTACCATATATACAACCTAACATTTCCTCTTTTAGTCACATTCAAATATATATCTCAGTGCTGTTAATTGCATTCACAATGTTGTGCTTCCATCACCACCATCCATTACCAAAACATTTCCATCATTCCAAATAGGAACCCTGTACATTTTAAGCCTTAATTTCCCCACCCCACCCCTGGTAATCCATATTGTACATTCTGACTCTGTGAGTATATTTATTCCAATTATTTCATATCAATGAGACCATACAATATTTGTCCTTTTGTGTCTGGTATATTTCATTCAACATGACATCTACAAGGTTCATCCATGTTGTCACATGTATCAGTACTTCATTCTTTTTTATAGCTGAATAATGTTCCATTGTATGTATATAACACATTTTATTTATCCATTCATGGGTTGATGGATGCTTGGGTTGTTTCCATCTTTTGGCAATTGTGAATAATGCCACTATGAAGATTGGTGTGCAAATATCTGTTTGAGTCCCTGCTTTGGATTCTTTTGGGTATATACTGAATAGTGGTATTGCTGGTTTATATGATAGTTCAATGACTAGCTTTGTAAGGAACTGCCAGTGGTATCTCATTGTGGTTTTATTTGAATTTCCCTGATGGCTAATGATTTTGAGCATCTTTTCATGTGCTTTCTGGCCATTGTTTTTCTTCTTTGGAGAGATGTCTATTTAAGTCTTTTGCCCATTTTTAAATTGGGTTGTTTGTCTTTTGTTGTTAAGTTAAAGGATTTCTTCTTATATTCCGGATATTAAACCTTTGTTGGATATATGGTTTCCAAATATTCTCTCCCATTGTGTAGGTTGTTGTTGTACTTTCATAATAAATTCCTTTGAGGTGCAAAAAGTTTTTAATTTTGATGAGGTCTCTTTTATCAATTTTTTCTTTGGTTGCTTCTGCTTTGGGTCTAAAGTCTATGAAACTGTTGCCTAACTCAAGGTTCTGAAGATGTTTCCCTAGGTTTTATCTAGGAGTTTGATGGTTCTGACTCTTATATTTAGGCCTTTGATTCATTTTAAATTGACTTTTTTTTTTTAAGGAGATACCAGTGATTGAACCTGGGACCTTGTGTGTGTGAAGCACGTGCTCAACCACCGAGCTACACCCACTCCCATTTTAAGTTGATTTTATTACATGGTCTGATATAGGGGTCCTCCTTTTTTTTCTTTTTTTTTTTTTTTAAATGGAGATCCAATTTTCCCAGCACCATTTGTTGAAGTAGTCAGTTGAATGGTCTTTTCCCCCATGTCAAAAATCAGTTGGCCATAAATGTGAGGGTTGATTTCTGAGCTCTGAATTCAATTCCATTGGTCTATATGTCTTCTTTGTGCCAGTACCATGTTGTTTTGATTACTGTGGCTTTGTCCTAAGTTTTAAGATTGGAAAGTGTAGGTCCTTCAACTTCATTCTTCTTTTTCAAGATGAAAAAGGGGCTCCTTACTCTTCCATATAAATTTGATGATTGACTTTTCCGCTTCTGCAAAGAAAGTTGTTGAATATTGATTAGCTATAATTGTGTATTTTTTTCTACCACAAATTTTACATATGATTTCTCTGATTTAGTGCAGATAAATGTCCACTGCCATTTGTTATTTGTAAAATACCATTAGTCCACTCCCACAAATGGAATTTACCTTCCAAGTTACAAGAAAGAAACATGAAAGAAGAAATAAACATTATTTATGGAATGCATTTGAGATTTCCTAGTTCTCAAGGAATTCAGGAGACTGTAACTTATTTGGGTATTATCCAGAAAGGCAGTTTAGAAACAAGGGAATTAAAAAAAAAAAAAAAAGGCTGAAAATCCGTTTTGGATTTTATGTGGAGAAGGAAGTTGAAATTCCATAACAGAAATGGACCATGGAAAATCTACCTTTATTTTAAGAGGGATGTAGAAAACATGGAGCAAGACAGGGGCCAGTCAGGATGGTGAAACATGGAAACTTTGGTGGTATGCAGTTTGGAAAAGGGAAGGTTCAGAAATAACATGCTAACTGGCTATAGGAGAGATTAAATTTTTTCTGTGCGTGATGCAAATTGAGATGGCAATGTGTGAAAAGTGCAGGAAGACAAAATTTTCTTTTGAATAAGGAAACATTACTGGGGACCTGTGTACAAAGGTAAAAAGAGATCTTTTCAGAGAGAGGTACAAGGTTTCTGGTCACTAGCCAAGACTAGGAGACTGTTATCATGCCCTCCGATTCCACTCTTCTTGCTTGCTACATTCCAGCCATACATCTTTCGTTCAGTTCCTCCAAAGGGAGCTAAGCTCTTTTCTATATCACTGCCTGGATTACCCCCTGCCTTCCTCACTATCCTTTCATCCTGCTAAGTATTGCTCTTCCTGTAGGTCTCAGCTTAATTGTTTCATCCTCACATAGGTCTTTCCTGACTTCTTATGTTAAGAAGGTCCTACTGTTAAAAGTATATCCTAACACCTTATATTTTTCCTTTATAGCACTTACCACAATTTGCATTTATATGTGTATACATATATGTACATGTATACACCTACAAATTTATATATAACAACACAATTTAACTTGTGTGATCATTTGTTCAATGTATGTTTCCCAACTAGAAGATAAGCTCTGCAAGAAAAGTTTGGTCATTTCTCTAGTCTCTCAAGTATAGTGCTTGGAACACAGTAGGTGCTGAATAAATGTGTCATATGGATGAATGAATTAATGAGAGTCAAGTATCCAAGAGTCTGGATTAGTATTCCTCTATGAGTAGGATATGAGCTACTAGAGAAGAATTTGGATAGGGCCTGGACCCATCACTAAATAATATTGTATCACCATGTATGAAAGCAATTTCTTTTCAATTTTTTTTCAATCCTTATTTTGTCAAAGAGAACAGTTCAACTTGATGACAGTCTTTAATCACTTTTCTAACACTTGTCAATCTCCCTTGTCAACACAGAGAGAGATCAGGCCCCAGCAGTCAACACTATCTAGCTGGAATTTAATAACATGTTTTGTTTTTATTTATTCATAGTTTTTATATATGTGGGAAGTGATATTGGTTTTTCCCTTTATGGAAGTGATCCAAAGTTTCCTTTAAAAATAAAGTTGTGTAAGTAAAAATGTGAGTTAATTGAATGAAAATTATTAAGGAAATAATATGTATATGATATGATGTGGTTCTTGATGTAACTAAAACCTGGATATCTGAAATTTTGAAACCACCTGGAAAGTTGCTGCTTCTCAAGAGTCTGTCTCCAAACCAGTGCAGATACATGACAGAGTAAATGCAAAAAAGTCAGCATTTCATAAGGCCAAATTTATTCAACATCATTCTGACAGCATGTTCTATTTTAAAGTACATAGAAGATTTAAAAGTATCATTTTCCGAAATTGATGATGGCCATTTTTAAAAATGTCCTTAATTTGGCAAAATAGTGTTGGCAGCCCCATATTGTTCCTTTACTTTGCATTATGTTGGGATGGTGGCATGGTGGAGGCAATTCTCCTGCCTTGGAATCCAAAAACCTGGGGGAGGGGGCACTGCTGTTAGAGGACCTTTATGGTCCTTTCTAATATAGAGAGTAGATTTAATAGAATTGCAGATAAAATCTTGTTTGCCTCTTGTGTGAATGGCGATGGGAGCAGAAAGTACTAGATTGTGTGTGTGTATATGTGTGTGTGCTGCTGCTTAAGTAAATTCAGATGTATTATATCAATATCCATTCTTTTAAGGAGATTGGTGCATTGCTTTCCATTTATTTCAAATAGGGATTCCAAGTACCATATTTTTATAATGAAAGATGATGGGTTAATAATTTATAGAAATGACCAGTAGTGGATATAGGATATAATATGAAAGATAGATGGTTGGATGGGAAAGGGCTTCTGTCATTCTGTTGGAGAGAGGAAAGTGATGGGAAGGGGTCTGAGGGTGGTGGCTCCTAGAAGGCAGGATGAAGTTCTGAGGCCAGAAGCCTCCCCATTTCCTGAGAGTGGTAGTGTCATGGACTGGGCAAGGAGGTCAGTAGAATTTGGCAGGGGAGAGATAGGCCAGTCATCTGCAGAGGGGTTCAAAAGTTAAGTGCATCTCAGCACAAGAAGACCCCATATCACCTAGACGGCAATCCCAAAAGAAATTAATTTATTACTACATTGGTTTAACAGTTACCTTTTCCTGCTGTTTGGGTTTCCTGTTGTTTCCTGAGTTTGCACTGCTTATAGAACTCAAACCCTGGGGTTAAGATTAAGATTCTTAGGTTCCTTAGAAATTCAGCAGAGATAATTAGTCCCTCAAGAGATTATGGCCTTAATCAGTTGCATCTGATTTGGCAACAGCCTGATTAAGTACATCCAAAGAATAAGACTCTTGTAACGACTTAACCTCAAGGTCTGTCTTTTGGCTTTGCCTTTGAAGCTATTGCCCTTGGTGACATTGCTACTATGGTCAGTATCATCATCACCATCATAGGGTATGATAACCATTATCAGCAGGTTATCCATGGTGTATATATGCATATGCACTTGTGTGCATGTGTTCTCATGCATATCCAGATCAGTGGCTCCTCTTGGTGTTCAAATCTGAGCCACATAATCAAAGGTCAACACCTTCAATGCAATAAATACTTAATGGATATTTATGGAGCACCTGTTATTTGCCAGGTGCCATATGGTGGCGGGGTTGCTTTATGAAGGGTTCGTGTCCGTGTCTATTCATGCATACAGCTCATGTTTACAACAATATCATGTAAGTTAAAGTGAAACAGGTGCTGTATGAAAGGGATTGATAAAATACTTGAGGATCACAGAAGAAGAAATACTTAATTCTCATTGGAGAAATTAAGGGAGACTATTGAAGAGGCATTTGATTTGGGCTCCAAGAAGGTGGTGATGGTGGTGGTGGTGTGGTGGAGATAGTAAGGATATGCCAGTCTGAGATAAAAGAATGAATAACTTGGGAAAATATTTTGTTTGGGGAGTGCTGTCTTGTAAAGGCATTGCAGACTGACAGCTAAGAGAGGAATTTATTTATTTATTTTTAAAGATTTATTTATTTACTTTATCCATTTTAAACGCCCCCTTCCCCATTTGCTGTTTAGTGTCCATTCGCTGTGCAATTCTCTGTGTCTGTTTCCTGCCATCTCTTCTCATCCTCCTCTTCCAGTCTTCACCAGGATTCGATCCTGAAGACCTCCGATGTAGGAGAGAGGTGTTCTGCCACCTGTACCACCTCGGTTCCTGGTTTTTGGAGCTTTCGGAGCATCTCGTCTTGGCTCTCTCCTGCGTCTCTCTCCCCTGTTATGTCATCATCTTGCTGCATGGCTGCGGGCCTGACGGCTCACAGTCCATGAGCCTTCTATATATATATATATTTTTATTTTACTGGGAGGTCCTGGGGATTGAACCCCGGTCCCTCCATATGGCAGACGGACACCCAACCATCTGAGCCACATCTGCCCCCAGCTAAGAGAGGAATTAGACCTAAGTTATGGTTGTCAGTTAATGAATGCTTTTGTAAAGAAATTTCCAGTAGACATATACTTTGCTTTATGTTTTGATATTGGGGTGTGTGTGTGTGTGTGTAAGATCATACAAACTATTTGACACAACCAAATGGGTAATGTTACATGCAGCAGTGAATAAGGTTTCCTCTAGTACTTTGACCATAGTCAACAGGACTTAATTTTGCTTTTGAAAGTCAGAATTCTTTTATAACATGTTTAAAGAGCACTTCCTATCGTAAAGTATACTTGTCATTACAAGAGGTAATCTTTTTCCAGAAAAAAATTACAGGTTACATTTTTAAGTTTCTAACTTGAAACCAATGAGCAGAACTACAAATCCACTCTCTACTGTTGATCAGTCTGCAGGAAATTGTAGAGTCCTTCTAAGTGTTTGCCAGCAGGTGGTGACAGTGCTGTCTGCGGTTTGTTTCCTTTGATTTCTTTCTTTATTTTGTAAACTCACAATACATGTTCAATTATAGGAAAAATTCAAAATTACAGATTATCACTAGGGAGGTGGATGGGTGGGTGGAAAACACATAATTCCACCATTCCTAGATAATCGCTGCTGAAAGTTCTGGCATATTAAATAGACTTTGCTGTAAATTGACCTAAGGCAGTTCAATAATTCACAGTAATAGGTTATTTTTGGTTGATATCAGTAGCCTCCAATAATTACAGATCATTGAAGGTGAGAACCATGGCTCTCCACCCCCACTAAAACTGTAAGAGGTAGAAGGCTAAAACAACAGCAGTTCTCAGACCAAATTCTGTTGCAGGGACAAACATTCATCAGTGAGCCTGCACCAATGTCATCCCAGGCCTGTGCTGTAACCAGCTGGTGAAGCCCCGGCCCGGCCCTCTAGGCACTCAGACAGGCAGGCACCTGGCATAAAAGGCTCCCTTGTGGCACATGTGGCAATATTGTAGTGGCAGGATTCAGATAACCCCTTCCCTCAAGCCACAGAATCCTCCACAGTACAGTGCTGGGGGAATATTGTATTATGACTGTGGGGCTCATTTAATGTTCACACCCTGGTCCTGAGAAGGCAGAGTTGCCTGTACAACATTTCTAGTTGACCCATATATTTGAACACCCCTTTTTTAACCAATAAAAATAATTTCTAATATCCATTATGTTTACGAACAAACCCTCTGTTGATCAAAAATAAAGGTAGTTCAAGCCTTAAAATAACCACCTATAAAGTGTCAGCTTTCGATTAGTCTTTCAAATGCTAAATAACTGTCCCCAAATTAAAACTCATACATCTATATATCAAACAGTTTATTCTGGAATATTTTGAAGAGAAATAGAGACAATTTTTCCATTTCTCTGTAATGTATATATATGTGTGTGTTTTTGTCTGTGTTGCTTAACAGAAGTGGAATCATATGCTATACATGGCTTTAAACCTACCTTTTTCATTAATGTTATGAATAGATTTACAAATCAGTAAATATACCAATATTATCAGTTTTAAAGACTACCTAGTATTTCATTTTATAACATAATTTAATCACAGCTCACTGTTGAACTTTTGCAGTTTTTTTTAACAACTTTTTACTATTATAGGTATCACCATAAAGATTATCTTTGTATATGTTTCTTTGTACACTTGCTTAATTATTTTATTAGGATACATTCCTAGAATGGGAGTTGCTGAATCATAGGGGATGCACAGTGAAAAAAAAAATTTTTTTTAACAAATTTCAAATTACTCTTACTAGCACCTGCTTTCTTAAATCCACTCCCACACTAGAAAGAATTTTTTAGAAAACATTTGCCCATCTGATAGGTAAAAAATGGCAATTCATTTTAATCTTATTAGTGAGGTTGGACTTCTTAAAAAAGTATTTACTGTTCATTTGCATTTCTCTTTTTATCATTTCAAATATTGGTAGTATAAGAAAATTAATCTTCCATATATTTCCTCACTCTGTCAGTTGCCATATGCCTTAAAATTACTTATTTTTTTATATTGGGAAATATAAAGTTAACTTAAAGCATTTTAAACCATCACATTTTCCTAATTGAAACCCAGCTCCAAATTGGGGCAGTGTTTGAGCCATGCCTTTCTGATACCCTTGTCAAGGATCAATTCATCTAATTTTCTCATCTACAATTGCTTAGATTAACCAGAAAATGGTTATATATTCAGTTTATTTGCTGAAGGTTTTGGGACAGTAGTATAAAAGAATAATTTATCTTCCTTGCTCTACCTTTCAACACTTGGCATTCAACATATGGATCTTGGACTAAAATAACAGTTCTGAGAGAGACATTTCTAAGTGGTTTGGCAGTATGAAAAGGGGCTAGCTTCCAAATGCAGGCAACCCTCTCACATGGTCATCAAGCAGCTTCTTGGTCTCCCTGTTGCCTGATGCTCAAAATTGCATAGGATAGACCCTCTAGCTTCCTTTAGAGCTAGGGCCTGAAATTAAAATACATTGAAAGGTAAGAATTATCTTAAGTTCACACTGATGTGCAAATTATTAGATCTTTCTGAGAAGAGACTTGAACTCTAAAAGGGGGATAAGGGGGAGAGAGCCACCAAGAAGAAAGTACCAGAAGCTGGGCTTATAGAACAACACAGTTTGATAAAAAATTCACCTTGGATGAAAGGTTTATTTTTCAGAGGATGTTTTGTTGTGTCACTCTTATTTGTAATGGAACATTTTGTGAGTAAATTGGCATTTTAATTACTTCATCTGGCTTGTTTTTCACTCAGATATTCTCCATTTCCTTGGTGCTCTGTTGCTTAGAAGAATTTTCTCTTTGCTCTGCCTCTTTTCTCTGGCCAAACTAACAACATTATAATCGGTTTTTAGTGAAGATTTAGTTTTTAATTTTTTATAGTTCTTTTAAAATAATGGGTGCCTGTTCTTCAGATGCTTCCTGCTGAATAAAATAGCCATTTTCTACTTATGAAAATACCTGGTCTACTTTTCTTTGCAGTGTTTTTGTCTCTTTGATCAGTGCACCAGTTGTATTTTTTGCTGTTTACTCCACCTGTCGCCCACTCTCACCGTGTTCTCACCTGTTCTCACACCCTGCAAACTGAAACTCCAGTGTCTCAGTTTCTTTTTCTTCAAAACCTCCATTGAACCCTGGTGCC
This sequence comes from Tolypeutes matacus, assembly GCA_026826555.1. NCBI lineage: Eukaryota > Metazoa > Chordata > Mammalia > Cingulata > Chlamyphoridae > Tolypeutes > Tolypeutes matacus. Next base: position 27,610,853 of record JAKSZT010036119.1, on the reverse strand, counting down.
TGGATTCATATGCCTCCTGTATTCCAGCAATAAATACTGAGCTGTTTATGAACACACCACTTTCTCTAAAACCTGTGTCCTTTTGTATCCATAGCTGCCTAGTTAGTAATCCTTAAAAAAACTTGTTCTAATTTAAAAGGAATATATTTTCATTGTAAAGTATAAATATAGAGTAAATGAGAAAATGAAATTCCCTCTCCAAACCCCACCCTACCAGCTCTAATATGCTCTAATATGCCTAGATCATACTATACCCTCTATTTTGTAATTTGCCTTTTAAAACTTAGTATGCTACATATAAATTTTATTTCATTCTTTTTCAACGCTATAGTGTTCTGGTGTATGGCTACATCAAATTTGTTTAAAAAATTCCCTGCTGGTGGACATGTAGTTCACTAATTTACACTCCTGTTGGCAAACCATCTTTTAGTCTTCAAGTCTAAACTTAAGTGTCACCTTCTTAGGGAAGCCTGCCTTGTCACCCTTACCTCCAGGCTGTGTGAGGTGCCCCTCCTTTCTTCTAAAGTATGCCACCGAAGTACTCTGACATACCCAAATTTTGGCACTCATCCCATGTTTGTTGCCTGAATGGATGGAAAGTAAGGCATACCTCAGCTACTGGTGTGATGGTGTGCATGTCTCTTTGCTTAGCCTCCTTTAAAAAGGGATGACTGCACAGCCTATTTTGCAGTCTCAGGCCTTCAACAAAAAAGCTAATGCTGATGAAATTTACCTTCTTCCAGATGATTTGGTTTCATAGCTGTTAGGACCTATTCAATTCCTCTAACAAAGCGAATGTAGGAGCCTGGGAACCAGTTACTAGGTAGATTGGTTTACCCATGTGATTTGTTGCTATGTGTGTTTATTAAACACTGGCTCTGTGATCATGAAGTCAATATCCCCTGCATTTTGCTAAGCCAGGCAATCTGGTGAAATAAGAATTGAAGCCAAGAAATATTCACATTCTAGAATCTAAGAGTCTAACAATAATAGCTACCATATATTGAATGACTACCATGTATTGGATGTTTTATATGCCATTTGATCCTCATTAAAAATCCTCTGAGGAAAGCATTGTTTTTCTCCAGATTCCATTTGATGATATATTCAGCTCAGGGAGGTAAATGTTCCAAAGTTACACAGTTTGAATCCAGGCCTTTCTGGTTATAAACCATCTATACTCCCTTTTTGGATCCTTCTTCCTCATCCCCTAACCCCTAAATGGTCCTTCTGCTACAGAACAGTTAAAGTAGATGATCTGATGGAAAATCATGGAGTCTCTTGTCCATTGAAAACACTCTTTGAATCCTTGAAAAAAAAGCCTCATCTTTGTTTAACTTTGATTTATTCGTCTGTTCTAAAATCATAGATCACTGTAGATGAAAGAGATCAAGTTTACTGGTTCACATTCTTTTGGGGGAGGAACAGGAGATCCCATGACTTTATAACCTATTTTTGCTTGTCACTGCAGTAGAAGAGCTTCCAGATTTCACTGGCATGAATTAAAAGTCTGGTGTTACTTTGGATTTATCAATGTGCAGTACTAGATTTTTTTTGTAGCTATTCAGTAAATGTTTATTGAATTGAAGTAAAAGTGCTACAGCTTTACATCAGATTATTATAGGAAATTCTCAGATGCTAATTTCTCCAGTTGTGCTTGCATTTGTTTTAATTAGAGAAGTTGTAGGTTTACAGAAAAATCATGCAAAAATTATAGGGTTCCCATATATCTTCCTTATACATTAGATTTTAATAGAATTAAACATCATAGGTAAATTTATAAACCAGAACCAGAAACATAAGGACAGGCTGGTCCATGCCTCCCATAAGGACACACAAATCACAGATGGCTCCAAAACCAGCTTCCTACCAGGAGGCTAAAAATGATTTTGCAGGGTTCTTCTTCTTCTTCTTCTTCTTATTATTATTATTATATTCACCCCAAGTAGGGAAACATTTCTTTTGTTTTTACTGACCTATTGAAAAGGATATATGTGTTCACAATCCCTTATCTGAAAAATCTGAGGAAATTCTGTAATCATTACATCTTATATAACAACTCCAGTGGAGCTTGGGGTAGTACCCTGCAACACATGAAGACATCTGCAGTAAAACATAAAATTATTCGTATTAGGTGGAGTTAAGTAAAGACTAAGTACTTACAGGTCTAGTTTTTTTTGCTACCAAATAATTTGCACACAGGAAAAAACTTTCAGTTTTCAGTTTTTAGGTTTTAGAATTGTAGTAAGAGATTATGGACCTATAATTTTTGCCTTTTTTGCACTTGTAGAAGTTTAATTTGGACTACCAAAAATGTTTTTGAGAAAGGACCTTCATGCTCCTGTGTTTCCATGGAGGGGTTCGCCTCCCTGACATTCAGGGGCTGCTTGGGCAGTGTTCCTATATGTATCCCTTTGGGAGCCTAGTTCTAAGATTGAGGGTACTCAGGTGGAGAATCCTTTCAAGATGCTTTCTCTGAAACCCACCCCAACCAGGAACCAACCAGTTCCTTCAGTTACATTCCCTTTGTCTTCTCCTAAGTGTATCTGGAGAACAGCCAGTTTCCATTGTCTTTTTTTTTTTTTTTAAAGATTTATTTATTTACTTTATCCATTTTAAACACCCCCTTCCCCATTTGCTGTTTCGTGTCCATTTGCTGGGCAATTCTCTGTGTCTGTTTCCTGCCATCTCTTCTCATCCTCCTCCTCCAGTCTTCACCAGGATTCGATCCTAGAGACCTCCTATGTAGGAGAGAGGTGTTCTGCCACCTGCGCCACCTCGGCTCCTGGTTTTCAGAGCTTTCGGAGCATCTTGTCTTGACTCTCCCCTGCATCTCTCTCCTGTTACATCATCATCTTGCTGCATGGCTCCTGGGGCCTGGCGGCTCACCGGCACACAGAGCCTGGCAGCCCATGCGCCTTCTATATATATATTTTTTATTTTACTGGGAAGTCCCGGGGATCGAACCCCGGTCCCTCCATATGGCAGACGGACGCCCAACCATTTGAGCCACATCCGCCGCCTCCATTGTCTTTTGTGCAGGGACCTTTCACACCTCACTCTACTCAACAGGTTTCTTTTTTGGATGGCACATATTCCCCAAACCTTGGCTACTTGGTTTTGGAAGGAATCTCTATGGAAACCATCTTGGCTCTTCTCATTCCGTTTCCCAGGTAGTCTCTGAAATTTTGCCCACAGAATGCCACACTGAGAAATGAAGTCTGGCCCACAGGTTTATTTTTCATATTTTTAATTGCTTATTCTAGCTTGTGGCACAACCCCAAGGATTTTTCTGTAGAGGGGTAGGTTTCACCATGTCTGGTGACCAGGCTGGTGTCTATCACCCTTCTCAGTGGGAGACACACTCACTTTTTACACCCACAGTGAGGCTTCACTGTTTCCAAAGTGATTCTGAGACTGGGACAGGCAAAGGCAGATGGTTTGACAAATTCTTGTTCCTGCTTCCACTTTGATTCACTTAGGCCTCTTCTGTTCTGTTTAGCTATTGCTTTTCCAGTTTGTGGAGTATGTCAAACTGCGAGTGTCTTCAGAAATTGTTTATACTATTAAATGTCTGACCATTGTTTCTGGTGGCTGGAGTTTGGCAGCTGGTACCATCAGCTTCTCACAGTACCTGTACCAGAGTACAGTATTCATGCCATGTGGCTCTCATGTAGTCCAAGAGTCATTGGTCAATCCAGTGAAATTGCCAGGGAAACAATGTCTGATGAGACTTCAGGATTTATATCCTGTTCTCAAGCTGCAAGATTTTCCCCAGAATTATTGCTGACAAAGCACAAAGGAGACCCAAGAGATACAGTTTACTCCCATAACCTCACAGATCTGTGGGATGTGAAAATCTCTGAGCTTTTCTGCAGAATTCACTTTATTGTATCTAGGGCCTAGAACAGAAATTCTTAAACCGGAGTCCAAGAAAGTGGGCTTTAAGGGGTCCATAAGCTTTTGGAAGTTGTGTGTACCATGTTGTGTGGATGTGTGTATGGCCATTATAATGGGGAAAGACTTTCTGTGAGTTCTCAGCATCATATGCTAAAGTAATGCAGCGTTGAGTAAACTACTTAATTTTCTGAGCTTCTGGAAAATGAGAATGATACTAGACCTTACCCATTTATTTGTAATGAGGATACAATGAGGAAAAGCATATAATCCACCTAGTTCAGTATCTGTAAACATTCCATAAGTATTAGCTATCATTATTGGTCTGAGTTCATGAGCCTCAAAAGATTAAGATGATGTGACAGCCTTTTGTTCCTTAGAATATAGGTAGCAGATTATATAATTAGTAATAATTATCAACATTTTCCAGCCTTTTATACTGTGCAAATAATCTCTGCATTACTGCCTCATGTGATCTTCACAGCAATTCTCATTGGTAGGTGTAAGGAAATACTATTCCTTTTGCAGATGAAAAAACAGGCTCAAGGAAGACCAAAGCCATCCAGCTGATAATGTTCAGATTTTGGATTCAAACCCAAGGCTTCTGACACCAAATTACATGTTTTCTCCACTACTCCATTCTTGTTACATCAGGGTAGCAAAAGGACAGGTGTGATCTGGGGATTCTCCTGAAGACACAAGTTTTCATCATGTGATGACTATTAGAATCAGATCTGGAATCAAAGACCCACTGAAGACATAACTTGTTGAAGGGAATATCTGAGGCAGCCCAGAGAATAATAAGAGAACAAATGGATACTCAATATTTTAGAATGAAACTCTAAAATGACAGCAATTTGTGTCTCTTTTGTTCACCCCTGTATCCCCAGTGCTAAGAACAGTGTCTGGCAGGTGCTTCCTAAATATTTGTTGAATGAATTGAGACACAGATATCAAGGGTCCAAGAATTCAGTGAATGCAGGACAGATCAGCATGTACCTTAGATCTGGGCAAACACCTGTATCTGGTCAGGAGGAGTGGCAGAGTCTAATTCCTCTTCTCCACCTTCGTTTACTACCTCCTGGAAATGGGAGACCCTGGGCCTGTGAGCATCAGTGGAACCAGAAGGAAGTCAGAGCGCTATAGAAACGTCCTGCCTCTGACAGAGAAAGAGATGATGTGTATCATTCATTAAGTAAACATTTATGGAGCATCTGTTGTATGCTGGAGACTGTGCTGGGCTCTGGATATACAATGGTGAATGACAGTAATAACTAGAATGATGATAGCTTATGTATATAGTCATTTGCTAGACAGTGTTCTAATACTTTCTATGTGTTTTCTCAATACTCCCTTTGAAATGGGTATTGTCTTTTTTTTTTAAGGTTAATTTTATTTATTCTGCCCCTCCCCCCACCGTTGTTGTTTTTGTGCCTGCTGTCTGCTCTCTGTGTCCATTCACTGTGTACTCTCTGTGTCTGCATGTCTTCTTTTCTCTCCTTCTCTTTAGAAGGCTCCGGGAACCGATCCTGGGATCTCAGATGTGGGAAAGAGGCACCCAGTCGCTTGAGCAACCTCAGTTCCCTGGTTTGTTGTGTCTCTCATTGTCTCTCCTCTTTGTCTCTTTTTGTTGTGCCAGCTTGCCACACGGGCCAGCTCGCCTTCACCAGGAGGCCCCAGGAATTGAACCTGGGACCTCCCATATGGTAGATGGGAGCCCAGTCGCTTGAGCCACACCTTCTTCCCATGGGTATTGTCTTAATCCTCATCTTGCAAATGAGAGAACTGGACTTAAAAAGGTCTAGAGAGTTGTGGAGCCAGCATTAGAATCTGTCTTTAGATCCTGAACTTTCAATCATTACTTCCTACTGTGAAACCTGTACCCTGTGAACAAAGTCAGACTTAGATTCTACTTACAGTCTGATGGACAAACAGATCATAAGACAAGCAATTCCTGTACTGATTGCCATGGCTTTTGAAGGCGGGATGTTAAGGCAGTCGGGAAGAGTCAGAGGCTTCCAGGAGTGACACTTACTCTGAGCCCCAACACTTAGGTGGGAATTGGTCAGGAAGAGAGTAGCTGAAAGACTGTTGAATGTAGAGTGATCAGCATATGCTGATGCTGAGAGGCAGGAAGGTGTCAGATCGGGTGCCTCTTGGCAGAAGGGGATGACAGATAAGCATAGACCTAAGACAAAAGGGCAGTTTCCTGGAACCCTTAAAAAGGAGAAGAAGGTGCAAAGAAAAAGGAAAGGAATGGAGCAGAAGTTAGTTAAGTGAGGCTTTGTTGACACACCTGAAAACCATGCAGCCGTTTAAGTAGTTGAGAGAAAGTCTGACAATATGAAAATGTGTTTAGTTTGAAGTGAGGAAAAGTGCATATAAAATTGCTGTGTAATCATGATTTCGGCTGTGAAGAAACAAGTCTACAAGAGGATAAAGACTTAAAAGTTAAATGGAAGAAGGAAAATGACTCACGTTAAGATGATAGATTTAGAAAAAATATTTTAAAGCTATAGATTTTTTTAAAAAATTGTTTTATTTGTTCTTTACAACACATTGTCTGAGTAGCCAGGGTTTAAATATTCTATTGGGCCTCCGGCCTTTTTAGTTTCAATTCATTAGTTTGTTAGTTGATTTCATACTTAGCATGTTCCAAGCACTGTGCTTGAGCAAGTGTCAGGTGTGTGCCTCAATGGGCCCATCCCTGCTCATGATTGAGTCATCTCTCAGAGAGCACAGACCTTCTGCCCTCACCAGAAACCCCTCCCTCCATGGCTAAATGAAAATACTTGCGCTTTCACTCCTTCTCAGAGACATCTCTAAGTATGAAGCATTAATGCTCTCCATTTGTTCATCTAAGGAAAAAGAAAAGGCAAATCAAGTTAGGGAACAAGGCTTACTTCAGGATCTAAAAGGAATGAAGCAGGGAAATTAAGTAGCCAGAGAGGTGACAACAGAAATAACTGGGTGTCAGGCAGAAATGTCCATTTGCCCTGGCTTATTACTGTTTGGAGTCTGGTGCTTTTGGAAAATTGCCTGGCTCCTTCTAAGCTTTCCACAGGGATCAAAGGCTTTGTTTCCTCTGAATGTGTTTTAAGTAGTTAGTTGGAAATCTTCCCCTTTGTGCAGGTCAGTGAGAAAAAGCAGTGTGCTATTAGATTGGGCATCAGCCAGCAACCTTTACCCCTCAGTACTCTTTGTATTTATTCTATGCACTTCTAGGGTTCTGTCCTTTCTGAAGGCAGCCTCCAAGACACAGGGAAAGTTAAGAATTGTTTTATGATGTGGTATATGATATGGTTTTATGTCTGGTATGAATTTTAAAATACTGTAACATACATACATAAATACACAAAGTGTGGGAGGATATGAACTAAGAAAGGTGATGGGTACTTAGGATTCCTTATATTATTCCTTTTACCTTGTTTATGTTTGGAATTTTTCATAAGAAAAAAAATTAAAATAGCATTAATAATTGATAAGAACAAAATACCAGAAACAAATGTGAAAAGCCCTACATGATAGTACCCCATCAGATCCCTTTGGAACAGCCAGCCCCAGATGCCATGACCTTCCCTGGGCCCTGGAGTTCAGTGGAATGGGAGCTGCTGAGCCAGGGGAAGTAGAGGTGCCCAAAGGTAGAGACTGCCCATGGATGTTGGGCTCCCCACAGCTCTGTGAAGTGTTTTCCAAGAGCTGCTCAGAGCAATGAGTTCATCCATTGCTTTCCAGGATCTCTGTGTGTTTGGTTAGGAAATTGTTTGCTTGTCTATTCATTCAACAAATATTGATTGAGGACCATTCTAGATGCTAGGATATAGCAGTGAGGTTTCTCCTCAGGATGAAGATACATTCCATTGGTGGAGGGGGGACACATACAGTAAACACATACACATGCAAAGCAAGACCATTGCAGGTAGTGATAAGTGCCACGAGAAGATTACATAGGATGATATGAAAGGTTAGGGGAAGATGCAAGAGCATCTTTAGGTAGGATGGTTAGAGAAGGCCCCTCTGTGCAGGTGCTGTATGAACTGAGTCATGAGTGATGAGAAAGAGCCAACCACTACTATCCAGAGGAGCAGCTTTCCAAACACGGAACTGCAGAGTACTGAAAGTAAACAGGAAGTAATCGTAGCATGATTGAAAAAGTGTGAGTGACCTGAGGTGTGTTTGTGGGTTATGCCTTTTCTTTACTCCCTTTCTTCTTTCCTTATTCCTTTTAAAATTTGCTTTTTCCTAGAGATCAGCCTCTCTCTGAGTTCCATTTTCCAGTCACCTGTCTTTGTGGCTTGTTTCTTGAGACCCCACAGATGTTTTTGTATCAACTTTTGATTGGGGATCCCTATACTGCTGAAATGAGCCCAGCTTCACATTAATGGGAAGATTCCTGTGGATTAGAGTTGTAACTCACTGCCAACCAAGTTTTCATTGTTTTGTAAATGAATTGTATGTCTGAATTCAGCGGTCAGTCCTTTAGAACTCACATCCAAATCTCTCACTTTTTACATGTTGATTTTCTCTCTGAATATTGACTTCTAGAATCAGAGGTGCTTAGTTATAAAAGGAGCCTTTGAAATTTTGTAGTAATGGGTATTGTTTTTAGCCTGTTTAATGTTTAATTTTAAAAGATGACAATTCCCAGTATGAGGAGAGAATGAGGAGATGAACGCTCTTATATGATGCTGTTTTAGAGTATAAATTTGTATTAGCCTGAAATATGTGCATGGGCTTAGACCAAGAACTCCATGGTTAAATGAATTGTGGCTTCTGTCTTGGACAGAATGCTATGTAGCCATTTAAAATGATATTGTAGAATAGTAAATTTAATGGCATGGAAAGCTGTTTATGTTACATTTTATGTGGAGAATGTTTTTGACTGCAACAACTTGAAACTATTTATAGTGGCTGAAACAAATAGGGATTTATTTTTCTCACATAATAGGAAGACTGGATGTAGGCAGCTGCTGGTGTTTGTTCCGTGATTCAGCAACATCAGGACCTACGTCTCTGTAATTCCCATGGCCTTTCTAAGGCTTGTCATCTCATGGTCACAGAGGGCTGCTGCAGCTTCAGGCATCGCACCTCCCTTCATAGAGGTGCTTCTCTACCTTTTATCAGAAAAGCAAAAGCTTTTTCCAGAAGTCCCTAGCTGACATCTCTTTATATCCTGTTGATCAAAACTATGTCACATGGCCATCTCTGGTTGCAAAAGGTGCTAATAAATTGAGTTATGTAGCTTTTCAAAAGTGTAGAGTCAGGTAGATGAGGGAGATGAAGGTTGGAAAAGAACATTGGGGGAAGCGGATGTGGCTCAAGCGATTGGGCTCCCGTCTACCATATGGGAGATCCTGGGTTAGATTCTCAGGGCCTCCTGGTGAAGGCAAGCAGGCCTGCGTGGCGAGCTGGCCCTTGCAGAGAGCTGGCACAACAAAAGAAACAAACAGGAGAGACAATGAGAGACACAACCAGGGAACTGAGGTGGCTCAAGCAATTGAGTGCCTCTCTCCCACATCGGAGGTCCCCAGGGACCTCCTAAAGAGAAAACGAGAAGAGAAGACAAGCAGACACAGAGAGCACACAGCAAATGGACACAGAGAACGGATAGTGAGCACAAAAACAAGGGCGGGGTGGGGGATAAATAAAATAAAATAAACCTTAAAAAAAAAAGAAAAGAACATTGGGTCAGCCAACCCACAGAGTCTGCCACATGCTAAGTGAAAAATAGAGTTTGCATGATAACATTTACAACATGATCCCATTAAACTATATATAATAAAATGGATAATTATATGAATTGTTAAAAATTAGAAATACTCCAAAGTTTTATTCCTGGATGATTCATTTTCTTGTTTTATATTTTCAGAGTTTTCTGTATTGGAGAGCTAAAACGACTTTCCCTTTTAATGCCCTGCTTTAAGCCTTCTTAAAGTCCTGAAAGCTATGGGTGATGGCATTTTGACTAATTTTTTTCTCCTTTATTTTTTTTTTTAACATTTTCTTTAATGAGAATATGTCACTTTTATAAAAAGTTATAAAAGATGGTTTCATTAAATTCTACAAGGCATACAAAAATATATTTATAATTTTTATTTTGCTCACCTTCTCATTTTATACATAAGAAAGTAAGACTCAGAGATGTATGTAATGAGGAGCTTGTCTAAAGTTCTAAATCCAGCTGGAGACAGAGATTGGCCTGGCCCCAGGTGTCTTGACTTCCAGTACAGTGATTTCTAATATGCTTTTTCTTTAAAAAACAAAAACAAAAACAGAAAACATTGCTTTAGTTTTAGACCCTTTTCAAATTGAGCATGAACTTTTACATTCTCCTAACCAAGTACATCCTAATGTCCTCTTCTTCCTTCCGTATTCTGGTGTTGCCTGACAGATAAGTGTCTTTCTCCATTCAAATTGTTGACAACTAAGGTTGTATGTTAGTCATTGCATGGCCGGTCACTCAGTCACTTGTCAATGGGTTGTTGAACACATATGTACTGTCAGACAGTGTGATAGGCACGAGGAATATAATGATAAACAAGAACAGCCTTCACTTGCAATTTACATAGGCTGGAGAGGAAGACAAGTAAACAAGCAATTACAACACAGGAATCCCTGCTATGATAAGGGATAAGCTTGGGAACGGCACTAACCTGGCCTTGGGAGTGGGGGGGGTGGTTAGAGTATTTCAAAGATGGTTTCCATAACGAAGTTTCTCCAAGCAGAGATCTGAAAAGCAAACAGGTGTTAACCAGAAAGAGGGGTGCAGAAAGATAAGGGAGAGGAAAGCTTTCCAGGCAAAGAAAGACAATGACAGCATTTCTCAAAGCCTGTCTGAGGACCACAAGATATTAATATTTATCCTGTAAAAGGGATATTATGATTTAAAAAGGTTGAGAACGTTTGATAGGTTTTTGCATATCCCAAACTTTCCTCAACTCTTTTTCACACATTGTATTACCAGACTACTTTCCTCTAGAGCTTTTGGGACTTAAAATGTTTAGTTAATCTACCGAGTATCATTTAATTTTGTGACATAATCTTATAGGCTAATTCATGTTTTTTTTTTTTTTTTATTTAAAAATATCACAAGTCTCTTTTTTCTCACTGTTACTTTTTATGACATTTTTGAGCAGATTTTCTTTTAAGTGTCGGGGAGGAGGAGTAATTCTGAGGACATTTTCTGGAAACTGTCAGTGTTAGATTTATTGTAGAAGGAATGATGAGAAGAAATGACACATGAGTCATAAGAAGTAAATTGGTTTAAAAAATTTAGTAAATATGGATTTGATATAATTTTTAGTAATCCTGAGTGGTGGTTGTTTTTTTTTTTTAAACACATCTGCAATGTTGTGGGGTATTCTTGGTCAGTAAAGATTTGTTTAAACCCAACATAAGGGCACCGTATTCCTAGGTTTGAAATTGATTGCTAGGAGGATCCAGAAAAAGAGATGGATACAGGTCTGTAAGTGTGGGCTGCCAGAGGGACTTTTGTTCCATCTGAGCAAACCAGCCCCCTTGCTGTCTGAGTATGTTTAGTTGAATAATTAGCAGTACCTCAAAAAAGTGAAGCAGGAATGCTGGGAAATACCTGGATCCTGCTCACCCTGGATTTGCCAGGATTTCAACTTTTTTTCTTCATTCACATTCCTTCTGACTCCCATTGCCATGTGCAGAATATCATTTAATCTTCCACAGCCTCTTCATTGCCTTTCTTATGCAGCTCTTTATAGCTTAAACTCGTTTTCCTCCCTTTGCTTCCAAAGTAGCTTTCTATGAATGGAAGAAGCAGAATATTTGGGTTTAGGACGTGTTTGAATCCTGGCTTGTCACTTGGGAAATTTTACTTAATCTTTTTTTTTTAAAGATTTTATTTATTTATTCATTTGTCCCCCCCTTGCTGCTTGTGCTCGCTGGGTCAGCTAACCACGCCGTGCGGGCGGGCTTGCCTTCACCAGGAGGCCCCAGGAACCGAACCCGGGGCCTCCCATATGGTAAGCGGGAGCCCTACTGATTGAGCCACAGCCGCTTCCCTTACTTAATCTTTTTGAACCTCCATTTGGCCATACATAAAATGAGAATTATTAACATCCAGCTCCTAAGATTGTTGAGTTTGAAATGTTACAACATGTGCCAAGCAGGATGTAAACTGGAGCATTGTGAGTGGACAGTGCTTAAGCCTCCATTAGCTTCCTTGGAATGAATTCCAAGTCCTTTAGGTCAAAACCCAGGCCCTAGGCCCTTCATGATCTGACCTCTCTCCATGTCTTGCTTTCCACCCTCCGTCACTTCTTGCTGGATACTCCACGCTCCAGCAATGTGCCCCGGCCTCCAGACACCAGGCTGATTCTCACCTCTCTGCTTTTGCTTTACACTGCCCCTTTGCTCAGCTGAAGTTCTATTCAATGTTTAAGAGTCAGCTCAGCGAAAGAAACCAGAATGATGTTGTACATAAAAATGATTCTGTTTATATGAAGTCCAAGGATAAGTGAAACTAATCCATGGTGATGGAAGTCAGAAATTGGGGAATGGAGGAGAGGTAGATTAGAAAGGGGCATGAGGGAGCTTTCAGCAGTGATTGAAATGTTTTAAATCTTGTTTTCGTGGTAACTAAACAAGTGTATGTAATTGTTAAAATCTATCAAACTGAATACTTAATATCTGTGCATTATATTGTATATTAATAATACCTTTAAAAAAGGATGGGCATCATCCCCTCCAGAAAGCTTTCCTTAATCTGTTCAGGCTGGAGTTAGGCTTTTCTTTGGGTCCCTAATTTCCTACATATGTCCTTTCCATTGTCCTTAGCTCATTATATTATAAATATCTCCTCTTTGTGCATCTTGTGTTCTATTAGTCTGTAAACTCAGGTAAGGGCCCAGACACTTGCTCTCTCTCTAATCTTGGACAAGCTGCTTAACCTATCTAAGCCTTAGTTTTCTCATCTATGAATGGGGAAATAATAGTGTTTCCTACATAGGGTTGATATGATGATGAAATGAGGATATGTATATAAAGAACCTAGCACATAATACTCAACAAATTTAGTTCAGGGCAGAAAATTTACTCACACTACACTCATATTTGTAAAGAAAGTGTAGTTTATTTCTTGAAGCTGATTTGAGCCTCCTTTCCCCCAAGCTGGATAGCAGAGAAAAAAACAAGTTTTATTCCAAGATAACTTTAGTTCCATCCAACAACTTAAATGGGTAATTTTGTTTTTTGTTTGGATGTTTCTGTCTTTCAGAGCCTTGTCCCCATTCCTGGTCCTCCTTAAGATGGCAACTGAATATAGCAGGGAAGTGTGGTTTGCATGACTTCATAGGGCTCGGATAATGGTGCAACAAAGCCACGATGAGTCCTCTAGACCCCTAATTGTCTCTTTTGCTGAATGCCTGGTCTGGGCTGATCCCTGGGAGGTAGCAGTTGAAATGCAACTAGTGCTGCCTGGCTTTTGGGAGTATCATCTTGGCAACAACCATTGGAGGCATGGTGCTGGCCGTTTGCCTCTAGCCTCCCAGTACACTGCCTATCCATCAGCCCTCAAAAAAAAAAAAAAAAAAAAAAATCATATTGATATATCTTTAAATTACTCCTTTTAATTATTTTTGCACACCCAGCATCTGGCATAGTTTCTGGTTGCAAATGCTTGATGCCTTAATTAATATAGATTTGTTCTCCTTCTCCCCTTCCTTCCAGTTTCTTCTCTTTTCCCCTGAAGAAGAGGGCAGAGGGCAATGAAGAGACTTATAGGCTCAGAGAAGCATCTGGGAGATAAGACATAAAACACTTGACACTGAAATAATTGGGGATTTTTACTTTTTAAATAACAGTAATAAGATGGGAGAACCACGTTTATGTTCTCTAACTTAATTGAAGCCCTAAGAATTTTAAGTTAGCGAGAGTAATAAGATTATTATTACAACTAACATTTGTAAAATGCCTTACAGTAATTTTCCCATAGTATGGAGCCTGGCACATAGTAAGCAATTATTGAATTAACTGCTACTATTACAGCGATTTTGTTCCTTTAATTAATTCCTATAATTTCCTTTGAGGTGGACACAGTTATGATCCCTTTTCAAAGATGGGGGACTGGGGTTTAAGTTAAATGACTTTCCCAAAAGTGTGGAGACAGGTTGTGAATCTATGTCTTCCTGTTCCAGCTTCCAAGCTGCCATTGCTTCTTCATGTCTTTTTGGTTCCTCCTGCATACCTGTCTCCCAGCCATTCTCAGTTCTGACAGGACTTCTGACCAATGCCTTTAAACCAGCTGAAAGGGAAATTCTTAAATTCTGAGACATAATCTTAGGACTTAAGCACAACTCAGTGTCGTGGGGTCAAACAAATTAGCTTTTGATTCTATTCTGTAGGTAAATTTAGAGGTAAAGAAAAAACATGAGCATGCTTAAACATTTGCTTGACATCTCTACTTCTAACATTAGATTCTGGGTATACACACACACACACACACACACACACACACCCCTAATAAACTTTTTTAATAGGTTTTTTTTTTAAGATTTATTTATTTTATTCCCCCCCTCATTGTTTTTGCACTCGTTGACTGCTCTCTGTGTCCATTTGCTGTGTGTTCTTCTTGTCTGCTTGTCTTCTCTTTAAGCAGCACCAGGAACCAATCCTGGGACTTTCCAGAGTGGGAGAGAGGTGCTCAGTCTCTTGTGCCACCTTAGCTCCCTGGTCTGCTGTGTCTCTTATTGTTTCTCCTCTGTGTCTCTTTTTGTTGCGTCATCTTGCTGCGCCAGCTCTTCCAGGTGGGCCAATACTTCACAGGCCAGCACTCCCCTTGGGCCAGCTCGCCTTCACCAGGAGGCCCCGGGAATCAAACCCTGGACCTCCTATATGGTAGATGGGAGCCCAATTGATTGAGCCACATCTGCTTCCCTTTTAATAGGTATTGACAACAAAATGCATGCCACTCACTTTCTTCAGGGCCACTGAGAGCTTTCTGCAGTACATTGATTTGGAAGATAATGCATCATTTAAATTATTTCTAATTCTAGAAAACAAGCAAACAAACAAAACAAGCCTAAAGAAGCTTTCAGTCTCTTGGCTAGTTTTCAAATAGGTCTTTAGTGTTGAATGTGAGCAAACCTTTGACCTCAGTGTGGAAAGCGAGATTTTTCTCCTGATGTTCAGTGCAAAGAGAGCCCATCAGAGAGCCTGGTCCTTATGTAGGTGGAGTTAATCATTTGACACCTTTTGCTATGACTCTACTGTGCTCCATATTCCAGTGGACTCCATACAGGTGTGCAGATTAAAATTCATGTTGGCAATGGCTTTGACCTCTCTGAGCCATCTCCCTGATTAGTGAAACATTCCATCATTGCCACAGATGGGGACTAATTAATTAGAAGCCGAGTTCTTATTCTCAGCATCTCTGTACCCAACCATAGGAAATTAATATGGGAAACATGTCCTGGCCTCCAAATGAGCATCCCTAAAGTTAAATCCTTGTTGTTTCCACCCTATTGCATTACATATTCTCTGTTCCAATTGCTAATCAATAATGAAGTGCTCAAACCATCTGCCTTTGGGCATGGGAAGGCCACCTAGGGTGTGTTGTGGGTTAAGGCAATGGATCTCCAATAATCTGGATTCTGTATCAGCTTCCATGAAGTGTGTAAGAGGGTCAGCTGGGCCTGGTATCTCATGCAGGACAGGGTTTCTGTGGTCCCTCAAAGTGTGAGGCAGGACAGGGTTTCTGTGGTCCCTCAAAATGTGAGGCTTACACAAATCGTTTAGTCTCTTTACCCTCAGTTTCCTCAGCCTCTAAAACCAGATGCCTAATTCCCACCCTGTATACCTCACAGAGATGGGGCGTGTGAAGAGGGGAGTGATAACACTTGGTAAATGTTCACAGTGTGAAGCACATATAAATGAAAGCTGCTTCAATATTTCCACACCTGTGAATCCCAATGCCAGCCTTGAGTACCAGCCTCCCCAGGAGCACCTGCCCTTAGAATGAGACCCCAGCCTCCCTTTTCAGTTTCATGTGGCCCTCTTCCTCTGTAGAGGTCTCTCAAGAGCCTTAAGTTTGTGCTGAGCCCCCACTTGTGCCAGGCGTTGGACACACAAAGATGAAAAGACACAATGCCTACCCTCAGGGCCATGTACCATGGTGAGGGGTATGCAGACCCAGGAACAGAGCGTTTGGAAACAGTGTGGCTGTGATGGGGTGACCAGGGTGCTGAGTGGATGTCAGGGGAGAAGGTCAGGGAAGGCTTCCTGGGATCCTGCAGGACTTGTCAGAGCAACCAGACCAGGAGACTGGGCAGAGATGCAGCTCTTGCCTGCACTTCCCTTCATGCTCCATTTGCCTTCATGCTTCTCTGCCGCTGCTGGTGCTTTTCCTTCAGCTTTAGAGTGCACCCTTTCCCCTTCTTTCCCCATAAAACTGTCCTAGTCCTTAAAGTGCCAGCCTCAGATGCTGCCTTCCTTGGTTCCAGAAGTGTTCCCTCAACCCAGCCAAAATTACTCTGTCTTATTCCCAGTTGCCTACAGCTACCTCTTATATCTCCAATTAGTACATATTTCATTCTGTCAAGTAATCCAGCTGTGAATATAAAATATATAAGGGATTTTTATGGTCCCAAGTAAGAGACACACAACTGGAACCAGCCTGAACATGACAGAGTTATTTATTATCAGATACAGAGTGCCTTCCCCAGATCAAGACAGTTCCTAGTTCCTCTGATCCTGCTTCCCTCTTCTCTCTCTGCTTCCCGGTTTATATGGTGGGGATTATGGCCCTTCACAGCTCCCAGGTTTATACTGGGCCATTTAAGAGCCCAGCCCAGGAATTATTTCTCTCCTGCTTAGGTCAGTGATCATACCCTTTGAACAAGTAACCGTGGCCAGGGGAGCAGGGTCACATGTACACATGGGGTGGGCCAAGCACATGCCTCAATGGGGAGAGGAGCCCTAAAGTGGGTCAGTATGAATTGTACACTATGTAGCACTGAACACTGCAAACCACTCACCAAAAAACTTTAAAAAGGCCTGAGTGTGCTAACCGTGTAATTGAACATGCTCTGAAATAAATGATGTCTTAGCTGTGTGTTCCATATAGAAACCACTTGCATCTAAGGAGGAGGCTGGAAAAGGGGTAACTCTGCACAGTTGTCAAGCATAACCCTTGGACTAACTTTCCTATCTTCTATTAGGCTTGCCCTGGTGACTGAGGTGGAACTTACCCTGGGGCTGGGAAAGAACCCATGAAGCACGTGGGTGCCCGCCATGGGAACAAATGCAGGATTCTCTTGGTGAGAAATAAGGTGGGGAATGTATGTGAGTAAATAACCAACAGCCTCTGCTACAATCCTGATCAATTTTGTGCTGGTCCACAACTAACTGGTTTCTTCCTGGTATCAGTGCTGAGTCACTAATTGCAGGGAATTCTTAGTCTCATTAGCTGTAGTTGCCAAGGCTCAGACTTTAAGTACAATCTTCTGCCTTGTATTGCTCTCTCTTTTAGGAATGTTTGGTTGCAAATAACAGAAAAATGGACTAACCGTGGTTTAAACAAATAAGGTTATATTCTTCTACATAAATGAAGTCTAGAGGTAGGCAGTAGCTGCTCATCAGAGCCACATGGCCATTTGGCTTTCACACTCGTGGTTGCAACATGGTGGCTGCATCAGATCTACATTCAAGGGAAGAAGGAAATAGGGGAAGGGTTTCTTTCTGCCAACACTGTCTCCTTTTCTTAGGAAGTCAGAAGCTGATTTGTGTTTAGATTTCATTCACAAGAATGATATATGGCTTTCTGTAACTTCAAGGGAGTCTGGGAAATAATATATTTAGCAGGGCATTTGCCCTGAACAAAATTGGGGTAATTTAACAAGGAATAAAGGAGGACAGGTTTGTGCATTGATAGCCAACAGTTTCTGCCATACATTTCATCAAATGTGTTTCTATTGTTGTAGCTACTCCTATCCTTTTTACTATTGCTGAACTCCCTTAAGTTTGCTCTTTTATCTCTTGAAATTCAAATACTTTTTGATACTTCTACAAAGTGCTTTCTGCAAAATGCAGTTTTACATTGGATAACCATGGCTTTAAATGGACAATAGATACTGGTTGGATTGAGTGTTTCCTGGAAACCACACTCCCCAATTGTATTATTTTTTCTACGCTATTTAATTAGATATTCATAATATGTATGCAAGTTTTGTTAATACTCTGTTAATGGTGAATCTGGGTGGTCCACACTTGACATATAAGTATTAGAATGACTTGATGTGTTTATGGAAACTTTTTATTTGTATCTTTACTCCTTATGGCAGTAGTTCTTTATAATCGTTCAGTTTTATGATATAAATTTATTGGACTTAAACTTGAACAGCTTATAAATAGTATAATTAATTTTTGTTCCACTTCAGTTCCAACTACTAATTAATTTAAAGCTATTTCTCTGTATTCTCTCTGTTCCCATATATTCCGAGTCATAACATTCATACTGTTCTACTTTTCCACTACAATTTTATGTTCTGTAAGGACATGAACCACATCTCTGTCTTGTTTACCATCTGCTGACCAGAGTGCCTTGTACATAGGTGGTACTCAGTAAGCATTGGTTGAATAATTTAATTACCAAAATGACTTCGGACAATAACCAATTAGGTATCAGCAGGCGAGGCAGGCCCAAATGGTGTACTAGTTCCTGTGTGCTAGCCAACATTTTATTTAAAAAGAAAGATTGAAAACATAGGTTATATACTAGAATATATAGTATATAGGATATTTAGGTTCTGTGTGATTATTCCCTGTTTTCCTCTGAAACATCATCATATTTTATAGTCCAGTCATCCAGAAAGGAAATGACCTCGTGGTTCCAGTTCCCAGGTCCCGTGAAATTTCTGTGATTACCCTAATTTAAGTTAGGAGCCTGCCCTACACCAGGGTGGGCCACACTGTAACTGCTCTTTGTGTAAACATTTAGGTTGGGGTAGAAGCAATGCCTAGAAAAGGGCGTGGGGGCAGACACCCCATAGGAATTGACAAGGCTGCCTCAGCAGTTTTACTGTTTAACTGTTTCAAGCCCATTATTCCGTGAGTAAAACATGCACACTTATGGTTCATTCATCACTTTTCTCAGCAATCATCAAACACCATCTGTGTGGGTCATGTGTCCAGTTTTGTGCTCTGCTACTTTCTATATGCTAATTGTACTCTTCATGCCTCAGTTTCCTCATCTGAAAAGTAAGGAAAGTGCTAAGACTTTATAGGATTGTTATGAGGATTAAATGAGTTTTTTTAAATTGTGGTAAAATATGCATAACATAAAATTTGCCATTTTAACCATTTTAAGTTTATAATTCAGGGATATTAATAACATTCATAATATTGTGCAGTCATCACCACTATTTCCAAAGTTTTTCATCACCCCCAAACAGTAACTCTGTATCCATTAAGTAATAAGTCCCCATTCCTTGCTCCCCACCCAGTCCCTGATAACCTCTAATCTACTTTCTGTCTCTATGAATTTGTTTTATTCTAGATAGTATATAGAGCAAAATCATCCAACAGTTTTCCTTTTATGTTTGGTTTCTCTCACTTAGCATAAAGCTTTGAAGGTTCATCCATATTGTAGCATGTATCAGAACTTCATCCTTTTTAGGGCTTAATAATATTCCATAGTATGGATAAATCATATAACTGAGATTTTATACATATATACTATATATATTTAATATTATTTAATATATTAATGTCAATATGTTAATACAGATAAAAATATATTAAAATTTGGAACAGTGCCTGGCTCATAAGAATGAACTAAATAACAACTATTTTAAGTCCATAGTCCTTTTTCCACAATTCTAAAATCCAAAAAGCTCTAAAAACCAAAGTTTCTTCATAACTTTGACAGAAAAACCTGACCTGATCTGAACTCACTTGGTTTTAAACTTGACCTGAATGTATATAAGGATATTTTGAGACTTTTATCTAGTCATCTAGTGTGAATATTCACACGTTTTGCTGCAGAAATATCAGTGTGGTAGATTACAGGGTGCTGTCTTAGCCCCGCAGGCAATATTACATAATTTTAACATTTTCAAATGAAAAATTCTGAACTCCCTATCAAGGCCTATGGTTTCAGGCGACAGACTGTGGCCCTTTGTTATCTTTTACAAGCATCCTCGTCCACATCAGTGCCTAGATGAATAAATTTTGGTCTCTGCCTACAAGGAGCTTGCAGAGTATTGAGTGGATTAATGTCAGTAGACTGTGACAAGGGCCAGGTCAAAGGCAGCCTGGGGTTCAGGGGACGAACACTCAGGGCAGTCACGGACTCACACTGCTGTGGGAAAAGGCAGTAGGGTTAAGGAAAGCATCTTGAAGGAGATGTCTGAGGTGAGACATGAAGAATCAGGTGCTTTGCTGTGTCAGGCACAGCATAGGTAACTGAGGATCTGACAATGAATTAAACCAGGCATTGTCCCTGCCCGGAGACAGAACCCTGTGCATCGTAGAAGGCAGCAGCCACTAAATAAGTAATTACAGATGATGAGGAGTGTTCTGCATGCTGTCGGAGCCCAGAAAGGGAGCCAACCTTATTTCCAAGGTCAGAGGAGGTCTCCCTGTCCAAGTTACATCTTGGCTAAGACCTGAAAAAGGGGTGAGTAGGCCAAGTTAGAGAACTGAGAATATATTTTTAGGATAATGGGAAGCCATTGAAAGATTTTAAACAATGTACATTTTAAAAAGTTATTCGGGATGGTTTGGATCATTTGACTTTGCACAATACAGTCTTTTGCCTTATTCTCCTGATCATTCTATTGGTCTCAAGGGCTACTAGACTAGATACCATACCTGGGAAAATAGATTGTTAGGTGAGCAGAGTAAGCTTTGCTGCCATTAGACAACAGAATTATTTATGAGACTCTGTTTACACATGTACATAGAAATAGAATCAGTATCTGATGATCTTGTGAAATGAAAATGTCCTCTTTATTTAGTTGAACTCTCTGGAGTTCCTGTGTTATCTGCCAACAATTAGAAACAATTAATAGGTCTGTTTAAGAAAATTCAGGAAGGGCGATGGCCTCTTTCCTCTCTCCCCAAGTCTGGTGTGTGTGTGTGTGTTTGTGTGTGTGTGTATCCCCTCCATCCCTGCCTGCCTTTTCCCAATTTTATTTGCTTTTCTCTATTTGATTTTCTTTGCAGGTCAGAGCTAGCAGTTGGCAGATAAATATTAGTCTTATGCTTTTAGCCGAGAAAAGACAGAGGAGAATTTAGGAAAACCCGAGATTCATGTTTTACATTTTGTGTAGGATGCTTTCAGTGCCTCAGAGAGACACAGATTCACCCCTTTGGGAATTCCTTTACTCTTAGTTCTTTTTTCTGTCATATTTTGAGCTCTCCTGTGTGCTCTTGGGTAGGTGGAAAGATAAAAGCTACATGACAGCTGGTAATCCCCTTTAGGCCTAACAGTGGGATGTAGTTTAAGGAAGCTTAAGCGGTAAGAAGCAGATTAGTGCTCCATGATAAGGAGGAATTGGAACTTTTTAAAGCTACTGAAAAGGCTTAAGTGTAGACTAGTGCCTCCAACATGGTGATGTCCGTGGAGATGGTGCAGTTGTAAATGAAAGGATGTTAACTGAATTGCCCTGGTACAGGCTGCCTGGGACACACAGATTGGCTCTTAACCTGGTGAATTCACCTCAGTCTGGTAGACCAGAAAATGGCAGACCCAGACAGAATGAATGATTCATCTCTCAGGGGCAGACTTACATACACAGCACACACACAGACACATACCCCACATTAAATATTAGAATACCAACTTATTAGTTTACTCTCAAATCAAATACCTGCATTATTTTTCCAAAGACAAGCTAATTTATAATTTTTTTTTTTTTTTTTAAGATTTTTATTTATTTATTCATTCATTTATCCCCCCCTTGCTGCTTGTGCTCGCTGGGTCAGCTAACCATGCCGTGCGGGCGGGCCTGCCTTCACCAGGAGGCCCCGGGAACCGAACCTGGGGCCCCCCATATGGTAAATGGGAGCCCTACTGATTGAGCCACAGCCGCTTCCCTAATTTATAATTTAAAAGCTGTTATTTATTTTATATTGAAAAAAACAAATCTGTAGTCCAGTGCATGCTCCATCTAGGGCAGACCCCACTGGTAGTCAGGCTGGTAACATTGTGTAGTGAACCTAGAATCAGGAAAAACAATCATGCAGTGCTTGTAAGCCATTTAAGAGTGTCTCTACCATAGTCCCTCAAATACACTCAACTACAGTGGAAGGGTTTATTAACCAGGCACTTGGGGTACCTGGCCAGGTACCAGAAATCCAAGAATCCCATGAATTTATGTGCGTGTACATACGTATGTAAGAGGGGGTATGCACATGTGCATTTTTCTGGGATAAGGATTCATAGCTTTCAGGAGATCCTCACAGGTGTCTATGACCCAGAAAAAGCCTAGTCATGTGGGCATCCACATAGGGTTAATAATTTGAAACACTTCAAAGTGACTTTCTTTAGTATTTGTACAGCCTATATTTAAAAGAATGGCATGGAGGGAAAAATAGCTCTGTTTTTCCTCTCTTGTTCCAAGAAATTCAACTCTGACCTCTACGTGTGTTTGCCAGTTAGCATAACAAAAGCCCTGTAGATATACAGATCTACCACCCCTCACACCTGTCATTCCTTCTTTAGTATTGAAATAGTTTTTAATTAGAGAAGAAATCATTCTCTGAAAAGGAGAAGTATTTCCATTAAAGAAGGCTGAAGTTGTTGGACAAAGCATGAAGAGATGGGCCTTTAGAGTTGGCATTTATTGACCAAAGCCACAATCTTAAATGATGTCTCCTGATGGTATTTCTCCTAAAGCATAATATAAATGCTATTGGTGGCCCCAGAAAAGGAACAACATTCCATGTTATTTGCCAAGAGGGAACATGTTTTGCATTCTAGGCTAAGACCCAAACTGTTTATAAGGCTGGGCATCCACTATGGCAAACCTGAGACAACATAATAGAGTAGTTCCTTTGGTTCCTACACATCACCTTGTAGGATGTTTGCTTCTTTTCTTTGATGCCTGATTTGTGCGTGGACTTTTGATTGTTCCCTGGCTTGAATCAAATTTCTAATGTTGTGTTAATCTGGGGATCTGAATTTGCTTTCTGTCCCTGTTTGTACTTTACAGGTGAGATGTTGACACTCTCTCTACTCTTTCCTGTATGTCCAATTTTGGCCTGTCCTATTTTTAGCTTTACTACTCCTGTTTCAATAATAATAGATCTTAGTGATGCTGGCAATCATATGAAAATGAGACAGGACAGCAACAATTAAGGATTAGGGAATAAGGCACGAAGTTGTAATTTAGCTTTTGTTTTCTTTAAAATTTTAGTGCAATTAGAGTATTATCACTAACAATTGGGTTTATGAGAGAGTTTCATTCTCCATGGTGTATATTTTAATAATATTTAATTTTGTATACTCTTATCCTGAGAACTAATCTAGGATGAAGGTAGATCAGAATGTCAATGAGTTAAGCATATTTACATAAATAAGTGGATAATAAAACCAGAATGGGATTTGAAGAGTTATGAAGGAGTATTGTTTTGAAGTCAGATTGTTCATTCCTACAACAAATATTAATTAACATTTCCATATGTTTTAGGTGGTGCAGTGAGCAAGGAAGACAAGGAATCTCCCCTGAGAGTTTACTTACTGACAGGGAGAACATAAGTAAACCATATGATCTTGGATAGTGTTAAGTGAGAAATGACATTTTGAGCTCTCAAGAATGAACTATTTGTCAAAACTTATAACATTGTGTGGGGCAAAGTGTAAACTATAATATAAACTATAGACCATGGTTAGTAGCAGTGCTTCAATATGTGTTCATCAATTGTAACAAATGTATCACACTAAGGAATGATGTTGTAAATGGGGGAAAGTATGGGAGGGGGAGGGGGTAGGCTATCTGGGAATCCCCTATATGTTTGATGTGCCTTTATGTAATCTAAAGCTTTTAAAAATAAAGAAAAAAACTTAAAAAAAAAAAAAAAAGAATGAACCACCCATGGGAACTTCTAGGGGAAGAACTCCAGTTGGAAGGAACAGCAAGGATAAAGACCCTAAACATGGCATGTTGAGGAACAAGCAGAAAGAGTGTGTGGAAGGAAAATATAAGGGAGGGAAGAGAGTGATAGGAGACATGGATGGCAAGGTCAGGTCATAGAGGGCTGGTAAGCTATGGTAAGGAAGGGTTTTATTTTTATGTGTTGTTTTTATTTTGGTTTTGTGGTAGGCTAAATAATGTTCCCTTTCCCTAGGATGTCCATATCCTATTCCTAGAATCTGTAAGTATGTTACCTTATGGTAAAAGGGACTTTACAGAAGGGGTTGAATGAAGGACCTTGACATGGGGAGATTATACTAGATTATCTGGGTGGGACCTATGTAATCACAAGTGTCCTTATGAGGAGGATCAGAGTCCAAGAAGATGGACCACAGAAGCAATAGGTTGTAATGATATGAGGAAGGGGCCACGAGTTATGGAATGCAGACAGTTTCTATTAACTGAAAAAGGCCAGGAAATGGCTTCTTCTCTGAAGCCACCAGAAGGAACACAGCCCTGACAATAGCTTGCTTTTAAACCTCTAATATCTAGAACTATAAGAGAATGAATTTGTGTTGTTCTAAGCCAATAAATTTGTGGTAATTTGTTACAGCAGCAATAGGAAACTGATACAGGTTTTAATTCTAAAATACAGTGAGAGGGAAGTGGATGTGGCTCAAGTGATTGGGCTCCCATCTACCATATGGGAGGTCCAGGGTTCGATTCCTGGGGCCTCCTGGTGGAAAGCAGGCTGGCCCGCACGGAGAGCAGCCCACACAGGAGTGCTGGCCCCCATGGGAATGCTGGCCTCCATGGGAATGCTGGCCTCCATGGGAGTGCTGGCCCATGTGGAGAGCCTGGCCCTCACGGGAGTGCTGGCCCCCACAGGAGTGCTGACTTGCATGGAGAGCTGGCGAAGCAAGGTGACGCAACAAAAAGACACACAGAGGAGAGACAATGGGAGATCTGGCAGAGCAGGGAGCTGAGGTGGCGCAGGAGATTCAGTGCCTCTTTCCACTCTGGAGGGTCCCAGGATTGGTTGCCGGTGCTGCCTGGGGAGAAGACAAGCAGACACAGAGGAGTGCACAGATAGCAGACAGCGAGTGCAGAACAGCAGGGGCATGGGGTGGGGTGGGGCGATAAATAAATAAATAAACAAACAAATAAATAAAATAAAGCAAAACAAAAAAAAAATACAGTGAGAAGTTATTGGAGGGTTTAAGACAGAGGAATGGTGGGACCTCATTTAGTGTTTTTTTGTTTTTGTTTTTGTTTTCTTAGCGGTTTATTTTTCTGTCAGTATAACATTTTGAAATATTATTATTTTTACATTAGAAACATTACAGGATTACAGATAATTCGTGGAAAAGTACAATGTTCACATATACTCTGCTATTGTTGATAAACTTTGTATTGGTGTGATACTTTTTTTTTTTTAATATTTTAAAAGAGGCTTAGATTACATAAATGTTACACAAAAATTACAGGGATTCCCATGTTCCCCACCTCCCACACCTCCTATAACTCATTTAGTTTTTAAATTAAAGGCACAAGAGGCAGCAGTGAGGTCCGGTAGGAGGCTGTGGCAGTGGTCTCGGTAAGAGATGATGCAGACTTAGATTAAGGTGATTCAGGTGGTATAGCAGGATGGAGAGACGTGAACAGATTTTGGATACAGAGCCAACAGCAATTATTAATGGACTGTTGGAGGGTATATGGAAAAAGATAAATCAAGGATGGTGCTGAATTTGGCAATTGAGTACTATTTACTGAAAATGGGGGAAGATTAGAAAAGGAACAGATTTAGGAGGAAAATTATGTTTTCTGTTTTGGACATGTTAAAATTTGAGATGGCCATTAGACATCCAAGTGAAGGTGCTGAGTAAGCAGATTAATATACCAGCGGAGCTCTCCCGGGAGAGCTCATTCACATATCCTCTCTCCCCTGGTCAGAGTCTGCCCCCCTACAGACTTTCTTTAGTGCCACTGTCACTAACAGACTACCTAGCTGACTAAAGTTGATCCAGAGTGGCATTTAATTCTTATGTTCTTCTCTTTTGTCTTGAGCTCATTTTTCATTGCCTACTTGATGTGGGCCAAATGAACAATTAACAGAATCTAAAATGAGACTGGCCCAGTGTGTTTGATAACTAAAGAGTGATGAAGGAGAAATAATTTAGATTTATTTGTGCCCCAAATGTGTACAGTTATTTGGTGCATTTTCAGAGAGCTAAATGGGTTTTGTGAATTTTAATTGATGTTTAACTTTTAATTGTGTTCTTGTGGGGTGGCCAGTTGGAACTGTGCCTATTAACACTGATGAGTGTATAGACATCTGCATGCAGCTTGCCTTCTGAGGGCCATCCACGGAGAGAAAAACTTAAAGTAAGAAAAGGAAAACTGTAGGGAGTAGATAATCATAATCACATGTATTTTTGGAAAAGTGAAAAATTATCAAATACTTTTGGTTTTTACATCTCAAATAATTTAAGTTTACTATTATTTCATCAGTGCTATTATTTTTGAGAAAGGTAAACTTGTATTTATAAGAGGAGCTAGTTTGTAATTTATAATGGAAAGAATTTTGATTTGCATAAGTGTATAATTCAGATTTTGAGCCAGAGCAGTGAAATGTTTTCTGAACATCTATACTCTGTGAAGTACTTTGCTAAGCGCCTAAGTGGGTAAGGTACTGAGGTCATTGGGATGCTTTTTGGCCAAACTAAGATTGGCTTAAGCAATAAGGAAATTTGTTGTCTTATATAACAAGAAGTAGGGCAGCCTCCAGGCACTGCATGTGAGGCTTCTGTTCCCCTCTGTGGTTGTCGTGGCTCTTCCCTCCTATGCTTGATGCCTTCATCGTTAGGTCAGAAGCAAGTTGCCTGCAGAAATTCCAGTCATCACATCTAGATTTGATGTCTATGCTGGTTAATTTTATGTGTCAACCTGGCTAGGTTATTGTTTTAGTTTCCTAGGCTTCTCAAGCAAATGCCATGGAATGGGTCATGTTAAACAATGAGAATTTATTCCCTCATGGTTTTGAGGCTAAAAGAAGTCCAAATCAAAGCTTCTTTGTTACATGGCAATGCACATGGGGGATGCTTCTGGCCTCTCTTTTCTTTTCCAGGTTCTGTTGAATTTCAACTTCTTGCTTTCTCTACCTGTTTGAATTTCATTCCACTTCTAAAGGATGCCAATTGTAGGATTACGTCCCATCCTGATTGAGGTGGGTCACACCTTAACTGAAGTAACCTCATCCAAAGGTCCTACTTACAATGCATTTGCACCCACAGGAATAAATTAGGTTTAAGAATGTGCTTTTCTGGGGTACATTCAGCTTCAAACTACCACAGTTATGTTGTCTATTTGTTTGGTCCAACACTGGCCTACTTGTTGCTGTGGAAGTATTTTATAAGTGGTCCTAGCATCTGCAATCAGTTGACCTTAAATAAAAGAGGTTACCCTCCATAATGTGGGTGAGCCTAATCCAATCAGTCGGAGGTCTAAACAGCAGGAATGAAGGGTCCCAGAGATCAGAAGGAATTCTGCCTTAAGAATACTCCTTCAATACTTCCTGGGCTTCCAGCCTGTAACTGTTGGCCAATTTGATGTAATTATGAATTCCAAAAATATAATTGGATCATGCTTGTAAACTGATCTGTTAATCTGGGCATGATTAGGTTATGATTAGGACGTTGAGCCCCACCCCTTGGTGGGTGGGGAATCAAATATAAAAGGCATGGCAAGAACAGTTTTGAGCAGCAGTTTTTGTGAAGCAGTTTTGATATTGGAGAAAAGGCCCCAGAAGATGAGAAGTGAGCCGTTCACCTGATAGTCTACAGCTGACCTTGTGGAAGAACCAGAAGAGCTAAGCCTGGAGAGAAACGTAGCCCCAGGAAGAGAAGAACCCAAGAAGCCTGAACCGTGGCAAACGTCGGCAGCTGTCTTGCTCCAACACGTGGCAATGGACTTTGGTGAGAGAAGAAACTTAACGCTTTATGGCCTGGTATCTGTGGAATTCTACCCCAAATAAATACCCTTTATAAAGACCAACCCATTTTTGGTATTTCACATTAGCACCCCTTTGGCTGACTAATACACAGCCTAAGAAATTTAAACTCAAGAATTCAACTTCACCCTTACCAGAATCTCCAGCCTTCATCCCGTCCTATGAATTGGGACTTGCTGGTTCCCACAATCTTTTTTTTTCTTCCCCCATTAATACATCATGGACATTTTACCATTTAGTTTTATATCAGAGCAGTTAATGACATTTGTTCCCCAAAGAATAACAAAATTCTTTGCTTCTACAACAGTGCAGCCTTTGCACCCTGGGGGATAATTTTAGCTTTTGGTGCTGAATTGGGTTTGAAGTCTGACATTGCCATGGGCTTTGGCCAGAGCTCCAGTTGCCAGTGTTGGGCAGTTTCCACTCATCCAATTATGAATCTCTCCTGACATAGGATACCCATATGAAGCATTGGCCCCAGCCTCCTACATAGGATTTGGGTTTTAGGTGACAATGGCAAAACCTGTTGGGAATTCAGCATTCTCTGTTGCCTACTATTTGAGGTCCAAACATTTGTGAGAGCTAGAAAAAGCATTACTGAATTCCTATTGTTTTTGTTTTGTTTTTTACTATTTTAAATAGTGTGAATTCTTAGCAACCGATGTACTTTGATAAGAGGGAGAATTTTGTGTGAGGGAATAGTTTGTTTTTTAGAAGAATAGAATGGATGAATGGGTGATGAACCTTGGCTCCATAATGGAGTTTCTTGTTATTATCATTCTGGGAAATTGGCACAATTTAATTCTAATCCACCTTTTGCTAAAGAATCTGCTATTGTTTATTTCCCTTTTTATCTAAACAGTCTAAACTGTCTGTTTATCTAAACAGTCTAAGCTTAGAATCCATTCTCTTTCTCCATTACCCTTAAGGAACAGAGTAAATATCATATTTTTCATGACATATTTTCAAAGTTCCTTAAAATATTGCTATCATCATTTCTTTCTCTTAGCAAACATTTTTGAAGCAACTACTCTCGGTAGGCACAATACTAGACTCTTGGGTGGAGGTGCAGAGATAAATCAGTTTTCACGTTCTGCCTATCTGGGTGAGAAAACAGAGGTTGCACATTGAAGAAGAATGATCTCTATCTAGAATAATGATATTTGTCAAATGGGCATGTTTGGTGTGTAGATACAATATTAAGAGATACCATTCTTGATTACTTACTATGTGTGCTAATTGCCTGTAATGCTTTATATCAAGTGTTTCATTTGATACAGTGACCTTATGAAGTACATTTTATTATTCCTCTTTTATAGACAGGAATCTGAGTCACAGAGAGATGAAATAATTTGCTCAAAATCACGTAGCTAAAAAGTGGTACAATCTGTATTTAAATTCAGACAGTCCAACTCCAGAATCTAAGAAATCTGTTGTCTCATCGATACATTGTATTCATGACTTACAGTTTTTAAAAAAGAAAAAAATGGGTTATTTATTATTTACCCTCAAAATCCCTGGAGTTTGTTGAGGTTTCAAGCTGTGAAATGGGGGAAGGCTTAGAATGAAGCAAAGGGAAAGCTCCTTCTCCAGACACTCAGGCACCATGTGTAGCCTTCTTTGGGCTTGATTGACAGGCTGTCCAAACTTGAGAGGCCCCCAGTAAATTTGTATAAACTGAATCTGACCATGTAATTTTTAAAATGTCCCCAAAATGAAAAGAACCAGATTTTCTTCTCAACTCAGTGAATACATTTAAACTTGGCATTCTGCAAAATTCCACACCTGTGCTGTTTTTTTAAATGTTTAAACTGAACACTCAGAGAGAGTTGGAATGGAGATAAAGGTTACTCGGTTCAACAAGTATTCACTAAGCATTTCCTAAAATAGGCATTGTGAAAGATAAAAGCATGCACACCCAAATCCAGCATCAGTAAACAAGCAACAAACCCTCTAGCTTTTTTAGATGCCACCCCTCTTCTCTGGGTGCATTTGATCCAAGCACTGATGGTGCAGTGCAAGAAACTATAAAGCTCCAAGACCATCTTTCTAATTTCCCAGGCAGGGTGGGAAGATGGGAAGTCTGAGGCCTGGAAAGGTATAAAGTGCGTATTAAGTTTGAATATTCATAAGGGAAGCATCCAAATCTATTCTGTGTGCTCTCTGGTAGCACACATGAGCCACCTTTCCCACTCAATCTCCTCTCCCCCACATATATACATGTACAAACACATATCAGTTTTAGAAGGCTACCAGCAATTACTCTTATAACCAGTAAGATACGTAATTGGTGTGGGGAGGAGGTTTGCTGGGAAAAGAAGGAGGAGAATGAGTTTCTAATCCCAAAAGTTGGGACCAAAACTTTTTCTAAAACATAATTTTAACTCAATCAGAGGTTAATTTTTAACTCAGAGAGGTTAATTTTTAGGTGAATTGTAGTTTCAGGGAAATAACAGCAGCATTATCCTTGGGTTACACATTGTAAAGCAGTAAGAATGGTAGTGGACTCAAATGCCAGCCTGCGATCTTCTCCCATCAGCAGCTGTCACTTGTGTGGGTGGACTTAGCTCTGATTATCTCAGGTCACCCTGGTATGTTCCTGTATTACTGTGTCACTGTCTCTGAGCACATGGTGACCGCTGCAAATCCTCCTGGACTTAGGATAGAGGTGATCTCAACCTCAGGTAATCAGGAAAGTCAGAGATTTAAGAACCAATGTACAGCCTTTCTTAAACTCTTCATTTAGGCTGTACTTGAAGCTTTGTTTTTTTCCCCCAGATATACACATGTTAGAAGTGGAAAGAATTAGAGGAAAGAACTTCAAAAATTAAAGTGTTGTTCTGAAGGAGCACTCAGCAATTCTAAATGGACAACAGGGTAGACCAGAGGCCATTGAAGGATTTAGGCCACACAAGAGAAAGAATTTGTGGATAGAATTGGTAGTCAGGCCAGAATAGAATAGGGGATTGCTGATCTCTTTTGTCTCTGGTCCTCTTGCTTGGAACGTGCATTCTAATCTTTTCTCGGCCAGTAGTTCTAAAAGAAAAAGGAGGTAAAAGTTCTACATCTTCCAAGATGTTAAACATGTAATAGATGCTTATAGTAGTTACAAAATTTAAAAGAGAGAAAGTAGGACTCCTTCTCAACCTTGTCCCTTCCCAAGAGACAACCACTGTTGTTTTTTGTCTGTTCCTACAGAGATATTCTTTTCACATATAAACTAAACATGTAAACTCTCCACATATACATTTTGTAGAATATGTATATATACATTATGTATAATATAAATACACATATATACACATATATGTCATATTTATTTATCCTTTATATTTACACAAATGGTAGCATGAGCATGTTACACACACTATTTTGTGCCTTACTTTTTTCACTTATCTTGGTGGCTGTTCCATGACAGCACATGAAAGAGTTGCCACATTTTTTTTAATGGCTGCAGAATGTTTATTCCATTGTTTGGATGGATCATTTACTTAACCATCTCTTATTGTTGGACATTTTGGCTGTGCAATCTTTTACCATCCCAGACAATATTTAATTGAATATCCTGGAACATACATCTTTGGACAAATGTTGTAATTTATCCATAGATAAACTAATTTATTTGTAGATCACAAAAGTGGAATTACTAGGCCAAATGGTCTGTACTTTTAACATTAATAGATGTTGCCAAATTGCCTTCCTAAGGAAGATTTATTCATTTATACCTTCCCACCAATGCATTAGAATGATACCACTGACCTCCTTCCCCTATCCCCACTCCCACCAGGCCATATCAGAGTCTGTTGGTGGTAGGAAAGAAGGTTTAGGGCTGGAGGTGAGTATTAAAATTTTGAAAAATCCCTCCATGGGTTTTAGCAGTCTCAGTTCCAAGTTTCAGAAAACTATTTCAAACTGGCTTAAGCCAAATGTTTTTTTTTAAAAAGAGGGAAAATTTACTGACATATATTGGCATGTATAACAAAATTGCAGAGGTCAGAATTTGCTTCAGGCATAGCTAGATCCAGGGAGAGCTTTCACGTTTCACAACTCCAGGGAGCACATTTACACTGTAACAACAGCAACAACAACAACAACAAAACATTGTGAACAGTGGCCCTTAGAGTTAATGGTTCATGGGCACAATTGAGATCACTGGCACTTGAACTCTCTACATTTCTCAATCCTGTTTTCCTGACAAATTTTCCTGACAAAATTTGCTCCACATTCAGGCAGGCCTTCTCCAAGTGATAGCCTTGATAGCGCTAGGCTTATATTCTGTCAGCTTTGCAACTTCAGGACCAAGAGCTTCCCCATCTCTGTAGATACAATAAAAGTCCCACAGTTAAGCTTCATTGGCCTGGGTTGGTTCAGGTGCTCAACCCTAAGAATTGATTGCTTCTGGGAACGCATTTTGCTTGTCCATCATGCATTCTCTGTTCTTCTGATAATAGTGCCATGATTTTCATCCTGACTCTCAGTCCATATGATTCTGGGGGTCCTGCTTTTCTCCCAGAGTTAGCATGCTATCCAGGTGTGCAGTTTGGGGGCTCTTTGTGGGTCAGAAAAGATCATGTACTTGTTGCTGATCCATTCCTGTGAGTGTGGGACCTTTGATTGGATTTCTTCAGTGAGTAGTGAGGGTCTTGGCCCTCTTGCTAGAGTCCTTTATAAATGGGAGAAACATGCAGGGACACACAGAGAAAAGGCCACAGAGTAAAGTGAGGGAACCCAGGAGCTCAGAGGGGAACCCAGGAGAGAGGAAGCCATAGATGGAGCAGCCAGAAACTGAAGCAACAAGACCCTGAAGAGAAGCAGATGCTTCCATATGCCTTGCCACATGGGGGAGCCCAGGATGAGCTTTGGTGAGAAAGCATCTCTGATGATGCCTTGATTTGGACATTTTCACAGCTTCAGAACTGTAACCTAATAAATTCCCATTATAAAAGCCAACCCATTTCTGGTATATTGCTCCCAGCAGCTTTTAGCAAACTGAAACACCAGGCTTGGCCAATCAGCATGCATCATTGCAATGGCCAAAGTGATTCTGATTCTCAGACACTGCCACCAGCCATAGGGTGGATCAGTGCTTCTCAAACTCAGGAGAGTTACAACTTAAGGAGAGGGAATACATACAAATTACCTGGGGATCTTATGATAAAGCAGATTCTCATTCATTAGATCTGAGGTGAGACCCAATTGCTGATGTTCTTGGTCCAAGGGCCATACTTGAAAGCAGAGGAATGTGGTATGGCCCTGATGACCTCTCCAAGTTCCTTCTAGTTTAATAATTTTGAAATTTTGTTGTAGATACAGAAGGTCATGAAACTAATGAACATCTCCGCGTGTAATCCATTCCAACTCATCTCCATTCCATAAAGAGAAATCAACTTTATTATTACATTTATTTAAAAAACATATGTTTTATTAAAACATTCGTTCATTCATTTTAGGAATATGATTCTGTTTTCTGCCTTGGGGGAGGGAGTGCAATTCCTAAAGAATTGCACTTTTGACTAGTATTGGCAAAACAGTAACTTTTCCTTCTGGGATATATGAGCTCTCTGTTGTCTTAGTGAAAAGACTGCTGCTGCTACTTCTACCATCAAGCTAATGACTTATTAGAGTTTTGCCCAGGGAACCAATTTGTCCTTGGCAGATAGTAGGCTTTATATATCTAGTCATTCTGTCATAGCTGGGTGGCATGGTAGCTTGGGAATAACAAGATCAGTCTTTATCTTGTGACCAACTGCCCTTTGGATTTCTTTTTAAATAAATTCTTTTCTCATCATCATATCTCAGAACTGATATCTCAGGCCAGAATTAACTTGAATAGCATTAAAGATTTTTTTTGCTCGCCCTAATTCAGATCAGATATTGAATACTCTTCCCCCACCCCATCATCACTTATTGAATCCGAAAAATGATTTCTTTTGCAAAGCAATTTCATGCACTGTTATCCCAAAAATATCAGTAAAATACAAGGTCAGATGGCATTATCAGAAATTCCTATTCCAGAGATGAAAGGGAAAATAAATAAAGGGCTCCACAAGCCCATTACCATTGTCCACTCAATATCCTCTTGCCTCTTGTGGCCTTGTGAAGGTATTTGTTTTTAAATTATGCCTCCTGCAAGGAAAATTGCATCCTCAAGCACTTAGGTCACTATGACTATGTAAATAGATGCTAATGGATTGATTGTAAAAAGTGGGGAGCCAATGTGGCTCATGCAGTTCACTTCCCACCTCCCACATGGGAGGTCCAGGGTTCAGTTCCTGGTGCCTCCTAAAAAAACAAAAACAAACAACAGGCAAAACAAATGGAAAACCAAATCAGGGAAGCTGATGTGACTCAGTGGTTGAGCGCCAGCTTCCCACATACAAGGTCCTGAATTCAATCCCCAGACTCCGTACCTTGAAAAAAAAAAAAGTCTATTGTGTTTGAGAATTCGGCTGTTTTTATGAAAAAAAAAAAAAAAAAAAAAACTGCATTTTCTTCTGCTTTTTTTTTTTCTGTGCACGTGCATCCTCCTATTCTTCTGTTTTACAGATATGGCTCCATCAGAAGTCTAAACTAGAGAATTCTGCAGAGTTCTCATCTTGCGCTTCATATTTTTATTACTATACTAAGTAAAGTTAGCCTTATCAGTAAGCTTGGAAAGCTGCTTTGAGACTTAATTATTCAAAGCTCACATTTCAATAAATTCTGTGATGTCCACATATACCTTTTGAGATTATTATAATCCATTCTTTATATTGGAATTAACTTAAAATGCCTAACACATGGGATGTTGAATCTCTCCTCTGGATCTCTAGATCTACAGTTGACTCAGTCTGAGTGGCAGAGTTGCCCTTGGATGATGCCCAGGCTAACAAGTCATGGACCAACAAATTGTACCTTGAAGGTAGAACAGAGAGGGCCATTTATTGCAGCAGGGGATCATCTCCATCCATTAGCAATGTAAATAGTAGGAGACAGAAGATTTGGGGATTTGTTAACTGGCCAAATGACATTTTTCCAACTATTTATTGAGTACCTGCTGTGTTCTAAGGCATTATGAACTGCTCTGGATATACAGTGATAAATATGACTTCCTAACCTCATGGAAGTAACTTAGATGAACCATTTGTTTTCTCTGGGCTTTATTTGAAAAAAAAAAAAAAAAAAAAAAAAAAATGAAGCTAATTCCTAACTTTTAAAAGGGTTGCTGTGATGATCAAAGGCATTTGGAAATGTAAAGTGTTAAATGAGTGTATAGTTCTCTAGGTCAGCATGCTTACATAGCCTCAGCAATATCTTTAACCTTGAATTTTCTAAGATTAGCTGTTTTGTAATACTTTCATAAAGTTATCCTCAAATGGACCACCCTTTGTCCGTTTTCTTTTTGTGAGAGTTGCATTTTCCTCTCCAAGAATGATCCCTTTTTCCTGATTCTTGAACAATGTCAGCTTCTTATCTACTTTAAAAAAATATTCTCCAAAAGAAGGGGCCCCTGCCCATGAAATTTCACAGACATTTGATATGAACTAGGAAGGTGAAAAATGACTATTTGTAAAAGATACTAAGAAAAAAAATCAAATGTATTTTTCTGTATTATATATATAATACAGAAAGATACTTAAAATAACACCCCGGAACGCAGTTATTATGAGACATCACTGTCATATCCTAGAGTTAGAAGTAAACAGAGAACAGTTTTGGAGTTGAGCAAGTAGCCAGCCTTGTCGTTTGTGGATAGGAATGATTAGGGTCATGCTCTGAGCCAGGGAGCAGACTGGGAGAGGCATTGTTTGGAGTTTGCTGGAGCAGCTGAGACTTGGAAACATGTTGGGAATGTCTCTCTAAAAATTCGTTTGCTGTACATGTAGAAGGATCTGAATGCTTTCATATAAAAGGCCCCTGGATTTACTTTAAGTGACAGTGCTTGGCATTGTTGCCCCAGGTACCTTTTTTTTTGGCTCAGATTTTGTGTGTCATCTCTTAATTGGGGGTGTTAACTAGAGTAGTCCCTCCCACCTCCAGCTCTAACCTCTCCAGGGTTATCTGTTCCTCTGTCTTTGCAATGTTTCCCTTTCTCTGCGTCTCTGCTTCTGTCATACGCCCGCCCTTCACCTCACATATGTCATTCCACAGACCCCAAATCCAGGCCCCTAAGGAAGCTTTTTAGAGGGCTTTGTTTCACACGTTGTAAATTAATTGATTTACGCATCTTAAGGAATTAAGGACTCCTTCTTTTCTCTATCCCCACAACAAAAGAAGCTGCTTGGTTGGTAGTATAGCATCATGGTATAGCGCAGGGGTTAGCCTTTACTGTGAAAGGCCAGACAGTAAATATTTTAGGCTTCTCAGGCCATGAGGTCTCAGTTGCAACTACTCAGCTCTGCCATTGTAGTGAGAAAACAACCACAGCCAGTACATAAATGAATGGGTGTGGCTATGTTTCAATAAAACTATAGGTATGGACACTGAAATTTGTATATCATATAATTTTTAATGTGTCACAAAATATTATTTTACTTTTGATTCTTTTCAACCATTTAAAACTGTAAAAGCTATTGTTAGGTCATGGCCTTACAGAAACAGGTGACAGGTTGAATTTGGCCCACAGACTTGAGTTTGCTGACCCCTGGTATAGAGAAGAAACTCAGAATCAGGAGTGAGAAGCCTTGGGTTCAAATTTCAATTTTATTACTTTTTAGCCTTGACAAAGTCATTTAACTTCTCCTAACTTTGGTTTCCCTCTCTGCAAAATAGGAAGATAACTCTGTGACCCCATATAGTCACTACAAGGATCAAATGATAATGTACAGGAAAGCTAGAAATTATAAAGCAACATAAAAATGTGAGGTGGCATTATTATCACCATCCTTAGCACAGATTCAGAAACCCTAATCTGCAATTCTGAAATGAAAAAAAGCCTTGAAAATTGTAATTTTTTTCCTAAGTTTGTAGCCAGTTCATTTTGTGTTCAAACTTGACCTGAAATGCCTTGAACTCCTTATTTATCTTATTTGGTGTAAATATTCAAACTTTTCCTTGTAGAAATAATTTGTTTATTTATGGGGTGCTTTGATATAACATATGACATATCAGTTGTACCATCTTTACTTAAACCAGAAAAATTCTCAATTTCTAACCACATCTGCCTTCAAGCATGTGAGATTTGGATTTGTGGAGTTGCATTGTAATTATTACTTACTTATAAGAACCCTTTTCTGGTTGGTATTTCCTTTCTGGAACTGCTTTCTAAGCCTCGTCCCTTTAACTTGCATTCTGTTTTCAATACTTATCTAAAAGTCTTTGTTTTTTTTCCTTTCTTAACTAATGTTTACCTTTTTTTTAAAAAAGAGAAAATTTTGTTTTCTTCATAGCAAAATTGTATTTTTAGTTTAAGTATTCCATATTTGCATGTAGAAGTTAGTCTGTTTGAAACTTAATATATTTTTATGAGTGATTTAACTATACAAATAGGTTTGGTAAATATTTGATAGGCTTATATTAACTTTTTGTCTGATGTAAGCTTTTTAAGAATAAATTCTTCCAAGTCTTTTTTTATGAGATTATATTGTATATATTTTTGTTGTTACTTTTGTTTTACTTTTTATTATGGAAAATTTTAAACATATACAAATGTAAAGAGAATGGTATAATGAAACCCCATGTACCCATCTCCTAGCTTCAACAGTTATCAACACATTGCTAGACTTTCATCTGATACCCTCCCCCAATATTTCAGTTCTATATTGTTTTGCAACCTACTTCTTTTAGTCAACAGTCTCTATCTTTCCATTTCAAATAGGTTTTCAACTCCTCTGATACTCAGTTTATATTCATATATCCCTTTACAGCTGCTTTCTCCAAGCCAATACCCAATCAAGGATCACATCATGCTTCTGTGTCCCTTAAATCCTTTTGAATCTATCATAATCACTCTTTAAAGATTTATTTATTCATTTATTCCCACCCCCATTGTTTTTTTTTTTTTTTACCGGGAGGTACCGGGGTTCGAACCCCGGTCTCTCCATATGGTAGACGGATGCCGAACCTCTTGAGCCACATCCGTTTCCCCCCCACTGTTTTTTGTTTTTTGTTTTTTTTTATAGTGAGTCAAGTTAAACTTTATGTATGCTTCAAGACACAGCTACAACTTTGTAGGTAATCCACTCGGTCAAAGGTTCTTCCAGGCAGAACATCTGTTCCCCCTTCGACTTTCCCCAGCAGAGAGCAGGCATGTCAATCTCAATTTACAATCACTGGGTCCTGCCTGAACCGGAGACTGCCCCCAGATCACCTAGTTTGGGATGTTCTTAGTTATACCCTTATAACTGACAAAGATTTTCTGAGAGCTCATTCCTTGGCTATTTCTGAAAATGAAGCACAAAGGAGCTCTTAAATGAATATTTTTTTGAAAGTGATAAGTTATTAGCAATTGGCAGCAGAGGCAGAGCTGTGCTGGTCTTGTCTGACATCACAGGGAGACAACCTGAGGAAAGCAGTTCACAGTTCTGTCTGGCACACTGCAGGAACCATTTACAGAAATTTCATCATGAACATCCTTACACTCAACATAAGATGATGGTTTTCATGTGACTTTGTTCAAAGTCCACAATCAGCACCTTTTATTTTAGGGCTCCAGCCATTACTCTTGGCTTCACCTGCAGCTCTTCTTTCTCCCAGTCTCTTCAGCTGCCAAAGAAAGGTCCCCATGAAAGGCCAGAGCCCCCTTGCCACGCTCAGCACCAACACAGACCGCCATGACTTCCAGCCACGTGGCCGGCTGCGGAAAGCCCCATTGTTTTTTGCACCCACTGCCTGCTCTCTGTGTCCATTCACTGTGTGTTCTTCTGTGTCTGCTTGTCTTCCCTTTAGGCAGCACCAGGAACCGATTCTGGGACCTTCCAGAGTGGGAGAGAAGCACTCAATCTCTTGTGCCACCTCATCTCCCTGGTCTGCTGTGTCTCTTATTGTCTCTTCTCTTTGTCTCTCTTTGTTGCATCATCTTGCTGTACCAGTTCTCCACTCGGGCCAGCACTCCTGCACAGGCCAGCACTCCACACAGGCCAGCTTGCTGCATGGACCAGCTTGCCTTCACCAGGAGGCCCCAGGAATTGAACTCTGGACCTCCTGTATGGTAGATGGGAGCCCAATTGCTTGAACCACATCTGCTTCCCTCATAGTCACTCTTTATTTATTTATTTATTTTTATTTTAAATTATTTTATTTATTTATTTTTTTACCAGGAGGTCCCAGGGATCGAACCCGGGTCCCTCCATATGGGAGACAGATGCCCAACCCTTTGAGCCACATCCGTCCCCCATAGTCACTCTTTAAATCTCACTGACTTGTTGAAGAATCCAGCCTTGTCCTGCAAGATGGCCCACCTTGTTGGTTTATCTGATCATTTCCTTGTGGTTTCTTTTAGCTTGTCCCTCTATTCTTGGTGTTTCCTATAAATGTATGCCATTTTAAATTTCCATTAAAAGTACAAAAACGTATTGAAGTACAGTTTAAATGAAAAAAATTGTGTTGAAAGTGGTGCTTTATTAAAGATAGGTAATCCAACTTAACTTCCTTTCCAATATTTTGTCTTAATTCAACACAAGGGTAGATCACAGCCTCCACGAGGGCAGGGACCTATCTGTCTTACTCAACACTATATCTCTGGGAAGCGGCTGTGGCTCAATCAGTAGGGCTCCCGTTTACCATGTGGGAGGCCCCGGGTTCGGTTCCCGGGGCCTCCTGGTGAAGGCAAGCCCACCCGCACGGTGTGGTTAACTGACCCAGCGAGCATAAGCAGCAAGGGGGGGATAAATGAATAAATAAATAAAATCTTTAAAAAAAAAAAACACTATATCTCTAGTGCAATGCCTAGCACAGT
The DNA here is from genome assembly GCA_026826555.1 of Tolypeutes matacus. NCBI lineage: Eukaryota > Metazoa > Chordata > Mammalia > Cingulata > Chlamyphoridae > Tolypeutes > Tolypeutes matacus. The sequence goes on along the minus strand of JAKSZT010036119.1, from coordinate 27,570,967 downwards.
ATAGAGATTTTATAAGTATATATGGTTAGACTTTTTGTACAGCAAGCCATTTAATTAACTATTGCATATTCCTAGTCTATGACCTTAATTGACATATTAGAACCTTTGGTTAGACTTTTTGTACAGCAAGTATAAATATATATGAAATGAATGAATGATTAGTCTCAACTCATTGAATTTTCACCAGCTTACTTTACAGTGCAGTTGTATTCCCAAATTAAATGCCAAGAAATTTTAGAATGCTCATTGTGTCTTTTAAGAAAATGTCTTTTAATGATACCCCAATTTCAGTGTTTGAAAAAGTTATATCTGGTTATCTCTGGAAGACCAGAACTGACATTGGCTCATGGCATTTTCAACCCCTGACAGCCTATCCTTTTTTTCCCCCCAGGGACTGAGAAACACAATATTGATGACCTAAGAGCCCTGGACTTGGCCCTCTCCCTCTCTCCCTCTTTTTCTTGTTGACCCTTTAAGTTTCAGAGCCACCAAGGGAAAAATGAATGTCTGGAGCAGAACAGAGAACTATAAGAATAGTTTTATTTTTATCTATGAGTAAATTCAATTTGGCAAATTAGTTTTTAACATTCACCCCCAAACTCTTTTGGGTTTAAAGTAGCAATAGGGTTGAATCCTAGCTTTGAGTCAAGTTACTTAACCATTCCATGTCTAAAATTACTTAATTATAAAAGGGGATTATCATTGTCTACTTCAGAGGGTTGTAGGAGGATTAAAACAGGATGATACCTGGCATGTATTTAATACTCTATAAATTTTAGCTCCACTTTCTTCTCCTTTGAAGTCTATCATGTTTAAATTCTAAAATAGTATACAAAGGAAGTAAATCAATTCTGTAGTTGAAGCAGTGCTCAATAAATATATGAAAAAATTAAATTTTGGAGTGTATGTTGTGCAGCAGTAGGTAACCAGAACACCAGCCAATTTTGCTTAGCCAGTATAAATTAGAATCAAATGTGAGATCAATAAAGTTTCATTTTCTTTAATATTCATGCTGTTATAGGAAGTCTCCTCTATTGAAAACTTAGCTCTTAATTCAATTATTTTTGCATAATTAAAATGTTTTTTCTCTATCTTCACTAAAGCAAATGTCAAAGACCACCTACTTTAGTATAGACTTTCTGATTAAATGGAAAGCATTAAAAAAAAAAAACATTTGCTAGTAGAATGTCAACAAAGTGCCATCAGATTAATTGCAGGAACTAAATTGATATAAATTCAGATTCTAGATGAATCTGTGAATCACTGGAAATTATGTATGAGAAGTATACAATCTAAAGTTAGTTCCTCATATTAGTTAAGAGAGCAGAAAGCTAAAATCCAACATTTTTGTTTGGGCTTCCCCCTCCCCCAGGACATCTTGGCAACTATTTTCCAAACCCTACAGCACAATTACATAGGGTGTGTACCATCAGACCCGACCAGCCAAGATGGAAAGTGATGGATGGACAGGGTGGTATGTTTACGGCAAAGGGAAGTCCCAGTTATCGCTACCATTTCTCCTGAGCTTTTCCGATTTGTACTCCCTATGCTCAGCTTTCCCTGAAAGATAAGTGAGGACTGGAAAGAAACGCCCTTAAAGGCATGGTGGTGAAACTTGATAGGGCTATGGTTGGTGGTGAAACACTTATTAGAAAGTTGATAGGTTTGTAGAAACTTAAGGAAAAATGGTCAATACAATAGTTCAGTGAATAAAAAGCAGACAAACACCAAGTATTATATTGAGCAATTTGTTGAATATATAGATGGATAAAAGATGGTGAGTTAGAAAGAGAGGTATTTTTTTGTTTTGTTTTGTTTTGTTTTGTTGTTTGTTTGTTTTTCAGGAAGACTGAAAGGATCTATTCTTTAGACCTGGGGTGGCAAACTTTTCTGTAAAGAGCTACATAGCAAATATTTAGGCTTTGCAGGCCAGACAGTCTTGGTTGCAACCACTCAACTCTACTGCTGTAGTGCAAGAGTGGCCATAGACGATACATAAACAAATGGGCAGGGCTGTGTGCCAGTGAAACTATTTATGGACATTGAAATTTTAACTCTGTATAATTTTCATGTGTCACAAAATATTATTATTCTTTTGATCTTTTCTAACCATTTTTTAAAGTGTAAAAACCATTCGTAGCTCAGATGTACAAAAGCAGGTAGCAGACAGGATTTGGCCAGGGGCCATAGTTAGCCGACCCCTGGGCTAGACTGTTAATTGTTACCATTTGGGTGGGGGAGGAATTGAATGATTGGCAGAGGGAAGGTGGCTTGCTTTTCCAGTTTCTGCAATTTTGTATTTTTGGAACTTTTAGGACAAGCATGTGTTATTTTTATAATTTAAAGAGTAAAAACATTTCCATATTAGGACCACTAAGGAAAAAAAGAAAGTCTGTACAAGTGCCCTGTTAGGTTTCAGTGGGGAAAGGACAAGTGGTAGCCCTTGAGACTCATATTCAAATAATCCAAGATCTCATTCATTCCAACTCACCTGTTCAGAATTTGAATGGAAGGTCCCTCTTGCTCTTTCTAAAAAGAAAAGATTTATCAATTTAAGTTGGTAAACAATTTAAGGTAAATGGTATTACTAATTATAAATTATTTTCATCTTTTAAAGCAGGTCCTTTAATATATCTGCCTGAGAAGAATGTGATCTAGACTAAGATGCTTAAAGTTAATACCATATTTCTTTTTAAATTCTGTGTTAACTTAGATTAATTCACACTACTTCTCTTCTCTCATTTTACTACACAATTTGTTACTCATTTATGATACTTATCTTAGGCTAATTTCCATCATAGTTGTTTATGTTCTTGTTTTGTCATCTTTATGCTCTGTAAATTCCCTGAAGACACAGTGCTGGCTCTTATACATCACAGCTCTTATTCATCCATTCAGTCAACAAATATTTATTGAGTACTTCCTTTGTACTAGGCATTGTTCTAGACCTTGGGTAAACTGCAGAGAACAAAGCAAAGTTCCTGATCTCATGGAACACACATTCTTTGTTGAATTGAATCTATTATGTCCTCTTCATCTGAATGATTGTTTTCTTTCAAATTAGTTTCACCTCAAAGTCAACATGATTGATGGCCAGTGGCAGCTTGGAGTTATGTTGGGTGGAATTCTGAGAATCAGATAGAAAGAGGACCCTGATCTGTGACTTATCTGGAGAGAGGTCAGATCACAGATTTGCCATTCCTTCTTTAGACTGTGATTTGTGGTACTTGTGAGGCAACTGAAGAGGAGCGTGATGTGGTGATGGTGGAGTAGATACAGATTTGGTGTCAGACAGGATTCGGATTAATTTCTCTTCTGTTTCTTCTTTGTGACATAGCTTATGGAGATGGTTTTCCTCATCTTCAAAATGGGGATAATGATATCTACCTTAGAAGATTGTTATAAAGGTTATTTATTCTTATTACTATAATTATTATAATCATTATTAATATCTAACATTTATTGAACATGTATTATATGCTGTCTTAGATACTTTCTATGTATTATTTCATTTACTCCTCTCAATTCTACAAGTAGGTCTTATATTCCTATTTTGCAAATGAGAAAACTGAGACTAAGAGAGATTACAGGTCTGCTCAGTGTTACACAGCTAATAATTGATGATATGACATATGTGAAAGTGCTAGCACTATATTTGACACACAATAGAAGCTCAGTACATGCCCCTTTGCCTCCCCTCCACTACCATCACTTGCACTTTGCTGCAGAGCAGTATGTTGAGGAAACTGCCAACTTTTTGTGAGTGGATTGTTTGCAGTTTGGTAGGAAAAGCCCATTCACTCCTTTCCTTCCTAATACTAGGTAAGTTCTTTGGATATTTCTGATGTGCCCTTCTTTTCATGAAGGAATGAATAAATGAAGGCCTCAGTTTGGGCCTTTCACAAGACTAAAGTATCAGTTAGAGCCCAAACAGGAAATAGATGATACTCTCTTTAAAGGCGTAATTTAAAGAGAATTGACAAATAAACAAGGAAACACAAGATATAGTATAGTATTAGGGCTACTAACAGAGGGATAGATGCCAGCCTTAGGCACCTGAAGAGGTGAAGAAAAGGAGTGTTTACCAGAACCTGGGGACAGAAAGGCTGTGTGGAAGGGCTGCCTGCTAGAGCTGGGACCTTCAATTAAGGGATATATCCAACCAATAGTGAGCCACAAAGAAAGAAACTGGGAATGAGTATCTCCACCCCATCCACCTGCAGGTACTCCCCAAGCGTGAGTTCAACTGGAGATGCCTTGATAGAGCCCTGTAACTCAGGTTCCTGGAGAAGGTAGAGAGTAGATCTTGAGGGGCACGTAGGAGATATTCAATATAACTGCCATCCCTGGGCATGACTAGGAAATAGTGAGACAGAATATAGGTTCATGATTTCTCACACTTCTTAGTATTTGTGCAGATTCAAACATTCTTGGCTCCAGCTATTTAACACATGCTAGAGTTATCAGGTAGACAGTTACAAATGATATTTTGTAAGTGCACATTTGCAAAAAATGTCTGATAATGGTTTAATTGGAGGAAAAATAATTGGGATTGGTAAGTTTTATATAACCTTTGAGACTGATTGACCATCATACTACTCATACTTCTTTAAAACCTCAATTTACTTATTTATGTGATTAATACCATAATGAATACATCCTTCTAGGAAAATGGGAGGCTTCAATTAGATAGGGGCCATATATATATATTTAAATTTATTGAAGTATATCACTCATACATAAACATACATAAACAATAACTGTATAGTAATAGTTGTGAACTTACAAAACTAACATCATACAGGGCTCTCATACCTCATCCTACCACCAATACCTTGCATTGTTGTGAAACATTTTTAGCCAATTATTAAAGAGCATCCTCAAAATATTACTACCAACCAAAGTATCTTACATTTGGGGTATTTTCCCCCCAACTCAACCTATTATTATTTTTATATCATTTATATATGAACATACATAAACAATAAGTGTATAGTAAAAGTTGTGCACTTACAAAGCAAACATGCATGACATCATACAAGGGTTCCATACATCAACCCACTACCAACACCTTGCATTGTTGTGAGATATGTTACAAATGATGAAAGAATATCATCAAAATCTTACTACTAACTATAGTCCTTATCTTACATTTGGTGTATTTTTCCCCCAACCCATCTTATTATTATTATTTAAATATATTTTTATGACAGAAGTTATAAACTTACAAAGCAATCATGCACATGTGTAGAATTCCCATATAACACCCCTCTATCAACACACCACACTGTGGTGGAACGTTTGTTATGGATTATGAGATAATATCATCAAACTATTACCAGGAAGGACCATATATTTTTTTATATTTCTCAGATCAGAAGTACATGGACCCATTAGAATGGCTGCTATGAAAAAAAAAAAAATTACAAGTGTTGGAGAGGATGTGGAGAAATAGGAACAATCATTCATTGCTAGTCAGAATGTAAAATTGTGGAGCTTCTGTGGAAGACAGTTTGGCAGTTCCTCAGAAAGCTAAGTATAGAATCACCATATGACCCAGCAACCCCTCTACTAGGTATATACCCAAAAGAATTGAAAGCAGGGACTTAAACACTCAAATAGATATTTGCACATTGATGTTCAGAGCAGCATTATTCACAATTGCCAAAAGATGAAAACAGCCCAGGGGTCCCTCATCCAATGAATGGATAAACAAAATGTGGTATACACATACAATGGAATATTATCCAGCATTAAAAAGGAATGAAGTTCTGGTTCATATGAAAACATGGGTGAACCTTGAAGACATTATGTTGAGTGAAATAAGCCAGATACAAAAGGACAAATATTGTAGAATCTCACTGACATGAAATAATTAGTGTAAGCAAACTCATAGAGCTTAAGCAAACGTATATAACTAGAATATAGGTTAGCAGGGGCTGATTTGGGGATAGAGAATGGGGAGTTAATGTTTAAATTGTACAGAATTTCTATTTAGGTTGATTATAAAGTTTTGGAAATGGATGGTGGTGACAGAAGTACAACATCGTGATTATAATTAACAGCCACTGAATTATATATGTGAATATGCTTAAAAGGGAAAATTTTGGGTCATATATATGTTACTAGAATCAAAAAAAGGTAAAAAAGGTAAAATCCAAAAAAGGACTGTACAACGCAATGAACTCTATTGTAAACAATGGACTGTAGTTAATAGTACAATTATCAAAATGTTCTTTCATGAATTATATAACAAATGTACCATACTAATTCAAGGTATTAATAATAGGGTGGTATGTGGGGAAAAATACTCCTTAATGTAAATTATGGACTTTAGTTAAAAGTACATTTGAATATTCTTTCATTAATTGTAACAAAGGCACTACATTAATGCAAAGTGTTAATAATAGGGGAGATAGGAACACTATTTTTTACATTATTTTTCTGTAAACATACGAATTCTATAAAAAATTTTTAAAAGTACATCGAATCTAATGGTTATCAGGAAAACAATGAATCAACAATCCGAGAAACTCAGTGAAGAGATAGAAATTTTAAAAGGAGCCAAACATAACTACTGGAGTTGAAAACCACAATTACTGAAATGAAAACTTCCCAGGAGGGTTTCAACATCAGATTGGAGCTGGCAGAAGAATGAATCAACAAACTCAAAGACAAGACAAGTGAAATGAGTCAGACTGTGGAACAGAAAGAAAAAAGGATTATAAAAAGCAAAAATAGCTTATGAGACTTCTGGGACACATCAAGTATACCAATATATACATTATGGGAGTCCTAGAAGGAAAAAGAAAGAGAGAATGGGCAAAAGGAGTATTCAAAGAAATAATGACATAAAACTTCCCAAACTTAGCACAGGAGGTGAAATATGCACATCCAGGAAGCCCAGAAAGCACCAAACAGGATAAATTTGAAAAATTATATACTCCATCATATATTGATGAAAGAAAAGGAGAGTGTTCTAAAAGCTGAGTCCCAATTAGATTAAGTACCAATGTCTCATCAAAAACCATAGTGGCAAGAAGGCAGTGCATTAAAATACTCCAATGCTGAAAGAAAACAATTGACAATCAAGAATTTTAAACCCAGCAAGTCTTCCTTTCAAAAATGAGGGAGGGATTATTAAGGCATTCCTAGATAAACAAAACTGAGGGAGTTCATCATGCTGGACCTGACTTACAAGCAATGCTAAAGGGAGCTCTTCAGACTGAAAGGAAAGGACACTAGACAGAGATTCAAAGCAGTATAAAGAAATAAAGACCTCCAGTAAGGGTAATCATTTGGGTAACTATAAATGAGACTACTGTTGTATTGTATTTTTTGGTATGTAACACCACTTCTTACTTCCTACAGGTGCTAAAATGAAAATACATAAAATGTAATGATAAATCCATTGTTTTGAACATTCAATGCACAAGAACCTAATTTGTAAAAAGTACCAAAAAGGTGGAGGGATGGAGGGGTATAGGAACAGTGTATATATATGCCATTGGAGTCAGGTTGGTATCAAATATTATGTATTTATGATGTTAAATTTTATTCCCATGGTAACCACAAGGAAAATAGATGAGAAATATATCCAGATAGAAATGAGAAGGGACTCAATATGGTACAATACAAAAAATAAATATGAAAGTAGGCATTGAGAGAAGAATTGAGGAACATAAAAGGTATGACTTAAAAAAAAAAAAAAAGCAAATAGCAAAATGGCAGAAGAAAGCCCTGCATTATCAGTAGTGACTTTATATATAATGGATAAAACTCTCAAGTCAAAAGGCAGAGATTGGCAGAATGGATAAAAAAGGCATGACCCAACTATATGCTGTCTCCAAGAGACTCACTTTAAATTCAAAGATATAAGTAGGTTGAAAGTGAAAGGATGGAAAAAATATATACCATGCATGTAGTGACCAAAAAAGAGCTGGGGTAGCTATACTAATATCAGGTAAAATAGACTTTAAGCAAAAAATAGTTATGAGAGACAAAGGCAGTTCCTATATACTGACAAAGGGGTCAATTCAATAAGAAGATATAACAACTGTAAATATATATGCTCCTAATGACAGCACCTGAAAATATATGATGCAAATATTGACAAATTTGAAGGGAGAATTTGACAATTCAATATTAATAGTAGGAGAATTAAATACTGTATGTTCAATAATTGATAGGCCATCTAGACAGAAGATCAATAGGAAATATAAGACTTGAATGATACTCTAAAACAACTAGACCTAACAGACATATATATAGAACACTTCACTAGAAAACACATTCTTCTCAAGTATACATGGATCATTCTCCAGGATAGACCATATCTTAGGTCACAAAATAAGTCTATTTTTTTGGATTCAAAGACTAAATATTGTTAAGATGTCATTTCTACCTAAAGTGATTTACAGATTCAACGCAATCCCAATCAAAATTCCAACAGCGTTCTTTGCAGAAATGGAAAAGCCAATCATCAAATTTATACCTAAGACTAAGGGGCCCCAAATAGCCAAGCCTTATTAAAAAAGAAGTATGACATTGGATGACTCATGCTTCTGGATCTTAAAATTTATTACAAAGCCATAGTAATCAAAACAGCATGGTATTGGCACAAGGACAAAAGACAGTAGCAACCAAAGTGACTATCACCCAATGAATGGATAAACAAAATGTGGTATATACACACAATGGAATATTATTCAGCCATAAAAAGGAATGAAGTTTTGATACGTGTGGCAACATGGATGAACCTTGAAGATATCATATTAAGTGAAATAACCAGATACAAAAGGACAGATACTATATGATTTCACTGTTAAGAAATAATTAGGATAAGCAAACTCATAGAGTCAGAATCTAGAATATAGGGTTTCAGGGGTTCTAGTGAGAGTTGGGAATAGGGAGTAAGGCTTAAAATATACAAAGCTTTTATTTGGGTTGATTAGAAAAGTTTTAACAATGGATCGTTGTGATTAGCACAACATTGTGAACATAATTAATAGCATTGATTTATATATATTTGAATGTGGTAAAAGGGGAAATTTTAGGTTGACCATACGGTACTAGAATAAAATTTTTTAAAAAATTCATGGAACCTGACAACACAAACAGTGAATCCTAGTTTAAAACATGGACTTTAGTTAATAGTATTTATTTAAAAATACGCTTTCATCAGCTTTAAAAAATGTACGACACTAATACAAGTTTTGATAATAGGGTGATAGACGAGAATCATGTATTTTATGTATGATTATTCTGTAAACCTATGAGTCCCCTAATAAAAAGAAAAGTACATGGAAATGAGAAGTCTTATGCTGAATATCATATTAGTAATTAAGCATATAATCTCATAATTTACAATTGCTATATAAGTGCTTTACATTTTAGAGCATTGATTGTGTGGCACCTTATTTACGATCACATTTTAGAGGTTCATCTTGTAGGTGAATAGCTTCACTCAAAAGAGCATAGGAGTTATCTTCTGAGTTTTTTCCATGTTAACTGGTTTTAGACATACTAACCTGGATGATAATTGGGATAGTTTTTACCAAAAGTCCGTAACTTGAATCACCTGCCAAATCTTCCTTCCTTATCATAGTCTTTATCGTTGGTAAAACCCAGAATAAATTATTGAAATTAAAGTTGAACAGGTAAAGACTCTGTCATGTCATATATCTACCAAGTACCTTAAGGTTTAGTCAGTATATTGGAACAATGTAGAATAACTGTTATTCTTACTCATTGCTGATGGAAATGTAAATTGAAATACTGGAAGTTCCCCCTAAAGCTGAAGATATACCTACCCCATGACCAACAATTCTTCTCCCAAGTATACACCCAAGTGCAATGAGTGTATATGTGCACCAAAAGACGCACAAGAGTGTTTTGGGTGTATGCCTTTTGGGAATAAGCAGCCTTATTCCCAATAGCCCCAAACTGGCAGTCATCCAAATGAACATCAACAGGAGAATGGATAAATAAATTCTGGTACTTTCACACAGTGGAATATTTCATAGAAGTGAAAAATAACAAACTATTGAAACACACAAAAACATAATGAATCTCAAAGATATTATGTTGGGTGAAAGAAGTCAGACACAAAAAGTATACCTGTATGAAGTTCCTGGGTAGATAAAATTAATTAATGGTGATAGAAATTTAAAAAGTAGTTAACGCTTTAGACTGGTAGGTGCATGTGGGGTTAGTTTGGAAGGGGCATAATGGGATCTCTTAGGGTGTTGGAAATTTTCTGTATCTTGATAGGAATGGTATTACAGGCACATAACTATATAAAACTTCATTAGACTGAATACCTAAGATTGTGTACTTTTGTACTTTACTTCATTTCCATTAACTTTAATAAAAACATTTAAAAAAAATATATTGACTGTTATAACCAAACCCTATCAAAATGTGCAATAATAGTGCCAGGAAAACACATCAAAATTGTTTACCTGGATGTAAAATATACACAGATAGAACCTTTATGAAGAGTTTGGTAATATGTCTAAAAAAACTTAGGAATATGCATACCTTTTGATCTAGCATTAGGTACAGGTTTAACCATATGGATGTCCATTTCAATGTTCTTTGAAATATTGAGCATTTGGAAACACCTCAGTGTTCAATTTAGAGAATTCGTAAATAGGTTCGGAAATATTCACTTTGTGAACCCCCATGCAGTTATTTTAAAATTGTGGTGTGAGGAAAGGGGCTGTTTTTGCACTCCTGTATTTCTACTAAGGAAACAAGATAGACATTGCAAAGACTCTGAAAACCTGTGTTAGTTGACCCAAAAAGTGGCTGTATAGATTGTGAAGATATTTTAAATATGTATTTTGAATCAAGTTGAGAAATGTAAGGATATATGATTATCACATCCCTGGAAGAAAATTATATATATAATTATTATATTCCTTCCTTGAAAATGTATTTATTCTCATGTTCTTTGGTTAAGCCTTCAGTTTGTTTAGGACCTGTATATCTGAATCAGACTTAGCAAATGGACTCTTGTCTGTGGCCTTGAAACTACAGTTTTTCCTTTTTAGCAGCTGCTGGTTAACGAAACTACAAATCTTTAGGAAAGACTGAGCTCTAAACAGTAAAGCCAGTTAGAAGAAAGCTTTTGGATGAAAAAAGAAAGCTTAAAATATTCACATAATAAAATCCTACTCTGTGTTTCTCTAAGAAACCTCCTTGGAGACAGCCAGACTTTCTAAAATTTAATATTACCTACTATGGAAATAACATTACATACAAATTAATTGCCGTGGGACAACGTTATTCAAATTACTATCTGTAACTCCCAAAGATTGTTTATATAAAGTTTTAATTATTTTGTCAAGAAGAGAATCCTCAAAAATAAATTTGTCTCTTCTTTTTTTGGCCAAAGGAAAAATTAATGTCAGTTTCCTAGTTTGCTAGGGCTGCTGCAACAAAGTACTGCAAACTGGATAGCTTAAAAAACAACAGATATTTGTTGTCTCACAGGTCTGAAATCAAGGTGTTGGCAGCGTCATGCTCTCTCTGAAATCTGTAGGGGAGACTCCTTCTTTGTGTCTTCCTGGCTTCTGATGGTTTGCTGGCAATCCCTTGTGTTCCTTGGCTTGCAGTTAAAGCACTTCATTCTCTGCCTTTGTCATCACATGGCGTCTTCTCTATGTCTGTCTCTTCTTACTATAAGGACACCAGTCACATTGGATTAGAGGCCTTCCCTACTTTAGTATGACCTCATCTTAATTGAACTGATTCTATCTGTAACTACCCCATTTCAAAACAAGGCCACATTCTGAGGTACTGGGGGCTAAGACTTAAATATATCTTTTTGGGGGACACAATTCAACCCATAGAGTGACCCTAGGAGATTCCTTATTTTGAACAGTGTATATAAGACATTTTGTACTGTCATTTCTAAAAGCTTTTTATTCAAGTCAAAAATCTTTGAGAGGGGATAATTTTCTCATTGGGAAAATGGGAGATTTCCTTATTTTCAAGGTTGCCTTATATTCAGTCATAATTTTACAAAACTTACTAGATCCTCAATTTCTGCTATAAAGTGGAAATACTACTACAACATATTGAGTTTTTTAAGAAAAACTAGTATCTGGCATATGGCAAATGCTCAATAAATTTTAACTCAGTGTATGTATATCTGTATATACACATATATAATAACTTACACAAGTCTAGCACTATATACAGATGACTCATTATTTATCTTAGTTTTTACCCAGCACCATACTTGGCACATACTAGGCATCGTTGTATTTGCCTGAAGCTACATTTTTTGGTTTGTCAGATATGGTGAAGAAAGATTGGGTAATTCATATTTTTTCCCAGACTATACCGACCTTGGGGTTTCAGTAGAATGACAAATCTTTTCTAATAAACATATGAGAAATTAAATTTAAATTAAATATGACAACAACAGGTTTAACCCTTTCCAAAATCTTTTTGTTCAAAGGGATTCTTGTGGCACCCTGTCCTACTTCATTCATTCCATAAATATTTACTGAAAACCAATCATGAGCTGTGCACAGAGCTGGGTGCTGGGGACATAGTGAAATAAAACAAGAAATGGCTCCTCCTCCTCATGGAGGTTACATTCTTGTGGGGTGCCCTCACTTTTAAGCAATTCCCTGCCCTCATTCCCCTGTTGCTTATGAGTACTAGTCCTGGAAGCCAGCTGCTTGCTTCAGTGGACACAGCAATGGGCTTCCCTGCCCTCCAAATAAAGAGGTCTTCCACTTCATTAACCATGCTGGACTTCGAAATAGGTCAATGGTTACACAGTCCACAGTGGTCTGGACCCTTGCTCCAGGAACTCTTTTGAAACTAACTTATTGTTGCCCAGAATCTTGGCTGAAAGACTTGAAAAATGTCCCATAAACAAATACCAGGTTATCTGAGGCTTGTCCACATGATTTATCATCATGCTTGGTTTTCAGCGATGAGAAAGGGAAACTAGGGAAGTGTGTCAGCCATTATTGGCATGTTCCAGAGATATTTTCAGAAGAGGCAAGGATTTCAGTCCAGTCTCTTCAGGTTCTTGAAACAACAAGGATTATGCAAAGATAAAAAGCACAAGTAAACACTAAAACCACAAACAGAGTGAACTCAAAAGAGGGAAATCCTTCTGGGGAAACAGACTTTCTTCTGGAGGAGAAAAACAAGAAAGTGCTAAAAAAAAAAAAAAAGTCAGCCTGGAGTAATAAATGGAGGCTGGCGTCTGCACAGTGCCCCTGGGGTGTATGCTTCTACTGCTAAAATACTGTTTTGTAGTGAGATTAATTTTTGGCAATTCAGGTATTGATGTAGCAGACGCTGACTCCTTTTTGGAGTAGGGACACAAAAAACAAATGTAAGATGATTTCTGGAATGGCTAAACAGAATAAGAGGGCCCATTAGTGCAAAAAAAGGCAAGCAAATTCTGTGGCGTTCAGTGTGAAGGTAGAGCAGCTTGATTTAAGAAGTTATTCCTCCTGCATTATTCATTCATCAAACTAATATTTGCTGACCATCTGCTCTGTGCCTTACATTGTGTTAGGTGTGGGGGAGACAGTGGAGGTTGGGTTGGAGGAAGAAGCTAATATCCATTGTGGAGCGATTTGCTACACGTGGGAACACAGGCTCAGGGGCACAACAGAAACTTTCAGCCTTAACCCCTTTATTGCTTACCCAGCACAAAGGGTCCAAAAGAGTGGGGGAAGAAATCCCATTGTCGCCCAACTCCCAGGGAGGCCAAACTGCTCAGGCTGGGGTCAGTGGGTGGCACTCTGCATACCCCACTTCACATCGGAGGAGACAAATCTATGCCGAGTATGGTCTTTATCCACTCTGGAGGAAGGGGGCTCTGCCACTGAGAATTTCTGCCTTGATTAGCATCTGGGGCTGCTTGTTCCTGGTTTCTCATTTAAGTTCTGGTCTGGCCTTTTCCATACACTTAAATTTCCCCCAGGTTGTACAGTGGAAACAGACTGAAATAGGGTTGCGCAATAGGAGAGAGGGTTGTTAGACAAGGACTGACCAGGCATGCCTAGAGCTTTGCATTATAATCCTCAGCAACCCTGAGATGCTGAGAAGTGATGGAGCCAGCCTCAAACTGAGGCCTTCTGATTTCTATGTTTACCATCTTCCTATTGCTTTAGAATCTCTCTCCTATTGTAGTTTTGCTTTTACATCTGCTTTTAATCACAGCTAAAATCTTTATTCTTCTTGTGGAATGTCACTTTTCCTTTTATCTTCAAGAGCTGGTTTGGGCCACAATGTCCTGATCCAAAGAATCATATTCTCAGGTGATATAGCTAATTTCACCTTCTCTCTCCAGCACTTATTTTTTTCCCACTTAGTTTCTGTATGGGTTTCATGTACAAGCTCTGAATGATCCTTTCTGTTGATAAATATTCTTTCTGAAGTTCCCCCAAGATCTTCACTCCTATGCCAAGACAGACACAGAGGCCTCTTCGCTCCAAACCAAACAGTATAAATTAAAATGAAAACAATGAAAAGAGCCTCAGTGCATTGCTAAAGGCACTCCAGGTTCTTGACTTTTATCATTCTGAAGTCAAATTCTGTTTGGAAGGAAAAGACATGTTTACAGCAGAATGTGGTTAAATGAAGGTTCACAAGCTTGATTTAGAGAATTCTAATGCAAAGGCTATAGAAGAATCATAAAAGCATGATAGTGAAAACTTAAAAATTATAAGACAATATGCCTGTCTTTAATTTCAATTATTCATTTACTCAACTATTTATTGAGCATCTACTTTCTGCTGACACTGCCATCCTGGGGCTACATATAGCAGTGAACAAAGCAGACAAAAAATTTCTTGTTCTCATGGAGCTCATATTCTAATGGCAGGGGTGTGTGTGTGAGCAGCCAATAACCATAACAAGTAAGTTTATTATATGGTATGTTAGAAAAGAAGTACTAAGGAGAAAAATAAAGCCAGGAAGAAAGATAGGGAGTGTCAAGGATATGGTTGCAATTTTACTTAGGAAAGCCAAAGAAGGCCTCCCAGAGAAGATGGCATTTGAGTAAAGTTCTGAAGGAAGTGAGGGAATGAGCATTCAGATAACTTATGGGAAAGATTCCAGGCAGAGGAAATAGCAAATATAATGGCCTTGATAAAGGACCACGGCTGATGTGTGTTCTAGAAAAAATAAAGACACCAGTATGACTGGAGTACACAAGGGGTAAAGTAGTAGGATGTGCAGTCCTACTGTGTATATCATTATAGGGTTTTGACTTTTCTCTGAGTGGGACTAGAACCATTATGGAATGACAAGATTTGACTTAGTTTTGACAGAACTACTCTGGCTGCTGAATAAGGATGCCAGTCAAACATCAGGTAGGCAGCTGGATGAATGAGTCTAGAGTTCAAGGGAGACGTCAGGCATAGAGATAGAAAGTTGGGAGTTATCCATGAGACTGAATGAGGTCATCTGAAAGCAAGCATAGACAGAAAAGACAAGAGGAGAGAAGATTGACCTTGGAGCAGTACAATGTTAAGAGGATGGAGAAATGAGGAGAAACTAGTAAAGGAGACTGAGAGAACAGCCAGAGAATTAGGAGGAGAGCCAGGAGAGTGTGATGCATTGGAAGCCAAGAGAAGAAAGTGTTTTAAGGGCACTGAGAATGGATTTAGCAATGTGGAGGTCCTTGGTGACTTTGAGAAGAGCTGTTTCAATTTCAGAATGAAGGTGAAAGTCTTAATGGAATGGGTACAAAAAAGAGCAAGAAGGAAGAGAATGAAGAGTGAATATAGACAACCCAGAGAGTTTTGCCATAAAGGGAAGAAGAAAAATGGGATGCTAGAGGGAGAAGTGAGGTCAAGAGAGGGATTTTTAAGAA
Source organism: Tolypeutes matacus (assembly GCA_026826555.1). Taxonomy (NCBI): domain Eukaryota; kingdom Metazoa; phylum Chordata; class Mammalia; order Cingulata; family Chlamyphoridae; genus Tolypeutes; species Tolypeutes matacus. The sequence continues at coordinate 27,555,105 of JAKSZT010036119.1, read as the reverse complement.
TGGGGAAATAACAGTATGCTTGTAGGCTGTTGGAAATGACCTGCAGAGAGAGAAACTATGATGATTCAGGAAAGAGAAAGGAGACTTTTTGGTGTGATGCCCATGAATAGGAAAAAGCGATCAGGATGTAGAGCACAAGAAGATGGTTTAACCTCAGGACCACAGACATTTCTTCTAGGGCAATGTGAGAGAACACAAAGTGTGTATGGGTCCAAATGCAGATGGGGGGTAGATGTGGTGGTGGGAACTCATGGCAGTACTTTTCTGATTGCTTCAATTTTTTCCCAGAGAGGTAGAAAGCAAGGTCAAGAATCAAGAGTGAGGGTAGGGGGTGGTGCAGATGTGGCTCAAATGGTTGGGCATCTGTTTCCCATATGGAGGGACCTGCGTTTGATCCCGGGGACTTCCCGGTAAAATAAAGAAAAATATACAAGTTGCGCGGGCACACCGTCAGGCCCCGCAAGCAGGTCTACCCCCAGCCCTGCAAGTGGGTGAGCTGCCAGGCCCCACAGAACCACGCAGCAAGATGATGACGTAACAGGAGAGAGACGCAGGGGAAAGCCAAGATGAGAAGCGTCAAAAAACCAGGAACTGAGGTGGCGCAGATGGCAGAACGCCTTTCTCCCACATCAGAGGTTCACAAGATCGAATCCCGGTGAAGACTGGAGGAGAAGGATGAGAGGAGAGGGCAGGAAACAGACACAGAATTGCCCAACGAATGGACACAAAACAGCAAAAACGGGGGTGGAGGGGGTTTAAAACGGATAAAAATGTAAGTAAATAAATAAACCTTTTTTTAAAAAAAAAAAAAGAGTGAGGGTAGGGGCAAAGTATAAATTTACCAGCTAGAAGAGTGGGAGAGTAAATGGACCAGAGAAATGTTGTATGTGTGACTACAAGTTGGCAGTCCCAGTTTCTGGTCATAAATTTAAAATGAGACCAGTCACGTGGGTGTAGGTTTTTATCCAGCCATGTTTAGCTGCATGAGTGCAGGCACAGAGTAAGTGGAGAGTCAGATTTAACCAAGGTGATAGTTTTGCCAGGTGACTGTTATGAATGGAAGGAGAGGCACGGAAGTTGGGGATATAAGTAAGTAAATGATGATCTGCTAAAAAGGTTAAGTGAGGACATAAAGAATATTAATCATAGTGGGAAGATGGTAGGATCAGTTTATTATTGGTCTCCTTGGAGAGGGTACTAAAGGGAGTGAGTTGTAGATCTAGGAGGTGATTATTGGGATGCTTTAAATTGATGATTGGGAAGAGTTGGGATGCTTGAAATTGATAATGGAGGCAGTGCAGTTATTGGTAATGACACGGTCTAGAGTATGACCATAGGGTAGCTGAGGTAGGGCAGAGGACAAGATATTTGATGGAAAAGTGGTCAAGGAACATAAAGGTAGGAATATTGAGAGGCTCCTCTGTGGATTTTGAAATCATCATATATTTTATGACATGGGTAATATTGGTAGGGGTAACAGTGAGTCTGAAGCTAAAATCTTCTAGAAATGAGGGGTATAACAGGGGTTCGTTGTATGTTTTTTTTTTTTTTTTTTCTTTTCTTTTTGAGGTACAGGAGGCCGGGGAATGACCCTGGGACCTCATTTGTGGGGTGGGAAGCCGGCACACAACCACTGAGCCACATCGGCTCCCCTGAATTGGTTTTTACACTTCTTTTTGCTTGTTGTTTGTTTTGTTTTCCTTAGGAGGCACCGGAAACTGAACTGGGACCTCCCATGTGGGAAGCGGGCACTCAACTACTTCAGCCACATCTGCTCCCCTGTATGTTCTTTTGATAACTGCAATAAAGAGGGGGTAGGGTAGCCAGTGGTGTCATCTGAAGGCAACTCTTCAAATCAGAGTGTAGAGAGAAGAAGGGAAGATCACTGACACTGAGGAGACAGGCAGCACTTCTGGGCCCACAGTACACAGGGATTAGGAGAGAAAACAGCAGATGAAGCAGTGTCCTCAGGGAAGACCCAGGCTTCAGTTAGAACAAGAAAGGGAAGAAAATGTACAAAGTTTGAGGACGGAAAGGACTTTGCTGATGACAGACCATGGGTTTGGGGTTTTGGGTGTGTTCAGAACTGTGGGCGGGGGTTGGGAATCTGGTAGTAAATGTTTATTTGCCTGCATCCTTGGAAATTCTGGCCTTTAACAGGGCAAAAAGGTATGATGAGATTGAACTTGTTGGTTTTGAAGTCAGAGTATGGACACAAGGCTGAGAATGTGTGTGTATGTGGGTTGGGGCAACCATTGCAGTGTTTTGCCAGGATCTCTTTTTGTCCCTCCCGCCTCTTCAGTTGGAACTACGAACAAAGAATACTTAAGAGAAAGGTAAATAAAAAGGAATCAAAGTTTTCATAGTTATTGTATTAGGGTGGTGAAATTATAACAATTTTTCTTTCCTTTGTTTTTTCACTATTTTCTCTTTGAACTCCATCAAGAACTCCTTGTCACTGAATTCAGTTTAAGAATATCATCTCCTCTTGCATATAATTTAAATAAAGTACCCAGTACTTTTTTTTAATAGGGTTTACATGTTTTGGCTAGAATTCACAAAGGAAAAAGCCACACATTAAAAACAATGATGACCATGAGTAACATCCCTGCCAGTGACCTTTCCCTGGATGTTCTTAATGTGTTTTTACAGGATATCCCAAGTAAAGCAAACACAGTTCTGTCCTTGAATATGCCTTAAGTACAATGCATCCTGCTGCAGAAGTATTAAGTTTTTTTGGCCAGATCCAATCCCCTTGGGTTCTTCTAGGAAATGTGTTTCTAAAAAATTTCCAAAGCTTGTATAGAGTTCTTATATGCCCAGATACACAGATTTGTAATTAGTAACAATTAAAGCGTTGTTCTTTATATGTTTGCTAAATCCTCTGAAACCTCAAGGGCTGTTCAAAATCAAATTATTCTAAATTTGCAGTTTGGTTATCAAATCCCTTTATTTTTATTGGATGAAGAGTGCAGTTATTCCTTTAACCATCATCTATCTTTATCCCCAGGAGCACCTTTTTGTAATTAAAACTGGTCCTACAAAAGAACATTAATGTACAAATGTTTGTAGAAACTCATCAATCTATTATCTAACACACTAAACATAGTAGATAAAGAGAAAATAGAAATTAAACAAAATGATAGATAAGTAGTAGAGAGATAGAAACTTGTAACTCTATTATCTACCTAGCCACCTACTAAATACAGTAGTATATTTTTGAAATTCCTTATTATGTCCTACTTTAGGGAAAGTATATTGATTTTTTCTATAATGTAAATAGAATACTATCTTGTCTAAAAGATACTGAAATTGAACATAAATATATGGAATATGCTTAATCACAGTATGTTTCCTGAATGAATGAATACATATGTATTTAATTAGTATTACAAAGATCCTCTAAACCTTCAAGCATTTCAAGAGACTCACCTGGGTTCTGAGTATGATATCCTGCAGAAAAAGAACTGTTTGAAATTAACCCAGAAAACTGAACTCTATCCTTGAGTGTGTCTAACAGTAAGTGCCTCTGTGAACTTGGGCAGTTTACTTAACCTCTCCGGTCCTTAGTTTTATCTTCTGAAAAGAGAGAGAATTTGACTTAAACTACAGAAGTATTCAGAGTATGAAGGGAAGGGATTGTAGGAATTTTCTAATTCAATGTTCTCAAAAGAAGCCAAATATTATAACTTCCAGCTTCTTTCATTTTCCATTATACTGTGCTGAGCTTTAAGCCACTTCCAAATCAAAAAGTCATTGGTTCCAACTTTAAAAGAAGTTTTAAAATTATGGTCACTTGGAAGCAGATTTGCAACATGCCTGTCCCTTCTACCATCTATACCGTATGCCTGTTGAACCTTCTTAAGGATTTTTGAAACTCACTGTGTCATAGTGATGGTTGCACAACTCTGAATATACTTAAAATCACATGGTACACCTTAAATAGGTGAGTTGTATGGTATGCAAATTATATCTAAATAAAGCTCTTATTTAAAGAAATCCTAGGTCAGAATTCTTTTGTTTGCATTAGATTGAAACCAACTCTAACTGGCTCAAGTGAAAAAGGAAAGTTAATAATTCATGTACTTGAAAAGTCCCACACAACTGTCCAGACATGACTAGATCGAGGTCTTAATCAGTAACACTAAACCCCAGGCACTCTATCTCTATCCTTTAGCTCTGTTTCTAGTTTCATTCTCAGGAAAGCTTTCTCCATGGGTGGCTCCTGGCAGTTCCAAGCTTACATTTTTACCAATTTAGCAACCCTGCTAGAAGCATCTCTTCTAATGGTTCCAGCAAAAGTCCTAGAACTGAGTCCCACTGACTTGGCTTGGGTCACATAATCACCCATATAATGCCAAACATTCATATAGCACTTACTATGTGCCATGCCCTGTGAAAAGTGCTTTACAGTCATTAGCACAGTTTTCACAACAACCTTCTTCTTAAAACATCCCATTTTACAAATGGGGAAACTGAAGCACAGAGCTGTTTGCCCAGGATTACGTAGCAGTAAGTATTGGAGCTGGGATTGGAAACTCAGGTAGTTTGGCTCCAGAGTTTGTCTTATTACTGCATCCAGTCACTGGTGCCAAGGGACAAGAATGTTCTAACTGGCCATCCTGTAGCAGATGCAGTATTTCCAATTGCATTCTGTCCTGATGCTCTTTTGCTGTGGAACTTCAAGGACTGATTATACAGTGCCAGTATTCCAAAGAAGGTGCTTTATGAGCACATTCTGCTTCAGAGACTACATCTGTTTATGCGTTGCATTCTCCATAATCACCAACGTCATCCTGACCATAGCCATTTGTAAAGGGAACCTCCGGAGTTTGTCAGGAACAATAAGACTCAGGCTTCCTGGTTCCAGAATCAGGACAACCATGTCAAGATTCTAGCCTGTCTCAAGGGAAATTATACTGGCACACAGTTATGGGAGGGAACAATAGAGTAACTATTCAGTGCTTCAACAGCAACAAGAAATGAAGCGAGACATTTAATCTACCCACTAGAATAAATCATAACTAATAGATACACCCATTATTGTGGAACCAAGGATTTGGCTTAAAATCAATGTTACTTTCAAAAAGCGGAATAAAAAAATGCAGATTTGGAAAACTGAAAGAAGTTTTTTGGTCTTTTTAAATGTAGGAAGTAAACTTAACTATGATCGGATATTTCTGTGTCAGGTATTGGCCAGGTTTTTCAGAGTGTGGTTTGTATAACCACTGGTATCAGAATCCTGGGATGCCCTTTATTAAATCATAATCCCTTGTGGGCCCAAGTTTAACAATGTTAAACTTGTTAATAAATCTTATGTCCACAAAATTTTGAGAATCATGACTAGCAATGGTTGTAAAAATTGACTAGGATCTTACAGGGCACTGGAATTCAGGGCCCCCCCCCCCCCCCCGAGAAGGCTCTCTTGTCTGTCTGCTCATTGTTACTGCTCATGATGTCTGCTCATTGTATCTGCTCATTGCACCTGCTTGTCTTTAGGTGGCATCAGGAACCGAACCTGGGACCTCCCATGTGGGAGGCAGGTGCCCAACTGTTTGAGTCACATCTGCTCCCCCGACTTTAGGGATCTCAAATTGAAGCAGAGGCAACATCCTTCAGAGGGAACTTCTGTTGGGTAGAGAAAGGATGAGGCTCACAATTTCAGAAGGCTGCTGTATTTTGAGCAGCTCTAATTTTTAGATGATATGTCTAACTTGTGGCTATTGACAGGGTAAAGGAATGTCCATATCTCATTGTTCTTTATGTTCAGAGGTGTTGGTATATATGTTCACTGCTAGCCCTGTAGAGTAGAAAAAAGAAAACTCCAGTGAGCTTTAAATCGTGACTACCAACAGTAGTAATAGTAATCACTAAATAATAATTGCTAACATATATTGCATGCACTGTATTAGACACTTTACATACATTACCTCGTTCTGTCCTTTCAGTAACTTTAAAAATGAATAAGTGCTGATGCGACAGGGAGACTGAGGCATAGACCTTAAGTAACTTGTCCCAGATCACAAAGTCAGAGGCAGAGTTGGGACTCATTCCATTTAACATTAAAGCCTATTTGCTTTTAACCTTTTTTTTTTTTTTTTTTTAATCTAATGGATACATATAATGTTTTTTTTAATCAATATGTTACACAATATATTTGGTTCATAGTAACGCATTCATATAGTATTTGTCCTTTTGTGTTTGGCTTGCTTCACTCAACATAATGTCTTCCAGGTTCATCCATGCTGTCATATGCTTTATGACTTCATTTCTTCTTTTTTTTTTTGAAATTTTTTTTCTTTTTTTTAACTTTATTTTGTACATTTAATAATTGAAAATATAAACAATTAAAAACTAAAAAGTAAACACTGATGAATAAAAATATATACATTTCTTAAATATAATGGAAACATAAATTTTTTTTTAATCAAACAATATGTTACATAATATATTTGGGTCATAGTAATGCATTCATACAGTATTTATCCTTTTGTGCCTGGCTTGCTTCGCTCACCATAATGTCCTCCAGGTTCATCCATGTTGTCATATGCTTTACAACTTCATTTCTTCTTACAGCTGCATAATATTCCATCGTGTGAATAGATCACAGTTTGTTTATCCATTCGTCTGTTGTTGGACACCTGGGTTGTTTCCAACTTTTGGCAATGGTGAATAAAGTTGCTATGAACATCGGTGTGCAGATGTCTGTTCGTGTCACTGCTCTCAGTTCTTCTGGATATATACCCAGTAGTGGTATTGCGGGGTCACGTGGCAAGTCTTATATTCAACTTCTTTAGGAACTGCCAAACAGTCCTCCATAGTGGTTGTACCATCCTGCATTCCCACCAACAGTGAAGAAGTGTTCCTATCTCTCCACATCCTCTCCACCACTTGTAGTTCTCTGTCATTTTAATAGTGGCCGTTCTGATAGGTGTGAAATGATATCTCATTGTAGGTTTGATTTGCGTTTCCCTAATCATGAGATTTGTTGAGAATTTCTTAATGTGTTTTTTTTGCCATTTGTATTTCTTCTTTGGAGAAATGTCTATTCAAGTCTTTCACCCATTTTTTAATTGGGTCGTTTGTCTTTTTATTGTTGAGTTGTAACATCTCTTTAAATATCCTGGATATTAAACCCTTATCAGATATGTGATTTCCCAGTATTTTTCCCCATTGAGTTGGCTGTCTTTTCACCCTTCTGACAAAGTCCTGTGAGGTGCAAAGGTGTTGAATTTGAGGAGGTCCCATTTATCTACTTTTTCTTTTGTTGCACGTGCTTTCGGTGTAAGGTCCAAGAAACCACCACCTACTACAAGGTCTTGAAGATGTTTCCCTACATTTTCTTCTAGTAGTTTTATGGTCCAGGCTTTTCTATTTAGATCTTTGATCCATTTTGAGTTGATTCTTGTATAGGGGGTGAGATAGGGGTTCTCTTTCATTCTTTTGGTTATAGATATCCAGTTCTCCCAACACCATTTGTTGAAGAGACTTTTTTCCCATCAGTGTGGGCTTGGTAGGTTTGTCAAAAACCAGTTGACTGTATAGATGGGTTCTCAATTCTATTCCACTGATCGATGTGTCTATCTTTATGCCAATACCATGCTGTTTTGACCACTGTAGTTTGTAATATGTGTCAAGGTCAGGCAGTGAAATTCCTCCCACGTTGCTATTCTTTTTTAGAATGCTTTTGGCTGTTGGGGTGCACTTACCCTTCCAGATGAATTTAGTAATTGCCTTCTCTAATTCTGTAAAGTAAGCTGTTGGGATTTTGATTGGTGTTGCATTGAATCTATAAATCAGTTTGGGCAAGATTGACATGTCTTTCCATTTGTTTAAGCCTTTTAAAATTTCTTTTAGCATTGTTTTGTAGTTTTCTACATATAGGTCCTGTACTTCTTTGGTTAAATTAACTCCTAGGTATTTGAGTCTTTTTGTTGCTATTGAAAATGGAATTTTCCCCCTGATTTCCTCCTCAGATTGTTCAGTACTAGTGTACAAAAACATTACTGATTTTTGCATGTTGATCTTTTATCCTGCCACTTTGCTGAACTCATTTATTAGTTCAAGTAGCTTTGTTGTGGATACTTCAGGATTTTCTAAATACAGGATCATGTCATCCACAGTGAGAGTTTTACTTCCTCTTTTCCTATTTGGATGCCTTTAATTTTTTTTTTCTTGTCTAATTGCCCTAGCTAGAACTTCTAGTACAATGTTGAATAACAATGGTGACAGTGGGCATCCTTGTCTTGTTCCTGATCTTAGAGGGAAAGCTTTCAACCTTTCCCCATTGAATATGATGTTGGCTGTGGGTTTTTCATATATGCCTTTTATCACATTGAGGAATTTCCCTTTTATTCCTTTCTTTTGAAGTGTTTTTATCAAAAAAGAATGCTGAATTTTGTCAAATGCCTTTTCTACATCTATTGAGGTGATCATGTGTTTTTTTTTCCTTCAATTTGATAATGTGGTATATTACATTGATTGATTTCCTTGCATTGAGCCAGTCTTGCATACCAGGAATAAATCCCACTTGGTCGTGATGTATAAGTCTTTTGATATGCTGTTGGATTCGATTTGCAAGTATTTTGTTGAGAATTTTTGCTTCTTTGTTCTTTAGAGAGATTGGCCTGTAATTTTCTTTTCTTGTAGAATCTTTATCTAGCTTTGGTATTAGGGTGATGTTGGCTTCATAAAATATGTTGGGTAATTTTCCCTCCTCTTCAATTTTTTGGAAGAGTTCAAACAGGATTGGTGTTAATTCTTTTTGAAATGCTTGGTAGAATTCACCTGTGAAGCCATCTAGTCCTGGACTTTTCTTTGATGGGAGATTTTTTTCTTTTTTCTTTTTCCTTTTTTTTTTTTTTAAAGATTTGTTTATTTATCCCACCCTTGCTGCTTGTGTCCATTTGCTTTGCGTTTGTGTGTGTGTGTGTGTGTGTGTGTCTGCTTCTCTCCTTCTGTTGTGTCATCTTGCTGCACCAGGTTGCCGTGCCACACAGGCCGGCTTGCCTTCACCAGGAGGCCCCAGGAATCGAACCCAGGGCCTCCCATATGGTAAACGGGAGCCCAACCAATTGAGCTTCAGCCACTTCCCTGCTGGGAGATTATTGATGATGGATTCAATCTCCTTAATTGTGATTGGTTTGTTAAGTTCTTGTATTTCTTGTAGCATCAGTGTAGGTTGGTTGTGCGTTTCTGGAAATTTGTCCATTTCATCTAGGTTGTCTAGTTTATTGGCATATAGTTTCTCATAATATCCTCTTATGATTCTTTTTATTTCTGTGGGGTCATTTGTAACTTCCCCCCTTTCATTTCTGATTGTATTTATTTGCATCTTCTCTCTTTTTTTCTTTGTTAGTGTAGCAAGGGGTATGTCAATTTTATTGATCTTCTCAAAGAACCAGCTTTTGGTTTTGTTGATTTTCTCTATTGTTTTTCTGTTCTTATTTTCATTTATTTCTGCTCTAATCTTTATCATTTCTTTCCTTCTGCTTGCTTTGGGATTGGTTTGCTATTCTTTTTCTAGTTTCTCTAGTTGTTCAGTTAAATCTTTGGGTTTAGCTCTTTCTTATTTTATAATATAGGCATTTAGGGCTATAAATTTCCCTCTCAAGACTGCCTTCACTGTGTCCCATAAGTTTTGATATGTTGTGTTCTCATTTTCATTTGTCTCAATATATTTACTGATTTCACTTGCAATTTCTTCTTTGACCCACCGATTATTTAGGAGTGTGTTGTTCAGTCTCCACACATTTGCAAATTTACTTTTTTCCTGTCTATTATTGATTTCTAGTTTCATTCCATTATGATCTGAGAAGATGCTTTGTATAATTTCAATCTTTTTGTATTTATTTATAGTTTCATTGTGACCTAACATGTGGTCTCTCCTGGAGAAAGATCCATGGACTCTTGAGAAGAATATATAACCCGCTGAGTTTGGATGTAGTGTTCTGTATATGTCTGTTAGGTCTAACTTGTTTATCATATTGTTCAAGTTCTGTATTTCTTTGTTGATCTTCTGTCTGGTTCTTCTATCTAATGATGTGAGTGGGGTGTTGAAATCTCCAACGATTATTGTAGAAATGTCTATATTCTCCCTTCAGTTTTGTCAGAGTTTGTCTCATATATTTTGGGGCACCCTGGTTATGTACATAGATATTTATGATTCTTATATCTTCCTGGTGGATCGTCCCTTTTCTTAATATATAATGGCCTTCTGCATCTCTTATAACTTTTTTTGCATTTAAAGTCTGTTTTGTCTGATATTAGTATAGCTACCCCTGCTCTTTTCTGGTTACTATTCACATGGAGCATCTTTTTCCAACCTTTCATTTTCAGCTGGTTTGTATCCCTGGTCTGAGGTGAGTTTCTTGTAAGCAGCATATGGATGGCTCATATTTTTTTATCCACTCTATCAGCCTGTATCTTTTGATTGGAGAGTTTAATCCATTCACATTCAATGATATTACTGTAAATGCACTATTTACTTCCTCCATTTTATTCTTTGGTTTTCATATGTCATCTTGTTTTTGTCTCTCTTTTTACTCATTTGGTTATCCTTAATGCTATTCTTTCTTCTATACTCTCCTCCAAGCCTCTCTCTCCTGTCTTTGTTTCAAGTTCTAAGGCTTCCTTTAATATTTCCTGCAAAGTTGGATTCTGTTTTGCAAACTCTTAGTTTCTGTTTGTTTGTGAATATTTTATATTCACCTTCATATTTGAAGGACAGTTTTGCTGGATAAAGAATTCTCGGCTGGCAGTTTTTCTCTTTCAGTTTCCTAATTGTATCATACCACTGTCTTCTCGCCTCCATGGTTTCTGAAGAGAAATCTACACTAAGTCTTACTGGACGTACCTTGTATGTGATCGTTTGCTTCTCTCTTGCTGTTCTGAGAATTTTCTCTTTATCTTTGACATTTGACATTCTGAGTAGTATGTGTCTTGGCATAGGTCTATTTGGATTTATTCTGATTGGGATACGGTGTGCTTCTTGGACATGTAAGTTCATTTCTTTCGTGAGAGTTGGGTAGTTTTCAGCTATTATTTCCTCAAATACTCTTTCTTCCCCTTTTCCTTTCTCTTCCCCTTTTGGAACTCCCATGACATGTATGTTGTTGCATTTTGTGTTGTCGTTCAACTCTCTGAGCCCCTGCTCAATTTTTTCCATTCTTTTCTCTCTGTATTCTTTTCTCTTCTCAATTTTAGCTTCTCTGTCTTTTGTATCACTTATTCTTTCTTCTCTCATTTCGAGTCTGCTGTTGTATGCCTCAAATGTGTTTTTGACCTCACCTATTATGTCTTTCATTCCCATGAACTCCGTTACTTTTCTGTTCAGGATTTCAAATTCTTCTTTGCGTTCACTCAGTGTCTTCTTGATGTCATTTATCTCTTTAACTATATTGTCTTTCATCTCATTAATTTGATTTTGGAAATTTGTCCTCATCTAGATTAGTTCTCTCAAATTCTGCATCTCTTCCTGGACTTTGATGTGTTCCTTTTCTTGGGCCATATCTTCTATTTTCTTAGTATGGCTTGTAATTTTTGCTGGTATTTAGGCATCTGGTTAGGATGTAGTTTACTCAGATGCTCAGTCTCTTTTTTTTCTATAGGGATTTAGTGGCAGGAGGCTGTGAGTTACCACAGCTCTTTGATTTTTGGCTTGACCTGGATTGTTAGGATTGTCCTGCTGGTTGCTCACAACTGGGCAGTGGACCCAGTAATTGGTTGTAGAGTCACTTCCTAGGGCCTTGGGCAGGGAGACTATAGAGGCCAGGAAAAGCCTCTCCTACTTATTTTTAATTTTCTTATGTATACTTCCTTTGTCTGCCAGGACATGGCACTTGTTGGCAGCTCTCAATTCAATGCCTGGTTGGAGAGTATTTGTTGTGACACAAACCAGATCAATGTGATAGAGCTTCCTGTCTGGGGCTAAGAGCCTTGTATTTCAAACTTTCTGAGACAGTTCTTCAGTCTTCTGTGGCAACCCCCTGCCTTTTCCCACCTAGGAAATATTTCCACTCCCCTCTGAGTCTTCAACTATCAGCCCCTGTTAGTAGAGGAGGAGATTGGTAGGTTTGTATATCTTTAGCCCCTTTCAGGCTCCAAGGCAAACAATGGTGCAGCGCCACCCGGCCTGGAAGGGCTCTGGGACCACGGCAGACCAAACCTGAGAGTCAAAAGCAGGGTCAACCCCAGGCTCTCTCTCCCCTCTCCTGTGGAGTCCTCAACTATTAGTACAGGCTAGAGGAGAGGGAGACTGCGAGGGTTGGATTTCTCCTTTGTAGGCTCCCAGGGTACACCACCATGTAAAATGGTCCATGGGGCTCCGCAGCCCAAACTCAGAACCTGAGTCAGCCTTAGGCTATGTCCCTCTCTCTCCCCTCCCTGGAGTGGTAGATCCCTGGAGCCCCTTTTGTCTGTAGTCGCAGGCCCAGAGGCCTGAGAATTCTAAAGAGTGTGGGGAGGGTGCCGGCAGCAGCCACCGCTGCTGGTTCCAACTCACGGTTCTGTCGTCACGATTTCCCTCTTTTGTCCCTCTCTCTGGGTGGTGTGCAGCCTTCGCCTGCTGTCCTAAACCCTAGAAGATCTTTTTCAGGGCTGTTTCAGTCTGTTCTCTACCTATTTTTCTGGAGAAGAGTTTCCTGTGTCTTACTAGTCCGCCATCTTCCTGAAAGTCCCCTGCTTTTAGCCTTTGAGACATACTATCTTATTCTCTCAAGAAGTATTTATTATTCTTTTTGAGACTAAAAATAAAGTCTGAACCGAAAAAACATTGACTACAACAAACATAGGTTTATTATATAACTGAAAATAAAAGAAAACAAGTTATTTCCTGCGTCAGATATCTCATCACCAAAACTATGCAATAGTGGTACCCACTTCCTGTGGACTTCTTAGATGCTTCTAGAAAGTTTCAAGGGTCAGTTGTCTTTTGCCTCCCTGGGTCTTGAATTCTTGACTTTGTTAGGCCAGGTGCATTTGCTGTTCTTGGCCTGCCCTACAGTCTTTTTTGCTGGATTAGGGATATAATAGGAAGGGATAGCAGGCCTGAAAGAATCACCCACAGTGACCTGTCTAGAAATTTAAAACACCATGCAAATTACTTTAAGACCTTTTGCTCAAATTTAAGCAACATTTGGGCCAGGTCCTGAGTTAGTACAATGGGATACCTGAAGATATACAACCTCAGAAATTCACAGAGCAGACAGGACATGTAAACAAATCATTACATGTAAGGCAAAGTGTAGTAGACTTTGTGAGCTCTGGAGTCAAACTGCCTGGTTCAAGTGCATCACCCCCACTGCCCTTTGAAAGTACTTAACTTTACTTGGCCTCAGTGTTTTCACTCTAAAAGGGAATAATGACAGCATGTTCATATGGAGGCCATTTTGAGGATTAAATGAAATAAATTGTATAAATTGCTTCACATGATTCCCATTCCATAACAAGTTCTCAATAAATGTCCACTCTTATTATTATTGTAAACAAAATATTACTGTGGCAAGAGGACGGAGATACTGCTACTAGTAATCCAAGAAGACTTCTTGGAAGAGGCACTGGGGCAAATGGGAAGAATTTCTGTGACAGTGGAAAGACTGTTCCATCCAGTGGGAACATAACTTGTAAAAGCAAGGAGACGGGAGAGACAAGCATATGTGGGAGCTGTGGGTAATCCAGAAGTTCTGTGGTAGAGAGAGTGGTGGTGGTGGGAGCTGTAGAAGGAGAGAAAAGCTGGTGAGAGGTAGTTTGTGGAAAGTCTCAAAGGGCAAGCATTGTCATAGTAATTTCTCCTAGTGCACATCTCAGTTTTTTTGTTTGTTTGTTTTGTTTTTTACCGGGAGGTACCGGGGATCGAACCCCAGTCTCTCCATATGGTAGACGGACGCCGAACCTCTTGAGCCACATCCGTTTCCCACACATCTCAGTTTTGGGTGCAGAATATCCAATCAAGAATTTTTCTCTTGCTCCCTCTTTGCTTTTATAGTACTCATGGTCCTAGCTAGGGCTGACTTGGCAAGAAATCCTTGGCAGCCTTAGGAGGCTGCGTGGATTACTCCCGAGTCTACTCTTTTGTAAATCATGAGCACTTTACCAGCGCTTCACATTCCTCCCTTAGCCCTCCCTAGCCATTCCTAGCTCCAGCCTCAGGGGCCTGAGCAGCCCTGGAGAAGGTGGGCTTTGAGTGTTGCTGTCATTGGGTGGCCCAGGCCCAGGCCCTGGGATGGGGGGTCGGGGCTGGGGGAGTGGGGAGGAAGGGGAAGCAATTGCATTTTGCTCCTATATGAAAGGATGTTTCTATGAATTGTGCTGAGATAGTGATTTTTAGCTGTTATCTGCTTAGATGCGGGATTGATTCACTCCCACTCAGAGGTTCTCAGAGCCCAGAATGTTACATAAGTGAAAAGCCTGATGACTTTAGTCTCTGTAAACTTAATTTACCACCTCCACCCCTGTTCAACATTTTCAACATTCATAATGTACAGTGACGTCTAAAGGGCAGGACTTAAAGGTTTTTAAATTAAAAGGGGGAAAACAAGTAAAGCCTAATGGTTCTCTTCTGCCTTTGTCCCTCTGGTTGGAGAAGACCATTTCCATGACTCCATAAGAAATGGACAGTTAGGGAATTGGTACAGGCCTGGAGTCATGTGTGATCTTGCCTTGAGTGAGGCCTAATGTCGGAAGTATTTAAGGGAGAGGCTTTAAACTTGGCTGGTCTATAATTAGACTGGCTGTACTGGTTTTTCTTTGGTGTAAATGCACAAGCCAGAAACACCTCAGTTGGAGGACTTGGGTACAGAATTGTTGCTTGTCAGATCCAGAGTAAACAAAAAGTATGTCTTGACATATGCTCACACTTCCAGCATTTGCAGAGAATTGACATGATTGCAAACCTCAGTTTAGGCCTGGCTTAACCCAATTTGCCATAAGCCTGTTTGCTTCAACAGCACCAGTTTTAGGAATGGAAAGTAAATATGCAGGTATTTCTAAATTTCAACATTTGGCATTATTAAGCAATCACTGAATTTTTTCTTACCTTGATTCAGTTGGTAAATGTTTATACATATCCAAACAGGTTTCTTCTAGGCTGCATACATTAGAAATATCTTTTAACATTTACCTTCAATCACAATAAAGCCTGAGAACTCCTTACATTTATATAAAGCACTTCTCCTGACCACCTCATCTGATTCTACACAGAACCTAGAGAGGTAGAACAAATAATATCCCTTTGGTCCACAGAGGACACTGATAGTGAAGTTGGGTGACTTGAACAAGGTGACAAGCTAAATAATGGCAAACCCAAAAGTAACAGTCAGCCAGGTCTTCCACCTCCAGATTCAAATAATTTAGAGACGTTAGTATAGACTTGATTGATTTGGATTTTTTCCTGAAGCTCTGACTTTTCAGCCTCTCAGGAGAACTGGATTAGGTCATCCTTTTGTTGCTTTGTTATGTTGACCCAGTTACACACCTTCTCTTCTATAGATGCCTCTGTCTTCTAGGATCTGGGAAGCAAATTTTATGAGTGTTTAAGGAATTTCTTAAAACCAAATTTATAAGCAAAATCTGAATTTCATTAGCACAGGAAGCAAAAAAACCCAAACATTCTATCTATTCAGATTGCTCATACAGACATGCTAATCAAGACTCTGAAAAGAGGTTGGGTTTTAGAAATTCAAATTATTTTTTTCTGATCTGAAATAAAACCTTGATTATCCCCCTGTCCCAGTCCCCTGTCTCTCTGTCTCTCTTCCTTAACTACATTCCTATCACTCTCCTCCTGCTCTTCACAGATCACTTTTGGAGAGAGTGGGCTGACTATGTGTCCTCATTTCCTCACTTCTTTCTCCGTCCTCAGCTCCTCTCTCTACTCCTTTGGACAGGTTTCTGCTAAGTTTTTAGGACTTGCTTTACTTCCTCTTTTAACCAAGATTAGTACGTATTGTGGACTTCGGAAAAGTGACTGAACGTCTCTAAATTATTTGTAAAGTGGGGATAGCACCTTCCTTGTAGGATAGTAGTGAGGTCTAACTGAGACAACTCCTCTGAAGTGGTTAGCACACTGTTTGCTACAGTTATAAGTAACCAGAAATGCTAACCGTTGCTTTTATTGACTCCTTTCCCTTGGTTTCTGTGACACTGTATTTCTTATTGTTCTCCTACAGTTTTGGTCCTTTTTACTCTTCTATGCTATCATGAAATGTTGGAAATTATTCATTCCACAAATATTTAACAAGTATATATTTCATGCCAGGAAATTTTCTTGGCTCTAGGGATATAGCAGTGAACACAACTAAGTTGCTAACTTCATGAAGTTACATTTGGGGTGAGAGAGTTTAAAATAATATGTAATATACCAGATATTAATATATAATATAAAACATATCATAATATATATGTAAATATATTTTAATAACAAATTACATATAATAAATATATAATACTGTATAATAAAGTATATGTTAAATAAATATTATCATATCAGATGTTAATGAGCTTTAGAGACCAGGGAAAGGGGGATGGATGAGTGTTGCAACTTAGAAGAAGATTATCAGGAAGGTCCTCAATAATTGGCTGGCATTTAACCAGAGATCAGAAGGAAGTGAGGGAGTGATACATGTGGAGTATCTAGAAGAGCATCATTTCATTCGAGGCAAATGGAACAGCAAGTGTAAAGACTCTGAGGTAGAAGAGTACTCGGTACCTTTGGGGAACAGCAAGGAAGTCAGTGTGGCTGGAGCACAGCAAGCCAAACTGGGAAGAATGACCTGTGTGGATATGAGGTCAGAGAAGTAGCCTGGGCTTAGAAGGGCAGGGCAGATCATGTGGAGTTTCGCAGACAGCGTAAGGACTTTGCTTAACTCTGAGTGAAATTAGAAGCCACTGGAGGGTCTTGAGCAGAAGAATGGCATGGGTTTTAAAATAATCACCCTGGCTGCTGCATAGGGATTAGCGTATAGGGGGTAAGGGTTGAAATAGGAGGCTGGTTAGGAGGCTATTTAAATAACCCAGCATTCCTCTAGACTCTGTCCCAGACTCTTCCCTTCCCATTCTGCTCTCTCTCCTAAAAGCACAACTGGCTTCAAATAGTTTCTATGTGCCAACCACTCCCAAACTTCGGTCTCTCAGTCTTCTCTTCTGACCTTCAGCCTTATTTGTTTATATGTCTTCTTACATCATACTTGGGTGGCCACCTAGTATGTCCAAATGTGCCCATGATCCTCCACACCCCTTCTGATTCCTGCTATGTCCCACCTCTCTGTAATGGCACTACCACCCAACCAGTTGCTCAAGTGTGAAACCTGGAAGTCCTCCTTAGAGCCTCCTTCTCTTTAGCATCTCACATCCAGGGAATCAACAAGTCCCCAAGTCACCAAGTAACAATTTACTCTTCTACACTCTAGTCCAAGCATCTGTCACTCCTTGCCTAGACTAGAGCAGTAGTCTCCTAATTTATAATGCTGTGTCTACTCTGTCCCCTTCAGCTGAAATTAAAGCTGTCAAATGATGTTTTCTACAAAAATGTTAGACTATAAGGAACAGTGGGAAAATTCTTTCTATAGTGATGTGCCTTTCCCACAGTGGGGCAACCTTTTAAGTTAATAAAAGGAACACTTAGTGACATCTAAAGTGTTTGCTTTTGAATTACCCTAGGACAGTAGGCATCCCACTAGCATTTGTATAACCAGAGTGTTCCTTCTCAGAACAAAGGAATCATTCGCCTTTGCCCTAAATATGAATTTCAACATCTTCTCTTGGCTAAAGTAAGCTTATTTCTGTCTGTTTTTGAAAATGGTTTTAAACCTATATCCTGATAGAGCATCCCACTACATAATTAGGATTTTTTAAAATTAAAAAAAACAAAAGGGAGTGAGTGTGGAATATATTCTTGTTTGCTTCTTTATCTACTTTTACCAGAAAGAAAGATAACACACCAGGTTATCTGTTCCCACCATAACTGCAGCCAGAGTGATCTAAAACAACAAATAAATATCTACTGGCTGGTTTGCTTGGGGTTTAATATAAATGTTAGGGTGTTTGTTAAAATACCCTAACAAAGATTATTGAAGATTGAAATGACCACTCTAATTAATTTGGTAATCCAGTTACTAACAGGAGAAAGGTATAGTAGACATTTAAACTATATCTCTTAAAAAACTGAAGCATTTTCAAATGGGGGTGGTGAAATAAGAGAGCAGGAAAGCTGAAATAATCCTGGGGCTATATATTTTAGCCATTTTTTTATGGGCTTCATTTCACTTGTTCCTGTTTAATAAAGTGTAATGGCTTCATAAACCTAATCCTGCAAAATAGAGGTCCTCACAATTTCAGGTGAGAATGAATATTCAGTGTGCTCTTCCTGAATTGAGGTAGGGGAGTCAGTGATAGTGAACCTAGAAAGCATCTTCACAAACCCCAAATCCTAAATTAAGTTACTCTTGCTAACCCTCCCCCCACCTCCAACAAGGTTGCTATCTGAAGCTGCAAATACATTATGTGGCGTTGGTACCTCTATACCAATATATTTTATAATTTATATAGTAATAAATGATGTGTTTCCAGTTTCCATTGGCATAGGATGCATTTAAGTCCTGCCAAGATTTTTCTTCCCTTTTGAAATGACTTATGTTAAGCTTAAAGACTTGAATTTCCTTTTTAAAGACATGGCTCCTTTCCTTCAGGAAGTGTGTGTTTCTTCCAGGATACAAATGGGATTTAAAATACTGACGGAAGTAGACCTGATTTACTGACTGTACCTTTGGCAACTAAGAGAAGGCTATCTGAGATTGAAAAATAGTAATAATCAGGTTTGCCATTATACCTCTTTGGATTGCAAAACTATGGCAAGGTTATTGTGCCTAGAACTTTTTTATTGTTGTTCTCTTCTGAAAACACTGCCTAATTAAAATAAGCTAATTTCCTTCCTGATTTCCACTCTATTAAGTATGGCCCAAGATCAGACTTAGATTTTCTCAGTGATACAAAAGAAAATTCAGGATTATTAAAGAAAACCATCTTTAACCTTACACTCTAAAATTGTGCATTAATGTGAGCAGCAGGACGAAAAAAAAAGTCTGCCAATGAGTGTTACCTGCTGTCTGTTAAACTAATATTATGCCACTGGACTCCTACAAACAGTAATAGTACATGCACATTGAACTGTTTTTATAGGCATCACACTCTGCCTAATGGCTTATGTAATTCCTATTTACCTTATGGGGATTTAAGGATGACCTTCTTGTTCACAGCACTTTTGGTCAATAGGTGTGAGGCTTTAGGTCTCATTAGCTCTGTGGTCAAACTGTGTTCAGTGAGTTTAGTTATAGATGAGTAGTTACTAAACTCTATCAGATAAATATAAATTAATTATTCCTTCTGCCAGATAAAAATGTTTTGAATTAACAGGATCACAGAAATTGAGCACCAGTGCTCAGTTTGATAAAACATTTCCCAACTAGTTCTGTGAAACAAATGCAAAGTTCTAAGAAGCTTTTATATCTAAATATGCTTGATATGTTTATTTTTTTTTTTTTTTTTTTTTTTTTTTTTACCGGGAGGTCCCGGGTATTGAACCTGGGTCCCTCCATATGGGAGACGGATGCCCAACCATTTGAGCCACATCCGTCCCCCATGCTTGATATGTTTAAACATGTATTTCTTCTTACACCTGGGGAATGTTGTATAATAAAAAGGCTTGTTTTTCTGGTGTCAGGTAGTCTTAAGTTTGAAAAAGTTACTAGCTGATTCTTGTACATTTTTATGTCTCTCATATGAACATTACATGATGGGCACATAAGATATTCTCAGTATACTCAAAAGATTATGAAATTTTTCATCACCAATTAATTAAAGTCAAATAGCCAGTATTTCAACTTGTTTTACACTTCAAAATATATTAATTCATGCCTTCTAAAGTAAACGTCACTTACATCACCAAAATTGAAACCAATAAATCCAGGGATTGAATACTAGGAAATAAGCCTGTGGTTTTGAGAAGCTAGTGAATCCAATTTTGTATAATGCCATTATAAATATCAGTTTTGAACTTAATACTGTAACTTAGTTCTGTTTATTCTCTTAGGAGTGTAGGGAAAAGGAAAACGGTTGGTCTCTGGTATCAGACAGACTTGGGTTTAAATTGGTTACTTGGTAATGCAATCATATGCTGAGTTTGGCTTAGAGAGAGGACACATTTGAGCAACAAGGAGGCTCTCAGGTGGCAACCCTTAGGCACCCCACAACTGCAGGCTAAGTCTCATTTACAAGAGCAAAGACTCACAAGGGTAGTCATCAATAAAAAAAAACACATCAGTGGGTCATCCTATTTTGACAGGCACTGTCCCTACACTCAGAGGACTATTGTTGCTCCCTTGGAGACTGTGGCAGAGCTCTCCAGGCTAGGAATTCAGATTCCCTCATTTATTGTGTGATTGTCCACCCATCGTGACCATGCCCCATCCCCCGATCCTTTGAATGATTTTGTATATCTTTCATGTATATTCGGATGAACCAATCCCCATGAAACCCCCCCCAGACACCCCGCCCCAATAATCCCCCGCAGTACCCATTGTAACCCTTCTGTGATCCAAATCCTCCATGAACATTTAGTCCATAAAATAATCAAATACACTTACTAGGAAAAAGAAACAAGTGTGATAAGCTTACATGCAAGAGACAAACATAAGGAAACTCAGGGGAAAAAAAAAACAAATAATCAAACAAAGAACAAAACAAAATAAAATATAATTAGTGGATTGGGACATTCAAAAAATGGGCAAAAAAGCAAAGGAAATGCCTTTAAAAAAAAAATATATATATATATTCATTTTTTTTTCCTTTCTCTTTTCTTTTTTCCTTTTTTTCCTAACCTTTATCACTGTGTTATCGGATGTCTGGTGTGCCGTGACACCTTCCTCCTCTCAATCCCCATTGTCTCCCAATTTTTCATTTAATTTTCAAAGAAGTTTTAGGTCACAGCAAAGTCACACACGGAGTGCCGGAGACCCCCAGATACCAAACAACCCCCCCTTCCCCACCCCATATTAACTCCTCCCCCTTTTTTTTTGGTTGTTAGCATTGTTATAACTGTTATGCAGATAGCAAAATATAGCAACTAAACATTGTCAGTGATTTACAGTATAGTTTACAATTTAGATGATACAGTTTAATAATTTTGATGATATTTACCATGGGACATGACTCCCGGGGATGAGCCTCCCTGGCAATGAGGGATTAATACCAAGTGCCAACTGGCAACACAACTGGAAAAAGACCTTGAATTTAAGGGGGAAATGGTAAAGACAAATGAGTTCAAGTGGCTAAGAGACTTCAAAGAGAGTCAGGAGGTTATCCCAGAGGTAACTCTTACACACACCTCAGTAGGAGCTCATAGAACATCTAAGTGCCTATCACCCCACTCAGAGGGGTTCCTGAGAGCTCCGGAGACACCCTGGTCCTATATAAGGGGGGATAGCTCCAGAGACTTATGCCTTATCAGTGGGTTCTATTTTGGAATCTGTGCTCCTGAGAGTGACAGAATTAGACTCAAATAAGTCCTCCCTGCACATGGTTCACCAGTCCCTTCTATTCAAACCTATATGCGATGCTGGAGTTTTTAGGTATACTTCCAGAGACTGGAGCCTCCCGCCTACCTATGTGCCAGGTGTGCATGAAATCTAGGTGGAGCTGCAACTCCTACCCTACAGCTCAATGGACTCATCCAAGTCACCTGGTGAGGAGACAACGATGGGCAATGGCCATCCCAGGGAATGGAGAGGGCCTGCATCTGCAGGCAGGATCATCCCACCCACCATATCCCTGGGATATAAGCCCTCTCTCACTTGGAGTTGGAGTGGACCTCACCATCCCAGTCCCCTGAGGATTGGGGGAAGAACTATGGACTAGAGTGGACTTGATGGTATTCTCTTGTTCACATATGGTGATTCTAGCAATGCAAGAAATTATAACAATGAGGTGGAGCCAGTGGCCACTTGACACTTTTGGGTTAGGGAGGGCATGAGCAGTTGAAATACAGGGGCTTCTTTGGGAGTTGGAGTTTTTCCTGAGTACTGTTGTGGCAACGGATGTAGGCCATTTTAAATCAGCACACACCATTCAGAACTGAGTGGGAGAGAGTGTAGTCTACAGTGTGAACTGTGGTCTATGGTTGGTGGCAAGGCTCCAGGATGTGTAAGTTCATTGAGGGTGGTGGGCCACACTTGTGGGAGATGTTTGTGTGGGATGTGGTGGGAGGTGTGGGAGGTGGGCAACACGGGAATCCCAGTGGGTTCCGTGTAATATTTTGGGTAATCTAAGCACCTCTTAAAATATATGTATATATATATATAAATAACATTTTTGTAAGCAAATACACATATATGCATATATATTTATATATCATTTTGCAAATGTTCGTATGTATTGTGAGAATTTTGATTTTTACCCACAATAAAAATAAATTAAAAAAAAAAATTGGTTACTTGGAATGACAATAGGCAAGTTTCCTAACTTCTCTCAGTCTCAGCCCTACCATGTGACAGGATGCTGTGAGATGTGTGTGTGAGAGTCCATAGACATGGAGCAGGCCACCGGGCAGGTGCCCACAGTATCTGCAAAGTCTCCTTTCCCCATTCTCCTACCTCTTACCCCCCAGCTCTGCCTCTGATTAGCAAGTAATTTCACATATATATGCCTCAGTTTCATCATCTAAAAAAGAAGACCGGAGCATACACCCTTGGTGGTTCTAAAGTTCTATGATTGTAGGTTTTAAATATATCTTGTTGCGTGAAAAGAAAAATTGGTTCTGTACTTGGAAGTATGGTTGGTATGTAAATAAAAATATCTAAAGACTATGAACTGTATCTATTCTTTATGCTAAAGATAAATTCTGAGAGCAAGCTAATTGGAAAATCCAGAAAGCATTAACAATTTCTTGTATTCACCTTAAAAGAGCAATGAAATCCCATATCCCAGTTTTGAAATGAGTAAATGAAAGGATGTAAATATTTATTGGAATGAGAGTGGGGCACACTGAAGCTCTGCTTTGTCTACTGGTGGGTGGTAACATCTATGGATCATTGTTTGCGCTCAGCATTTAATAATCCCATCTGTTGAAAATGTATATTAGGAGGTACTCTAAATTGGTCTAAGCTACCTAGAAATTGGCAGGGAATTAATCCTGGAGAGATCCCAAACTCTGCAGCAGACCAAGAAATCAAACATGAATCAATATGTAATTATAACATCCCATCTTTGGCCACAAATCTTTAAATATATTTATTTAGGCATGGTATAGACTTTGTTAAAATTTGGGACTATATAATTATTTGCTACCCTCAGGTCCAGTTCTTTGGGGATGCTGTTTATTTGTCCTGAAAATCCCCACTCCTCATTTGACCCAGGTTCACAGTCTTTGGCAGAATGCTCTGCATCCCCTCATCAGGGCATTGTCCCACTGATAACTCCATGCTCTCACTTGCCTCCCAAGTGCCTTTAAGTAGAGTTATGTCTAATTTCAAAAATGAATCACTGGGTCTTAAAAAGGCTTTTTTTTTTTTTTTTTTTTTTTTTTAAGATTTTATTTATCTATTCATCCATCCCCCCCTGCTGCCTGTGCTCACTGGGCCAGCTAACCGCGCCGCACGGGCGGGCCCGCCCTCACCAGGAGGCCCCGGAAACTGAACCCGGGGCCTCCCATATGGCAAACGGGAGCCCCACTGATTGAGCCACAGCCTCCTCCCTTAAAAAGGCTTTATACTTCCTTATCCTTCCTGTTATCTCTTTTTTACACCAAAAGTTCTCTTGGTTAGCCCTGCTTTAACACCTCAATCAGAGAAGCACCACTGCAATTTGATCTTATCCCTTGGTAGTATGTTTCTTTTTCTTACTGAACTTCTTTCTTTAAAATCTAAATTCACTGGTTTCCCCTTTCTCCAGTCTCTTCTGTTGCTTGCCCCACATTCTTGCTTTCTGTTCATTTATTACAAGGCTCTCCACATATGTTTTACACATTGGGCTGGCATTTTGAGACTTTCAGCTGCTCTGAATAAGAAAATACTGAGTATTTTGGAGGAGCTGTTAAAGACATTTAATGGATCATTACCTCTTTAGTTATCTGATTAAATCTTTACGTGAAATTAAAGTAGGAGTTTAAGAGAGTACCTAATCAAAATGAGCAGTTTTCAACAAAAGAAATCATGGCTTTGTTTTCCCAGGGTCTTGGAGTTTTCTCTGAAGATTTAAAGATCCTTTCTTTTTCACCTCCCATCTGTTGCTCCCTCCTTGTCTCACAGCATGGCTGCTTACATATATTTGCCGAATTAATTGTCACATAAATGGTCAGAGTAATACCAAATCTGTGTTATGGCCACCTCAAACAGAAGAATTCAAGAGCCAGTCCTCAGTTGTATTGGTGTAGAAGATATGAGCTCTAGAAAACAGGATGAAACAACTCTCAAGTGGTAAATAAACTTATTTGAGACATGATCTGAAACATATATGATTTGTAACATGTTTGAAAACAGTTTTTCAATGTCATATTCTAGTTTAAGGGTTTTTGTCTCTGTCTTAGTTTGCCAGAGATGCTATGACATATACCACACAACGTGTTGATTTAAACAACAGGAATTTATTGGCTTACAGTTTGGAGGCTAGAAGTCCAACATTAAAGTGTTGGCAGGGCTTGCATTCTCCTGGTGTCTGTAGCATTCTGGAAGTCCTCAGTCACATGAAAGATTTTGTCTGCTCCTCTGGTTTCTGTTGACTTCTGGCTTCTACTTCTGTGTCTAATTTCCTTTGTTTATAGGGACTTCAGCAATATTGGATCAACCCTGATTCAGTTTGGCCTTAACATCTTCAAAGATCCTATTTTCAAATTAGCTCACACCCCAGAACCAAGGATTAGGACTTGAACATGTCTGTGGGGGGCATAATTCAATCTTCCATAGTCTCCTTTGAAGTCAGGGAAGAAATGTCACCAACAGGTTCAGGCATACAGAAGCAAAAACAACCCTGGGGGCACCTACAAAGAGCTATCTCCTAGCTGATGCTCTGAATGATGATACATGGGGTTATGTTACACATAAAAGGCTTAGATCTAGGTGAGTGAGGATAAAACCAAGTGTCACCTCAGTTAACAACAACCCAGATGAGGTGAGTTGAGAGGTGCTGTGTAATAGCACAGGAGCACAGTCACTTCAGTTGGATGTTGGTTTTCGGCTTTATGGACTCAGCTTCAAAGAAGTCTTTAGAAGTACTCTGCACAGTAACGGAGTCCTTCTATGTATTTGATGGCCTCCACTTCACTTCTAGAATTTTGACCTTTATAAAGCCATGAGACTTCTGGCTGGATTCAATACATTAAAGAAGAAAAAATGTGTTTTAAGTACCCTGTGGTATAGGCATCTTTAAGATAAGTCCTTACAAACCATCATTTCTGTTCCTTTTTAACTCTATTGATTTATGCCCATTGGGTAGGAACATTATATAACTGTATAATTTGTGTTGCATATTGCGTAGTACATTCAGAATTCTCAACAAATTATCAAAAATAGAATATGGCATATAGTTTTCAGAGATGAAAAAAACGCATCTGATTTTTTAAAATATGTGTGTGAGATAAGCTTCCACTGCAATGTTGTTTTATTCCATATGACTAACCTGTTGTTTTATTGGTGAAGGAATAATCCATCCTTTCCCCATTGATTTATAATGGCACCTCTGTCCAAATTATGCATGATCGATTTTTGAGCTCTCTCTCTGCCTCATTGGTCTATATGCCTATTCCTAGTCATGTTAATTACTATTCCTTATAACATGTCTCCAAATCTGGTAAAGAGAACTCATTCTGCCTACTCCCACTTACCATATATTTTCCCCAAAGTTGTCTTTGCTCTTCCATTGAATTTTAAAATAAATTGACATCAGTTTGATAATGAGTCTTCCTCTTCATGTGCATGGAATATCTCAATACTTATTTAGACCTTCTGTTATAGAAAAATGAATTTTTTAAAAATGTCAATATATACTATATCCAAGTCCCCAAACATTTATGGAAGGATTTCCATTGCAAGGACTGTGCTGGCCACTGATGGATTTTTAAAGGAGCAAGTTAGTCCTCTATTTCAGAAAGATCTCAGTCTAGTGAAGGGGGTTTATGGTAGACATATACTCTTTAACATAAATTTAGTGCTAAAGTTATCCATAATATGCTACCAGAAAAGGGTGTTAGTATTTTTACATACCATTTGCCTCATATTTTATATCACAAGATGAAGAGAATACTTGTCAGTCTCTGCATTTTCATATTTTGATAACTAAATAAAAGTGGATTTTGTTGTTGTTAGGCTTGCTGATTTTTGTTCCTGGAGTTTCCTTTTCAAGAGCAAAGTTTAGACCAGGACCAAACGATAGAAAGATGATGTAAGCCACACATGTAATTTAAAATTTTCTAGTAGCCACATTTTAAAAAGCAAAAAAAAAAAAAAGGTAAAATTAATTTTAATAACATTTAATATAATATATCCACATGAAGCCATATGTAAAAAGTTATTAGTGAGACATTTTACATTCTTTTTTTGTAGTAAGTCTTCAAAATATAAATTAATACCAAATAAAAAATTCGCTTCCTCGGTCTGAATAAGCACATTTCAAGAGCTTGGTGGCCACAAGTTGGTCCACAAGCTGGTGGATACCACATTGGACAGCACAACTTTAAACAATCATTTATTATATAATTAGACTTGATGTCTAAATGGGGGGAAATATTTAAAGCACAATAGTTTAAGCAGGTGTCTCTGGACTGGGTTTTTTTGAATAATCTATATTCTAATTGATAATCGATATTCTAATTGATTATGTCCAAAACATTTGATATTTTTAGATTGAAGATAATGCAATTCTATTTGTAAAAGGAATAAGTTAGAAACAGACAAGAATGGGAAAAGCCTCATCTCAGTAAAGCATTGTTAAGACCATAGTTTTGCAATTACAAATATCAGGAAGCTACAGTAAGATTTATGGATTTTCTGCCTCTTTGGGTAAACCCAAAATTCAAAATGGAGCTTTATCAACTATTTGGTCTCTTCTTGGATCTTTTATTTGTTTGTTTTTCCTTTTATAACCTCCAAGGGTCCCTTATAGCAGTTGGAAGGAATATTGGATTTTGTTCATTTGTTTTTACTTCAAATGACCAAACCCTACTAATATTCTGAAAAAACCTGCAGGTTGCATTTCTGATAATTCCTGTATATGTGTATAAGTGCATGCGTATGCAGGTGCATGGGAATGCTTACCTGCTGGGTACCTTGTATGTACCATATTATATTAGTTACTTTAAATCTTGTTCCTGTATAGCATTTCTGTCTTTTTGTGAAAGACAATCCTTCTAATGGAAGGAAAATCAATGGCATGTCAGAAATATTAACTGGGAGTGCATCAGCCATGACTGATCTGGGAAGAAGCAATGAGAAATAATAGAACCAAGAATACCTTTCAAAACTGTCAAGATAGGATAGCGAGTACTTCTAGATACTTGTAGGAAATTTAAACTTCACTTCCAAAGTTATATGAATTGATTTCTCATTTTGTGAAATGTAGAATACAACATTGAAAACTCAGAAGTACTTGAAGATGATGGAAAAGATTTACAAGAAGCCTTCAGATAGAGGATAAGTCATAATGATGTAATTTTGAATTTCAAAAGCTCTATTGGTTTTCTTTAGAGGAAGAACAGGAGACAAGAAGCTTAGAATATAGAAATCATCTTCATTGGGTTACTGGGAATGCTGGATGATCATTAAATGGGCAAGAGAAGCAGGGAAGGGCTGGGCAGGGAATAGGGGCTTAGTCAATCAAGTTCATGTAATTTGCAATTTTTTTATTAGAGAAGTTATATGTTTACTGAAAAATCATGCAGAAATTACAGAGTTCCCATATACCACCCACTCATCCCATTATTAACTCTTTGCTTTAACGTGGTACCCTAATATAATATTCTTTCTTGATGAAAGAATATTTTAATTGTTCTATTAACTATAGTCCATAGTTTACATTAGGGTTCACTGTTTATGCTTAACAGTCCTATGGTTGTTTTTAAAATTTTATTCTAGTAATATATATACAACTAAAAAAAATCCCCCTTTAACAGCACATTCAAATATATAACTCAGTGCTGTTAATTATGTTCACAATGTTGTGCTACCGTCACCACCATCCATTATCAAAACTTTTCCATCCCCCAAACAGAAATTCTATACCAATTAAGCATTAACTCTCCATTCCCTACCTTTACCCTGGCCTCTAGCAACCTGTACTCTAGTTTCTGACTCTATGAATCTGCTTCTTCTAATTATTTCATATCAGTAAGATCATACAATATTTGTCCTTTTGTATCTGGCTTATTTCATTTAACATGGTGTCTTCAAAGTTCATCTATATTTTCACATGTATCA
The DNA here is from genome assembly GCA_026826555.1 of Tolypeutes matacus. Lineage (NCBI taxonomy): Eukaryota > Metazoa > Chordata > Mammalia > Cingulata > Chlamyphoridae > Tolypeutes > Tolypeutes matacus. The sequence goes on along the minus strand of JAKSZT010036119.1, from coordinate 27,526,654 downwards.
GAACTTCATTCCTTTTCACGGATGAATAATATTCCATTGTATGTATATACTACGTTTTGTTTATCTATTCATTTACTGATGGATACTTGGGCTACTACCATCCTTTGGCAATTATTATTAATGTCACTGTGAACATTGGTGTGCAAATATCTATTTGAGCCCCTGCTTTTAATTCTTTGGGGTATATATTAGAAGTGGGATTGCTGAGTCATATGGTAATTCTATTCTTAACTTTCTGAGGAACTGCCACAGTGAGGTTCATGTAATATAAATGGTATGTGAGGGGATATGCAATGGTGGAGTTTCCAGATGCATTGAGGCTCTTCCCCATTCATATTCTCAGTAGTGCTAGCGTAGACCTTTGGCCAAGAGACAGTTATCATTTAATAAGTGCAGTTATCCCCATTCAACAGAGGAGCAAACGGAGGCCTATAAAGTTTGAATAACTTGTCCAAGAATATACACCTAATGTACAAGCTTTGGATTTATATAGAATAGATCTGGAATTTGAGCGCTGCATTTACCATTTATTATTTGGGTACCTTTAGTCAAATCACTTAATCTACTCAGAAGCCCTGGTTCCTACTCTGTACAATGGAAAAATAAAAGCACCTATCATCACAGAGTTGGGGGGATAACTCAGAGTTGATGTATTTAACGTGTCCAGTACAGATGAAGTCAGCTGAATAAATGATAACTACTGTCATTAGCTGACTCTGTCCAGAGTACTATAGAGATGCTATAGGAAGACAAAAGAAATGGAAAAAGATTTTTTCTTATTTTTATGGAGCGAAACTATATTGGGCTTATTTAAAAAGAGTTCTTATTGTGATCTACCATACCAAATATCATACTTATTTCCTGTTGTTTGTCTCCCCTGACTCTACCCTAGAATATAAGCACTGTAAGGCCAAAGAAAAAAAATCAATCCTAATCAATCCCTGCCCCAGAATGTCCTATTCTTCTTAAAACATTCTATTTTTGTGTATTGCTCTTATTACCATCCAGCACTTAGTGTGTGTGTGTTTACTCTATCTCCAAACTAAAATACCAGCCCCAAGAGGACAGAGGTTTTGTCTGTTTTGTTCACTGCTATATTCTCAATGCCTAAAACAGTGCCTGGCACTCATTGGGCATTCCATAAACATCGGTTGCAAGGATGAATATAGGTGGATTTTATTTTATTTTATTTATTTTATTTTTTAAGATTTTATTTATTTATTCATTTATCCCCCCCTTGCTGCTTGTGCTCGCTGGGTCAGCTAACCACGCCGTGTGGGCAGGCTTGCCTTCACCAGGAGGCCCCGGGAACCGAACCCGGGGCCTCCCATATGGTAAACAGGAGCCCTACTGATTGAGCCACAGCCGCTTCCCTATAGGTGGATTTTAAAGCCATGGAATTGTTAAGTCAGTGTTTCCCAACCTTGCTGTACTTTAAAAATCATATGGGGCTACTTCTTAGAAATTCTGATTATGTAATTCTGTAATGCAGCCAGAACATAAACAATCATTTATAGTGAGCACCCTAAGTGATTTTACGCAATTTTGACATGAAAACTTGGGCAGAGAAGGGCGAATTTAATCCTGGTGATTGTAATCAGTTCCATTTTGTGACATAATCCAATAACTAATGCTATCTTTTAAAACATTCCTTGTCACTTTGAAGCTGTGCACCTTGAAAATAGGCTCCTGGTTAGCTTTTCATGCAGAACATTTGATTCTCAGCAACAGATGATTGACGTCAATTGGAAAATAACTGTCCTACAATATTTATCCATTCTATTATTGATGACAATTGGGTTGTTTCCAAATGAGGCCCTTACCACACGAATGTTCTTGTGCTTGTGTCCTGGTCCACATGCTTGTTTGCTCCTTCAGGATATAGACTGAGGAGCGGAGGGCTGGGTCATAGGTACACGTAACTTTGGCTTTATGAGATAATGCCACACAGTACTTCAAAGGGATTGCATCTGTTTGTGTTCCCACCTCCAACATTGAAGAGTCTCTGTGGCTTCAGGTCGTTGCCAGCGCTGAGTATCATCATTCTTTTTAATTTTTGTTAATCTGGTAGGCTTATCTCGACTTTTTTTTTCATTGCATAAACATTTTCTCATATGATTACAAATTTTTCCTAGATATAATTTGTAATAAGTGTGCAATATTTCTTTTTATGAAAGTACCATCATTTATATAATCAACCCTTCATTTTTCAAAAACAATGAACAATTGTTACATAAACAATCATTTAGATAGTTTCAAACTTTTCAGAATTATAAAACACAGTGATAGATATCTTCAGGTTAAAACTTTTCCTTTTTTGCATTATTTCTTTTAGGATAGATTCCTAGAAGTGGAGTTACTGGGTCAAAGTATGCAAGCAAAAAGAAACACTGTTATAAGTGGGAACATTACCTAGTAACTAAGGGATTTGAAGATTACTGTAAAGAGGGAAAGTTTGCCCTTCTCAGTTCTTCATGTTTGCAGACTCTGAGGTAGTAGCATCAACATCGACAAGACCGGGGGAAGAGGCCAGCTGAGGTCCAGAGCTAGCCAAAGGGTCCTCCTTTCTTCCTAGTTCTATTACCAAAATTTGTGATGATGAAGCTTGGAATGAAGTCTCTTCTTTAACAAAGCACTTTTCCAGTATAACAGCATTAATCTTTGAAGTCTCACTGGTAATGAGGAAAAGATAATACCTTAAGACAAATTTTCAGTTTTGTTTTAGCCGACACTTAGTGAGCTCTTATCTTGTACAAGGCACAGTGCTAAATGATTACATTCATTTTATCATTTAATCCTCAATAACAGTATGAGCTAGGTACTATTATCATCCTCAGCTTACAAATAAGAGAACCAAGGCTTTGTAGCTAGAAAGCAGCAGTGCCAAGATTTGAATCCAGGCGTCTGTCTTCAATATTACACTGCTTTCCCGTAACAGTACAAGATTGTAGGTAATAAAATGTTCGTGTGAGTGATATAAGCAACAGATACTCTTAGAATTCAGAGGAGGAAAAAATGACTGTGGATTGGAGTGAAAAAGGAAGCCTTCAGCAAACATCATTCTCTATTTTTACAGGACTCTGGCTTGGACTGTTTTTAGACATCACATCAGATTTCTTTGCAGTTTCATCTCCCATCGTCTTTATCTTTATAAAATGCAAAGCAAACAGGCAGATATTGTGCTCCTGGAGTTTAGCTATCTCATCCGTCAAGACTCGGTAGATGCTTAATGGAAAAGGGAATCTCCTGGGCTGGTCATACATAGAATGGAGTCAGCTAGAAATTCACAGAGAACTGCTGGGAATGGTGGAGTGAAGTAGGAGCCCACAGAATCGCAACTCCAATTACAGACTTAATAGAATGGAGCATTCTGCCCAGCACAAAGTAAAGCATTTTCATCTACATTTGTTTCCTGACACTGTTGTAGACTTCTGGAACTGCAATAGCAAACAGCCAAGAGTCATATACAGTCATCAAACAGTAAACTCTTTCCTATTACACGGTAGGATCAACAGGTAAGAAATAACAGAGCACTCGTGTTATAGTTTGTGTGTGCACGATATAAAACACTCAAACCAATATGGGAACTGCAAAACAGAACAAAGCACATGAATTTGCAAAATTGTCTATTAAACCTTACAATATACATTTTTACTGTACAAAACCTATGGAACCATTCTGAGCCTGAACCAAATCTATGAACCTTAATATATTCTTTCAACCAAATCAGGACTCAATTATAAGTCACTCATTTATTCAACAAAAACCTTATAGAATCACTCTTTTGTGCCTGGTGCTGTACTTGGCACTAGCAGTCCAAGGATTTGGCCCTCATTATGTTTATAGTTGAGTTTAGCTCCAGACACAGTTACACTATAGCCAGGTACTAACATCCGTGGTCGCATTTCTAAGCACCATCCACAACTTTTCCTTTGTCCCTCAGTTTCTGCAGCTGGTCCCCTTTTCTGGTAAAACAAGAAACTGAAAGAACTTTGTTCTGTGGACAACTTCTCTAGAGAAAAACTCCTTATACTACCCACTCTCACTTTCTCCTCTCACCCCCAAAACCCAAAGTTTTTCCTGTGAAAATCACAACTGTGCCTAGGTTAAAACGCACTTTCATTGCTTATTTTTAATTAAGCTTTTATTTTAAGATTATTGTAGATCCACATGTTGTTTTAAGGAATAATGTAGAAAGATCCCATGTATACTTTACATAATTTCCTCCATTTGCAGCATCTTGTAAAACTGTAGTACAATATCATATTAATGTTGATATGATCCTGCTATTATATTCAGATTTCCCGTTTTGCTTGTACTTACTTGTGTATGTGTGTGTGTGTTTAGTTCTTTGTGGTTTTATCACATAGGTAGGTTCTATCTACCACCACAATCCCGATTCAGAGCAGTTAGTTCCATCACCATAGGTTCCTCCTTTGGCCCTTTTATAATTACACCCATATTTCCCTCCTGCAAGACTACCCTCTCCCCACCCCAGAAGTCCCTAACTACTGGTCGCCACTACTCTCATGTCCATTTTCTGTACTTTTGTAATTTCAAGAATGCTGTATACATAAATCATGCAGTATACAACCTTTTGGATTTAGCTTTTTCACTCCAAATAATACCCTGGAGATTACAAATTGTTGAGTATCAGTAGTTTGGTTGTTTTATTGCTGAGTAGTATTCCATGGTATAGGTATATCACAGTTTGTTTACCATTCACCAGCTGAAGGACATCTGGTCTATTTTCAGTTTTTGGCTATTATGAGTACTGCTATGAACATTCATGGACAGGTTTTTGTATGAACGTAAATCTTCATTTATCTTGAGTAAATGTCTAAGAGTACGATTGCTGGCCTGTATCATAATTGCATGCTTAGTTTTATAAGAAACTGCCAAACTGTTTTCCATTGTGGCTGTACCATTTCATATCCCCACAAGTTATGCATGAGAGTACCAGTTTCTCTGCATCCTTGCCAGTCACTTAGTGCTATCATTATTTTTTAACCATTCTGATAGGTATATAGTGATATCTTATTGTGCTTTTAATTTGCATTTCCCTAATGGTCAATGGTGTTGAGCATCTTTTCATGTGTATATTTGTTATCTGTGTATCCTTTTTGATGAAATGTCTGTCACATCTTTTTCCATTTTTAAATTGGATTGTGGTGGGTTTTTTTTACTGTTTGAGATTTTTTTGTGTCCTTTTTTTTTAAGATTTATTTTTCCCCATCCCCTTGTTTTTCACTTGCTGTGTCTGTTTGTCTTCCTTGTTTCTGTAGGAGGCACCAGGAACCAAACCCGGGACCTCTGATGTGGGGGGAAGGTACCTAATCGCTTGAGCCACTTCTGCTCCCTGATTTGTTGTATCTCTCATTATGTTTTTTCCTCCCTATGTCTCTTGTTGCGTCATCTTGTAGTGTCAGCTCGCCGCGCCTGCCCATTACATCAGCTTGCTGTCTTCTTTAGGAGGCACTGGGATCCAAACCAGTGACCTCCCATGTGGTAGGTGGGAGCCCAGTCGCCTGAGCTACATCTGCTTCCCTTTACTATTGAGTTTTGAAAGTTCTTTGTATATTCTAGATACTAGTCCTTTGTTCATATATGGTTTGCAAATATTTTTTCCCAGTTTGAAGACTCTCTTCATAGAGTCTTTCACAGAGCAAAGGTTTTTAATTTTGATGAGTTATGTGGAAGGGGCATACTTCCACCGACAAAATAAAATACTTTTTTTTTAACTCTTAATGTAGCCTCAAGTCTGTAGAAAAGACAAATGTTTCCAACCAGTGCCCAGAACACTTGCAGGCTGTCTGTAGAGTCCTCTTTAAGAATCATTGCTCTTGAGAAATCAGGAACATGTTATTGTTGCATTTGCTAAATAAAGGAGTTTTAAAAGGTAGGTTTACTAGCCTGCAGAGTTTGAGTTGGGTCTCTCTACTTTCCTGTTTTTTGATCAAAATCTTGCCAATTGAAGTTTTGGACTTCTGTGCTAGATAATTACTAATGCTAAATAAATAGCAGTAATTATTTCCTTACAGTCATATAGAATATGTTGTTTTAGAAATTAAATATAAATGTCGAGAGTGGACATTTCCAGTTGGCTATTAACCAAGCAGTTAAAACTAGAGATTCATATTTGCATCAGGCCAGGCAGCTTCTGAACTCCAGTGTAAACATATTATATGTATCTGATAAGCGTGCATTTACCTCAAGCTAGTTAAATACATTTTTAAAATCTGATTTATTCTTCCTTTCCTTCTTTCTATCCTTAAATCCTTAGAAAATAAAGTACTGTACTTTTTGTCTTATCTTTTCTCCTTGGAGAGAACACTTTTTTGTACTATTAAATCAAAATGGAATATGAAAAGAAATACATTTTCTTTTAGTTTATAAGAGGTTTGCATTTTCATCTCTAATATCAGATCTTCATTTATGTATTTCCTTCTTCCTGCTGTGATGATATATGGTAAGACTGAAACACCTAAGGAGATGAGATTCATGAGGAAACCATTTCCTCCCTTTGTCCTAATATTGTACTACAGACCTAACTAAGTTTGCATCTCTAGCAACTTTTTGTGTGTCTGTCTAAATGGGGTGTCCTATGAGGATTAGACTACATTTTATTCATTTTTATAATTCCAGCATCAAGAACAGAGCCTGTCACACCACAGTGCTCAATAAATAATTGCAGAACTCACAAACGCCAGTAACATTCATCATTTGGCAAATTTTCATCCTTATATGTTATTCATTCCAACCCTTTGCTATTACTCACTTTTTTTATCCCCAGTATTTGGCACAGTGCCTGGAAAAATGAGTAAACATTTAATAAATATTGAATTCATTTGTTCATTCATTAATTCATTCTTTCATTCAGCAAGTATGTATCAAATACATGATATTGTGTTAGGAACCATCAAGGACATACATACCCAGAAGGCATGGTCCTTTACCTTAGGTAACCTAAAGGCTAGTTTGGGAGGAGGAGGGCATAGAAGTTATCACATGTATTATTTAAGTAACATTATAAGATATTGTAACTTTGAATTGTGTTAAAATGAGTAGTACAGAATATAATTCACTTGACTGACCAAGGAAGGCTTTCTAGCTAGTTTTGACAGTGTAAATTTGGTGACTCAAAAAAAAAAAAAAAAAAAATTATATTTTTTAACTAATCCATTCCTGTGAGTTTGAGACCCTTTGATTGCATTAGATTCAGTTAAGGGACTTTGATTAGATCACTTGGTTTGATCACTTTTGATTGGACTACGTCAGTGAGGAGTGACTCAGGTTGGGTCTCTACCCTCTTACTGAAGCCTTATATAAATGGAGGCACAGAGAGAAAGAAGACACACAGAAAAGAGATACATGGCCAGTGAGAGAGATCTCGAGGATCTCAAGGATTGCTAGCAGCCAAAGCTGAGGCAGTAAGCCCCCAAGAGCAGCTCTAGGCTGAAGAGATGAGCTACATACCTGATAGCTCACAGCTGAACTCGGGGAGAAAGCAGAGCAGCTGAGGCTGAGAGAGGAGGCCCAGAAAGAGACAAACCCTATGCCTGGTTGCCCACAGCTGAGCTCCGGGAGATGGGAGATTCTGGAGGGGAAGGCAGGGACCTTGGCAGAGATCAGCTGCCACCTTGTTTTACCATGTGGCAGGATGCCAGGATCACCAATAGCTGACGTTGATGAGAAAGTATCTCTGTTGGTGTTTTGATTTGGACATTTTCACAGACTTGGAACTGTAAGCTTTTACCCCTAATATAATTACCGTTATAAAAGCCAGACCATTTTTGGTATTTTGCATTGGCAGTCCTGTGGCAAACTAAGACACGAGTGGCCTTAGAAGACACTGTAAGAACGCCACTAGAGTTCTATGCTCACTCTCCCCCATACATGCTATCCACAGTTCTCACCTTCTCCCATCCCTGTATGTGCCCATCACTCTCCTTCAATCAAGAGGTAGATACTGTTTCTCCTCTTCTTGACTTTGTGCTGGACTTTTGACTCATTTTGACCAATAGAATCTGACAGAAGTAATACTCTGCTAGCTCCAGGCTAGGCCTTAAGAGGCCTGGCAGCTTTTGTTTTTGCTTTCTTGGAAGCTAGCTACCATGTAAGGAAGTCAAACTATCTTTTTGGAAAGAGGGAAGTCCTGGAAGTTGAGAGACTATAAAGAGATACACACACACACACACACACACACACAGGCAGGCAGGCAGGCCTGGCCAGCCTTCTGCCATTCCAGCCACCTCCCCTGCCATTCCAGCCACTCCCTCTTAGGTGCCACCATATGAGTGACACTATCTTGGATCCTCCAGCCTCAGCTAGTGTCACACAGAGCAGAGACAAGCCACTCGGAGACCTGCCAAATTGCAGAATTATGTTTAAATTAATGACGGTTATTGTTGCAAACCAATAAGTTTAGGGCAGTTTGTCATGTAGCAACAGATAACAGGAAAAACTGGATCTAGGTGGTGTAGCAATTCAGTGATGAGTCTTTCTCCATTTCATTGCTCTCTTTACCTCAGGAAGGCTATCTTGTTTGGTAGCAAGGTTGTCCACTACAACAGCAGGCTTACATTCTACTGGCTTAGCAATGTCTTGGGACAGTCCAGCCAAAGTTTCAGGAGTGATTCTGATTGGCTTTGATTGGTTCATGTAGCTATCCTTACACAAGTCACAGTGCCTCTAATTGGCCAAGGCTGGATCCCTGGAGTCAGGGGATGATTAATTGGTCACCTAAACCACTTGTATTGATAGTGGGGATGGGGTGGGTCTCAAAAGAAAAATCCAAGCACTGTTTCCAGAATAAGGGACTGGATGCCGGACAGAAAAAAATAACAAATATGCACCACAAAAGTCAACTGTAACCCTTCCTCCCTCCCTCCCTCCCTCCCTCCCTTTCTGGGATTGAACCCCATACATGGGAAGCAGGTACTCAGCCACTGAGCTACATCCACTACCCATTCATACCTCTTTTCTGAAGCCTTTTCTCATCATTCCAAACTTTAAACTATTACAGCTCAAATAACTTCCAATTTTTTGTTGCTTAAAAATTGTGCTTCTTACAGTTTGGAATTCTTATTTCATGCCCTAGGTTTTTTTTATATTTGTATTCCTTATTGTTCTCACTGCATTTGTTACTTTAACTGTGTTATTTTTCCATTACTTTTTGCAGAGAAAAGCTTTTGAGGGTGTCATTAGAGGCAGAGAAAATTCTTACATCACCAGGATAAATTCATGCTCATTCTCAAAACTCTAGGTGTTGCCTCCAAAAGAAGAGCCGTGGTCTGTTTTCCCCTTGGGTGCTATTTCCCAAATGGAAGGCCAAATGGTGATCTGCATTGCTTGTTTTCTCTCTTTTCTGGGAACTTGCTCTTATGCTATTTAATTTGTGTATATAAAAATGTATATTTTGGCATATTCTAAGGACGTCTGGGAAGATGAAGTATTAGAGAGGCAGAGGGCTTACTTCTCTCCCAGAAAAATAGCTAGAGGATAGGCAGAACTGTCTGGAAAACAATTCTAGAGCTTGGGAAACCAGGGGAAGGCTAGACACCACCCAGAAGAGAGAGGGGTAAAGGAAAGGACTCTCTGCTGGCTGGAAAAATCCCATGAGTAAAGCTACAGCAGCAGCTGCTGGTGCCCAGCCCCCCACCTTCAGAGCAAACAGCACTGAGTCCTCTGGCCCCTGGCAGGTGGCTACGGATTGAGGGGTTCACAAGGGTTTTCTTCCCCAAGAAAGGAGAGGGGAAGGAACACAGCCTATGGCAAATTCATATTTTAGCCAGCAAACTTGGTGTGCTACCTTGAAGGGATCACACGCTTCCAGGCGAGGTGGGGCCATGGCATTGTTTGCCCTGAGAGCAAGCAGGGATAATTTGCCTTCTCAAACACCGTCCCTACTGCCCTGGGTTGCTTTCTGAGGAGGCAGAGGGAGGGAGGGTACTGCCAGCCAAGGGAGGAGATTAGCTTGAGAAAGTTTGTTTGCCAGGCTTGACCCACCCTGAAGACATTGCTTCTACAGCACCCACTGGGGCTCGGTTACAGTGAATGCATTACTCCCTAGCATCTGGGGCCTGAGCTGAGAGTCTGCAGAAAAGCATTATCTGCTGGCAGACCAGGAAGGTACACACAAAGAAGGGAAAAATAGTGAGAAATAAATAAAAGAGGTGCGGGTTTCTTCTGATCTTTACTTCTAAGAAATAGTTTAGAGGCCTGCTCCCCTGCCCATGCAGGGAAGTCAGCACTATCAACTCCTACCTTAAACAGGAACATTCTTGGTCGGTTCAGTTAATTAGTTAACCAAAACCTTCACCTCCACCTTATCTTGACATATGCCACTATATGTCTTCATTATCTTTCTGCTTGGATTGCTTTTGATGTTTTAACGACCCCTCACATACACACTGCCCACCTGCCCCTTCTCATGGACACCCTGACCTTTACTGTTAAAAAAAATTCTGAATAAAAATCGTGCTGGGGATCAGCTCTAGAGGATAGCAGGATATTCTCCCCCTCAACTCTCTCAACCTTCGTGATCAGAGAATTCTTTGCGCCATTGCGGACTCTGCTGGACAGATCCTCGCAAGACTTTGCAGGATGGATTCCTGCAAGAAACAAACTGGTGCCTTTACTGTCCCCCTCTCCAAGGCCCATGGAAACTGGCTGCACCCCATTACCGGGTCCTTAGCCCTGTCTAGAGCAAGTTGAACAAAGAACCAAAGGACAGTGGTAGCACACAGCTACTTAACAATCAATTCTTAGGCAAGAGAGAGAAACTGAAAATCAGAGTAAACTCAGCATCAGAATCAGATGCCTAAACATCAGCAAAAAATTACAAGCCATACAAAGAAAAAGGAAATATGACTCAGGCAAAGGAACAAATCAAAGTTCCAGGCGAGACACAGGACTTTAAACAACTAATCAATGATGTTCATGCAAATGTCCTAAATCAAATCATAGAGGTGAAGGACAAAATGAACTAAAGAAATAAAAGACATTAAGAAAACACTAGGTGAGCATAAAGAAAATAAATTAAAACTTTGGATAAAAAAATAACAAAGCTTATGGGAATAAAAGATACAATAAGTAGGATTAAAAACATAATAGACAACCAGAAAGATGGCGGCAGAGTAATGAGCTCTGAGAATCAGCTCCTGCCTATTGGGCAGTTGGTGATCACCCACAGCTATCTAGAGCACTTATTTGAGAGCTGCAGGAGACCAGGAGAGCATCGTGCAACATCCTTGAAAGAATGGAAGGAGGAGACTGCCCATCTGCAGAGAAGATTCCTAAGAAGAGCACTTCACACCACAGAGGATGGTGCCCATCCTCCACTGGAGGCACAAGCCGCCTAGGGAGCTGTTCCACGGCTGGAATTGAAGCCCAACTTCCCAAAATGGGGGAGGAAGAGATGGTTAGGCACCAACTTCAGCTACTGATTAGTAAATTCAGCTGGCTAAAGTATAATCCTAATAACAACTAAAGTTTGAACCTGTCCAACTCAGAAAGAGGCCAGTAGCCGCCATCTTAACTCCGCGCCTGACACAAGGCGAAGCGGGGCTGACTGAAAATCACAGTGCTGGTAGGGACAGGCTTTTTTCCATCTAGAGCAGATTGCTGCTCTAGCCTAAGCCCCAGGCCCACCTCGGGCAGGGAGGAAGCTGTGGGGGGCTGCACCAGCCTCTCCGGGAAATTATAGGCCAGGCCGTGGAGGCCAGTGATCATCCTACTTTGGCAGTGCAAGCCACCCCAGGAGCTATTCTGTGGCTGGATTTGGAAGTTCCATTTCCCAAAAACAGGGGAGGAAGATACAGCTGGCCACCGATTTCAGCTACTGGTTGGTAAATTCGGCTGGCTAAAGTATAACCCTAAGAACAGCTAAAGTCTGAGCCTTTCCAAGTCAGGAGGAGGCCGGTAGCTGCCATTTTGACTCCACCCCCAGCATGAGGGGAAGCCGGGCTGACTGAAAATCACACTGATGGTAGAGACTGGTTTCTTTCACCCAGATTGGCCTGCAGCCCTAGCCTAGCCTCCAGCCCCACCTCTAGCTGGGAGGAAGCTGACGGGCCCAGCACCAACCTATTCAGGTAACTTCAGGTACATTTAGCTGGCACAGACTGAATAATCAGAAATCAACCAGGGCAACTGTGGTCATCTTGGACCTGCACTGCATAGATTACTGCCCACACCTGCAGCTCCAGGTGTGGAGAAAGGGGCATAAAGCTTCATCAGTCTCTCTGGGCAACTACATCTAAGCCTGCATGAGTTGCATTATTCCACACAGCTGTGGCTCTGTCCCTACCCCTGGCAAAGAGAAAGTTGAGAGAAGCTTCATTGGTCCTTGGGGCAATGAGGGTAGCTTGAGCCTCCACGGCTTATAACACTAACTACATCCTTGGCTCCTACCACAACCAGCAAGGGAGAAAGGGCAGGAAGCCCTAAACTAAAGAGAAAAACTGCACCCAGGAAAAATACCCTAGTAAGCCAGATGCCAAGACAACAGCAAAAAATTACAATCCACACCAAGAAACAGGAAGATATGGCCCAGTTAAAGGAACAAGATAAGCCTCCAGATGACATAAAAGACTTGAGACAACTCATCATAGATGTTCAAACAAATCTCCATAATAAATTCAATGAGATGGCTAAAGAAATTAAGGATATCAAGAAGATATTGGATGAGCACAAAGAAGAATTTGAAAGCATACATGGAAAAATACCAGACCTTATGGGAATGAAAGATGCAATAAATGAAGTTAAAAATACAATGGAATCTTATATTAGCAGATTTGAGGAGTCAGAAGAAAGGATTGGTGAGCTTGAAGAAATGGCCTCTGAAAGTGAACATACAAAAGAACAGATGAAGAAAAGATTGGAAGAACTTGAACAAGTCTCAGGGAACTAAAGGACAGCAAGAGACGTGCAAACATATGTGTCATGGGTATCCCAGAAGGAGAAGAGAATGAAAAAGGGGGAAGGAATATTTGAAGAAATAATGGTAAAAAATTTCCCAACCCTATTGAAGGACATAGATATCCATGTCCAAGAAGCACGACGTACTCCCACCTGAAAAAATCTTAATAAACCAACTCCGAGACACATCCTAATCAGAATGTCAAATGCCAAAGACAAAGAGAGAATTCTGAGAGCAGCAAGAAAATAGCAATGCATAGCATATAAGGGATACCCAATAAGATTAAGTGCCAATCTCTCATCAGAAACTATGGAGGCAAGAAGACAGTGATATGATATATTTAAGATACTGAACGAGAAAGGCTTGCAGCCAAGAATCTTATATCCAACAAGATTGTCTTTCAAAAATGAGGATGAGTTTAGAATATTCACAGATAAACAGAAACTGAGAGAGTTTGTAACTAAGAGACCAGCTTTGCAGGAAATACCAAAGGGTGTGCTACAGCCTGAAAAGAAAAAACAGGAGAAAGAGGCCTGGAAGAGAGTCTAGAAATGAAAATATATCAATAAAAGTAACCAAAAGTGTCAAAAGAGTGGTGAAAATAAAATATGACAGATAAAACCCAAATATTCAGGAATAAACTTAACCAACAATGTAAAGCACCTGTATTCAGAAAACTGCAACTCATTGTTAAAAGAAATTTTTTAAAAAGACTTAAATAATTGGAAGAACATTCCATGCTCATGGATTGAAACACTAAATATCATTAAGATGTCAATTGTACTCAAATTGATATACAGATTTGATGCAATCCCGATAAAAATTCCACCAGTATTTTTTAAATAAATGGAAAACATGATTATCAAATTTATTTGGAAGGGTAAGGGGTCCTGAATAGCCAGAAACATCTCAAAAAGGAAAAATGAAGTTGGAAGACTCTCATTTCCAAACTTCAAATCGTATTACCTAGCTACAGTGGTAAAAACAGCATGGTGCTGGCATAAAGACAGACACATAGACCAGTGGAACCAAATTGATGGTTAAAAAACAGACCCTCACATCTATGGTCAAGTGATTTTTGACTAGCCTATCAAACCCACCCAGCTGGGTCAGAACAGTCCATTCAACAAATGATGCTGAAGGGGGTCGGATGTAGCTCAACTGGTTGGGCATCCGTCTCCCATATGGAGGGACCCGGGTTCGATCCCCGGGACCTCCCAGTAAAAAAAAAAAAAAAAAAAAAAAAAAATAATGCTGAGAAAATTGGATACCCAAAACCAAAGAAGGAAAGAGGACCCCATCTCACACCCTATACAAAAATTAACTCAAAATGAATAAAAAAAAACCTAAATATAAAAGCAAGAACCATAAAGCTTCTAGAAGAAAATGTAGGAAAATATCTTCAAGACCTGGTGGTAAGTGGTGGACTTTTAAAGGAGATAAGAGGAGGACTGAGATGGACTACTGATATTTAGTGTATGCAGAAGTTGTAATTAGCTTTACTGTAAAAGTGTGGAAATGTACAGAGTTGACGGTAACACATTATAGTGAGTAACAGCTGGTTTATTAATGGGAATGTGGCTGAAAAGTGTAGTCTAGATGTAAATGCTAATTGAAAGAAAGCTAGGGAAGCAGATGTGGCTCAAGTGATTGAGCTCCTGTCTACCATATGGGAGGTCTAGGATTCGATTCCCAGACCTCCAGGTGAAAAAGAGCTGGCCCACGCAGCGAGCTGGCCTGAGTGGAGAGCTGGTCCATGCAGAGTGCTGGCCTGCGCAGAGAGCTGGCGCAGCAAGATGATGCAACAAAAAGAGACATAGAAGAGAGACAACAAGAGATGCAGCAGATCAGATCAGGAAGCTGGGTGGCACAAGAGATTGAGCAGCCTCTCTCCACTCCGGAAGGTCCCAGGATTGGTTCCCGGTGCCATCTAAAGAGAAGACAAGCAGACACAGAAAAACACACAAGACAGCAGACAGCAAGCACAAAACAATGGCAGGGGCAGGAGGGAGGAGAAATAAATAAATCTTTAAAAAAAAAAAAAAGGAAGCTAGAGAATAATCTAGGGACTGAATAACACAGTAAACCCAGAGGTGGATGAGAATAGTGGTTGGTGGTACAGATGCAAGAGTGTCCTTTGTGAGCAAGAGCCGATGTTACATCAGTATTGCAGGGTAGTGGGAATGTGGAGAAGCTACAACTGGAGTGACCTATGGAGTGTGGTTAACAGTAATAATGTAATATTCTTGCATCTGTGCCAAAGATGTACTGTGTTGATAATGGGGGACTATGGAAAATGTGTGCCAAATGTATGCTGTGGACCTGGTAATAATTGGATATTATCTCATAATCTGTAATAAATGTTCCACCACAGTGTGGTGTGTTGATAGAGGGGTGTTATTTGGGAATTCTGCACATGTGCATGATTGTTTTGTAAGTTTCCAACTTTTTTCATAAAAATATATTTAAAAAATAATAATAGGGTGGGTTGGGGGGGGAATACCAAATGTAAGATAAGGACTATAAATAGTAGTAAGATTTTGACAATATTCTTTCATAATTTGTAACAAATGTCTCACTACAATGCAAAGTGTTGATGGAGGGTTGATGTATAGGACCCCTGTATGATGTTATGAATGTTTGCTTTGTAAATTCACAACTTTTACTATACATTTATTGTTTATGTTCATGTATAAATGATATAAAAAATAATAATAATATGGTAGGTTGGGAGCAAATACTTTGGTTAGTAGTAATATTTTGAGGAAGCTCTTTAATCATTAGTTTAAAATGTTTCACAACAATGCAAGGTATTGGTGGTTGGGTGAGGTATGAGAGCCCTGTATGATGTTATGTATATTTGTTATGTAAGTTCACAACTTTAACTATATACTTATTGTTTATGTATGTTCATATATGAGTGATATATTTCAATAAATTTTAAAAATTAAAAAAAAAAAACACAACAGAGGCATACAACAGCAAATATGAAATCATAGAAGAAGGAATCAGTGATGTAGAGTACATAACTGAAATTGAAACGAGAGGAGAACACAGAGAGAAAACAATGGAAAAAATTGAGCAGAGGCTCAGGGAGTTCAATGATAGCACTAAATGCACCAACATATATGTTATAGGAGTTCCAGAAGGAGAGGAGAAGGAAAAAGGGACAGAAAATATTTGAGAAAATAGTGGCTGGAAACTTCCCAACTTTCATGAAAGACGTGAGTATACGTGTCTAGGAAGCACAGCGTACTCCAATTACAATACTTCAAATAAACCTACCCTAAGACACATAATATTCAGAATGCCAAATACCAAAGATAAAGAGAAAAGTCTGAAGGCAGCAAGGGAGAAGCAAAGCATCACATACAAGGGACGTCCAGTAAGACTTAGTGCAGATTTCTCTTCAGAAACCATGGAGGTGAGAAGGCAGTGGTATGATATAATTAAGGTATTCAAAGAGAAATATTGCCAGCCAAGAATTCTTTTTTTTTTTTTTTAACTTTATTTTAAAAGAAATTTTAGATAACATAAAATTTACATTGAAAGTATGGAGGTTTTCTTTTTGGAGTAATGAAATTGTTCTAAAATATTTTGTGATGAATGCACAATACTGTGATTATACTAAAATCCATTGATTGTGCACTTGGTATGGATTGTATGGTATATGAATATATCTCAATAAAACTGCTTTAAACATAAAGAAAATTTAGGGGATTCCCATATACCCCACCCCTTACCCATCTCACATGAACAATATCTTACAATAGTGTGGTACATTTGTTAAAATTGTTGAACAAATATTGAAGCATTGTTACTAACCATGATCTGTAGTTTACATTATGGTTTTCACTTTGCACTGTACAATTTTATAGGTTTTGAAAAATGTATAATGGCCTGTGTCTGTCATTGTAATATCATGCAGAAAAATTCCAATGCCCTATGTTCCACCTATTCTTCCCTCCCCCTCCTCTCAGAGCCTGTGGTAACCACTATCTTTATATCAGTGTTACAAGTTCTCCTGTTAGTATAATAGTAGTAAATCTACGTTGGTCCATGGTTGTATTCCCCCGTATATTTGTTCATTCCTTCATTCCCAGTCTTGAGGATTTGGGGATGGTGATGCCTGCTCTGCTTCAGATTGAGAGGGAGCTTAGATCTTATGGGGCAGAAGGAAGGAACTGTTTTGCTTGCAGATGTAGACACTGCTTTTTGGTGGTTAGGGGTTGTCCATCATCATCATTTTTGTTGTCCTGGGCAAATCTGATGATCTGGAGAGTAGGTGTTGGCTACAACTCTGCTGAGATTCAGGACTCAACTGGCATAAGAGCAGACCAAAAATTTAAGTCTCTGGTACATATATTTAATGGGTAAAGTGCTTATTATAGGTTCAAATAAAAGGGGCATAAGAATCATGCATAAGGAAATTATAAATGAGTCTAACTCTGTTACCTTGGGGAAATATGTTATCATATATTCCAAGGTAAGGCCCACTGAAGGGTTGCTTCTTTCTTGGGGTTGTATGCCTTGCCTAATGTGTCTGAATGTCTCTAGAGCCCTTGGGAGTACCCTGATATGAGGCTTTGTTTACTGTGGCAGTTAGTGAGATCCTCCTGAGTTGTGTATAAGTGTAACCTCTGGAATGACCTCCCTATTCACTTTGAACTCTCGCAGTTGTAAATACTCTTTTGTATTTAATGTTTCCCCCTTTTGTTCAAGGTGTTTTTCCAAATGCATCGCTGGTTGGTGCTTAGTATTAATCCCTCAGTGCCAGGGAGGCTCATCCTCGGGAGTCATGTTCCATGCTGGGGAGAAAGTAGTGGGTTTATTTGCTGAGTTTGGCTTAGAGAGAGGCCATATTTGAGTAACAAGGAGGTTTTCAAGAGGTAACTCTTAGGCAATAGATATTATTAGGCCAAGTTTCAATTTATCAAGAATATGGTTCATAAGTACAAGCATTAATATCAAGGGCTTGGCATATTGGTCTGTTATCTTTTATAAGCACTACCTGTGTATTCTGGAGATTCTTGCCACTCTATTTGAGAATGTAGCAGGATCCCCCCCAGGATGGGGATTTAATATTTTGTTGGTTATTGTGTGGATCTCCACCCACTGAGATAACACCCTATGACCACTTGAACATGTTCATATTGAACAGAGGCATTCCCCAGATGCACCCTTCCCCACACATTCCCCCCACTACTGACATCCTGCACCAGTGATCCTCCCCACAATAGTTGCCAAAAAAAAGCACACCCTCACAATTTTATTCTCAACCACAGCCCCTAATCTCCCCAGAGTTCACCTGTTCCTACCTCCAGCCTTCCCCCCAGCTCCATGGATCGACCAACCCAATCCCCCAACCCCATTCATGCTCACACTCCAGCAATGTCCACCCCCACTCAAATTGCTGCACCACCATAACTCCCATCACTGCCACCACCACCCCCATCCACCTTATTATTAGATTCTGCACAGATTGAGCCTTACTTCACCACTGTATTCCCTTTATATCTCCTGGTAACCTATCTTTCAGATTCTATCTCTGTGAGTCTCCTCAGTATCCTTGGTTCATATCAGTGAGATATTGCAATAATTGTCTTTTAGTGACTGGCTTACTTCAATCAACATAAGGTCTTTGAGATTCATCCATGTTGTTGCAGGTGTCAATACTTCATTCCTTCTTACAGTTGAGTAATATCCCATCATATGTATATATCACATTTTGCTTATCTGTGTATCTGTTGATGGACACTTGGGTACATATAAAAGCCCCAGGAACATATCAAAGCCCCAGATGAGATGAAAGATTGGCGATGACTAATTAGTAAGGTTCATACAAATCTCCTAAATCAAATCATTAAGTTGAAAGACAATACAGCTAAAGAGATAAAGGACATCAAGAAGATACTGGGTGCATACAAAGAATTTGAAAACCTGAATAGAAAAATAAGAGCTTATGGGAATGAAAAACACAATAGGTGAGATTAAAAACACATTAGAGGCATACAACAGCAGACTCGGAGTCATAGAAGAAAGAATAAGTGATGTAAAAGACAGAACAGATGAAATTGAAGAGAGAGAAGAACACAAAGAAGAAATAATGGGAAAATTTAATCAGGAGCTCAGGGAGTTGAATGATTACAAGAAGCACAATAAAATACATGTCATGGGAGTTCCAGAAGGAGAAGATAAGGGGAAGGGGGCAGAAAGAGTATTTGAGATATCATGGTTGAAAATTTCCCAACTTTCATGAAAGAAATGATTTTACATGTCTAAGAATCACAGTGTACTCCAATCAGAATAAATCTGAATAGACCTACTCAAAGACACATACTACTCAGAATATCATATGCTAAAGAGAAAGAGAAAATTCTGAAAGCAGCAAGGGAGAAGCAAACCATCACATACAAGGGACACCCAATAAGATTTAATGCAGATTTCTCATCAGAAACCATGGAGGCAAGATGACAGTGGTACAATATAATTAGGATACTGAAAGAAAAAATTTGCCAGCCTAGAATTCTTTATCCAACAAAATTGTTCTTCAAATATGAAGGTGAGTTTAAAACATTCACAAATAAACAGAAACCAAGAGAGTTCATAAAAGGGAATCTGGCTCTGCAGGAACTCTAAGGGGAGTCCTACAGTTTAAAAGGAAATACAGGAGAGAGAGGTTTAGAGGAATGTGTAGAAGGGAAGACTATCAGAAACGAAAATCAAAAAGGTAAAATGACAGAGAAAAATAAGATATGATGTATGAAAGCCAAAGAATAAAATGATGGAAGTAAATAATGCATTTACAGTAATATCATTGAATATGAATAGATTAAATTCCCCAGTGAAAAGATGTAGGCTGACAGAATGGGTTAAAAAATATGAGCCATTCATATACTATCTACAAGAGACTCACCTTAGCTCCAGGAATACAAATCATCTGAAAATAAACTCTGGGAAAAAGATATTTCATGCAAACAGTAACCAAAAATGAGAAGTGGTAGCTATACTAATATCAGACAAAACAGATTTTAAATGCAAAACAATTATGATAGATGCAGAAGGCCATTATATATTAATAAAAGGGACCAATATACCAGGAAGGAGTAACAGTCATAAATATCTATGTACCTAACCAGGGTGCCCCAAAACACATAAGGCAAACTCCGACAAAATTGAAGGGAGAAATGGGCATCTCTACAATAATAGTTGGAGACTTCAACATGACACTCATATCAATAGACAGAACAACTAGACAGAGGATCGAGAAGGAAACAGAAAACTTGAACCATATGATGAATGAGCTGGACCTGACAGACATAAGCAGAACATTGTACCACAAATCAATGGGTTATACATTCTTCTCAAGTGCTTGTGGATCTTTCTCCAGGATAGACCACACGTTGGGCCACAAAACAGCTCTCAATAACTTTAAGAAGATTGAAATTAAACAAAGCAACTTCTTTGGTCATAATGGGATGAAGCTGAAATAATAACAGGCAGGAAAGGGGAAATTTTGCAAATATATTGAGACTAAACAACACACTCCTAAACATTGAGTGGGCCAAAGAAGAGATTGCAAGAGATATTAGGAGATATCTCAAGATGAATATAAACAAGAACACAACTTATCAAAACTAACAGGATACAGCAAAAGCAGAGGTGAGAGGGAAACTTATATCTCTAAATGCCTATATTAAAAAAGAAGAAAGATCTAAAATCAAAGACCTAACTGAACACATGGAGAAACTAGAAAAAGAACAGGAAATCATCCCAAAGCAAACAGAAAGAAATAACAAAGATAGAGAAGAAATAATTGAAATTGAGAATAAACAAACAAACAAACAAACAAACAAAAAACAATAGTGAAAATCAATAAAATTAAAAGCTGGTTCTTTGAGAAGATCAATATAATTGACAAATCCTTAGCTAGACTAACAACAACAACAACAACAAAAAAAAAAAAAAAAAAAAAAGCAAATAAAATCAGGAATGAAAAGGAGCATTACAACTGACCTCACAGAAATAAAAATGGTCATAAGAGGATGTTATGAGACAGCATAACATCCCAATAAATTAGACAACCTAAATGAAATGCACAAATTCCTAAAAATGTATGAACAACCTACACTGACTCTACAAGAAAGTCAGGAATTTAACAAACCAATCACAAGTAAAGAGATTGAATCAGTCATCAAAAATCTTCCGACAAAGAAAAGTCCTGGATCAGATGCCTTCATCTGTAAATTTTGCCAAGCATTTCAAGAAGAATTAATACCAATCCTGTTTAAACTCTTCCAAAAAATTGAAAAGGAAGGAAAATTACCCAACACATTTTATGAAGCTAACATCACCCACCAAAGCCAGATAAAGATACTACAAGAAATGAAAATTTCAGACCAATCTCTCTAATGAACATAGATGAAAAAATTCTTAACAAAATATTGCAAATTGAATCCAACAGCATATCAAAAGACTTATACACATGAGCAAGTCATATTTATTCCTGGTATGGAAGGGTTTTTAACATTAGAAAATTAACCTAATACACATTAACAAATCAAAGAAAAAAATGACTTGATCATCTCAATTGATCCAGAAAAGTCATTTGACAAAATCCAGCATCCTTGCTTCATGAAAAACAAAACTTCAAAAGATAGGTATAGAATGAAAGTTCCTCAACATAATAAAGGGCATATATAAAAATCCTACAGCCAACATCATACTCAAGGGGAAGAGGTTGAAAGCTTTCCCTTAAGATCAGGAACAAGGTAAGGATGCCCACTGTCACCACCGTTACTCAACATTGTGCTAGAATTTCTAACTAGAGCAATTAGGCAAGAAAAAGAAATAAAAGGCATCCAAACTGGAAAAGAGTTAGTAAATCTCTCACTATTTGCAGATGACATGATCCTATAGTTAGAATATCCCGAAATATATACAGCAAAGCTACTAGAGCTAATAAATGAGTTCAGCAAAATGGCAGGATACAAGATCAACACAAAAATCAGTAGTATTTCTATACACTTAATGAGCAAGCTGAGGAGGAAATCAAGAAAAAATTACTTTTACAAATGTAACAGAAAGACTGAAATATCTAGGAATTAATTTAACCAGGAATGTAAAGTTTCTGTATTCAGAAAACTATAAAACACTACTAAAAGAAATGAAGATCTAAACAAATGGAAGGACATTCCATGTTCATGAATTGAAAGACTAAACATCATGGAGATGTCAATTCTACCCAAACTGATTTATAGATTCATTGCAACACCTATCAAAATTCCAACAGCCTACTTTACAGAAATAGAAAAGTCAATTACCAAGTTTATTTGGAAGGGAAAGGGGTCCTGAATAGCCAAAAACATCCTTAAAAAGACGAGTGAAGTTGGAGGACCCATGCTTCCTTACCTTGAAATGTATTATAAAGCTACAGTGGTCAAAACAGCATGGTATTGGCATAAAGATAGACACCTTGATCAATGGAATAGAATTGAGAGTTCGGAAATAGACCTGCACTTCTATGGTCAACTGATCTTTGATAAGCCTACCAAGTCCACTTTTCTGGGACAGAACAGTCTCATCAACAAATACTGCTGGGAGAACTGAATATCCATAACCAAAAGAATTAAAGAGGACTCCTATCTCACTCTGTATACAAGAATCAACTCGAAATGGATCAAAGAGCTAACCATAAAGACCAGCACCATAAAAGTCCTAGAAGATAATGTAGGACAACATCTACAAGATCTTGTAGTAGATCGGGATCTCTTAAACATTACACCTAAAGCTCAAGCAACAAAAGAAAAAATAGACAAAAGGGAGCTCCTCAAAATTAAACATTTCTGCACCTCAAAGGACTTTGTGAAGAGGCAAAAAAAGCAACCTACTCAACGGGAGAAAATATTTGGAAATCATATGTCCGACAACGGTCTAATATCCATGATATATAGAGATATCCTACAATTCAACAATAAAAAGACAAATGACCTGATTGAAAAATGGGCAAAAGACCTGAACAGACATTTTTCTAAAGAAATACAAATGGCAAAATAACACATTAAAAAATGTTCAACATCACCGGGTATTAGGGAATGCAAATCAAAGCTACAATAAAATATCATTCCATACCTACTAGAAAGGCCACTATTTAAAAAAAATAAATTACAAATGTTGGAGAGGATGTGTAGAGATAGGAAATGTAAAATGGTACAGCCACTGTGGAAGTTTGTCTGGCAGTTCCTAAGGAAGTTACATACAGATCTGCCAAGGGAGACGGCAATGCCACTACTAGGTATATACCCAGAATATCTTAGAGCAGGTGCACATCTGCACACCAATGTTCATCGCGGCATTATTCACAATTGCCAAAAGATTGGAAACAACCCAGGTGTCCGTCACTGATGAATGGATAAACAAACTGTGGTGTGTACACATGATGGAATATTATTTAGCTGTAAGAAGAAGTGAAGTGAAGCATATGACAGCATGGTTGAACCTGGAGGACATTATGTTGAGTGAAGCAAGCCAGGCACAAAAGGACAGATATTGTATGATTTCACTATTAATGAGCTAAATACAAGGAGCAAACTCATGGAGTTAATAGCTAAAAGTATAAGTCACCAGAGAAGTGAATGTGGTTAGCATCGAATGCTGAGGTTTAATCTATGCAGAATTGGTAAAAAGTTATTTTAAAAATGTTTGGAAATGAATAGACATGGTGAAAGCACATAATAGGTTTTTAATGAGTAGTGCAAATATATGGGTGTGATAGTGGTTTGCTTTTTTTTTTTTTTTTTTTTTTTTTTTGAGTAATGAAAATGCTCTAATATTGATTGAAGTGGTGAATACACAAACTTTGTGATTATACCAGATGCCATTGATTGTACACATTAGATAAATTGTATGGTTTATGAACAACAAAAAGGGGGAAAAGACACTAAATGTAGACGATACGAACGATAGTAGTAATAATTTTAAGATGTTCTTTCATAATTTGTAGCAAATGTTTTTACAACAATGCAAGGTGTTGATGGTGGGGTGATGTATGGGAGCCCTATATGATGTTATGTATGTTTGTTTTGTTAAGTTCACAACTTTAACTATACACTTATTGTTTATGTATGTTCATGTGTGAATGATATGCTTTAATAAAAGTTTTTTTTTAACTTTATTTTGTACATTTAATAATTGAAAATATAAGCAATTAAAAACTAAAAAGTAAACACAGATGAATAAATATATACATTTCTCAATTAAATGTAATGGATACATGTAAATTTTTTGTGTGTGTGAATCAAACAATATATTACACAATATATTTGGTTCATAGTAATGCATTCATACAGTATTTGTCCTTTTGCGTCTGGCTTGCTTCACTCAACATAATGTCCTCCAGGTTCATCCATGTTGCCATATGCTTCATGACTTCATTTCCTCTTACAGCTGCATAATATTCCATCATGTGAATAGACCACAGTTTGTTTATCCATTCGTCTGTTGATGGACACCTGGGTTGTTTCCAACTTTTGGCAATGGTGAATAATGTGACTATGAACATAGGTGTGCAGATGTCTGTTCTTGTCACTGCTCTCAGTTCTTCTGGGTATATACCCAGTAGTGGTATTGCAGGGTCACATGGCAAGTCTATATTCAACTTCTTTAAGAACTGCCAAACAGTCCTCCATAGTGGTTGTACCATCCTGCATTCCCACCAACAGTGAAGAAGTGTTCCTATCTCTCCACATCCTCTACAACACTTGTAGTTTTCTGTCTTTTTCATAGTGGCCATTCTGGTAGGTGTGAAATGATATCTCATTGTAGTTTTGATTTGAATTTCCCTAATCATGAGTGATGTTGAGCATTTCTTCATGTGTTTTTTTGCCATTTGTATTTCTTCTTCGGAGAAATGTCTATTCAAGTCTTTGGCCCATTTTTTAATTGGGTCATTTGTCTTTTTATTGTTGAGTTGTAACATCTCTTTATATATCCTGGATATGAAACCCTTATCAGATATGTGATTTCCAAATATTTTTTCCCATTGAGTCGGCTGCCTTTTCACCCTTCTGACAAATTCCTGTGAGGTGCAAAAGTGTTTAATTTTGAGGAGGTCCCATTTATCTAATTTTTCTTTTGTTGCACGTGCTTTCAGTATGAGGTCCAAGAAACCACCACCTACTACAAGGTCTTGAAGATGTTTCCCTACATTTTCTTCTAGTAGTTTTATGGTCCTGGCTTTTCTATTTAGATCTTTGATCCATTTTGAGTTGATTCTTGTATAGGGGGTGAGATAGGGGTCCTCTTTCATTCTTTTGGTTATAGATATCCAGTTCTCCCAACACCATTTGTTGAAGAGACTTTTTTCCCATCAGCGTGGGCTTGGTAGGTTTGTCAAAAACCAGTTGACTGTATAGGTGAGGGTTTATTTCTGGATTCTCAATTCTATTCCACTGATCGATGTGTCTATCTTTATGCCAGTACCATGCTGTTTTGACCACTGTAGCTTTGTAATATGTTTCAAGGTCAGGCAGTGAAATTCCTCCCACGTTGCTATTCTTTTTTAGAAAACTTTTGGCTATTCGGGTGCACTTACCCTTCCAGATGAATTTGGTAATTGCCTTCTCTAATTCTGTAAAGTAAGCTGTTGGGATTTTGATTGGTATTGCATTGAATCTATAAATCAGTTTGGGCAAGATTGACATCTTCACGATATTTATTCTTCCAATCCATGAATGTGGAATGTCTTTCCATTTGTTTAGGTCTTTTTAAAATTTCTTTTAGCATTGTTTTGTAGTTTTCTGCATATAGGTCCTGTGCTTCTTTGGTTAAATTAACTCCTAGGTATTTGAGTCTTTTTGTTGCTATTGAAAATGGAATTTTCCTCCTGATTTCCTCCTCAGATTGTTCAGTACTAGTGTACAAAAACATTACTGATTTTTGCGTGTTGATCTGATATCCTGCCACTTTGCTGAACTCATTTATTTGTTCAAGTAGCTTTGTTGTGGATACTTCAGGATTTTCTAAATACAGGATCATGTCATCCACAAACAGTGAGAGTTTTACTTCCTCTTTTCCTATTTGAACGCCTTTAATTTTTTTGTCTTGTCTAATTGCCCTAGCTAGAACTTCTAGTACAATGTTGAATAAAAATGGTGACAGTGGGCATCCTTGTCTTGTTCCTGATCTTAGAGGGAAAGCTTTCAACCTTTCCACATTGAGTGTGATGTTGGCTGTGGGTTTTTCATATATGCCTTTTATCATACTGAGGAATTTTCCTTCTATTCCTCTCTTTTGAAGTGTTTTTATCAGGAAAGGATGCTGTATTTTGTCAAATGCTTTTTCTGCGTCTATAGAAATGATCATGTGGTTATTTTTCCTTTAATTTGTTAATGTGGTGTATTACGTTGATTGATTTTTTAATGTTGAACCAGCCTTGCATACCAGGAATAACTCCCACTTGGTCATGATGTATAAGTCTTTTGATATGTTGTTGGGTTCGATTTGCAAGTATTTTGTTGAGAATTTTTGCATCTATGTTCATTAGAGAGATTGGTCTGTAATTTTCTTTTCTTGTAATGTCTTTATCTGACTTTGGTATTAGGGTAATGTTGGCTTCATAAAATGTGTTGGGTAATTTTCCCTCCTTTTCAATTTTTTGGAAGAGTTTAAACAGGATTGGTGTTAATTCTTTTCTAAATGCTTCTTAGAATCCACCTGTGCAGCCATCTGGTCCTGGACTTTTCTTTGCTAGGAGATTTTTGATGATGGATTCAATCTCCTTAATTGTGATTGGTTTGTTAAATTCTTGTATTTCTTGTTGTGTCAGTGTAGGTTGGTTATGAGTTTCTAGAAATTTGTCCATTTCATCTAGGTTGTCTAGTTTGTTGTCATATAGTTTCTCATAATATCCTCTTATGATTCTTTTTATTTCTGTGAGGTCATTTGTAATTTCCCCCCTTTCATTTCTGATTGTATTTATTTGCATCTTCTCTCTTTTTTTCTTTGTTAGTCTAGCTAGGACTTTGTCAATTTTATTGATCTTCTCAAAGAACCAGCTTTTGGTTTTGTTGATTTTTCTCTATTGCTTTTTTGTTCTCATTTTCATTTATTTCTGCTCTAATCTTTATTATTTCTTTCCTTCTTTTTGCTTTGGGATTGGTTTGCTGTTCTTTTTCTAGTTTCTCAAGTTGTTCAGTTAAATATTTGAGTTTAGCTCTTTCTTGTTTCTTAATATAGGCATTTAGGGCTATAAATTTCCCTCTCAAGACTGCCTTCGCTGTATCCCATAAGTTTTGATATGTTGTGTTCTCATTTTCATTTGTCTCAATATATTTACTGATTTCACTTGCAATTTCTTCTTTGACCCACCGATTATTTAGGAGTGTGTTGTTCAGTCTCCACACATTTGCAAATTTACTTTTTTCCTGTCTGTTATTGATTTTTAGTTTCATTCCATTATGATCTGAGAAGGTGCTTTGTATAATTTCAATCTTTTTATATTTATTGAGAGCTGTATTGTGACCTAACATGTGGTCTATCCTGGAGAAAGATCCATGGGCACATGAGAAGAATGTATGACCCGCTGAGTTTGGATGCAGTATTCTGTATATGTCTGTTAGGTTTAACTTGTTTATCATATTGTTCAAGTTCTCTGTTTCCTTGTTGATCTTCTGTCTAGTTGTTCTATCTAATGATGTGAGAGGGGTGTTGATGTCCCCGACGATTATTGTAGAAATGTCTATTTCTCCCTTCAGTTTTGCCAGAGTTTGTCTCATATATTTTGGGGCACCCTGGTTAGGTGCGTAGATATTTATGACTGTTATATCTTCCTGGAGGATCGTCCCTTTTATTAATATATAATGGCCTTCCGCATCTCTTATCACTTTTTTGCATTTGAAGTCTGTTTTATCTGATATTAGTATAGCTACCCCTGCTCTTTTCTGTTTACTATTCACATGGAGTATCTTTTTCCAACCTTTTACTTTTAGCCAGCTTGTATCCTTGTGTCTGAGGTGAATTTCTTGTAAGCAGCATATGGATGGCTCATGTTTTTTTATCCATTCTGTCAGCCTGTATCTTTTGATGGGGAATTTAGTCCATTCACATTCAATGATATTACTGAAAATGCACTATTTATTTCCTCCATTTTATTCTTTGGTTTTCATATGTGATCTTATTTTTGTCTTTCTTTTTACTCTTTTGGTTATCCTTTCTGCTTTTCTTTCTTCTATACTCTCCTCCAAGCCTCTCTCTCCTGTCTTTTTCTTTCAAGTTCTAAGGCTTCCTTTAATATTTCCTGCAAAGTTGGATTCTTTTTTGCAAACTCTCTTAGTTTCTGTTTGTTTGTGAATACTTTATATTCACCTTCATATTTGAAGGACATTTTTGCTGGATAAAGAATTCTCGGCTGGCAGTTTTTCTCTTTCAGTTTCCTAATTGTATCATACCACTGTCTTCTCGCCTCCATGGTTTCTGAAGAGAAATCTACACTAAGTCATCCTGGACGTCCTTTGTACGTGATCGTTTGCTTCTCTCTTGCTGCTCTGAGAATTTTCTCTTTATCTTTGACATTTGACATTCTGAATAATATGTGTCTTGGCGTAGGTCTATTTGGATTTATTCTTATTGGGGTACGGTGTGCTTCTTGGACATGAAAGTTCATTTCTTTCCTGAGAGTTGGGAAATTTTCAGCTATTATTTCCTCAAATACTCTTTCTGCCCCTTTTTCTTTCTCTTCCCCTTCTGGAACTCCCATGACACGTATGTTCTTGCGTTTTGTGTTGTCATTCAACTCTCTGAGCCCCTGCTCAATTTTTTCCATTCTTTTCTCTCTCTGTTCTTTTCTCTCTTCAATTTTAGCTGCTCTGTCTTCAGTATCACTTATTCTTTCTTCTATCATTTCGAGTCTGCTGTTGTATGCTTCAAATGTATTTTTGACTTCATCTATTGTGTCTTTCATTCCCATGAACTCCATTACTTTTCTGTTCATGATTTCAAATTCTTCTTTATATTCACGTAATGACTTCTTGAAGTCATTGATCTCTTTAACTATATTCTCTTTCATCTCATTAATTTGATTTTGGAAATGTGTGCTGATCTCACTGATTAGTGCTCTCAAATTCTGCATCTCTTCTGGGACTTTGCTGTATTCCTTTTCTTGGGCCATGTCTTCTATTTTCTTAGTATGGCCTGTAATTTTTTGCTGGTGCTTAGGCATCTGGTTAGTTTTATTTTACTTAGATGCTCTATCTCTTTCTCCTTTATGGGGTTTTAGTGGCAGGAGGCTGTGAGTTACCACAGCTCTTTGATTTTGGCTCAACCTTCATTGTTAGGATTGTTCTGCTGGTTGCTCAAAACTGGGCACTGGACCCAGTAATTGGTTGTAGAGTCATTTCCTAGGGCCTTGGGCAGGGAGGCTATAGAGGCAGGAAAAGCCTCTCCTACTTATTAATTTTCTTATGTGCACTTCCTTGGTCTGCCAGGAGATGGCGCTTGTTGGCAGCTCTCAATTCAATGCCTGGTCGGAGCATATTTGTTGTGACACAGACCAGATCAATGTGATAGAGCTTCCTGTCTGGGGGCTAGGAGCCCTGTGATTCAAACTTTCTGAGACAGTTCTCCAGACTTCTCTCGTAGCACCCCCCTTTTCCCAGCTAGGAAATATTTCCACTACCTTCTGAATCCTCAACAATCAGTCCCTGTTAGTAGAGGAGGAGATTGGGAGGTTTGTATACCTTGAGCCCCTTGCAGGCTCCAAGGCAAACAATGGCACAGCCCCACCCGGCCTGGAAGGGCTCTCTGGACAGGGCAGACCAAACCTGGGAGTCCAAAGCAGGGTCAGCCCCAGGTTCTCTCTCCCCTCTCCCGTGGTGTCCTCAACAATTAGTCCAGACTAGAAGAGAAGGAGGTTGCGAGGATCGGATTTCTCCAGTCCTTTCCAGGCTCCCAGGGGCAAACCGCAGTGTGGAAGGGTCCGTGGGGCTCTGCAGCCCAAATTTCAGGTCAGAACCTGAGTTAGCCTAAGGCTGTGTCCCTCTCTCCCCCCTTTCCGGGTGTGGCAGATTCCTGAAGCCCCCTTTGTCTGTGGTCACAGGCCCAGGGGCCCGAGAATTCTGAAGAGTGTGGGGGAGGGTGCCGGCAGCAGCAGAAGCTGCTACTTGCAACTCACAGTTTTGTAGTTGCGATTTCCCTCTTCTGTCTCTCTCTCCTCTGGGTGGTGTGCAGCCTTCACCTGCTGTCCTAAACCCTAGAAGATCTTTTTCAGGGCTGTTTCAGCTTGTCCTCTAGCTATTTTTCTGGAGAAGAGATTCCTGTGTCTTACTAGTCCACCATTTTCCCAGAAGTCCCTAAAAGTTTTTGTAATTGAAAAAATATTTTGTATGAGCGTCAGCAGAGTAGGATTTTGGTAATAGTTTATGAAATAAATCTAAATGATCTGAAAAAAGAACTCAGTCAATTGAAGTTTCAGTGAGGTTAATAAAATTTTAATTCAGCCCTCTCATTGAGGAGTCACCATTTTCATAGAGATCTTCTAAGTACACCAAGACAGTAATAGAAATGGAAAGTAGATACCTTTTAGTCCAACCTTGGTTTTTTAGGGGCCTCAGGTTTGGAAGCAAATCGCCTTTTAAAGTTATGCACACACACACAATTAAACATACACACCACACACACCCTGAGTAATACCCTTCTTATAGCCCTAAGTGGCTGGGGGAAAAAAAACGGATATCAGGCAGGCTAAGGGGGAAAATCCAGAGATGGTCTTACAAATTTTTAAAATTGGTCTTTGAATGATAAAATTAACACAATGACTTAAGTTAATAATTGACTATCTTGCATTTATATTGAGTTATACTTTTTAACATGCTGTTATCCCTACTGATGAATCCTTCTTCATCCCCCATCGGACATAAAACACTGTCCTGAAATTTGTCATGCTCTTGCTTTTCTTAATAGTTTTATTATCTATCTTTGTATTCCTAAAAAAAACATAGATTGTTTGGTTTTGCATGTTTTTTAACTTCATGTAAATAGAATCATAATGTATGTGATTTTCTGTGGCTTTTTTTTTTGTTTGTTTTTTGTTCTTTGTGAAATTCATCTATATTGTTTTTTTTAAAGCTGTAGTTCAGTCTGTGGCTTATTTTTTTTACTTTTATTGTTTCTTTTCATAAATAGAAGTTTTAAATTTTTAATGTAGTCAAACCTTTATGGTTTATGCTTTTGGTGAGTTGCTTTTTATGTCTTGAGGGCATAATGATATTCTTCCATTTTCTTATAATTTTAAGTTTTGCTTTTTCTTCTTTAGGTATTTAGTCTATTTGGTATTGATTCTTGTGTATGCTGTGAGGATAGGGATCTAATTTTTTTTTTCCTCAGTGAAAAAGCAGATCATTCACTCCTTTGCGCAAAATTTTCCAAATCTTCCCATCTTCCTCAGTCAAAGACAAAGTTCTTAAAATGGCCTAAAAATACCTTTATGATCTGGCCCACTGAAACTTCTCTGACCTCATCTGCTGTCTTTTCAGTGAACACTGATCTCCCTCCTCTTCCTCGAACACTCCTAAAACATTCCTTCTTCAGCTGTTCCTTCTGTCTGAAATTTTCAGCTATCTGCATGGCTTTCTTCCTCTCTTTCCACATCTCTGCCTAAATGTCACCTAATCAGAGAGGCTTTCTCTGGACACACTCTCTACATATGCTTCCCCACACACATACACACAAAAGACTACCACAGATCCAAAGAGTTTTTTAGATAAGTTCTTCCAAAGCAGAGAGGAGATATCAAATGGTGTGTGTGTGTGTGTGTGTGTGTGTGTGGTGCAGTGTTTAATTTCCTCAATGGTTTTAGGACTATACAGGTTATCTTATTTCTTCTTAAGTTAGTTTTAATACGTTTATCCTCTTTAATTAAAAACATATTTGTTTTACTTATCACTAGGTTTATATATGCTCACAACCCAAACATTCATAAGTTTAAAAAGCATAAACAGTAAAATATAAATTTCTCTCATCCCCAGATGTTCTCTCTCCTGGCACTAATTTCTTTTTATTCCCTTAGTTTCTTGCTTATCATTCCTGAAATAGGCTATGCATGTATGAACATGTATACATATTCCATTTTTACATAAATGGTAAAATACGGTATATATTATTCAGCAGATTGCTTTTTCACTCAACCATATATGTTAGAGATATTTCCATAGCCATACATAGAGATGGTCTTTATTCTATTACTGTTGTCTAATATTCCATTGGAAGAATGTATCATATATTTATTTAGTCTCCTTCTGAAAGACATTTGGGTTGTTCCCAATCTTCCCAATGATTTTATAACCAGCGTCCCTTACCCCTCTTCAATCAGTGTTTCACATTGCTATCAGATAAACTTTTTTCCTAAATTTCCATTCTGATGATGTCATTTCCTTTTTCAGAAACCTCCAGTAGCTGCCCAACACCCACAGAATCAGGCTGAACTTCTCAGCCTTGAAGTAGAGCTCTGCACTGCCTTCCCTCCACCCACTTTCCCCATCATGTCCTTCAGTTCCCCAGGACAACCCCCAAGCTGACGACTTGAGGTTTTCCAAACACATGCCTCTGTTTTTATGCTATTTTCCTTCAGCCTGCACTACCCTCTCTCCTCAACCTTTGAAGGGGAGGTGCAAGTCCCTCCTTTCCTCCAGGCTAGTCAGTGGCACACTAGCTACACTCTGGAACAGCTGCACTTCAAATATTTCAACTCAGTCGCCACTCCTACACCCTGCATAACCAGACCAGGTATTCTGAATTTTGGTTTTGGTAACTTACATTTAATTGTTCACCAATCAGTCCCTTCTCTTCTGGACTCCAAATTCTTTGTGGGCAGGGACTATTCCTTGGAAACAGGGAATTCTAAAATGAAGATACACGATCCTTACTTTCAAGGAGGTTACAACCTGAAGGGGAGTCAGACATGCAAAAATAAAATACAGCACAGTAGGATCTTTAAGTGGAAGTGTATTCTGTGTTCAGTGAATCATAAGAAAAGATGGACTTTTTTCCCCCAATCTCTGGTCCTTGGCCCAGGGCCGGGTACATGGTATATGTTCAACAAGTGTATGTTGAAATAAAGAATAACAATAAAAGGAACATTTAAAGCAAGTCTCAACATCTAGTCATAAAAGCCGTCTTTTATTATAAACATACAAATAAGTCGACATATAGGGTAGGTTTCGATCATCATTTAAGGAAAAAGAGGGCAGTGTGGGAGCAGGTGGAATCAAGTTTCAGTAAGAGAGGAGGCAAGAGAAGCAGGGAAATTGCACCTTTTCGGGTCCGCGAGCCTCGGCGGGGCCCGGCGTCGGAGGCGGTGAGAGGGGAAGCGGGGGAGGGGGAGGAGACACTGGCTGCTCTGCCCCGCCTTCCCCGCCACCCGGTGGCGGCGGCGGCGGCGCAGGCGGCCGCGCGGGTGGCGGCAACAGCTGCGGCAGCCGGTGTCGCCTCCTCAGCCGCGCTCTCGGAGCGATCCCAAGCACCGCAGGCGCGCGACGCGGCGTCCCCGGGAGACTGGAAAGTTCCCGGCCCGAGCGCCGAGATGCCGGGCAGCGACACCGCGCTCACGGTGGACAGGACCTACTCGGACCCGGGCCGGCACCATCGCTGCAAGAGCCGGGTGAGAGCCGCGGAGAGGGCGGCGGTGGGGGAGCCAAGGCCCGTGGGGAGGGCACGCCGGGCCGAGGCCGCGTGGTGCTTTGGCTCCTAGGACTCTGTCAGAAGGTGCTAGGAAGGGGTTCCCCACGGTCACAGCCCGGAATGCCCCCGCCACTCCTCTGTCCTCGCGCGCCTGTCGGGGACACCCAGCTTTCCCCGACGGCCCGCGCCGTGCGCCGGGCTCAGCGACCCTCTGCCAGCAAGCGCCCGCCGTGTGGCGACTGGACGCGAGAGAATCCGGCCACGCTGGGCACTGAGACCCCGCTTTGGAGCCCTCGGGTGGGACAGCCCACTTTTCTAATCTCCCGTGCTGCCGCCGCGTCTCCCCAACCTTAGGGTTTCTGGCTTGGGGTACCGGCGGTAGTGCGCGCGCGGGGCGCTGCGGGATGGGCTTACCCACCTCTTCAGCGGTCGCTCCCGGCTCTGCCCAAGTGAAAAGTCAGTCTTCGAGCTGCCTCTCCGGAGTTTCTAGCCGCGCAGAGCAGGCGCCCTCTCCATTGTTTGCAGTGTAATTTGCTGTTGCTGATTTTGGCTGTGGGCGAAAATAGCTCTTCTGAGCTTGCAGCACGAGCCCGTGTAGCGCTTCAAAATAACGACGGAGGCCGCGGTCTGAGCCCTAGTCTCTCCCGGGATGGGAAGCCTTCGCCTTCTCTGGGAATACCTTTGCCCTCTCAGGCTGTTTAATCATCGAGGCTGCATACTCCCTCCTCTCCTTGGCTTTTTGAAGTGCCATTTTAAACTGCACCTCCTCCACTCTGGCATTTGTTCTGGCAGGAGATTTTTAGAGTTGTTCTTTGCTCGCTAACTGCTCGCTTGTTCAGGGTCTCGGGGTTTGTGTGTCAGCCTTCCAGTATAAAGTTCGTGGAGGAAGAGCCGTGCTCAGATTTTGGCCTGCAGCCTCCATAGATCGAGAGCCCAATTGGACGGAAATAGAAGTAGTGACAGAATGTGGTGCGGCCTCTGGTATAGGAAGTAATCGATTGCCCCAGAAGTGAAGTAACTAGTCCCTGGTGCATTTGCTGATTTTTCTTTTTTCCTTTAGCATGTGTTAATCCATTTACTATAATAAACTAAATTTTTATGGATTAAGTATGTTCGGTTGAATAATACCTCCAGCCCCCACCCCAGCCTCCAATTCTCTTATTTTGGCACTGTTTTTAAAAGTTCCATAACAGTTTGCTAGGGAAATAACCAGAAACTACATTTGGAAGAAGACATTGATTAAAGAATCTTTGGTTATCTACAGTTGGAAGTTTCTTGAAGGACAATTAACTTTGAAGAAAACGTTATCTTTTTCTAATGCATTTGTAATTGGGGTGGGTCCATAAAGGTCATGTAGTAGTTGACAGAAATTTCAGAGTTGAAAGATGTGTGGAAGCTTGGTTTCTCTTGTCAAAACTGTGATGATTTTTTTTGTAAATAACAGGATTAGTAATCCTTGATGAATGGTAGGAAGGCACATTGTGAGCTCATTTAAATCATTTGGCAAAACTCATGCAACTTTCCAAAACTCTCTCTTCATAACCTGTGAATGATGGTGATAAAAGTTCATACCTTAACTACTTAGCAGCAAGCTTGTAACTTAATTGCTGACTTATTTTGTCTCTGCTGTATGCTGCCATTGTTCCATTCCACACCTGCCTTTTCTGTTAAAGCACCACAACCTTAAATGAAGGGGCTTTTCTTAATTTCCTTTAAAATTCTGCTAATAGATGTCACACCTACTACATTGTTCTATAAACATGGAGATACCCATTTTTAAATGGATATGGGTGATACTAGATCCCTCTTTAGATTTCTTGGCTGTCTGTTTTTAGGAATTTTTATTGTGGAAACAAGTAGGGAGAACTAGTGAAAATTTCGTAAACTCAAGTTTTCTGAAGTTGGGCTGATATAATTTTGCAGTCCCTAAGGCTGCAATAAGCCTGCTGTAATGAAGGGAAAGCAACAAAAACAACAATTTCCTGTGCAGAAAGGGAGTTATCTCATGTGATGATTTTAGCTCTTATTTCATGGAACTCCCTTAGATGTAGCTATAAAGACATTTTCTTTACATTGAGAAAGTACGTGATACAAAAGGAAAACATCAAGTAGTTAGGGTTTAATTTCCTCCTTGGGGATAAACTATCACTGGTGAAGGATTTTGTGGAATCATTTGGTAAATTAGCTCCCCTAAAAGCACTAATGAGAACTGGAGGTGTATGGGAAGAATTGATTCACCTTTCAGAGATATACAATTTCCTCCCAGGAAACGGCTTACACTCTGTGAGGTCAAGTTTTTGGTTACTGAATTTGTCGGGGGTTTTTTTAGTTCAAAATTGATACCCTATTGAGATAATAGGGAAAATACACATATCTCTTGCTTGTCTTGTTTAAGCCTTTGGGACTGGAATAATAATGAGGCGCAGTGTACTATTTTAACATTGCAGAAGTCTATTTTTACATGCAGGTGGACTAACCTAAATTTTCCCCCACAGTGAAAATGTAATGTAACTAATGAATTTCGTATCTCTAAGTAGACAAGTCAGGATCATTCACATTTTTTAAATTTAATCTTGTAAAACTCAGAAATGGTGCATATTAACTTGATGCTCATAATATCCTTCTACTTTAAAAGAAAAAGCATATATAATCCTTTTTTTCCTTGCCCTAGATAGTTAAGGCCTATTATCTTTTTAAGAATATAGGCAGTCTGTTTTCTGTATAGTAACTGATTTTTATTAATTATGTATGGATACCTTTTATGTTTAAACGTTACCTTTAAATGTTATAAAATGCCAACTTCAGCAATTTCGGTGTAGAGGTGAGTATTGGAGTCAGACTGACCTGAATTGAATTCTAGCCCTTCTCACTTCCCAACTGGGTGACAATGGGAGTAAAGTCCTAACCCTTCTGAGCCTCCAGTTCCCCACCTATAAAAGAGGTATAATAGTCCTTTCCAAAAAGAATATACATGTATGTATAGGCTGTGTGTACTCAAGTGTTAGTTGTTACCTTTATTTAAGGTGAATACTTTTTTTTTCTTGTTCTGTTGGTGACACCACCAATTAGAAATGCTGATCAGAATCTTCCTCCATTTCTCTACTCTATCAACAATTCCATGGGGTCTATCTTTGACATACCTCCTGTGTCCCCTAATCAACTCCCACATTATTTAACCACTTATGATCTTGTGAGGAGATAGCTTTTAAACTAGTTTCATAATTGCTCTTCTATTCCGTCCTGCCTGCACGAACCAGCTTTTTCTGACTACACAACCACTTTCATTAGGCTTCAGATCTTGTGCTAGTGCTACCTAGTGATACAATCTTGGACCCTATAATCATCCTAAGCCTCAGCTTCCTCTTCTACAAGAAACAGTTGTTGTGAAGAATAAATGCAGTAATATCTATAAAATGCTTAATCCAACACCAGATACACAGGAAGAACTCTATAGATATTAGCCATTTTTGTTACTGCTCTATATGAAGTATTTATAAGCTTGAAAATGGAAAGACTACTGGTTTTGTGAAAAGTACAGACTTTTCTAGCATTTTGTACCTCCATCCATCATATGTTTCTTATCATGTTCATTGTTTGTAAGTTGTAGACACTGGCACTTTGTGACTTCATTCAACAAATACTTATTGGGGGGGGCGGATGTGGCTCAACTGGTTGGGCGTCTGTCTCCCATATGGAGGGACCTGGGTTCGATCCCCGGGGCCTCCCGGTAAAAAAAAAACTTATTGGGCATCTTCTATGTGCCAGCTGCTATTCTAGACATCAGGAATACAATGGTAAACAAAAACAGACACAGTTCAATCTCTCTGGAAGTGAAATAGCTGGTGAGTATATCTTATTTATATTTGTGGCCCCAGGTAATATGCTTCTCTTTTACAGGAGGAAACGGTGATAAGTACAAAAGTCTCTATTATCTAAAGTAAAACCATACTGACAATGCAATGTGGAAATGCCACCAGTAATACAACTTTCAGCGTTCATGGTTTGGAAATAGATTAAGAATTGCATAATGAATAATGACCAGAAGCAGAGAAGATGAGGATATGGTAATCCTCTCACAGTGGAACTGGTTGGGTAGTGATATAATAGGTTGATGACCACATGTTTACTCATTGTGCAGGTACTAGGGTGAGTGAAAACAGACTTCTGTTGTGGGTAACTCTGACCTGTGAAGTAGCAAACTGTATCGTTTGTGATTATACTTTTAATCAGTGATTTGCTTTATTTTAAAGAGTTAATTAAAGAGACTTTGAATAATGGTATCTCAGGTCAGATTTTTCTTAAGTTCAAAATGGATAGATACATGTTTTTTGAGCTTTGCCTTGCTGCTGGCTCACTGGTTCACCTCTGAAAGAACAAATTGTAAGCCACCACTAGCACAGCCATTTGTCACATCTGCTATAGAACACCAAGACAGCTGCTACCAAGTTGGATTGCAGGATGTGATTTGCTTCATACCCAGTGTCTGAACTTCCAGGGCTGCTGTTAAGGTCAGGAATCCACCTGGTCATTCTAGATGGACATTGCCAACATCTTGACTTAGTAGAGGCTGCAGCTTTCAGCCCTGCTGTTTCTTAACTGTGTTTTATGTTTTCAGTGGAGGGGGATGGTGAAAGAGAAGGAAGAGAACCATGAATCACTGTACTGTGAATCAGAATGAGGATTTTTTTCATTCCGTAGAAAAGGAACATGAGGGTATATGATCTGTGCATAATTTTTTTGACTTGGTGGGATGCTACTGGAAGGAAAACATAGTATATTTGATAATTACACTCCTCTGTAAGGAAGCAAAAAGAGAATAAATGTAAAGAAGAATGTAGTAACAGTGATAATAGCCAGCGTATGCTGATTACTTACTAGATACACAACAGGCACAATATGAAGCACTTCAAATGCACTACCTCCTTAATCCTCACAATACCTTGTTTCTAGTTATATTTTACAGATGAGGAAGCTGTAAGTAATTTGTCCAAGGTCCTGTCGCTAGTAGGAAATGGTAGAGTTAGGATTTGAACCCAGATCTGTCTAACTGCACAGCCTGTTAGCCTTTTTTTTTTTTTTTTTTTTAATTTATTTATTTTAAAGAAACCTTAGATTACATAAATGTTACATAAAAAATATAGGGGATTCCCATATGCCCTACTCCCTCTTCCACACTTTCCCATATTAACAACATCCTTCATTAGTGTGGTACATTTATTACAATTGATGAACACATATTGAAACATTGCCACTAACTATGGACTGTAGTTTACATTATAGTTTACACTGTCCTGCTCAATTTTGTAAGTTATGACAATATATATAATGGCCTGTATCGGTCATTGCAAGGTCATGCAGGACAATTCCAATGTCTTGAAAATGCCCCCATACTATACCTATTCTTCCCTCTTCCTCCCCTCAGAACCTCCAGTGGCCACTGCCTCCACATCAATGATAAAAGTTCTTCCACTGCTAGAATAACAATAAGTCTATTAAGTAGAACAATAGTGAGTCTACTTTAGTCCATTTTTCATTCCCCAATCTTGAGGATTTGGGGATGGTGATGACCACTCTGCCTCTGATTGAGAGGGGGCTTAGATCCCATGGGGCAAATGAATGGAACTGTCTTGCTTACAGTTGCAAACTCTCTCTGTTCCTTGGGGTGGGCATGGTTTATCATCATCACCTTGTTAGTTGTCCTAGGTGAGTCCAGTGAACTGGAGAGTAGATGTTGCAACTATCCTGAGATTCAGGGCCCAACTAGCACATGGACAGACCAAAGATTTAAGTCTCTTGGACATACACCTATCAAGTATTGTACTAATTATAGGTTCAAATAGAAGGGGCAGAAGAGCCATGTGTAGGGAAACCACAAATGAGTCCAGCTCTGTCACACCGGGGAACATAAGTTCCAAGGTAAGGCCCACTGGCAGGGCACCAAACTCCTAAGCTGTCTGCCCTACCAGTAGTGTCTGGATGTCTCTAGAGCCCCCAGAGAGCCTGTATTCTTAACTACAGTACTTCTCTGTCTGCCTCCGTGGAGAATAGCAGAGAGCAGCTCAGTCCTAGTAAACCTGTTGAGTGCTTGAGGATGGATGTGTACAGCTTCTGCAGGGCACTTACCCAATTGTGTGCTCTAGATTCTTATGGCCTGGCACATTGCCAGTCCTTTGAAAGTAGTCATATATACCCAGTAAATATTTGATGAGTGAATGCTATAGAGTGATAATTTATGAAGTTTTTATAATGCTTAGGATATAAGAATTTTGCCAGTAGTTTGGGGAAGTCTTAAAGGCTGCTAATTAAGCTCATGGTTTAAGAACATCATTAAAGAACTATCTTCTAGCATGGTGTTTGTTCTCTGAGGGATGAACAATTGAAGATGCATAATGAAGGTCATTCTTCTTTGTGGCCATAGAGTTTGAGATGTTCCCACAAACACATTGTTCCTTAGTAGAACTCCACAACTGGTTCTGTTCACTGTACATTCTGTTCTCATGGGCCACATATTCATCTACCTGGTGATATTTCTGTGAAATCCCTCATAATAGAAAATCACTTCTTCATGTCTCCCTGGCAGCAATCACACTTTGAGGGGAGTGATTTGGTGTGGTTAAGAATGCCAGTTCTGGAGTTGTCTGCCTTTACTGACTCCATAGTGTGCCCTTGTGTAACTTACAGCCTTGTAAAATGGGTATCATAATACCTCCTTAGAAGACTGTTGTGAGGATTAAATGGCATAATATGTAAAAAGCACTGTTCAGTGGCTACATATGCTATGTGCTCGATTAATGTGACACAGGGAAGGAATCATAACTTTAAAAACAACAATTATAGCTGTCTGGCTATTACAGGAGCTGCAGTTGAGCAGCAACAGTACATGGGATTTCTAACACTTTGCACCAGATCTTTTAAAGAATTGCTTCCTGAAATGCATCCCATTTAGTGTAGGTCCCTCCAGGGAAGGGCTGATTGTAAACTTGTATCTGCCTCAGGTCTAAAGGCATGTGAGGAACCTGTGCCAACTAAAAATGTTACAAATGGCAGTTTAAAGCAACTTGGAAAACAGTAACCCAGTAGCCATACAAGAACTCCCTGTGGGACTATTGCTTGACTGTATTGAAGACATGTGCTTCTCATACTTAAGCAGAGGGTTGGAAAGTGAGACTCAAAGGTTTTACCATGTTAGTATTGGGAAGTAATTTAGTCATTAAATCTGGACCATTCATTTTGCAAAACTAGAAGAGGGACGTCCAGCAAGATTGTAACCAATGAAATTATGTTACTAATACAGACTGATTGGGACTATTATAGTATCTTCTCTCTTAAAAGAGAGTTCCTTTATTACTTTAAATATTTTAAAATACCATTTGCTACATTTTATGGGATAAACATGTCTACATTAAATTAGGTAAAATAAGAGTTTAAAATAATTTCCAGTAGAGAAGGAGATGATGAACAAACTTCAAAGTTTGTGAATTTTCTAGGTGGGGGGAAAAAGCAATTTGAATTACTTAGTGTTAGGTCATTATCCTCAGGGTGTGGGGGTGAAAAGGGATGCCAGTTCATATAATACATTACTTTGCTGTCCTGGATCTGTTGCCACTTTTTAAAACTGATTTTTTTTTCTGAAGTCCCTTTTAGTGCTTCTTTTTTTTCTTTCAAAATACAGTTTGGTGAAATGAGAAATTCTTCCTTGTCTTGA
This sequence comes from Tolypeutes matacus, assembly GCA_026826555.1. Lineage (NCBI taxonomy): Eukaryota > Metazoa > Chordata > Mammalia > Cingulata > Chlamyphoridae > Tolypeutes > Tolypeutes matacus. Next base: position 27,485,357 of record JAKSZT010036119.1, on the reverse strand, counting down.
CATTCCAGGATATTGCAAAAAAAGGCAGAGGAGGAAGTAGGAAGCGTGTTCTTTACCCTTTCTTGCCAGATGCATAAGCTGTAGCGTACACATACATGCATTTAATTTAGGAGAATTTATCCTGAGGCTGCTCTTGCCCCTGAAACTTTCTCTCCCTGCCAGTCTTTCCTTGAAAGCCTCTCCCAGCAATCAGTGTTTCTAGTATATGTAATTTTCATGAAACACGACTGTATTAGTCAGCCAAAGGGGTGCTAATGTGAAATACCAAAAATGGGTTGGTCTTTATAAAGGGTATTTATTTGGGGTAGAAGTCCACAGATACCAGGCCATAAAGCATTAAGTTTCTTTTCTCACCACAGTCCATTGCCACGTTTTAGAGCAAGACAGCTGCCGGCGTTTGCCAGGGTTCAGGCTTCTGGGGTTCCTCTCTTCCCGGGGCTGCATTTCTCTCCGGGCTTAGCTCCTGTTTCCTCCACAAGGTCAGCTGTAGATGATCAGGCAAACAGCTTGCTTCTCTTCTCTTCTTTCCAACATCAAAACTGCTTCTCAAAAGACTGCTTCAACTCTGTTCTTTGCCTTGCCTTTTATATTCAATTCCCCACCCACCAAGGGGTGGGGCTCAATGCCCTAATCATAACCTAATCATGCCCAGATTAACAGATCACTTTACAAGCATGATCCAATTATATTTTTGGAATTCATAATTATATCAAATTCCCCAACGGTTATAACAACTCCTAAACTCAAGCCAAAAACTTCTTCTGGTTCTTGGCTAAAGAAACAATAATCTGATCTGACACTGGGGAAAGGCAGGGATAGGGTCCATTGGCCTTTTGAGAGATGGCTTGTCCAATGCCAGTCCTCAGTGGAGTGCCTCCTTAAGGGGAATTCTGCATGACTTCTGCCTTACACATCGACTTGCCCGCCCAACCCTGGTGTGACTCTGCTGTGAGACATTTCCATCTATATGCTACACAGGTACCACAAAGTCTGCATGTCAAAAATATCTCCATTGCCATTCCTTTTTAATATTTTTTCCATACAGCCAGTCTCCAAACCAGATCCCTGGTTAGCTACCTCCATCATCCCCCTAACCCACCACATCCAATGATTTACTTAAATGTCCTACAACTGCCCTTTCCCTTCCATCCCCAGCACCACTGCCTGAGCTCATTTCTGGCTCTTGAGGAATAGAACGAAGGGACTCTGGAGTCAAATTTGATTTCAACTCTCCCACTTACCAGCTGTGTGAGTGACCATGAAAAGTGGTGTTAGGAAACCCATTACAGCATTTGTTGTTCTGATGTTGAGTCATTTGTTTACCACAGTTTCCCAAACTTCAGTCATTCCCACAACTCCTACACATAGCTTTGCACCACCTGTACTATTATTTACTTAATATTTCTATCTAAAGCAATTCACTGTTTAAAACTTAAATTTATTTTTAAAGTATCAATGTTATTATTCTAGCTATATACTGTCTGAGCCTGATTAAAAAGGAGACTAGCAAAGGTTGAAACATTGTTAGAAATCTGTTAGCTCCAAACACAGACACTCTCCTGGACTGAATCAGCCACATTGGACTGAGGATTGAAAATGAAATACTCTGTCTGATTCTAGGTTATTTAATGCTTTATTTAATGCTACCTAAAATAATTCAGGATCATTTTGGGAAACAGGAGTCTTAATGTATCATCTGTCTTTGTTCCTTTATGAAATACTTCTTTTAGAGTTATGTTCTAGAAAATGCTTAGAAACATCTCCGTCCCCTCCCCCCAGGATTGTGAAAATTTGGGTAATTGAGCATTTCCCATTTTGTTTTTGGTAGAGGGAAATTTGGATCTAATTTTCAGCTGAACTGAGTGAGATTTGGGAGACGGCTTATTTTTCTTTTCTTTTCTTTTTTTTTTTTAACCTCTTGATTTTGACTTCCTTTTCTAATTTTTGTTTTCCTTGACCTGGTTTTAAAGTTTTAAAGTTTGTGTATGTTTCTGTGTCCTATAGCCTACCTTAAATCCTTTGTGTTATCAATTTATTTGATATAAATTGTTACTTGTTATTGATATGAGCAAAAGCCCACTCTGGTAAGTTGAAAGAGATCTTGTCTGGGCCACCATACATGGAAGAAGTTAGAAAAATGAGGACTGTGTTTGCTCTGGGCTGTGTCTGCATTGTTTCCTCTTAGTTTTCTAAAGACCTGAGAGAAACTGAGGCAATAGAAGGCCTTAGGCAAAAGAGTAGACATCCAGAAGAAAAGAATTCTTTGGGAATTTCAGGCAAAGACAGGTAGTGGGTAGAGAAGGAATTTAAGCTCTGTATTTTTTCTCAAGTAAACTTGAACCTAATTAAGATGTATATGTAGGCTTGTTGTAATATACAGGGAATTAAATGGTGCCAAAAGATGCAGCCTTTCACCAAAATTCTGATATAAGCACTACTCCAAAAAGAAAATATGCCCTTAGTGATAACTATACTTTAGCACCTAAATATACTTATTCCAGTGTGTGTAACTGAGTTTGGAGCCACAAGTCCCCACTTGCTGTCTTTGTGAAGATGTGATCATCCAGAAAGCCTGGAACTCAACTTCAGATAGTCAGCGGTGTACTATTTTAATCACACTAATTGGAACAGGTGGCCTCTCTTTGTGACTGAATCACTAGTTGGCATAGATTTTAACTTATCTGACAATATGAGGCCCATTCAGTAAGAACTGTTCAGGCTGTGTATTGGCATCAGGCAAAGTGCTTGAAAGACTCAGTTAAAAAGCAAGGAAGAGAACAACCAGCAACATGGGGGCAGAGTAAGGAGCTCTTGGAGTCAGCTTGTGCTACAGTGCAATTAGTAATCACCCAGAGCTATCTAAAGCACCTGTTTGGGGGCTCCAGGAGACCAGAATAGCATCCTGCAACATCCTGGAAAGAATGGCAGGAGGAGACTGCCCATCTGCAGAGAAGATTTGTGAGTAGAGCACTCCACGCCCGGGAGGCCAGTGCCCATCCTCCACTGGCAGCACAAGCCGCCTGGAGAGCTATTCCGCAGCTGGAATTGAAGCTCCACTTCCCAAAAACGGGGGAGGAAGAGACGGTTGGGCACCAACTTCAGCTACTGATTAGTAAATTCGGCTGGCTAAAGTATAACCCTAAGAACAGCTAAAGTTTGAGCCTCCAAGTCAGAGGCCAGTAGCCACCATTTTAATGCTGCCCCTGGCGGAGGGGATGTGGGGCGGACTGAAAATCACAGTGCTGGTAGGGACCGGATTCTTTCCATCTAGATGGGATTGCAGCTCTAGCCTAAACCCCAGCCCCATGCCAGCAGGGAGGAAGCTGGGGGGACCTGGACCAGCCTCTCTGAGAAAATACAGGGCACACGACAGAGGCTGGTGATATCCTACTCTGGTGGTGCAAGCCACCTCAGGAGCTATTCTGTGGCTGGAATTGGAAGCTCCACTTCCCAAAAATGGGGGTGGAAGGGATGGCTGGGAACCACATTCAGCTACTGATTAGTAAATTCGGCTGGCTGAAGTATAACCCTAAGAAAAGCTAAAGTTTGAAACTGTCCAAAATGGCTGCTAGCTGCCATTTTGATCCACCCCCACCATGAGGGGAAGCCAGGCTGACTGAAAATCACAGTGAAGATTGGGACCGGCTTCTTCCACCCAGATTGAACTGCAGCCCACCTCAAGCAGGGAGGAAGCTGGCAGGCCCTGCACCAGCCTCTTCAGGTAACTGCAAGTACATTTAGCTGGCACAGACTGAACATTTGGAAGTCTACTGGGGCAACTGTGGTCATTTTGGACCCACATGGCATAAATTGCTGCTCCATCTCCACCCCAGGCAGGGGAGAAATGAGCATGAAGCTTCATCAGTCTCTCTGGGCAACTACAGTCCAGACCTACACTGACCTGGATTATTACACATGGCTGTGGCTCTGTCCCTACCCCTGGCAAAGGAAAAAAGTGGGAGAAGTTTCATCGGTCCCTGGGCAACACGGGCAGCTTGAGCTTTCACAACTTACAGCACCAGCTACATCTTCAGCTCCTGCTACACAACCAGCAAAGGATAAAGGGCAAGAAAGCCCTAAACTAAAGAGAGAAACTATACCCAGAATTACTACATCTAGAGTAAGCCAGATGCCAAGACACCAACAAAAAATTACAATCCACACTATAAAACAGGAAGGTATGGCCTGGTAAAAGGAACAAGATAAGCCTCCAGATAACATAAAGGAGTTGAGACAACTAATCATAGATGTTCAAACAAATCTCCTTAATAAATTCAATGAGATAGCTAAAGAGATTAAGGATATCAAGAATACATTGGATGAGCACAAAGACGACTTTGAAAGCATACACAGAAAAATAGCACATCTTATGGGAACGAAAAGCTCAATAAATGAAATTTAAAACACACTGGAATCATATAATAGCAGATTTGAGGAGTCAGAAGAAAGGATTGGTGAGCTTGAAGAAATGGCCTCCAAAAGTGAACATACAAAAGAACAGATGAAGAAAAGAATGGAAAAAATTGAACAAGGTCTCAGGGAACTAAAGGACAGCAAGAGGCATGCAAACACATGTGTCATGGGTGTCCCAGAAGGAGAAGAGAAGGGAAAAGAGGCAGAAGGAATATTTGAAGAAATAATAGTAGAAAATTTCCCAACCCTATTGAAGGACATAGATATCCATGTCCAAGAAGCACAACGTATTCCCATCTGAATAAATCTGAATAGACCAATTCCGAGACACATACTAATCAGAACGTCACATGCCACAAAGAGAATTCTTTTTTTTTTAAGATTTTATTTATTTATTCATTTATCCCCCCCTTGCTGCTTGTGCTCGCTGGGTCAGCTAACCGCGCCGTGTGGGCAGGCTTGCCTTCACCAGGAGGCCCCGGGAACTGAACCCGGGGCCTCCCATATGGTAAACGGGAGCCCTACTGATTGAGCCACAGCCGCTTCCCCCACAAAGAGAATTCTAAGAGCAGCAAGAGAAAAGCAATGCATAACATATAAGGGATGCTGAATAAGATTAAGTGCTGGTTTCTCATCAGAAACCATGAAGGCAAGAAGACAATGGTATGATATATTTATACTGCAAGAGAAAAACTTCCAGCCAAGAATCTTGTATCCGGCAAGATTGTCTTTCAAAAATGAGGGCAAGTTTAGAATATTCACAGATAAACAGAAACTGAGAGTTTGTAACCAAGAAACCAGCTTTGTCTTTCTGAAAAGTAAAGACAGGAGAGAGAGGCTTAGAAGAGTCTAGAAATGATGATTGTATAAGTAACAGTAACTAAAAGTGTCAAAAGAGTGGTGAAAATAAAATGACAGATAAAACCCAAAGGTCAAAATGGATGACATAGGAACTGCCTTTACAGTAATAATATTCAATGTTAATGGATTAAACTCCTCAATCAAAAGACACAGACTGGCAGAATGGATAAGAAAATATGAGCCACCTATATGCTGTCTGCAAGAGACTCACCTTAGACCCAAGGATATCAATAGATTGAAAGTGAAAGGCTGGAAAAAGATATTCCACGCATGCAGTAAAAAAAAAAAAAAAAAAAAAAACTGGAGTAGTTATACTTAGATGAAACAGACTTTAAAAGACACATGTATTACCCAATCTGAGGAGGAAGTCAGGAAAAAAAATTCCATTTACAATAGCAACTAAAAGAATCAGATATTTAGGAATAAACTTAACCAACAGTGTAAAGCACTTGTATTCAGAAAACTACAACTCATTGTTAAAAGAAATTTTAAAAGACCTAAATAATTGGAAGAACATTCCATGCTTACAGATTGGAAGAGTAAATATCATTAAGATGTCAGTTCCAAATTGATATACAGATTCAATGCAATCCCAATAAAAATTCCACCAGCATTTTTTAAATAAATGAAAAACATGTTTATCAAATTTATTTGGAAGGGAAAGGGGTCTTGAATAGCCAGAAACATCTTAAAAAGAAAAAGTGAAGTTGAAGGACTCTTACTTCCAGACTTTAAATCATATTACCTAGCTACAGTGGTAAAAACGGCATGGTACTGGCATAAAAACAGACACATAGACCAGTGGAACCGAACTGATAATTCAGAAACAGACTCTCACATCTATGGTCAAGTGATTTTTGACAAGTCTGTCAAACCCACCCAGCTCCAGCAGAACAGTCCATTCAACAAATGGTGCTGGGAGACATAGCTATAGTCAAGAGAAGGAAAGGGGACCTCTATCTCATACCTTATACAAAAATTAACTCAAAATGAATCAAAAACCTAAATGTAAAAACAAGAACCATAAAGCTTCTAAAAGAAAATATGGGAAAATATCTTCAAGACCTGGTGGTAAGTGGTGGATTCTTAAAGGAGATAAGAGGAGGACTAAGATGGACTACTGATGTTTCATGTGTGTAGAAGTTTTAATTAACTTTATGGTAAAAGTGTGGAAATGTATAGAGTTGATGGTAACACATTATATTGAGTAACAGCTGGTTTATTAATGGGAATGTAGCTAAAAAGGGTAGTCTGAATGTAAACACTAATTGAAAGAAAGCTAGGGAATAATCTAGGGACTGAATAGCACGGTAAACCCAGAGGTGGATGAGAATTGTGGTTGATGGTATAAATGCAGGAATGTCCTTTGTGAACTAGAGCAGATATACATTACTATTGCAGGGTGATGGGAATGTGGAGGAGCATGGGAAAATACAGCTGGAGTTGTATTTTATTGACTGTGGTTAACAATTATAATGTAATATTCATGCATCTATGCCAAAGATGTACTTTGTTGATAATGGGGGAGTATTTAAAAAGTGTACCAGATGTACGCTATAGACCTGGTAATAATCTGAGGATATTAGCTCATAATCTGTAACAAATGTTCCACAACAGTGTGGTGTGTTGATAGACGGGTGTTGTATGGGAATTCCACACATTTGCATGATTGTTTTGTAACTTTACAACTTCTGTCATAAAAATATATTTAAAAATTAATAATAGGGTGGGTTGGGGGAAAATATACCACATATAAGATAAGGACTATAGTTAGTAGTAAGATTTTGACGATATTCTTTCATAATTTGTAACAAATGTCTCACAACAATGCCAGGTGTTGGTAGGGTTGATGTATGGGAGCCCTGTATGATGTTATGCATGTTTGCGTCACAACTTTTACTATACATTTACTGTTTATGTTCATGTATTAATGATATAAAAATAATAATAATAGGGTGGGTTGGGGGAAAAATACACCAAATGTAAGATACTTTGGTTAGTAGTGATATTTTGAGGATGCTCTTTACTCAGTTAAAAATGTCTCACAACAATGCGAGGTATTGGTGGTAGGGTGAACTATGAGAGCCCTGTATGATGTTATGTATGTTTGTTTTGTAAGTTCACAACTATGACAATACACTTATTGTTTATATTTATGTACAAGTGATATACTTCAATAAATTTTTTTAAAAATTTAGAAAAATAAAGCACAGAAGACTAAGAGGAAGATTGAAGAAGCACAGGTGTCAGTTTAATCGTTTACTGCCTTGATCTAATTCCTAAATGCTGGGTGTAGAGCTAGTGAAGGAATATCGTTGAGTGAAACACGTCCACATGCTTGAGAGGGATACTTGTAAATCTTTCTCCAGATGAGGCAAATGTCTTAAGTACACCCTTTGAATCCACCCCATAAAATGGCGTGATTCAGGATATGTCACACCTGTGGCAAGTGCTCAAGTTGAGATACCTTAAAACCCCTCTAATGACCTCAGAGATAGTCTGCAGATGACAGGCTGTTTTTATAGTAAATATATGCTTTGCATAATGTCTTGTCAACATCTTGCTTTAAATCTTTTAATGGGCCAAAATCCCAACTCCTTAGCCTGACACCCAAACCCACACATCTGACCTTTGTCTTTCACTCAGCCTCAACCCTTGAGCTCTGCCTCCTTCCTCTGTGGACGTCCATGTCTATGGGCACCTGTTCTATCCTCCCTCATGGCAAAGGTTGTATAATTTTTAGCCAGGTCTGGAGCCTGGTATAGTTAGGGCTCTGTAAATACTGGATTGATAAGTGAATGTGGGTATGTTGTGAAATTACACTATGCAACTTGAGAAGCTGGAGAACATATTCTACAATTGATCTCTGTCAATACTGAGTAATCTGCCTTTTTAAAATTGCTTCCCAGAATTTCATTCTCTGGGTGTTCCATAATTTATTGAACCATTTCCTTATTAAAGGACATATTTTTTGCTTCCAATCTTTAGTTACCACAGACAGTGCTTCGGTGGCTGCCTTTGGACATTTTTCTTTTTGTACATGTGAAGAATATGTTAGTAGGCTAAATTCCTACAAATAAAATTGCCGGGTCAAAGGGCGTGTGCATTTTAAATTATATTACCAAATTGAATTGATGCTAACTGAGTACCTACTCTGTGACAAACAGTAGGAGCTGGGTATGCAGCATTGGACAAAATTGATAACAGTTTATCTAACAGTAATGTCTGAGTATGCCTCAACTCACATCCTTTCTGACACAGTGTAATATCAAATTTTTTGATCCTTGCCAATCTGATAGGTAAACTATGGTAGCTCATTTTAATTTACGCTTTTCCTGTTCTGAATGACGTTGATCATATTTTCACACATTTAAAAACCATTTATCTTTCTCTGAGAATGTTTGATATATTCTGGCCATTTTTCTACTGAGTTACTGATCTTTTAAATTGATTTGTAGCGCTTTTTTACATACTAAATAATTGTTTTGCAATGTATTTTTCCCAGTTTGTCATTCCTGACTGTATTCATTTCCTACTGTTGTGTAACAACTTATCACAGTTTCCATGGGTTGGGAGTCTAGGCACAGGTTAGTTGGATCCTCTGATCAGTCTCATCAAACTGAAATTAAGGTGTCAACCAGGGCTGCAATCCCATGTGAGGCTTGGGATCCTCTTCCAAGCTCGCTGGCCATATACAGAACTAAGTTCCTTACAGCTGGAGGACTGAGGCCCTGAGCTCCCAGAAGCTGCTCTGCCCTACCTGCCATGTGGCCATCTCCACAACATGGCAGTTTCCTTCTTCCAGGCCAACAGGATAGCATCTCTACCGCTTTTTATCTCAACTCTAGCTCCTATTTTAAGGGGCTTACCTGATTAGGTTAGGCCCACTCAGGGCAATCTACCTTTTGATTAACTCAGAGTCAACTGATGACGGACCTTAATTTCATCTGCAAAATTCCTTCACCTTTTCCATTTAAAGTAATGTAATTAAGGGAGTAAAATCCCCTCATATTGACAAGTCCTGCCTATATTCAAGGGGAGAGGATCATACAGGGTAAAGTGCATATCCTAGCTGGTGGGAATCTTGGGGGCCATCCTAGAATTCTGCCTTTCATACTGACTGAATGTGTGCTGAGCATAGAGCTAGCATATAGTAAATATTGAATAAATATTAGCCATGCTTTGCCATAAGGAAATTTAAAATTTTTATGGCAAAAAATGTGGTTCTATTATTTTTAGCTAGGTCTGGAGCCTGGTTCATAGTTGGGGCTCTGTAAATACTGGATGAATGAGCGAATGTAGGTATGTTATAAAATTACACTATGGGACTTGAGAAGCCGGCCATTATATTATTCTTAGAATGGCATTTCCCATTTTGAGATTATTTTAAAAAGGGAACTGCCCATGCTCTTCTAATACATTTTTAGCAGTTTCATTAAGATATATTCACATACCATACAATCCATTCAAAGTGTACAATCGATAGCTTTTTTTTTTTTTTAATTTATTTTTTATTGTGGGTAAAAATCAAAATTTTCACAATACATACCAATATTTGTAAATGATATATAAATATATATGCATATATGTGCATTTGCTTACAAAAATGTTATTTATATATATATATAAATATATTTTAAGCGGTGCTTAGATTACCTAAAATATTACACGGAACCCACTGGGATTCCCATGTTGCCCACCTCCCACACCTCCCACCACATTCCACACAAACATCTCCCATAAGTGTGGCCCACCACCCTCAATGAACTTACTCATCCTGGGGCCTTGCCACCAACCATAGACCACAGTTCACACTGTAGACCACACTCTCTCCCACACAGTTCTGAGTGGTGTGTGCTGATTTAAAATGGCCTGCATCCGTTGCCACAACGGTACTCAGGACAACCTCCAAATCCCAAAGAAGCCCCTGTATTTCAACTGCTCGTCCCCTCCCTGCCCCGAAAGTGTCAAGTGGCCACTGGCTCCACCTCATTGTTATAATTTCTTCCATTGCTAGAATCACCATATGTGTACAACAGAATACCATCAAGTCTACTCTAGTCCAGAGTTCTTTAGCCAATCCTGAGGGGTCAATAGCTTTTAGTATAGTCAGTGTTATGCATTCAGCACCACAATCTGAATACATTTTATTTTATTTTGTTTAATTATTTAAATCTTTGATCCAGTTAGAATTTATTTTATATCCTTTCAGATGTCTACATAGTTATCCCAGCATCATTTTTTGAATAGTTATCTGCTCTTTAAAAATATACTGGTGTCCATAGGTATGAGGGTTTATTTTTATAAGTTTCTACAACTTTTTCCTCTGGGTTTTAAAACTACTAAACTCAAAGGGTTGGCATAAAGGCCTAATTTCAGTTCATTTATAGTGAGGAAAGCCCAGAAGATAGGAGAAAGATGGTAAAGTGTTTTTTTTTGTTTGTTTGTTTGTTTGTTTTAATTTGCTTTCAATTCTCCCTTTGAACTAAATGTTACCTATCAACAAGTTCTATTTAATGTTACAAAACCAGCCTTTCTACTTTCTTGCAAAAGCTGTTACAGTATAAAGAATGTATATTCTTGCTTCCCAAACCACCAGTATATAGCTCACCACCAATTATATTGCTGCTTTGATAATTTGTGGTCCATCGTCCCAGTTAGGGAAGATGAAAGAGCAGGCACACAGCCTAATTTTGTGTTGAAACCAACACTAGGCTCCTTTGTCAATCAGAGACCACTTTCAAACTTGCACTCCTCTCATTTATTAAACATATAGCATCCTTTTGCTGGACTATGTACTGAGAAATTTAAGTTGATTGTCACTCATGTTAGGATAATGAATAGAAGGAATTATTCAGATTTGTAGGTAATCAGCTGTTTCTTTATTTAATTGTCCTTGTATGTAAGTTATCACTAGATATTTAGAGGTTATTATTATGCACCCATGTTTTATTGGCAGTGGTCCACCTTCCTTGTATTCTCTGTGACTGATACAGAGGGAGTTTAAGAAGTGTTAGCTGTACGCAGATACTAACAACATTTCATAACCTGCCCCAAGAACGTTTTTTGTTGTTGTTGTTGTTGCTGTTTTGGTTATTTTTTTTAACAAATCAATTTTATTGGTACATATTAATAAAGCATACAATTCATCAGTGGTATTTGATATAATCATATAGTTGTGCATTCATTGCTTCAGTCATTATTAGAGCATTTTCATTAGTGCAATAAAAATAATAAAACACAGACAAATAAACAAGAAAATTCTCACCTCTCAATCTCTATATGTTTCCCCTGCTGTACATAGCTGCTATTTCTGGCTATTCTTGCACAATTATTTATTGAGTAGTTTTATTGAGATATAGTCACATACCATGCGATCTATCCAAAGTGTATGATCAATGGCTTTTAATATAATCACAGAGCATTTTAATGATGGAATTTATATATATATATATATTTTTTTTTAGTTACCAGGGTCAGGCATTGAACCCAGGACCTCATATGTGGGAAGCCGGCGCTCAACCACTGAGCCACATCAGCTTCCCTGTGTTGGTTTTATCGCTTGTTTGCTTGTTTTTGTTTTTTTTGTTTGTTTGTTTGTTTTCTCAGGAGGCACCAGAAACCGAACCTGCAACCTCCCATGTGGGAGGTGGGAGCTCAACTGCTTGAGCCACATCCACTCCCACGAATATGCTTTTTTTTTTTTTTTTTTTTTTATTGTGGGTAAAAATCAAAATTTTCACAATATACACCAACATTTGCAAAATGATATATAAATGTATATGCATATATGTGCATTTGCTTATAAAAATGTTATTTATGTATATATATATATAAATATATTTTAAGAGGTGCTTAGGTATCCAAAATATTACACGGAACCCACTGGGATTCCCATGTTGCCCACCTCCCACACCTCCCACCACATCCCACATAAACATCTCCCACAAGTGTGGCCCACCACCCTCAATGGACTTACACATCCTGGGGCCTTGCCACTAACCATAGACCACAGTTCACCCCGTAGACAACACTCTCTCCCACACAGTTCTTAGTGGTATGTGCCGTTTTAAAATGGCCTACATCCGTTGCCACAAAGGTACTCAGGACAACCTCCAAATCCCAAAGAAGCCCCTGTATTTCAACTGCTCATCCCCTCCCTGCCCCAAAAGTGTCTAGTGGCCACTAGCTCCACCTCATTGTTATAATTTCTTCCATTGCTAGAATCACCATATGTGAACAACAGAATACCATCAAGTCCACTCTAGTCCATAGTTCTTCCCCCAATCCTGAGGGGACTGGGATGGTGATGTCCACTCCACCTCCAAGTGAGAGAGGGCTTATATTCCATGGATATGGTGGGTGGGATGATCCTGCCTGCAGATGCAGGCCCTCTCCATTCCCTGGGATGGCCATTGCCCATCGTTGTCTCCTCGCCAGGTGACTTGGATGAGTCCATTGAGCTGTAGGGTAGGAGTTTGCAGCTCCACCGAGATTCCATGCACACCTGGCACATAGGTAGGCGGGAGGCTCCAGTCTCTGGAAGTATACCTAAAAACTTCAGCATCACATATAGGTTTGAATAGAAGGGACTGATGAACCATGTGCAGGGAGGACTTATTTGAGTCCAATTCTGTCACTCTCAGGAGCACAGATTCCAAAATAGAGCCCACTGATAAGGCATCAGTCTCTGGGTCTAACCCCACTTATATAGGACCTGGGTGTCTCCAAAGCTCTCAGGAGCCCCTCTATGTGGGGTGACAGGCACTTAGATGTTCTATGAGCTCCTACTGAAGTGTGCATAAGAATCACCTCTGGGATGACCTCCTGACTCTCTTTGAAGTCTCTTAGCGACTTGAACTCATTTGTCTTTACCTTTTCCCCCTTTAATTCAAGGTCTTTTTCCAGTTGTGTTGCCAGTTGGCACTTGGTATTAATCCCTCGTTGCCAGGGATGCTCATCCCTGGGAGTCATGTCCCACATTGGGGGGAAGGTAATGCAATCATATGCTGAGTTTGGCTTAGAGAGAGGCCACATTTGAGCAACAAGGAGGCTCCCAGGTGGCAACCCTTAGGCACCCCACAACTGCAGGCTAAGTCTCAGTTACAAGAGCAAAGACTCAAAAGGGTAGTCATCAATAAAAAGGGCACATCAGTGGGTCATCTTATTTTGACAGACACTGTCCCTGCACTCAGAGGACTATTGCTGCTCCCTTGGAGACTGTGGCAGAGCTCTCCAGGCTAGGAATTCAGATTCCCTCATTTGTTGTGTGATTGTCCACCCATCGTGACCATGCCCCATCTTTTGATCTTTTGATCGATTTTGTATATCTTTCATGTATATTCAGATGAACTAATTCCCATGAAACCCCCCTCCCAGACACCCCCCACCAATAATCCCCTGCAGTACCCATTATAACCCTTCTGTGATCCAAATCCTCCATGAACATGTATTCCATAAAATAATCAAATACACTTACTAGGAAAAAGAATCAAGTATGATAAGCTTACATGCAAGAGACAAACATAAGGAAACTCAGGGGGAAAAAAAAAAAAAGAAAAGAAAAAAAACAAATAATCAAACAAAAAACAAAACGATATAAAATATAATTAGCAGATTGGGACATTCAGAAAATGGGTAAAAAGGCAAAGGGAATGCCTTTTAAAAAATATATATATATATATATATTCATTCTTTTTTTCTTTCTCTCCTTTTTTTCTTTCCTTCCTTTTATCACTGTGTTATCGGATGTCTGGTGTGCCGTGACACCTTCCCCCTCTCAATCCCCATTGTCTCCCAATTTTTCATTTGATTTTCAAAGAAGTTTTAGGTCACAGCAAAGTCACATACGGAGTACCGGAGACTCCCAGATACCAAACCACCCCAACTTCCCCACCCCATATTGACCCCCCCCCTTTTTTTGAATGTTAGCATTGTTATAACTGTTATACAGATAGCAAAATACAGCAACTAAACATTGTCAATGATTTACAGTATAGTTTACAATTTAGATGATACAGTTTAATAATTTTGATGATATTTACCATGTCCTGTGTCCATTACTGTAAGGTAATGAAAAACCTTCCCCATAACCACCAAACACCCCATTAGATCTTGACTGTTCCCTTCCCCCCAGCCCCCCAGGGCCCATGATACCACCCTCTCCCTACCCATGGAATGTCAAGATTCACAGTTACATGCCCTGGGGATTTGACCCTGCCCTTCCTAATCCACCCACCCCCCAGTGCTGCACCTCCAAACCCAGGAACACCACCACTCATCTGCCCCATCCCCCAACATGCAACCACACTCTATCCCTTTACCATAGATTATGTCCATATGGGTGATGGCTCAGAGCCTGCTCTTCTCTTACTCTCCTTTGTTAACCTATCTTTCAGACAATGGTTCTCAGAGACTGCTCACTTTCCTCAGTTCAGATCAGTGAGGTCATATACTGTTCATCCTTCAGTGCCTGGCTTGCTTCACTCAACATAAGGTCTTCAAGATTCATCCACATTATTCCATGTGTTAGCACTTTGTTCCTTCTTACAGCTGAGTAATATTCCATTGTGGGATGTAGTGGGAGGTGTGGGAGGTGGGCAACATGGGAATCCCAGTGGGTTCCGTGTAATATTTTGGGTAATCTAAGCACCTCTTAAAATATATGTATATATATATATATATAAATAACATTTTGTAAGCAAATACACATATATGCATATATATTTATATATCATTTTGCAAATGTTTGTATGTATTGTGAGAATTTTGATTTTTACCCATAATAAAAAAATATATATATATATATTCCATTGTATGTATGTACCACATTTTGCTTATCCATTCGTCTGTTGATGGGCACCGGGGCTGATTCCAGCTTTTGGCAATGGTGAACAATGCCGCTATGAACATTGGTGTGCATATATCTGTTTGTGTTTTTGTTTTCAGTTCTTCTGGGTATATACCCAGTAGTGGAATTGCTGGATCATACGGAAGATCTATTGCTAGTTTTCTGAGGAACCGCCAAACTGTCCTCCACAGTGGCTGGACTATACCGCAGTCCCACCACATTTTTCCTTTGGGAATGGCATCGTGCTTATAAAAACTGTCTGACTTAAGCAAATTATCAAGTAATATTTCTTGTATAAAGCCAGCCAAAGTTTACCTCATGTGCCAGGCAGTTTAGAGGCACTTACTGAATTGGCGTTTGCTGAGGCTGTTGGGTGTGTGGGAACCAAAATTAAAATGAGGGAGTTATGCTTCATTCCTGTGTTTCACTTGTGTCGTACTTACCACCCAGGAAGCAATAGGGATTCATATTTATGTAAAATCATTATATTTCTAGCACCCAGAAATGCTCTACTCTTTGGGTGGGTGGGAGCATGTTAAATTCTGCTATTGAGAATTTTTTAAAAATTTCTCCCCACCCCCTCATTGTTTGCATTTGCTGTGTCTGTCTGCTGTGTGCTGGTCTTCTTTTTAAGTTTTTTTTTTAAGGAGGCACCAGGAACTGAATCTGGGACCTCCCATGTGGGAGGGAGGTGCCTAATCACTGAAGCCACCTCTGTGCCCTGTTTTGTTGTGTCTCTCATTGTGTTATTCCTCCGTGTCTCTTGTTGCGTCATCTTGTTATGTCAGCTCGCCACGCCAGCCCATCGCGTCAGCTCACTGTCTTGCTCGTCTTCTTTAGGAAGCACCAGGAACCATGTGGTAGGTGGGAGCTCAGTCGCTTGAGCCACATCCGCTTCCCTATTGAGAAATTTGACTAACATTATTGCCATTTAAAATTATCCAACAGAAAGAAAGTTTTTGATGTATTCAAGGCTCAAATTAAACTTTTATTTTTAAAGTAAGACCTAAAAATTAGAGCTCTTGAGCATTGTTGCTGTTTAAGGACAGTTTTGTAAACTGAAGCCCATCATTGCAACAGACACTTTTAGAATTTCATTTCTTTGGACAAACAAGAATTGAATAAAAAAGTCTTGTATTCTTGGGCTTTTCTCTAAATTAAACATTGACATCTTTTCAACCTTTGTTTTTTAAATAATTTGTTGTGTGTTTGGGGGTAGTTTTAATGGTAACAGATTTGCTAAATAAGAATAATACATATACTCTTGAAAGGCATAAAAACACAAAATATGAATACAAAGATTATTTTATGTTTTCTGATGCTTTGGACAATAGAAGTCACACAGTTACTTTGTTAGTAAATACTTCTTTAAAATAATTGCTCCTTAGTTTAATTACACACTAGCCTAAAATGAGCCTGGTTGTTTATCTAGGGCAGCTAGCTTATTAAACTATCAGTGGATTTTAATATTCTTAAGTTTATGCTTGCTTTGGTTGTTGAATTTAATGTTGAAGTTAATGTCCTATGGAATGCAGTGACATCAGATTTCAAAATTATAAAGTAATAAAATGGCCCATCAGAAGCAGCAACTTATACTAAAATTAAAAAGTAAACTACAGACTCACAGAGGAAAGAATGTTCTGAGCATGAGAAAGCCTTTATCAAATTATTAACCAAATTGTTCTTGTTAAATAATTAGTCAAATTTATTTTTAATTACTAAATAATTCAAATATGGAAAAAACATTTAAAAAATATGATTCTCATCTACCCACCTCTTAGATTCAACAGATGTTAACATTTTGCCATGTTTGCATCAGAATTCTGTCACTTGTGTTTAAGAAATAAATGGTTCCAGATAGAGCTATCTGGATCTTCTGCTTCCTACTTCCTCAGAGAGCACCATAACTTGAAGATGTATATTATCTCTTTGTATATTTCTATATATTTGATGTTTCCATAGACAATATATAGTATTGTTTCTCTTATTTTATACAAATGGTCTTTCTTATTTTTTCTCTTATAATTTTCTGTTTTTTTCACCTTGGTGTTTTTGAAATTTACCCATTTAAAAAAAAAAATGCTATCCCTTATTAAGTATTTTGTTCCCATTAAAAAAAAAAAAATGCTATCCCTTATTAAATATGAATAAACATACAACTTTTTCTCCTAATGATAGGCAAGTACGTAGATTCCATGAAGGTCTGTGTACTCATGGAAGAGTTTCTCTAGGGGAGATACCTAAAAGTAAAATTGCTAAGGCAGAGAAAAAAAGAACATCTTCAACTGTACCATCTGTCCTAGTTTGAGTCTTTTGTGGACCCCAGAAAACCCTGTTCTTAAAGCAAACCCATTCTTGTGCCTGTTAAACCCATTGTAGATGGGGCCTTTTGATTAGATTCAGTTAAGGGACCTTTTGATTGGATCTAGTTAAGGGTCTTTGATTAGATTGTGGAACCTAGAGTGGGTCTTAACCCTTTACTGGAGTCTTACATAAATGGAGGAAAGGGGAGAGGAAAAGAGTGCCATTTTACCCCCATGTGAGAGAGGATTCCAGAATTGCCTGCAGCCATAGAAACATAGAGAAACCCTAAAAGGCTGGAGGCTGGAATCAATGGAGCAGAGGCACAGAAAGAGGCCCCTGAGAGGCTCAAAGAGATGAGGCCCAGTGGAGAGGGGAGAGAAATGAGCCGCATGTCTGATTGCCTACAGCTGAGCTCAGAGAGAAAGTGAGCCTTGAGGGGAAGGCAGAGACGGGTCACCATTTTGCCTCGCCATGTGGCAGGAATCCAGGATCACCAGCAGCAGACATTTGGTGAGACAGTGTCTCTGATGATGCCTTGATTTGGACATTTTCACAGCCTCAGAACTGTAAGATTTTAACCTAATGAATTCCCATTATAAAAGCCAACTCATTTCTGGTATTTTGTATTAGCAGCCCTTAGCAAACTAAAACACCTTCTATTCCCAAATAACTTTCTTAAGCAATTGTACTTTTAATAGTGATTTAAAAGCCACATTTCAAAATCTGTATATATTTGTCAGCCGAAGGTGTGCTGATGCAAAATACCTGAAATCTGTTGGCTTTTATAAAGGGTATTTATTTGGGGTAGAAGCTTTCAGTTCCAGGTCATAAAGTGTAAGTTTCTACCCTCACCAAAGTCTGTTGCCACATGTTAGAGTAAGATGGCTGCCAGTGTTTGCCAGGGTTCAGGCTTCTTGGGTTCCTCTCTTCCCGGGGCTCCGTTTCTCTCCAGGCTCAGCTCCTCTGTTTTCTCCACAAGGTCAGCTATAGACTATGAGGCTCTCTAGGCTTTGCCTCTTTCCACAATGCCAGCTGTGAACTGTCAGGCAAATGGCTCATCTCTTTTACTTGGGGCCTTCTCTCCTTCTTCATTACCAAGCTCCTCTGTGTGTTCATTTCCCAGGGCTCCAGCTCAAAAACTCCAGCGTCTGTCCTTTGCCTGTCTTTTATCTGTGAATCCCCACCTACCAAGGGGCGGGAACTCAATGCCCTACTGACGTGGCCCAATTAAAGCCCTAATCATAATTTAATCACGCCCAGAGGAACAGACCAGTTCACAAGCATAAGCCAATATCTATTTTTGGAATTCATAAATAATGCCAAACTGTTATACTGTAATAGAATTTTTTCATAATAACCCTGGATTTTGTGTTTGTAGTTGTTAAGTAGCATTTTTGTAATAAGTTTCTGTGCATTTTAGTTTTGCCTGAAAGAAAATATAAAGTTATTCTGAATTTGCTAGTAGGCAGTTTTTAAGCCTGGAAAAGAATTTAGAATCTCTACCCTTGTTAATGACTATATAAAAGCTGACATGTCAATATTTTTTTATTGAAGTATAATTTACATATAGTAAAATTCACCCTTTTTAGATGTACAGTTCTGTGAATTATAGCAAACACAAACACTCTTGTAACCATCACCCACTCAAGATACAGAATACTTACACCACCCCCAAAACAGTTCCTTCTTGCTTCTTTGTAGCTAATTCTCTCTCTACTGTCCCTAGTCCCTGGCAACTATTGAACTTGTTTCTGTCCCTATAGTTTTGCCTTTTCAATAATGCTATATAAATGGGATCCTACAGTATGTAGCCTTTTTTGAGTGTGGCTTCTTTCACTTGGCATAATGATTTTGAGATTTTTCCATGTTCTTGCATGTTCAGCGGTTTGTTCCTTTTTACTGATGAGTAGAGTCAATATATTTTCAAGAGTACTGAAGTATGCGTGGATGGACAGAAGTTTAGATTTGACATAAATCTTATGCTTCATGTGTGACTGAATTATCCCAGGTTTTCTCATCACAACTGAAGCATTGTAGTTGAGAGTTAATGCTCACGTTTTAAAAGTACATTAGTTTATAATCCTGTTACATTTTAAATGTTTTGTTACTTCAGAAAATAAAATGTTATACACTAAATATTATTGTGTATAATACATAAAATTAGGGTCAGGGTTCTATGTCTTCACCTAGAGTCTGTGGATTTTATGTGTTTGTGCATGTGAGCATGTTCCTAGGGTGAAGTTCTGTCACTTTGGAGAGTTGCTCCATGGTGGCAGATGACCTTTAAAAAGAAGGAAGAATCACTAGTATAAGCTCTTGTTTCCAAATCAAATCATCAGTGTTTTAGAAGTATATTTATTGACAATGTCAGGAGGTCATGCTTTTATGTTGATTGAAAAAGTTTGCAAATATTGTGTACAGAAGAAGCTGTTTTTGTTTCAAACAGCAGTACATACATATAGAACATTCACAAAGCTAGCATAACTGAGTACTTGTCTTGTTCCAGGCACTGTGATTAGGGCTTTACATAGATTAAAACAATTAATTCTCACAGTAGTACTAAGAAATGGGTACAATGACCCTCATTTTACAGATGAAGAACTGAGACTCAAATGGGGATTAAATGATTTGCCCAAATCATATTAGTACAAAATGAAAGGGCTAGAACTTGAACCCAGGTTTGGTCTGATTCTTGAGCCTTTGCCCCTAACTATTATTAGGTGAACTGCCTAAACATCTGAAAAGAGAAGTGACATAGAAATCCAAACTTTGGCCCTGGATACTTCTGGGTGGTAGAATGATAGAGGCTTTATTTTCTTCTTCTGGCCTTTCTGTATTTTCGTAGCTTTTTAAAAAGAACCATGTTTTGCCATTAAATGTAGCTAAATATGCATATGTAACTTTTTTATTTTAAACTTTAAACAAAAAGAGAGGTTGTAATAGTTAAATAGGAGGGTCTCCATTTGAACCTTGTCATAAATATAAATGAACAACTTTTGTACTGAGAAGATCAATCATATTAATACTTGAACTTTCTGATTTCCTCTTCACTTTGCCCTGGATCTAGGAAGAGTCAGTGATGAAGACTCCTGACCACAGTGATGGAAGTTAATAGCAGTTCTGGCTTGTAGCTATCCCAGGCTGCATCCTAGATTTCTCCCCCGGCTTTCTTCTCAGGCAGGGCAATTTGAAGCAGTGTAGGCCCAAACTTGAGATCTCAGTAGAAAATTCAAGGACAGGCTGCCTTATTCCAGATCGCATTGTCTCAAATGATTCCTTGTGTGCCCTGCACTGTGCTAGGCCCTGAAGTCAGTCATATTTGGGTCCTGTCCCTGAGGAACCTGGGCAGAGGAGGACAGACCTGCAGACAGATAATGACGGTGCAGTGTGAAACGGGAACTGTACTCTAGGGAAGCCTGGCCTCATATGGGTCCCTCTGGAAAAAACTGGCCCAGAGGCCCCCCCTCCCCAAGAACTCTAAACCAGATGAAGTGTCAGCTGTTAAGCATTCCTGGCCTACCCTTACTTCATACTTGTACCCTCTTACAAAGATGTCTCTTGTTAGTTGTTTGTGGGACATTATTGGGAGAAAAGGACAGAAAGTATCAATTTTAGAGGTTTTTGTTCAGCTCTGATTAGCCCTTTGATACTTATTTTGTGTATGTGTATATGTGTGTATGTATTTTTTATATTCTTGTACCAGAGGAATCATGGGTGTTGCAGATAGGTTCTTTGATTTGACTCAGATGAGAAAGGATGCTACTGAAAAGGGAGGAACAGGGATCCTAATTGTCATGGCAACTAGCAGGTTTTTATAGTGGAACACTGCCTTTATAACCCAACCTAGTCACCTTTTTTTCTAATTATAGAAAATATATTAACACAACCTCAAGAAATTATAGCACTATGTCTCAGTGGGTTTTTATTTGCTTTTGGGAACAATCTTGCAGTGATTTTAGTTTCTTCATAGAATTTCAGAGCTGAAAGGTACCTATTTTCATTTGCTGAAGCTGCTGGGAGCAAAATACCAGAAATGGGTTGGCTTTTATAATGGGAATTTATTAAGGGGAAAACTTACAGTTCCAAGGCTGTGAAAATGTCCAAATCACGATAGCAGAGATGCTTTCTCACCAAAGGTGACTGCTGGCAATCCTGGAGTCCTGCCACATGGCAAGGCAAAATGGAAGCCATTCTCTGCCAAGGTCCCTGCCTTCCACTCCAGACTTACAGTCTCCCCAAGCTCAGCTGTAGGTGATCAGGCACATGGCTGTCTGTCCCTTCTCCACACTTCAGGCGGCTCCATGGATTCCAGCCTCTGGCCTCTCTCTCAGCCTCTTGGGGTTTCTCTGTCTTTGTGCAGCTGTAGGCAATCCTGGAGTCCTTTCTCATGTGGCATGGTAAAAGTGACAGCAACTCTCTTTTCCTCTGTGTTTCCATTTATATAAGACTGCAGTCTAATCAAAAGTGATCTAGGGAAGTGGCTGTGGCTCAATCAGTAGGGCTCCCGTTTACCATATGGGAGGCCCCGGGTTCGGTTCCCAGGGCCTCCTGGTGAAGGCAAGCCCGCCCGCACGGCGTGGTTAGCTGACCCAGCGAGCACAAGCAGCAAGGGGGGGATAAATGAATAAATAAATAAAATCTTTAAAAAAAAAAAAAAAAAGTGATCTAATCAAAAGGTCCATTAATTGAATCTAAACAAAAGGTCCTACGTACAATAGGTTTACATGCAGAGGAATGGGTTAGCTTAAGAACATAATTTTCTGGGGCCCACAAAAGACTCAAACCAGGACAGTTCCCTTTAGGGGCCCTAGAATTTGATCAGAAGTCAGGTATTTATGACTTTCCCATCATTATCATGTCACACCACACCAGTTTAATTCTCTTAGCTAGGGCATTTACCAGGGGCTTAGCAAAAGGATGAGTTTGGAGTTTGCAGACCTTATGCATTCTGTGGCACAGGCTCCTCCTTGGGGAAAAGTATTCCAGTTCCCATGTTTTGACAGCTTTTACTGTTTCACTTTGTTGTGATCTTGTGCTTATTTCTTAACTATCCATCACTTTTCAGATTCAGTGGATGCTGAAATGCTTAGAATATCTCACACTTGCTAGTCACTAAGTAGGCAAATTCAGAGTCCACTGTCCACCCTTTGCTGTCTGAAAATTCCTGGAGAATTGACCCCTTTTCATTTTAGTAGCCCCGGTAAAGGTTCAGAGACCTGGGGTAGAAAAGGCCAGTGTAAGAAAAGAGCCATCTTGTGAACAGCTGGGAGTTAACTTGGGAAAATAAAGAGCTCTTTGAGTATTCCAGCAGTTTTCTGTCGATGAGTGCTTTGAGAGGAGAAGACAAAAACCTAGTGTATTAGTCAGCCAAAGGAGTGCCCATGCAAAGTACCAACAATCTGTTGGCTTTTATAAAAGGGTATTTATTTAGGGTAAAAACTTATGGTTACAAGGCCCTAAAGAGTCTAGCTCAAGATTGCTTTCTCACCAGTCAGTTGCCATGTGTTGAAACAAGATGGCATGTGATCTCTGCCAGGTTTCAGCCTTTCCCTCTGGGCTTCCTCTTCCTCTGAGGCTTCATGGGCCCATCTTCTTACCAATCTCAGCTCTAGGCTGGCATAGGGCTTGTCTCTCAGAGCTTCCTATATCAGTCCAGCTCTCATTCGAAGGTCAGCTGTAAGCCATCAGGCAAATGGTCATTTCTCCCAGGGGCTTTAGCTGTTTGAGGCTTCTCCTTTCTGTCACATGGCAGGACCAAAAATGACAAAGTTCTCTCCTCTGTGTGTTTTCTTGAGTGAGTGTCCATTTATATTGGCCCACCATGGGGGTGAGGACTCAATCTGAATCACTGACCTGGTTGAATCAAAGCCTTAATCTTAACAGGTAACTTAATTAATGGCCCCTCAACTGAATCCAATATAATCAAAGGGTATCACACCCGTAGGAATAGATTAGTTTACAAACATAATCTTTATCTTTTGGGATTCATAAAATAATCTCAAACTGTCACATGTAGGCTGTTCTTTACCCCCCCCTAACTTTCTGACCTGGAGAATCTTAGTCCCCTTCAACCAGGACCTGACCTTGAGTCTGACAGCTCAGGGGCCAACAGCCCTAATGGAAGAGATTGGGCTTCATGGAAGGAGGCTGAAAGCAGATTCATTACAAGCCCAGTCCACCCCTCTGTTGCTCATGAATGGACTCTGGCCTGACATCTCCCCTCTAACATGCTCCTGACTTAGTAGAAAGGTGAGCAATGAGGAGAGAACTGGGCAGGAGGGTGTGGGAAGAAGCCAACTCAAGGGGCTAAAGGGAGCCCATTCTTAAATTTAGTGTCATGAAAAGGTGCCCACATGCCTCATTTTCCGTGTCACGTGCACAGCCATCACCAATCTCGATGCCACTGTCCAAGAAACCACACCCTTTCTTCTATTAGGGCCTCAAGCTCAACAAGCACACTCCTGTCTCAAGGAGTCTGTACTGCTATTCCTTCTCCCTGGAAAGCTCTTTTCCTGGGTAGCTCTACAGCTTACTTCTTCCGGTCTCCTATTTAAAACTGCTTCTCTCTGCCCCCAAGTGGGAAACTCCCCATTCCCCTTCCCTGCTCCATGTTTCAACATTGCTCTTATTACCATTGAATATACTATAAATTTCACCACTTGGTCTGGTTTGTCTGCACTACCCCACTAGAATATTAGCCCAATGAGGGCAGGGATTTTTGTTTTGTTCACTGGAGTGCTCATCAAGGAGTCCGTGTGGCTGGAGCAGGATGAGCAAGGAGTCAGTAGTAGGACATGAAATCAGAGTGGTAGTGGGGTAAAACATGGCCTATTGCATGTTTTACAAGGACCACTTTCGCTGCTGGATTGAAAATAGATTGTGGGTGGGCCTGGGCTGCACAGGGAGACCTGTGGGGAGGCTCTCATAATTATCCAGGTGAGTAAGGATAGTGGCTTCTACTAGGATGAAAGCAGTGGAGGTGATAAGAAGTTGGTGTGCCAAGAACCCTTCCTGGTAAAAGGAAAAGACAGCAGGGCACCAGGGCTCTGGGGTCATCTAGCCTGGTTTGTAAGTCCTGGCTCTGCCATTTACAAGCTGAAATCATCTAGTCAATTTGCTCAACACATTTGAGCTTCAGTTTCCTCATGTAAAAAATAAGTATAATTATTTCCTTAAAAGGATGTTGGAGGCTTATGTAAGATAATATACTGAAAGGGTCTTCTCTGACTTCCTTTCTTTCCTTACCACTGGCTTAGGTACTCCCCTACCCAGCCTGTGCCCAAATCTCTTGTGAGCCTTCATTTCCTTGTAACTTGCAGTTTGTCACTCTCTTTATTGAGAAGTGGACAGGGATTCTATCTCCAGTGGTTGGCACTTAATGTAAAATAAATGGGTGGATAGAAAAGTGGGAGGAAGCAAGAAAGGAAAACAGGAATGAATTAAGAATTTCATGTATCAGTAGTAGTACAATGTTTGAGTTCACACATTCCAACAGACAGCAATACTACTTCTTTTCAGAGTTTAGTGTCTCAATATATCAAATGATTAGTTAAAGTCTTGGCTATATTTTATTTTATTTAAATAAGTCTAGTTAGGGAAAACATGTACTATTTCCATATTTTAAAATTTATCTTCTCCCTGCTCTTGGCTTGTAGAAAAACATTTGTTCAAAGATGTTAATTGGTGTTTTTACTTAGGTGTTCTTTAATAATAAAGCAGATTTCTTCAAAAACATTCTGATGAAGCATTTTCCCCAACATTTTTAAATGAAAAATTTCAAATAAAGTGCATACACAATACAAAAGCAATGCAATTTAACATTAACTTAATGTACTGATGAACTAAATTACCCCTCACAATGTCAGTGCAATGATGACTACCACAAAGCGGATTTTGACTTTGACATGCTTCTATTATGTACTGTATGATATGGGAAGGTTCAATTCTAGCAGAACTTTGCTCTGTTAGAAAAATTCTGTGTGTGTGATGCCTTTTGTTCACCATGAGATCAGTTGACCTTTGTCTGAAACTACTGCCTCATGTATATATGAAGTCAGCCAGGATGTTTCCTTATTGGCCCACAACTGAGGAAGTACTTGGTACCAGGGTGAGTAGAAATACAAGGGGCCCTGAAACCCTAAGGCAGTACTAGGTTAGCAAATGGTCATCCCTGTTGTTGTTGTGTGTTTTTTGTTTTTTTGTTTTTTAATTTATTTTTTATTGTGGGTAAAAATCAAAATTTTCACAATACATACCAATATTTGTAAAATGATATATAAATATATATGCATATATGTCCCTGTTGTTTTTGTTTGTAGCAAAACTCATGTAAACCCCAGAATATGCCCATGGACCTACTTTGAAGAACACAGCTGTAGGAATAGGAGAAACAGCTCAGACTTTCCTGAGTTCAAATCCTGGCTCCATCACTTTCTGGCTGTGCGGCCATGGTCATCTTGCATAATGCATCTTGCATAGGGTGTTTCTACACCTTAGAGTGGGAAGCTTCCCTGCTTCCCTGTGGATTGTTGTGAGGATTTGAGATAACGAAAAGTGCCTAGCCTAGCATTGTGAACATGTCAGGTGTTCAGAAGTCTAGACCCGGGAACTGCCGTTGGTACACAGAGGCTGGGGTGAGAGGGAGGAAGCACACGAGGGAGGTAGCACAAAGTGATGCGCTTGGAGGGGGAGGGATCCTAGCCGGTGGGAAGCGGGGTCTGACTGTGTAGCTTCAACTTTACCTGGGAGGCTTTCACCCAAGTGGTTTTCTTTTTCCCTCAGACATAAAGTCATAAATTTATTTTCCTGAAGAGAGCATATGTTTTAAGTACTAGCTTTGTTTCCTCAACAAAGCATGGAGACCCTGAGAGACAAAGTAACTTACTCAAGGTCAGGTTGTTTTGTCAATTGGACTTTTGGGGGGAAATTATATAAAATAGCCAACAGCTGGTTGTGTTGGTTTTTCTTTTTTGAAAAATAACAGCTTTATTGATATATAATTCACATACCATATAATCCATTTATTTAAAGTGTACAATACAATAGCTTTTAGTATATTGACAGAGTTGTGAAATAATCACAATCAATTTTAGAACATTTTTATCACCCCACAAAGAAACCCTAAACTTATTAGCAGTCCGTCCCCATTCTCCACCCCAAATATTCCCAGCGCTAGGCAACCACGAATCTACTTTCTGTCTGTATGGATTTGCCTATTCTGGACATTTCATATAAATGGAATTAATACAATAAGGGGTATTTTGTGCCTGACTTCTTTCACTTAGCATAATGTTTTCAAGGTTCATCTGTGTTAAAGCATGTATTGGTATTTCTTTTTTAAATCAGTTTTCAATGCGGTAACATAGATATCACAACATTTCTCCTTTTAATCATTTTTAAGTGTACAATTCAGTGGTACTAATTATATTCACAATGTCCATCACTACCATCCACTATCAAAACTTTTTCATCACCCCAAACATAAACTTTGTACAAATTAAATACTTCATTCTTTTTACTGCTGAATAATATTCCGTTGTATGGATATACCACATTTTATTTATCTAGTCATCATTCGATGGACTTTTGGGTTGTTTCTACTCTTTAGCTATTATGAATATTACTGCTGTGGACATTTGTGTGCAGGTTTTTTTGTGGACGTATGTTTTCATTTCTCTTGGGTATATTCCTAGCAGTGGAATTGCTAGGTCAGATCTTGTTTAGCCTTTTGAGGAATTGCCAAACTCCTTTCTACAGAGGCTATACCATTTTACATCTCTACCAGCAGTGCATGAGGTTTCTAATTTCTCCACGTTTATCTGGCTTTTGATTATAGTCATTCTAGTGGATGTGAAATGGTATCTCATTGTGGATTTGTGTTCATTCTTAAAATTTATTTTAATAAAAGTAGTTGTAGTTTTGTATGAGGAAATAGGTAACAAATCCTCAGCTGAAAGGCTGGTATGATTAATATATGTGACTTTTAAGATTAACTTAACATGCTTTGCCACATCCTTTCTTACTAGTCATTTTTTGAAGCTATACTCTCTGTCAAAAAGCATGGTTGGAGTAACTGTTTTGAGTTCATCAACTTGAATTTTACTTTGTTGTCAGAATTGCGTAAGAACAGGCACCTAAAGTTGCATGGCTCTCCCCACCATGGGGCCAGGGTTGATAGGCTTTGGGCAGTAGCCTGCCTCTGGGAAGTTGTATCAGGTGTGTGGTCCCCTTGTCATGTAAGGGAAGTAGCCAGGGCATTTACTCATGATTCTTCTAGGAAGTGGATGCTGCTTGTGTGGATGTGGTAGCTGTTAGAAGTGGGTACTGCCAGAACTGGCGCCTTGTTCTGTAAAGATGGACTCTGTGACATCTTTACAAACAAGTTTTATGGGTTGTTCTATCATAAAGAACAAGGAGCCTGACAAACTACATAGAATCTGTGAGGCCAGAAATAAATGTTGGTTGAATGAATGAATAATAGCTCTGGCTTTGGGAGCCAGACACCATTCTAACATGAGGGCTTGAGCAAGTTACTAACCCCTTTGAGCTTTGGTTCCTCAGCAGCAGAACAGAGGTGGGAACACCTCTGTTGCAAGGTTCTCGTGATGATGTAAGAGAGTCCAGCTCATGGTAAGCATTCAAGAAATGTTAATTCTCTTCCCTTCAGTAGCTTAGCTATTAGTCTCAGATATTTTTCTCTACAGGTTTAGTCCTGCTCCAGGTTTGACAGAATACAGGTCGATTGTACTGTTAACAATATATTTTCCTTACAGGAAAATAATGAACTCTTGGCAAAAATTAAGTATTGGCAGAAATGAATGTGCAATTTGATAGCTTCTGATTGACACGTTTGTTAAACTCATATTTCAGGAAGCCTGCTTAGAAAAAAAAAAAAATGGAAGAAATCCTAGGAACATTTTTACCCTCTTTGCCAGACATTTATTTATAAAATCATCTTTGTAAAGTCCAGTTGAAATTTTTAATAAAACATTGGCAAGCTTTGGCTCAGAGTCCAAGTTAGCCTGCACAAAAGCTTAAACTTCAGTGAATATAAAAGGGTTGGGTTCTTTCTGGAGTCGCTTTGCCTTAAATTTTTTTTTTTTTCCCTTTGTTTTTAAGAAAGGGCTGGTCTTTTGGTCACTGGGTCTTTTTTTAGACCTGCAGGGAAGTCATAGTAACAGGCCTGATGTCTGATTGGGTTCCATGGCAACAAAAGGGTTGTGACCTTAATAGGAGAGTTGAGCATGCCAAGAAAGATAAAAATCAGAGTATGGAGAATGTCCTACCAGATAAATGTAATTTGTGGACCATATGCCCTGAAATGGAAAGGCTTTCTGAGTGGGCATCAGTCTTCATTACAAATTTGAATCTCGCTGGGTTTTCATTAGGTCATAGCAATCAGTGCCTATTTCCAAAAAAGTCTGCCTGCATCTTTGCTTTTATTCATTCATTGATCCTTTTTTATATCTTAGTATATTTTTAAAAATTCAAAATGGTAATGGTAAGAACCTAATCAGAGATGATTCTGGTTTCAAAGGTAGAAAAGAAATTTAGCACATTCTTTGTGGAACTGACTGCAGCTGTAAATTGTGAGACCGTGTGGGAGAGCCAATTAGAGGCAATTATAACTCGATTGAACTCTCTCTGAATTAAAGCTTGCTGTGTGCTTTCCAAGATGGGAGTTTTTGTTTCCCACCAATGTTTCTTGTAGATGAGTTTAGAGATACTGGTTCCAGGCTAGAAGTGTGGAGTCTCATGCAAGCCAATCTCTTCTCTCCCCCAACAGCAATTTGCAGGCTGTTCTTAAGCTATGGATGATAGTTAATAGTACAATTATAAAAATGTGCTTTCATCAGTTATTACAGATGTACCACACCAATGCAAGGTATTAATGATAGGTTGATATATGGAAATATCCTTTATTTATGCATGATTGCTCTGTAAACCCAATTCTCTAATAATAATAATATAATAATAATTATAGAACCCAAAAGCTTGCAATGAACACAGTTCTTTTGCTAAAGGTTCTAATATTTAACCAAGAGATGGTGGAATCTGAGGATTTTGAATCATCCTCTGTGTTCCTTTTTCACCTGGTTTTAATTGTGTGGGGCTGTGTTTATTTTTCTTATCAGATGTAATGTTTTCTATTTCTCCTCCTACTGATTTTGAATGTGAAAGAACTCAAAGGGGCAAGTTGAGTTGGGCAGCCTTACAGCATCAACTATCCACTTAAACTCATGACACGTTCTGATATGCCCTCTGGGTTCAGACTTCATTAGTCACTTACTTATGACCTGATCATGGTGAATCAGGAACTACAGATACGCAGGCCCTCATGATTAAACATAATAATAAACAATATTGGTATAAGAGGAAAGAGTTAGCTTGTCTGGTTTCGGGTCTCCCAGCTATCATTAATCACCTTGGGTAAATTATTTAACTTCTTGGGGTTTGGTTTTGTTATCTTAAAATGAAGCATTTGACCTGTTGTGGTGTTTCCCAAACTTCCCTGTTTATAAAAATAACCTGGATCTCTAGTTTAAAGCGTAAGTTTTCCTGGGGACTTTGCCTTAGAGATTCTGATTGCATAGGTGCAAGGTGGGGCAAGGATAACAGGGGCCCAAGGTGACCTTACAATCCGATGCTTGAGAAATACCAGTCTGCTCAGTGGTTATCAAACTTTATTTGGGCATAAGAATGGGGTGGGGGTGGGGGTGGGACTGGAGGAGATGAGTGTCTATCAGTGCAAATTCCCAGGTGCCACTGCAGAGATTCTGATTTGATGGGTCTAGGTTGCTGCTAGGAATGAGGTAATTGTGTTAATTGCATTCAGCCACAACTTGAGAAGTACTGGTTTCAACTGCCTGCAGCTCCTTTCCAGTCCCAGAGAAGGCTATTCCACATACTTCCACTCACTTCCTCAAATGAGCCAGAAGAGTTTTGTTGGAGGGAAGGGCTGATGGTTCTGCTTATGCCCAATGCTAGCTCCAAACCCCACATCAATGTCTGAAAAAGTTATTTGTTTTAAAATCTTGGAGTAGTGTAATATTGAACTCCTTTTTTCATAGAATTTTCTTCTCTGTGCTGTGTTATTTTCTTTGGATAAGACAGTGTTTGCTAAGCATAGTTACTTCTGGTGTGCATAAGGCAGTACAGCAACGCAGGAATTGCTCAGGGAGCTTGTTAAATAACAGAGTTTGCGCTCCAGGCCCAGAGATTCAATAAGTCTTGCATAGCCCCTGGACATCAGTCTTTGTTTATCTGAAGGGTTTTGTGGGTTTTTTTCTTTATAAGGTTTTGACAAAATTATAGGATCCTCTTCTCTCACACCCTCCCCAATTTCCAGAGTAAAACTAACTTTAAGCATAAACACCCATGTTCAGTGCATGGGAGATGATTAAGTAGTCACTTAGATAACAGAAGAGTCTGTAACACATAGAACAGATACCTTAAAGAAAAAAACCTGATCTTCTGAGAATCTAAGACAAGGATATCTAAAGTCTACGATTAAATCATTAACTGTAAAAGCAAACATATTTTAGTGTATATTTTCTCTATAGTTTCTATTTGCACCTCATTTTTCTATTTTTCTCTAACAAAGATAAAATAACATTGTTAAATGAAGTGTTTAGTAGATGATAAGAGTGCACCTAAGTTATGACACTTCTTTTTTTCCTATTAACTAGCTTAATTTTTAAAAGTGCAAGTCCACAGGAAAAAATCTCATATTACTAAAAGGGTATAAGGTGAAAATTAAAGGCCTTTCTCCCAAATTCTTACCCTTTTCTCCAAAGATAAGCACTATTTTGTCTCTCATGTATCTTTACAGAAAAGTTCTCTGCACAAAATGTATATCTCCATTATTTAGTTAGCCAGACCCCTATTGATATATAATTTAGGTTCCTTCCAGGGTGAGTATTTTCCCCCATGATTGATTTGCTTTGCAATACTGTATTGAATATCTGTGTACATTTTTTCCTGCAACCATATATGAATAAATTTCTAAAAGCGAAATTATTGGATCAAGGAGTATGTGGGTATTTTAAATAAGGATAGATATAGATGAATTGTCCTTCTAAAGGTTGTTCTTCACAGTTTACTGGGGAAATCTTTCATTTTTAAAAGACTTCCTTGGCCCAGTTGACTCAGATCTAGCAGGCAAACTGCTAGCTATTTGCTATCCTTGTCTACTTAAAAATATCCAGAGACTCACTTCAGGGCCTCTGGTTGAAAGAATTAAGTGAGGTATCTTGTGAAAAAATCAGAATTTAAAAAAATATCTAAGGTGTTCAGAGAAAGAAGAGAATAGAGAATGGCTTAGTAGATCAGGTAGCTAACCCTGAATTTGAACAGAGAGTGCTTTGGATTACTTGAGGACACAGAACCTGAATTGGGTTCTAAGAAAGTAAGGCAACCCTGAAGCATAATAGGTTCCTGAGAAAATAATGCTATAGATTATGTTAAACTACCCACCTTGATACAACCTGCTCCTTTAGTAGATGCCTTAGAGCAGTTTGGGGGGAAGCATTATGGTGGTGAGATGCTCTTCAAGTTACGCAGTACCTATAATGTGAGTCTTGTAGACTCGTGTGTGTATGTGTGTGTGTGTGTGTGTGTTTAATGTGTATTTCAAAGTAATATTTAAATTGGAAGAATTACATCTCAGTATTGCCTCCCTCAGGCGACTTGAGCCTCTCAGGGTCTGGAAGATAACTAATGTAGATTAGAGCCAGGTGGCATGGGGATGTTGCTGGTGAGGTAGCAGATGCAGTTAATTCACTGGCCATATATCAGCCTTCAGTTTGGCCATTGCTGGCAGCAGAATGGGAGAGGATCTTATAGACATGCAAAAAAGTAAAATCCATCCAAATATGGCAAGATCAACTAGAGTAGGGAACAATTGGGAGGTATCTTGGGTCTGCATCAGTGAGGAGTCAAAATCTTAGAAGTTGGCTAAGAGGGATAGGCAGGTTAATTGTGAATTTAAAGGGAGACATCTAGAGTCCAGAAAATCTGGGAGCAGCAAGAAACCCAGCTTAGGGTTTGGCATCTGAGGGAGAGGGTGTATGTTCTTCTTCAGCACCCAGACACCAAAGTGCCCTCGCAAAGTGCTGGCCATGCTTGGGCCACGCATGTCTCCAGGTTGAAGACAGCTGGGAATAGAAGTCTTGAAGACTTTTAGCACTAAAGAGAATCGTTCTCCACATTTAATCAAAAGAATTAAATGAGCCAAACAGTTAGAGAGCTTTAGGTGATTGTGAATGTGTTTTAGCAAATAATGTGGAGATGAAATAAAATAGTCAATGACCAAGCTATTTTCCAGCTAGAAAAGGCAGCCATAAAAATGGATAAGACAAGTTGGAGCCCAAATTTGAAGGCAAAAAAAAGAACACACTTGGGTTATTTGAAATTTAATTATATATGCCTCAGTGGTCAGTCTGATTTTCACATCTTATTGTAGCTTTAAGTTATAAACAGAATAAGCAAAACAACCTAGCAAAAAAAGTGCATGGTTCTTATATATACAAAGTGTACTATTGACTTAACATTTTCTTTAAGGCAAAATCCATTTGCTAGAATTTATTATTTAACATTTGTTTAAGACCTTTACTTGAACTGTGCTAGGGGATAGGGACTATGCAATATTAACTTTGGTAGATACTCTTCTTAAATATTACATTATACTGTAGTTTTACACAAAGAGTAGAGTTCTGTTACTTTGACTAGGCTTACTTAGATTGACAAAATATTCTCTCTTTTCAAACCTGATTGCTCTTTTCTCTTCCTACCCCAACCTTGACTCCCTTCCCCCAGCACAGAGTTAAATCACTACCACTATAGCACATAATCTTGAGAGCTTTGCATTAGCTATTAATGTCAAGGATGGGAAACCCCTGGTCCCCTGAACCATTCTGGCCTGAGTTTTTCATATGAGTAGTGGCAATTCAAATATTTGACAGAGAAGGTCCAAAGGGATTTAAAGATGAGTGACTGACAGTAAGAAAGCTCATTATCTGTTGGAAGAGCTAAGTACTCAAATTATTATAATACAAGCAGTATATGATCAAGAAAGGGCAAGAGAAACTTATTAGATCTTGTTTGTTTCAGGCATGACATCAGGTCCTTTTCTGATCCCAGAAGGAATTTGTTGAGAATAAAGTCTCAGAAATGTTAATTTACTTGCCCCAGGTCATACAGCTACGAAGTGGCAGAGTTGGCATTTGATCAGGTCTGCCTAACCCT
Source organism: Tolypeutes matacus (assembly GCA_026826555.1). Classification (NCBI taxonomy): domain Eukaryota; kingdom Metazoa; phylum Chordata; class Mammalia; order Cingulata; family Chlamyphoridae; genus Tolypeutes; species Tolypeutes matacus. Next base: position 27,451,684 of record JAKSZT010036119.1, on the reverse strand, counting down.
AAAGTTCATGCATACCCTCTCAGTAAAGTGCCCCCAAGGCAAAGATTTAAAGTGCTGAGACAGTTTGGAGGGGGCAGAGATCAAATACAGCAGATGTGAGTAAATGATCCCATCTGTGTGCCACATCTCATCAAATGGGAGTAGCCGTCTGAAGGAAGACCATGTTGAGAAGGGTACTGAGGCAGCATCTGGCCTCCTTACAGCAATTGATTAAGGATGCCTACCCTGTGGAAGAAGGGGGCAGTGGAGTCGTCCCTCCTCACTTGTTGGCCATCCTTCTGTTGGTGCTGTCTTCCCTTCTTTGAAAGGTTGTGAAAATGCATAGCTTACACATTGTTCATAGCAACAAGGGATGATTGTTACGTTTTGCATCTCTTTACTGTTCCCTGACCGTTTGCCCTTCCCTTGAACCCTTCAAACCCCCACCATCATTTTCTTTTCCTTCTCTATTCCCCATTCCCCATACTCCTATTAACTTCTTTTTTTGACTGACATTGAGAAATGAAGTGTGTTTTTATAATTATTTAATTTAATTAGTTTTTACGTGCTCTTAATAAAATAGTCTCTTACATTGTCCTTAGTAATTTTTTTTTCTGTGAGGTCAGTGATATGCAATAGAAAGTTCCCAGTTTTTTGGTACAATGTTACTGGTTTTCCTTCTGGTCTAATGTTACTTTTTTTTTTTTTTTTTTTAATTTTTAGAAAAATAACAGTAAATGTCCTGCTCCAAGGTCATTCAAAAGTGACCCAAACAGAATATAATATATGTCCACTGTATTATTTACCAGAGTATTCTACCATTTGGGATTGATAAGAATTGTGAGACTGAGTACAAAGTGTAATACACCAGGTGTTGGGAGACTTAGGTTCTGGAACTAATCATTAATCAACTCTGTCCTTGATCAATAATATTCCTTTCATTCATTCCATTTATAACACACTTTCATAAACACTTTGGGCTGTAGCCAGGGTTATTTCTTCTCCCTCTTTTCTGATAGAATACTGAGGTGGGTCCTTTCCACCTGAACTGCTTCAGGAACTTATTCCCCCTCTTCGGTTAGAGGCAATAAACAAACAAAAACTGCTCTTACCCTGCCTTGTTTCTGCTTCCTCACTCTTGCTTGACTCCTGACCACTGCTGTCTGGTTTTGCCCTCCTGCTTCATTGAAACTGCTTGCACCAAGACAACTGAAGTTCTTCCAGGTGATTACCGAAGGACCCTCTTCAGCCCTTTCGACACCATTTAATGCTGTTGGACACCTTCTGCCTTGAAAAAGCAACCTTTGCCCCCTTGGTTTGTGGCTCTGAGCTTCTACGGTGCTTCCTTCTCTTTCTCTTTTACAGCCTCTCTTCTTCCTTACTGCCCTTAAATATGGGGTTCTCCCAGATTTTGCCCTCAGCTCACTATTCTCATACCTTGTGTGACTTCATCTACTCTGGTGGCCCCAATTCTATTTCTTCAGTCCCTTTTTCTCTTTGAGCTTTGACCTGTATATTCAATGGTCTGCTGGACATCTGTGTTTAAATGTCCCTCACAAAACTCAAACACATCATGACTGAAGCTGAATCCCTCCTCTACCCCACATCTCCTCTTCCTCCTGCATCTCAGCTACTTATATTGTGAAAGATCTTATCAGCCCATCAGAAATAATGAAAAGAAAGTAGTTTTCCTTGACTTCTCTCTCTTAACCCCCACATCCAGTAGGTGTCAAGTCCTTTTGATTCAACCTCCTTCACATACCTCAAATGCTCCGCTTTTCTTGCCTGCTACTTCTCTATGTCCCACCCTCACCAGCTCTTGCCTTAGATTATTACAGCAGGCTCCAGTCTGCTCTGTCAAAATGCATTTTCCATCCTGCTTTCTCAGAAGGACTGGTCTGCCACAGGGATCTGATCATCCTAACCCCGAACGTAACGTTCCTAAGTGGCTACTATGTGGGCTATTGGATGAACTCCAGGTGCCTTTTTAGCCTGATTGGACTGGGATCCTCAAGGTCTGGCCCCTTTCTGCTGTTCCAGTTCTTTCCCTGCCTTCTTCACTTCTCACTGTATCCTCCAAATCCTTACATGTCTGGCTAACTGCTTGGGAACTCCAATTACCTACTGCACTTCCAAAAAGACTCTCTCTTGCTGCTTTCTACCACCTTTGTCCTCTCCCCTCGCCCTTGGCTGCCCTACCCTAGCGTTCCCTCAGCACTATGCACTGCTCTCCTGGCGCAGACCAGTGGCTGTCACTGTTTCTGTCTCCCTCACCGCTAGACTAGGAGGACGGCTGTCCCCCTTTGCATGTCCAGCACGCCTCGCGGTGCCTGACACTCAGAGGCACCCAGAGAGCATCTGTCCAATGAATGAATCAACAGAGAAAAGCGTCTCCTGACTCTGGTCTTCCTTTGAGCCACTTCCCTTCCCGAGGCTCTCTGACTACGTAGGTTGTTCACCCTGCCGTCATTCATGTTTGTGCTTCTTGTGCCCAGTTCATTGCTTCTCATTTACTTTGTCCAACCAGGGCTTGTTGAATTGAGCCCTTTTTCTTGCCAGTAAACCAGGACTACTAGACTGAATGTCCTCTAAGGTTTCCTTGCCATCCCAGAGTTGTGTGACAACAGGACTCCCTTCTAGTCTGCCTCTCTGCAAAGATATGGAATGTGTATCTTTCTGCTGCCAGCACAAAGAGCACATTTGTACAGCAGAAGTGTTGAATACAGTGTATTATTGCCGGCAATTGTACTGGTTACAGCACAGGGTGTGGAGTTTCTCTGAGACAAACACAGGAATGCCTAGAGATAATGTGAGCAATATCTCCAAAGTCCAGGGTGAGTCATATGGTAGGTGCTATATGAATACCTAGCCTGGCTTCCTTGAGATGCACTCAGTGCCTGTCAGACAGGAGGGTGAGCTGGCTGCTGAGCCTGGTGTACTCCCTGGTTTGTGTGGCGTTTGGTGAGTCTTGTCCCCACTCTCCCATTTCAGCCAGTGTGTGTAAATGTGACTTGTAGAGCTTTGTGATGGGATATTAACCATGTGATGCTTTAGAGAAATACAGATTATTTTTGTGCTCTTAGTAGTTTAGTAGTTATCTTTGTGCTTGCCCAAATCACTCCCTAATTTCTCAGGGAGTTTCTAGGTATTTAAACTGGCTAAACTCCTAATGAATTGTCAAACTCCTTACTGTTTGGCCCTTCAAAAATGTAAATCGTCTGTGATTTAGGAAATGAACAAATATCAAGGTTTGAGTGTGCCAGCTACTGACTGGAAAAGAGCCAGTTCTCCCAACTTCCACTTGCCTGTGAGTTTGAGAGTAATCCCAGGTTTAACCAGGCTGAGTTGGAATCCTACAGACTTTCACAAGTAGGCACCTCTGAGTCTTTCCTTTCCTGGAAATAGCAGACTCCATAAAACTGACTCTGTATGGCTATGCCAGCCACTGTCAGCCCCCATAAGGAAAAAGATGTGGTGGCTGCCTTAGAGCTGTGGGTTGGGAGAGGAAGTGGCAGTGGGGGGGGGTGTACTGAGCATCTGTCAAGAATCAGGGCCCTCCTGCAGCACTCCTGGACTGGTTACACCCGGTAAAATATGCAGGGCTCCCTGCGGGGGGAATGAAAGATCCAAGAGAACATTGCCCATAGGAGCTACTTAATCTCAAAGGCAATCTGTATTCAGTTTGTGGCTTTGTGTGTGTGTGTCATGGAAGACTTCTGTATATTGCCACAAAATAAATATAATATTTCTTGGACATTAAATTATTTGAATACATTTATTAATTCAGGCCATTTTTCCCAATTAGTTCAGAATCAAAGATTTGTCCAGAATGTTCAGAGGAGAGCTTATTGTTAACAATCCCCAGCTTTTAGAAATTAAAATAATCAGGGTTGGAGAGGTAGAAAGTTGGAGTCGTTTTCTGCTTACTGTTTGATCCTTTGTGTCTCCAAGGTTAAATTTCTATCATTTGAAAAAAAAGACAGACATTGGAGGGGCCAGTTGTTCCAATAGCAAAGTATCTTATAGCATTGCAGCTGGTGAGAACAACAGTTGGCAGAGATTGAAATGCTTGGTTTCAGTCAGAATGAAAGGGAAAATTGCCACTTTCAAACTGCTAGAAGACTGCTTGTAAAACTTCCGTGTGGGGGGTGTGGATGTGGCTCAAATGGTTGGGCATCCGTCTCCCATATGGAGGGAACTGGGTTCAATCCCCGGGACCTCCCGGTAAAATAAAGAAAAATATAGAAAGCGCGCAGGCCACTAGGCCCTGCTGAGCCACTCATCAAGATGATGACGGAACAGGAGAGTGACATAAGGGAGAGCCAAGACTAGACGCACCAAAAAACCAGGAACTAAGGTGGCACAGGTGACAGAACACCTCTCTCCCACATTGGAGGTTCCCAGGATCGAATCCCAGTGAAAACAGAAGGAGGGAGGATGAGAAGAGAGGGCAAGAAACAGACACAGAGAATTGCCCAGATAATGGACACAAAACAGCAAAAACAGTGGGGAGGGAGGGGTGTAAAATGGATAAAAGTAAATAAATAAATAAATCTTTAAAAAAAAACAAATTCCATGTGAGGCTGGTCAAAAGGACACAGGAAGGGGTCTCATGTCGCCAGCCACTGGCTGACCCTTCTGGAGAAGCCCTCTTAATGCCAGCCAAGCGAGGGCTTCCTCCCTGGTTCCTCTCCAGCATATTGAGGGGGAACACCCCCTCCAACCCCCAGGCCTAAAGTGCAAGAGTGTATTGTTGGCAGGTTACCAGGGACTTATCCTGTGGCCTGGGGGAAATTATAGGGTTTCCTCCTAACTGTGTCCTGTGTACTCTGTCTCATCCGTAGTACAAACCAGAGATGATAAGGACCCGGGAAGACTAAGTCAGGACCCATTTCAGGGGGGTGGCCTGAGGACCTGTGAGTCTAGGCTACAACTTTAAGTAGGGGCTCAAATTAAGATTTTTAACATTAATGCCTAAGAGATTAATACGATTGAAAGACTTATTCATCATACATCTTAAACACACACATTTAGTATATTTTACTGTGTAATTTATTCCATAGTCTTTATTTTTAAAATGTTTGTAAATTGTGAAATACTATACATAGAAGATATTCTGTTTAAAAAAATAACACAAAATACCCCTGTGTTTAAAACCCAGGATAAGAAATTGACCTTGACCCTATGACCCTCTTTCTTACATATCCCTCCCCAACAATCCCCCCAAGAGGATACCAATCTCCTAAGGTTCGTGTTAACCATGTCCTTACTTTTTTCTCTACCATTTTAATACCACCTGTGTGTTTATACCCAAACAATAATTTACTCGTATTTGACCTTTATAAAGTAGAATTCATACTGTATGTGTTCTTTTGTCACTTTTCTTTTGAGATTTATCCATGTAAATCCTTGTAGCTGTGATTCTTTTTCATTACACTATATGAATATACATTATGTGCAATATATGTACATGTGTCATGTATGTATTCTGTTGTCTGCAGACCTTTGAGTTATTTATTTTCTACTCTTTTGAAAAATCCTGTAGTGAGTATTTTTAATGCATCCTCCCAACATGGGCACTTGTTCTCTAACGCGAATTTCTGGGACTTGTAGGGGATGTGCATGTTCAAATGCCAAACAGATTTCAGTAGTGGTTGTGCCACATTATAAAACTTCAGTCTTGCCCCACTATGGGACCACACTGTATTCTCACACCACATTGTGACCTAAATGTTTTTAATAAATCCTTATTGTCTTGTGAATAGGACAATTATTGCCATGTGTTTTTCTGTTTTAAAAATTAGTTAAATGCAAACATTTCAAATACATCAGCTTTTTGAACCTGATTTTGGCATTGCTTTATTTAAACTAAATTCTAGACCCTCAGAAAAATAAAGTGGATATCATCCTCTTTTGGCTTAGCTTCTGAGAAACTTCAACCTTAAAGAAAACACTGATAAATTTTTTAAAGGAGCTAGTTTTATTGTCTTTTTTTAGTTGTTGTTACAGAAACTATTTTTGAAGGGCAAAACCAAGCTTGAAAACCTGACCATATAAATAAAACAATCTAGCCTTCAAGAGTCACATGAGCTGTACGCAACAGTCACTGGATGAACCCTGCGGCTCTCTTCAGCGGCCATGAATAAAGTCCATCACAGACTTACATGTTCTGAGTGAAGAGCCCATCTGAGAAACATCACTGCCTGCATAATACCGATTCAAAGCTGTGATCATTGGGAAACCCATTGCTCAATAGAAATGTTATGGGGCTTTCTGTAGCAATGGTCCTTGATAATATGGTGTTTGTGAAGATGTATATTAAAAAATACAATATACATTAGTATACAATATTTCCTTTAAGGGATTTTCATTTGAAAACATTTATGACTTGGCAATTCTGGCTTTTTTTTTTTTTTTTTTTTTTGGTAGACCTACCTCTTAAGACATGGTTTTACTTCCTCGGGATCTTGGTTTTAAAAATTCTTTCCGGTAGGGAGTTACTTTTGAAAAAAAAAATAATTACATAAATCAAGTTAGAGTTACAAAAATGCTTATATCCTGGATACAGAAGAGAGCTCATTCAGATCTACCTCCATTTTAATGGCTACATTGTTTTCCATTGCACTAGAATTTTTTAAAGTGGTGCTTTTGATGAGTGTCTGCTTTTTCCAGAATTATTCTATTAATGGGGAAATTAAAATGTATTTCTAAAGGTATTGCTCATTTGTCTTTTACAACTTGAATCTTTATCACCAAAATCATCACATAAAACTCTCCTTAGAGTTTATCATAAAGCCTAGTGATTTCTCAGAGGTGATGTGGTGAAGAATAGCTTATTTGTAATTTATAGCTAGAATGCAGTTTTAGACAAAAAACTTTCTTCCCTCCTAGAAGATTAAGTTTTATCTGTAAAGGCTATGGGGAAAAAAGTCTAGGCCAAGAGAAGTGACAGGGTTTAATGTCTGGAGAAACAAGCTCTAGCTCTGGCTTTATTGCTAACTAGCTCTGTGGCCTGGCCACAGACAGGCATGTTGTTTAACTTTTCGGTCTTACTCTTTTCCTCCATAAAGTGGGGTGAAATAGCTAAAAGCATAGATATAAGGGAAACAAACTAAGAACTGTGATGCTGTGATATATTTTGAGAAGTTAAAAACTTCTTGGGGTCGGATGTAGCTCAACTGGTTGGGCGTCCATCTCCCATATGGAGGGACCCGGGTTCGATCCCTGGGACCTCCCGGTAAAAAAAAAAAAAAAAAAAAAAAAAACTTCTTAAAAATCATACTGTGATATAAGTATTGGCATATAATCTGGCTTTCTCATCTTAATTCTTGATTGCTAGTAATATAAGTTATTGGAGAGAGTGATTTCTAGTGTGATTTAAGGTAAAAATAAATTATAAACTTTCAGAGTTTGATATTTTTTAAAGAACAGGTTATTGCTCTCTTTAGTCTATGTTGACCTTTTTATTCTTTAGAAGACCTAATTTTTGACACATAAATATGCTAGTATAATAGTAGAGGAAAAATTGTTATACTGATCCCCATAGAAAAATCCTTATAATTTCATTTTCTCTTCTGTTATGTTTCTCTATGTTACTAGAAAACACAGTCCTGGGTCAGAAGGGATTAGAGATTAAATAGAGTTTCTCACATTATAAATGAATGAGTGAAAAGAATGGAGAAAAATTGATGAACAGTTATTTCTTGCACACCTGTGTGGGCAGGGCCTGTAGGGAAATACCTCTAGATGCTGAGGTAGGCTGTTAGGATAATTGCACATGATGGTGATGATGATGATGGTGGTGGTGGTGATACAAGGCAAAGTATTATGTTAGAAACAGACAAATAAGAGAAGGAGACAGAAGACCCATAAATACTTTGATCTCCATTTCTGTCATTTAAATTTCATGATTTTTTCCCCCTGTTTTAAGATATTTGGCAAACAATCTGGAAACTTCAGAGGGTTGGGTTTTTTTTCTTCCTTTTCCCTGGTGGTTGTGATGGTCATGATGGTGAGAAGGAGTTTGTCATGTTTAACTAAGGATGTGAGGGAAAGGAATGTAATTACAACTTGGTGGTTAAAGAACTGGATGTTTCTAACTCTCCTTTCCTACCTCTAATGCAAACAGCACCCTTTTGAAACTGGATTATGAAACTGGATATAGCCTGATTAGCAAAGCTTTTAAAAATGATAATCTCTCTATTTGGACATGGCAGGAGTTTTATTACATGGAGCTTATCATTGCATTAATATTTCTCTAATGGTGTTTTTGCAAACATTGTTGATTTTCTATCTAAACACTGTTTTCCTTCCCTTCTAGCTGGCTGGCAGAGCCTACTCCCACAATAGAAGCTGAAAATGTTAGATACCATTTTCTCACTTCCCTTGCAGCTAGGGTATAGACATGAGATTTAGTCCTGGCCAAAGGAACCTTAAGGGGAAATCTGCTGAGGAGCTTCTGGAAAATATTTTCCTCTCTAATAAAATATGAGGGAAGTGAAGAATCCCATTCTATAGACAGAAATTGTCTACAGGTGATTCCTAGAACTGCAGTAGCTGTCTTGCCTTCGTGAAGGAACAATCCAGTGTTCTGAGGGTAGTAGAGTGAAAAGGTAGAAAGAGCTTGGGGTCCTTGCTGACATTTTAAAGTCACTAAACGAGCCCAGTCCTCTGATCTTCTTAGTTTGTGAGATTATAAGTGCCTTGTTATTGAAACTTCCTTTATCCAGGTACTTAGTTACTGAAATTATCCTACCCGATATAGATTTTTACTCATAGGAAATATTATCAAAGTGGCAAAATTACTCCATTATGAGACAGTTGAGTACCTACTAAATTCAAGAAACAATGTGTGTCTCTCAGGGTAACTAATAATATGAGGCAGTAAATGATTTAATGCAACAAGAGGGACTTAGTAAGAATGACAGGAGTTCAGAGTAAGCACTAATTACTAGATTGGAGGTGATAAGAAATGATTTTGTGTGGAAGAGGTTGAATTGAACTAGACCTTGGAGGAACCCCAAAATTTTGGTAAGGAGGGAGGTGGGGAGGGCATCCTAGGAAGTCTGAGGTTGTTGAAAGAACACAGGCTATGGGAAGCGGCTGTGGCTCAATCAGTAGGGCTCCCGTTTACCATATGGGAGGCCCCAGGTTCGGTTCCCGGGGCCTCCTGGTGAAGGCAAAGCCCGCCTGCACGGCGTGGTTAGCTGACCCAGCGAGCACAAGCAGCAAGGGGGGGATAAATGAATAAATAAATAAAATCTTTAAAAAAAAAAAAAAGAACACAGGCTATGGCATTAGACTTGGGTTCAAATCCTAGCTTATCACTCACTAGTTTGTGACCTTGTCATGTTATTTGATTTCTTTGATTTTCATCATGATACAGTGAACATAACTTGCAGAACTGGGGTGAGGATTAGAGACAAAATATGTCAAGCATCTGTCATGCTGGCAGGCACATGGCAGACATGAAGTAGATGGTAGAGATGGAAGGGTGGGTAAGAACTGCATGCATGTGGGTGTGTCATGAGCAAAGGCAAGGCAGCTAGTAGAAATGAGCTTGGCATGCCATTTTTGATCTGGACAGAATTCACCTGGATCAGGCCAGGTGAACTCTCAGGTGGTGAGTACAAAATCTTGAGAGACGGATTTGGGTCAGGACATGGAGGACCTTGAATTCCAAAGTTAGGAATTTAGCCCTCATCCTGGAGACAGTCTGTGTGGTGACTCTCAAGAGAGGCATCCTGGAGGCAGTGAGATGAATTAGGAATCATTGCAGTTGTCCAGATGTGTAGTATAAAAGACCTAGCCCAGGGAGGTGTCAGGAGTTGAAGAGAAAAGAAGGGTCAGCTGTTAGAGAGAACATCAGCAAAGAAGAAAGGGAGCTTAGTGATGTGGGAGGCAAGGGAGAGGGAAGATTTAGTGTTGAGTTCTAAAGACTGGATGCCTGTCACTCATACAGTGTGAAATTCAGAACAGACTTGCTATGATTCTAGATAATCATATCCCAGGTAGGGACAGGAACAGTTGGAAAGATTTACTGAAATTTTTGGTGAAAGATGCTACATAAGTGGAAGGTAAATAATGTTGCCCAAACATCATTTAATTCTTGTCTAATTCTTGTCTTGGTTCCCTAGAAGGATGTGTCCCATAATAAAATAAACATATCCTTACTTCTGATTAAATATGATTCAACACTTTGAGTCAATCCTATAATATGAAGTATATACTCACTGATTATTGACTCAATATTTATCTAGTATGCAAAGCAATCAAGCAAAGTGTTTCTTTGACACAAGGATTGTGGTACTTACAGTTATATTTACAATGATTTTATTAATAAAACAGTCAAAACATCTAAAGTAATGAATGGCACCAGAGGCATCATAAAGTATAGAAATCAAAGAAATTTGAATTCATCAAATTCAGGCTAATATCCTAATATCTTGGACTGAATGATATTTCATAATGTTGTCAGTTTGTGAATCTTGAACAGATGGTTCTCCACATTTTTAAATACTGAATAAAGTAGGTGGATGGAGTTAAATTAATTAAGTGTACCTCATTGGAGATACTATTAATAGATAGTAGCCCTTGGAGTCTTATTAACTTGACCAGCTTTCCTAATATAAGTCAAAAAGAAAACCCCATCATTCATGTATCTTAGAAAACTAGGCATTGTATTCTTTGGGCATAAAATTAATTTATTTTCAAGTACTAATTCTGCATCACTGTAGTGAGCTCAAGGCATGTGTCCCTGTCTGAGAGTTTTCACAGTTGTATTGGGAAGTTAGGGCTCTGGGCCAGGATATGGCCCATGATTTAGTTTATTGCAATTCCCAGAAAAGAGAAAAAAGCATCTGGCATTGAGACTTTCCTAAATTACATTCTACCTACCTCCCCTGCTCCCATACTTTTTTTCTTTTACTAATCTAATTGGGATATTTTAAATTCTTTTCAGACAAAACTTGAGTGAGACTATCTAGACTGTACAGAGAGGTATATTGTGGTATTTTCTTACAGTCAGAAGAACCTGGGGAATTTTCCATACCTATGGCTTACTATAAGTTATACCTCAAAAAAAGTAAAATATAAAATACCAAAAAAAATCTTAGTTAAAATGCATGAGCTGTCAAAAATACTACTTTACCTTTATAGTATCTATAGCATAGCTGATGCTTAACAAATGAATGTCAGTTAACATAATATTGTTCAATTCTAGCAGGAAGAAAATTCTAGCTTGTCAGTTTGTACTGCATTTTGTCAGCTCTTTAAAATTTTTTAAAGTTTTTGAAAATGTTCACAGCAGTACCTAATAAATATTTGTTTTTAGTACCAGAATATAAAAGAGCAATATACAAAAGACAGAAAAAGAGTGGGAACCCTAATGGCAACGCCTAATATTGTGGTATAACTGAATACATTAGATTTAGATGCAAATAGATTTAATCTAAATTCTTCAAAATGCAGTACAATCCTAAATACTAGTTGATGCAGATTGCTAATGCAGCAGCTACTTAGAAAGCTAATGTTTCTCAAAGAGGCTGACTTTAATTAAAAGCTCACATAGTACATTTAGGACTTACTTACTTAGACCCAAATTGTTTTTATGATATTTAATGGAATTGATTAATTTAGGTTCCAAACTAGCCCCATAAAACTGAAGGATTTCAACTTGACAAATGTTTATGAGCATCTTCTGTGAGTCAGTGCTAAAAGCACTAGAGTCAGATGAATATGGTAACTTCTGCCCTTAGACTTCACTGTTTGGACAAGGAAACATACAAAATCACAGAACCACATGGTTGTAGTGAAATGTAATAAGTACTCTAAGGAGCAAAGAGGAGGAATTAAGTAACTAGAAGGCTTCATTCAGAAGGCATATTAAGAAGGTAATATTTGACTTGGACTTAGAAGAGGAAGTTCAAAAATCATTCAAGAGTGTAGCAAGGAACATAATGTGTTGACAGGGACAAAAGTAGAATGTTTAAGAAACTAAAAGTTGTTTGAGGGGACTCGAATTTAGAATGACTAAATGGTTCGTTCTAAATCAGGATATGACTGTGGGCGGGGCAAGACAGAGTGGTGCAGGGCAAATATTCCTATAGGGAGGGGACATGAGACCCTGGAAAGTCCAGTCAGCCAGCAGTTGGCTCCATAAACCACTCTGGGATTGACACTTTATCTTGTTGGGAAAGCCAGTGTTTTTAAAGTAGATGTGTATTTTTTTAAGTCATAAAAATAAAACATTGAGAAATACAAAAGTTGGAATAAAGAAAAGAGAAAGAAGGGGGGAAATCACCCATGAACCCCCACCTTAAAAAAGACAATGTTTAGATTCTTAGGTATTTTTTTTTAAAACCACACGGCTGTGACCATATTGTACATAGTGATTTCCAGTTTGACTCATGTGCTGTTTAGAGTCATATAAGAATAATTCATTAATGCATTAGTAAGAGTTGATAAATATATGCCTATATACACACACTGCATTGCTGACCAACACTAAATGAGTCTCTGTGGTGCAGGGGTCACATGACCATGCCTACTGTTTTTTTTCAAACATCATTTGAAGCTAAGGACAGCTGAATTCTCACCATTACATGAGGGAACACAGGCATTTTGCTTCCTCAGTACATGATCAGTAATTTATTCTATCTCTGTTCATCTCTATTCTAAAGACCTAAAATACTAAACAAATTCCAATTATTATCAGAACCCTGGTGCTTTTCATCGGGGGGTCGACAGATTATAAGGGGCAAAGTTTTCACCTAGGATCAACAGAAAGGCAGGTGTTAAGGATGACTTCCCCAAAGGGTGCGATTCTTCTTTTATTTATGGATTGAAAAGAGAAATCCTTGCTTCATATTCTCCTTAAATATGCAGGTGGATGATGTTTTACCTGTGTGTACACTGTGTCACTACTACCTGGATATACATTGTCTGCACCTGGGCCCTCCCTCATGCCTCCTTCTGGGAACTCATCCTCCCCACCCCTGCTTCCCCACAAAGATGACCACTATTATGACCTCCAGATCAATGAAACCCTACAGCTTGTATTTTTTGTCGGCTTCTTTCGTTGAGTCTTAAATACATGAGATCCATCTGTGCTGTGTGTTCACACAACTGTTCATCCCATTTTCACTTGTTGCATGTGGTTTTTAACTGCTTTTTGCTTAGTTTTCACTTTGGCGAATAAGATTTCATTATAAATATGGTAAATTTTTAATTTGTGTTAGTTGGCATGTGCTGATATATTAGTTTATTAACAAAATTATTGGCATTTTGAATGGGGGCTGCTATCTTTACACACCTAGCAGTAAAAGAATTGTCAAGTGTAAGAGCTGCAAGGCCCTTAGAGACCACAGAGTTCAGCCACTTTATTTTCTCAAATGAAAGACCTAAGGTCTGGAGAGTCAACTAGAACTTAATCCCCTGTTGATTGGGTCCAGCTTTCTTCCCGAGAACACTATGTGGTATCACAATCCAAACTTGATCATAAGACGGACCCTCAGTCAACAGAAAATTAATCTTGGAGTTCAGAAGATTTGAAATCCATAATCCACAAGAATTAAAATTTTGCCCATTAAATGGTAAAATTTCAATTATCTGGAAATTTCATTTGCTCATCTAGAACAGTTTCTTCATCAAGTCCATTAAATAAGATGTTATTGACTCTGTTCATGTTACTTATTTTTTTTTGTTAGAACCAATCCTTGAAGGAGAAGGAAGGAGAAAGTTTTAAACAATGTACATGTTTGTTTTAGAATTTTCAGTTTGAATGCATCATCTTGAACTTTTGCCATTATCAGATGTAGTCCTTTTAAAGTCTGGTGAAAACCTCAAAGATTATTCTTAGGATGGGAAGTCTTAAGGTAAATTCTGATTCTCTAATCTCTGCAAGTGATAAAACAGTCCTTAATCTTATACCTTCCTACTAAGGTTGTAATGATGCATAGAAAGGATTTTGAAGGAGAGATTAGTGTCCAGGAAGTAATCTCAGAACATTCTTCAGAATGCTAGAGCCTCCTTAAGTATAATTAGCAAACAGAGAAACAAGTGACTTATCTAAACACTATTTTTCAAATGTTGGTCATGAACTAAATTTAGTAACAGCTATTATTTTATATTTTTAGATGGAAAAGGAGGAACAGTACCACAAACACGCATCTACCCTAACCAAATTCAACAGTGAACACTTTTTACATATTTGCATCATTGTGTGTATGTGTGTGTGTGTGTAAACTGTTTCATAGTAAGTTACAGACATCAGGGCACTTCTTTTCTAATATGCATCTGCATACAATAAGGACTTTTTCCTCCATAATGCATAGCATTAACATGCCTAACAAAATTAACTGTAATTCCCTAGTAGCATTCAATATATCGTTGTCTAAAAAATGAGCTGGCCATATTTTTTTTTTTTTTTTTTTTTAATTTTATTTATTTATTCATTTATCCCCCCCCTCGCTGCCCGTGCTCGCCGGGTCAGCCAACCACGCCGTGCGGGCGGGCCCGCCCCCACCAGGAGGCCTCGGGAACCGAACCCGGGCCTCCCATATGGTAAACGGGAGCCCCACTGATTGAGCCACAGCCGCTTCCCTGGCCATATTTTTTATATAGTTCTGTTGCATATAGTAAAGCTAAGTATTTATTTTTATGAAATAAAAATAATATTTCTTACTGTGGGTCTCATTCAGAATTTGAAATATACTGCTTTGTAGGATAGGAAGCTAATTCTTTGCTGAGTGTTATGTGGCATTCCTAAAAAGTGAGTGCCTTCAGTAACCTAAATATCCAACAAGAAGATAAAACAAGTGAGGACCCATTCAACAGTGTAAATAAGATCCAAATGTCTAGTACAGATGGATCAAGATAGGGAGGAAGTAGCAGGGGCAGGAGTCCTTTGGAAAGGCCCTGTGAAAGAGATCTTGAAGGAATGGTAGAATGTGGATAAGGCAGAGGCTTGGAAATGGTGTGTTCAGAAGGAAATGGCATAAGTATTGAAGTAAAAGAAAAAGTATGGAAACATGTTGAGTGTACCACTGTGCTGAGCTTGGTCTGATTAGTGGTGAAGGAAGGAGATAGATGGAATAGGAAAAATTACTCAGGGTTTAAGTACCAGCAGGAGGAAGAGCCCAATTCCTTTATTAAAGGAAGACCCATCATATGTCTTGAGTAGTGTTGTAATTTGGTACAAGTGGAAGTTTGGAAGATGAGTAAAATGACTTTGTGTGGACTGGGTTGAAGGAATAAAACATTGAAAGCAATGAAACCTGGTGTAACTATTGCCCTTTGTATAGGAGAAATAGAAAGTGAGGGTCTGGATTCAGGTAGTAGGATTAATTTGGAGAGGAATTACTGGACAAAGAAATAACAGAGCTTGGTGACATGATAGTTTGAATAAGGGATGAAGAAGGTTGAGAAACTGGGTAGACAGCAGAATGATGCCGTAGGTGATGGAATTAAGTATAACCTGGTCCAAAAACCATATAGACATTATCTACATAAAAAACAAGCCTCTGCCATAATTCTGAGGAATAGATTTTAGGAGACCTGTTAGAGGAAGTCGTCAGTTATAATTATTAGAGAAGATTTTCTTGAATAATTTCCCTTGTTTTGCTTAAAGATATAATAGAGATGGGAAATATTAGGCGTCTATCTTTAGGGTCTTTATTCAGAGTGCTAGCTTTACTGAAAATAACAACATAGAAAAATAATGACACTTATTAAAAAAATTAAAGGCCAGATATGGAGATCTTAAATTTTAGTCATTTGAGGTACTGTACAATTTTAAGTCAGATAAAACAAGGTAGGGCACTTTAAAGCAATGAATTAGGCTTTGATGAGTGTGAGCATCTTTGAAAAATTATCTTTACTGTTCCAGGCTCATTGAAATTTGATCTTTAAGGGACCTCTTGGTATGAGTTTGAGACGCTGTTTTTCTTTTCTCCTCCCCACTTCTCTGCTGCAAGATGCATGCACAGACAGGTTCCAGGAATGTTAGGAAACAGTCAGACAATTAGCAGCTTCTGCTGGAACAGCTTAATCATGGCAACAGCAGCATCATTGCTCTTGGCTTTGGACTTTTCTGAAGTTCCTGCCTAGTTCGGGATGTGTTGAGTTTAGTAGAGATAGCCAACATTTATGTAGCACTTACTCTTTACAAGGCCCTGATGCAAGCACTTCACAAATATTAATTTGTTTAATCCTCACAATCACCCAGTGAAATAGATTTACAGATGAGGAAACTGAGGCCTAGAGCAAGAAGTAACTTGTCCTAGGTGATACAATTAATTAGGGCAGAGCTGGGATTAGAATCTAATAAATTAAGCTCTGAAATCTGTGCTTTTAACCATTAATTCATGCTACCACTGTGGTAGACACATTTCAAAGTTACGTGTCCTAGAGTGTAGGACACGTAACTTTGAAATCAGGGCTTTTCTATGAAATTTGAGCTGGCCGGTTGCTGCAAGCATTGTAAATGGGCCCTGGTAGATTGTTTCCTCTGTTTTGGAAATACAGTCAACTTAAATGTAGATTTGGGTTCTAAGAAGGGTCACTCTATAGAGTTTATCTTTAAAAATCACAGCCCATGATTCATTTCTTTCTTCATGATTTCTTTTCTCCCAGATTACAAAACAATATATTCCTAGAGTACCATTCTCCGCCCCAAACGTGAATCTTTGGCACTTTTAAATTGCTGTGGCTGTGGGAGAAGGAAGCCTTCTCTTGTCTGCATTTTGGTAGAGCATTTAATGACTATAGAATCTGCTAAGACTTTAGCCAGAAGAGGGAGTTTATGTACAAGCTGGCATATTTAACTGGTGTTGAGAATCATTAGTAGTAGTCAAAACAGAAGCAACCTATATTTTTTATTATGTAAGATATCTTGGGATTTAAGCTAATTTCTTCTCTTATATATTGTCAAATTGGGAACATAATCAGTAATTGCCTCGTGGCACCAAGGAATTCTGTTAGTATTTGCTCTTCTGGTTCTTCTACCATACATCTTTTACACCTTTAAAACATTTAATGGTAACAAGAATTTGGGCAAACTATAAGTGAATTTTCTGGGTTGTAGGAGTAATGGGAAACATGCTTGTGTCCAATAACAGGGTCTGGCATGTATGGTAGGTTCTCAATAAAAGAAAGGGATATTATTAGAGTGTACACTTTGGAGTCAGGTGGATGGGCTGAAATTCACAGCTCTGCCATTCCTTTGCTTTATGACTTCAGACAAGTCAATTACTCTCTCCATCTTTAAAATGGTAGTAACTATTCTAATCTCAGATTCTTGAAAGGAAAAATAAAATAATGTATGTGAATTATATGATCTTAGTTAATCCTTAATAACCGTTAACTTTTTTTTTTTAAATAAATTTGAGCTATCTTGCCAAGAGCATATTTTCCCCAGTTTTAATTCAAGCAGCTTTTCAAACTGACATTATTTGGCCTAATTGATTTATTTTGGATCTCATTCCAAAAATTTTGCAAGAAGTCAAAATTAGGAAATCATTGTTCTTTCATTTATTTATTAATTCCACAAATAATTGTGTTCTTATAGCACAGTACATTTCTGTTTGATTTTTGAGTTTCTTTGCCATAGAGAGTGATATTCAGAACAGTCTTACTGAGAGGGTAGGTCAAATCGTCTTGTTGCCATATAATGAATGAAGAGCATAAGAACTGGTAAAAATAAATGTTTTCAGTATAAGTTGATTTAAATTTTTATTCCTTGTGGTGTCTAGAATTTAAAAGGACAAAATGGATCATTCTAAATCAGGGTGTCTTAGTTTTCCAAGCTACTGTAACGAGTACCACCCAAAGGACAGTTGCTATGAATAAAGCTGCCTTGAACGTTCTTGTATGAGTCTTTTTGTGGAACTAAGGCTGTTTGCTTTCTCTTGGCTAAATACCTCAGAGTGAAATTGCTGTCATAAAGTAGGTGTAAGTTATGTTTTATTTGTTGTTTGTTTGTATGTTTGTTTGTTTTTAAGATTTATTTATTTCTCTCCCTTCCTCCCCCCCCTCCATTGTTTTTTGTGCTTGCTGTCTGCTCTCTGTGTCCATTCTCTGTGTGTTCTTCTGTGTCTGCTTGTCTTCTCTTTAGGCGGCACCAGGAACCAACCCTGGGACCTTCCAGAGTGGGAGAGAGGCGCTCAATCTCTTGCACTACCTCAGCTCCCTGGTCTGCTGCATCTCTTATTGTCTCTTCTCTGTGTCTCTTTTTGTTGCATCATCTTGCTGCACCAGCTCTCCGCTTGGGCCAGCTTACCTTCACCAGGAGGCCCTGGGAATTGAACCCTGGACTTCCTATAGGGTAGACGGGAGCCCAATCACTTGAGCCACGTCCACTACTCTGTAAATTAGTTTCATAAGAAACTACCAGACTATATTCCAAAGCAGTTGCACCATTTACACTGCCAACAACAGTGAGAGTTTTGGTTGCTCCACATCCTTGCCAACATTTGGTTTTGTCATTCCTTTTCATTTTCACCATTTCAATGTGGGTGTATAGTGGTGTTACCAGATTTTGTCTAGGTTCTTGACTATGCTGCAGAAATGAATTTCAAGAGCATATTGGGTTGATTAGGCCAGTAATTTATTAAGGTCGGGAAGGAAGAGAAATGGGAGAAAATAACAGATCATAGATCCCTGGTAGAGAGGAAGAGGCTGAAGAGTGATAAAGAGGGCTGATTTACAGGCTACAGTTTCCCGTTATAGATTATAAATGCCCAGGTTTACTTGCATGGTGATCCATGCAGTGGGGGTGGAGCATGGCGAGAGCAGAGCACAGAAGGCAAGAGAAAGAGAGAGAGGTTTGGCCTTTGCACTTGCTTTTTAAACCATTAATTATTCTGCCCCTTTGCTAATGGCATGGGAGGAGTCCCAATGATAATGTCCCCAGAGAATATCCAGGGCTTCTCCTGGCTTCCAGAGGGAATCTCATTCTTGAGGGTCTTCCAGCAGCCATCTTGGGGGTATCAGTATCCACGTGGACTTCTTGCCAGGTTCCAGATCCATCTATTGAGTTTCTATCTTACTAGCCTGCTTAGAAAACAAAATTTTACCAAAATTACATCATAAATTTTTTAATCATAGGTTTTAAACATAAATTTCAATAAGTTACTTTTAGATTCAGTAGGAATAAACTTAAAAAAATTTTTAAAAAGCAACGTAATTCCACAAAAAGACATGGAGGAACCTTAAATGCATATTTCTAAGTGAAACAAGCCTATCTGCATAGGCTATATCCTGTATGTTCCCAACTATATGATATTCTGGAAGAGGCAAAAACTAGAGAGGGTGAAATGATCAGTGATTGCCAGGGGTTCTGGGTGGGGAAGGGATGAATAGGTGGTGCCCAGAGGATTTTTTTAGGGCAATGAAACTATTCCGTATGATATCCTAATGGATACATAACATACATTTTCCAAAACCTATAGAACAGTACAACACAAAGAGTAAACCTAAATGTAAACTATGGCATTTAGTTACTAACATCAATTGTAACAAATATACAACACTAACGTAAGGTATTAATAATAGGGGAAACTGTGGGGGGGGTGGGGGGGGAGCCGTGGCATATGGGAACCATTTTCTGTGCAATTTTTTTTGTAAACATAAAACTGCTCCAAAAATAAAGCTTATTGTTTAAAAAAGGCAACATAACTTTAACAAAATAACAGTTTTTCAGGTATTAGGAAAGAGATAAATACTGAAAGTGAGATTTCTGTATGATTTAAACATTTAACTCTTCTTGCAGAAAGTTTATATAATAAAGATATGTCTATGTTCCAGTGAGTTCAAACTCATCTTCCTTAGTAAACAATATATTAGTTATTCAAGTTTAAGTTACTTTAGATTTATTATGAGCATCGGTTACTGTGTTTGTGGTTTATGTGCCTTTCTCACTTCTCCTTGGAATCTGGGTTCTTGCTGACTTCCCATTGCTTATTTTAGCAGCTACTTCTTTTCTTTGGTTTCCCGAGGATAGACATTGTGGGCTATTAACTATTCTGTGTTAAAGAGAAGTTTACCTCTAGACAATGGTGATTTAAGAATGTTGACATAGGTTGTGTTTGTGTGAATATTTTGCTACTGATCCTGTCCTCTTCCCAGCCATTCTTCTTGAGCCCTGTCTTTACTCTTTAAACAAGTCGTTGCCTTTGGAGGATAAAAATCTCTTTTATTTTTGTGTTTACATTCTGTTGAATTGTGATTTCCTAATAGACAAAGAACTACATTTCATAATTTTGCTGGTACATTAGATAAATTATTTTTAAAGTTTTTCATTTAATGCAATACAAAACTGTTTCCTTGGGTACCACAAATAATGGATTGAGAGTCAAAACTTACAGATGTGCTAGAAGGAACAGCACCTGAGTTTTCTGTGATCATTGTGATGATACCATCAAGGAAATTTTTACTTAAGGTGGAAGGAATTACACCTGCAGAGTCTGTACATTGCAGATCTTAATAACTTTTGGTGATAGATCACCTATATTCCTTTTGGAAAGCCATGAGACACATCCATTTTGCTGAATATTTGACCTCTTACATAATTCAAAAGACGTGAACAGTTCACAGTCCAGTCTGTTTTGAAAGCTATCCAGCATAGCCTCACTTGCAGGTTCTTCTTGATCTTATTTCAAACAGCTGAGAGAATGTAAACATGAGGGACAACTGGCTGCCCCAGTTGGCAGTTTATCAACCACTAATTCATTCAACAAACACTAAGGTCTATTGATTAAGGAGTGTGGGGCAGGACAAAGGTGGCTTATTATACAATCCCCTCCTTCTAGACTTCAAGATAGTGGGAGAATTAACGTCACAGAAATGCCATACCTAGTAGAAGAAGCACAAAGGCCTAAATGCAGTGTTTTGGGGAAAGCACAAAGGAAGGGGTCAGTTCCACCTGGGGGCTTAGGGGCTGAGAGGGATGGAGAATGCATTGTGAAAGATCAGTACTTGAACTGATCTTTGAACTATAAATCAGGAAGGAAGCATGAGAGGCCATAGTAGGGTGAGAAACTAGCAGGCACTCAATGCTCAGAGGAAAGTACATGCAACATTCAGGTATGGCTGGCTGGCTCATTGGATGAATGGAATAAGATAAAGATTAAACGCTAACCTTGGTGCAAATCCTGGGCCCTGCATCTTTTGACCTGAAACCACAAGCTTATTTGATACCTTCCTCTTCTAAATCTATAAAGCAGAACTAATAACCGCTTCCTTGTGGAGCTGTGGATTAAATGAGAGTACATATAAAGCTCCAAGCAACTCCTGGTGCTGTGCACAGAGAATGTGCTCTTAACATCATTATGGAGGGATCTGATGGAATATGGCTAGGATATGACCCTAATCAAGAGGGTCTTAAATTCTTTGCTAAGCATTTCACACTTTAGTCTAGGGGATTAAAGGATTTTGAGGAGGAACATGGCATAATCTGATTTATTTTTTTTAAAGATAATTTTATTTAGCCCAAGGGAATCAGAGTTTTCATACTGATAGCCTCATTTAAAGGCCAAGCACAATTTCAAATTAAGACTGTTTCTCTAGAATTAAATACTAAAATGTTGGTTGAGTATACTTTTCATGGATATTAATTTTTTTCTTGAAATATAACGCTGTATTTTATTTTTGGTGCAACTAAAGGCAACATTTTATTTCTAATTGCCATTTGGTGATAATACTGCTGATTTATATATATATATATTTTTTAATAAAACTGCTCAAAGAAAATTGCTTCATTATTGCAAAAGGAAAAGGTCGGCTTTCCTATTGCTCCCTCAAAATGACTTATGTTATTTCTGAGCCTTGTTTGATGGCTAGTAGTGTTCAGATTCATTTATAACAAAATTCTTTATTAGAAATCATCTGATACAAATGTTTTTTCTCCAATATTTGCAATAGTGCCGAAAACAAATTAAACCTTGACCTGCAGAGAAGAACTTAACTATGAGGCTTGGGTCTGCCTTGGGATCTGAGCACCACATACTATTTTCTGACTCAAATTTTTGAGTAACCTGAGCCAAGTTTTGTCCCTCATGTGGCTTTCTGTGGGTCCAGAGCATGTGCTCCGGAGGTGGGGGAATTGCTATGCCAATGAGCTGAGTATGTTTGACCACATTCCCCCTATTACACATGGGAGATGAAGATACAGTGTTCATTTCTAGGCAGGAGAACATAGCATCTACAGATTGAAGTCTACCTACCTCTATCCATGAGATAAGATATGATAAGGCACATGGAAAATATAGAGTCTCAATAAAATCTAAAAGTCAAAAAAGGAAAAGGCTAATAGGCCAATCACCAGGACTAACAGTTATTCTAATATTAAGTTTGATTCTGAACATCCTAACATCCAAGACAAAAAGAAACATAATTATGGTTATCTGTAGACACCCCTATTATATTCACTTTGTTATGACTCAGATCAAGTAGGTCAGTTACATAGGTGGGTGGTTTTCAGAATCTGTCTATTCTGATATGTCATTTATTTGCCATTTTGTGTAGGGCCCTAATAATGAATGGACTAAAATGAAAAGTTACTTGGGTTCATTTTCAAGCTGCTGCTTTTAAAATTGGGGGTTAGAAATGGGACCTTACCAAAATTAAAAGCTTTTGTGCATCAAAAGACTTTAACATGGAAGTGAAAAGACCTACTTAATGGGAGAAAATATTTGGAAACCACATATTTGATAAGGGTTTAATATCCAGACTATATAAAGAAATCCTGAAACTCAACAATGAAAAGACAAGCAACCCATTTTAAAAATGGGCAAGAGACTTGAATAGACATTTCTCCAAAGAGGATATACAAATGGACAAAAAGCACATGAAAAGATGCTCAATATCATTAACTATTAAGGAATTGCAAATCAAAGCCACATGATACCATTTCACACCCACTAAAATGGCAACTATTAAAAAAAAAAAAAAAAACAGAAAATAACAGGTGTTAGAGAGGCTATAGAGAAATAGAAACACTCATTCATTGTTGGTGGGAATGTAAAATGGTGTAGCCTTTGTGGAAGATACTTTGGCTGTTCCTCAGAAAGTTAGGGATAGAATTATCATATGACCTGGCAATTCCACTTCTAGGTATGTACACAAAAGATTTGAAAGTAGGAACATGAACAGATATTAACATACCAGTATTCATGGCGGCATTATTTACAATTGCCAAGTGTCCATCAACTGATGAATGGATAAATAAAATGTGGTATATGCAGTGGAATATTATTCAACCATAAAAAGGAATACAGTTCTGCTACATGCAACAAAATGAATAAAGACATTATGTTGAGTGAAATAAGTCAGACACTAAAGGACAAAAATTATATGATCTCACTGATATGAAATAATTAGAATAGTTATATCTATGTCTCATAGAGTAAGAATTTAGAATATAGGTTACCAAGGGCTGGGGTGGGAGTTAGGGATGGGGAGTTAATGCTTAAATTGTAGAGTTTCTATTTGGGTTGATTACAAAGTTTTGGTAATCGATGGTGGTGATGGTAGCACAACATTCCGAGTGTAATTAACAGCACTGAATTATATATATGAATGTGATTAAAAAGAGAAATTTTAGGTTGTATATATGTCACTGGAATAAAATTTGTGAAAAAACATAGGACTGTACAACACAAACTGTGAACCCTATTTTCAATGATCGACTAAAGTTAATAGTACAATTATAAAAATATTCTTTCATGAATTGTAACAAACATAGCACACTAATGCAAGGTGTTAATAATAGGGTGGTATGTGGGAACTCTGTATTTTAGACATGATTTTTCTGTAAACCCACAACTTTTCTCATTAAAAAAAAAGAGGAGGGGTTAGGCCAAGTGAGATCTCTGAGGTTTCTTCCAGCTTTGAAAGTCTCATTTTTGTGGTAGGTTAGCGTACATTATCCACAGCGTTTGCTTGAGAGCATTCCTTTGTAGCCCTGACCATGTGATTTGTCCGTCTTACATTAGTCAGGGTGTGTCTCTAAAGGAGCCCTAAGAACCCCTCAAAGATATGTCTTCAGGCTGGAGTTGCTGAGAGGCTCTACACTCAGGCACTGCGTTTGTAGCACAAATTCAGACCCTTAGATGAAGCACAAGTGCCTCCTTCCTGATAGCACTCAGCCTGCAGTTTTGGGAATAAGAGAGGAGGTGAATAAAGGCTATAGGAGAAAGAGAAGGTGGCTGGACTGGCAGTCCTGGGACATAGGCGGACCTTTGCCCCCAGCAGACTGTCAGGCCAGGGTGCCAAAGCCAGGCATCTTTTCTACTCACTGGCTAAGGGCCTTGGGGACTCATTTCCAACTCATTTAAAGCTGCCACCTCTTCCTCAATTCCTGGAGTTCTCTCTAAGTAGAATACTGTATTCTCCCCTTCCTTGCTGCCCTGAAGGCAAGTGCTCAAGCCCTTTTCCTATGAAAGTTTTACAGACAGACAATGCCAGAAACCAGTGAGAAACAAGTATGGGTGGAAAAGGTTCCAGAACCCCCCAGAACTTCTTAGTTTAGTGTCTAGGGTTTCACTCACCCCTTCCCTTCTGAATATAGAAACTAAAAGCCTTACTGGACATATGCTCTGCACTTAGCCCTAAATTTGAGGCTTCCCACTTCCCCCTTCTTCAAAACTCCCCATCCCATTTCCCCACAGGAAGGAACTGTGAGCCACTTCCTTCAAGAAGGCAGGGTTCTTCATGCCCAGGCTTTTAGAGGCTTGGGGCAAATATTTAGGTACTCACCTCCATTTCCCAAACTTGCTTGTTTTTGAGGTACATGGAGTCCCCAGATACTCCTTCTTAAAAATAGCCCTCTTCGTGTTTTGACTCACATTCCTTTAGAGTTCTTCCCAAAGGGACAGTGACTGTTCTTTAACTGCAATTGAGCCCAATAAAGGTTGGTTAACTTCTATTTTCATAGCCTTCTGCTTCTATCCTTCATGGCAGAATCTTTATTAATCTGGCCCTTTTTTCCCCTTTAATTTAATTCTCATGTGGATTTAATATGTACTAAAAATCTTTGCCAGGTCAGACTAGTTTTGTGAAAGATTACTTGAATTAAAAGTATGTGTTTGCGAATATTCTCACTGATCTGATTTTGTGATAATCAGGGTAGGCTAAACATTCGCTATATTAGAAGCCGTGCATGTGTCCCCAGACATAGTTTTTCTGCCTAGGTCTAGTTTTTAGAACGCTGGTGATAAACCAAGCCTGATTTATTATATGACCATCCTGTATGGGGAAAGACTATAATTGTGGTTATCTTTGGTCAACCTTAAGAGCTATAGCAGGGGGACAGATGTGGCTCGGTGGTTGGGCGTCCGTCTCCCATATGGAGGGACCTCGGTTCGATCCCTGGGACCTCCCGGTAAAAATTTAAAAAAAGAAAAATATAGAAGGCGTGTGGACCGCCAGGCCCTGCGAGCAGGTGAGCCGTCAGTCTCCGTCCGTGGGTGCACAGCCAGGCCCGGCGCGCCACGCAGCAAGATAATGACGTAACAGAAGAGTGACACAAGGGAGAGCCAAAACAAGATGCCCCAAAAAACCAGGAACTAAGGTGGTGCAGGTGGTAGGACACCTCTCTCCCACATAGGAGATTCCGAGGATCGAATCCCAGTGAAGACAGGAGGAGAAGGTTGAGAAGAGAGGGCAGGAAACAACACAGAGAGTTGCCCAGTGAATGGACACAAAAACGGGGGCGGGGGGGGGGGGGTAAAAATGGATGAAAGTTCATAATGTTTTCTGAACACTTATAGTTTATATATGGTCATGTATGAATGATATACTTCAATAAATTGTTTTTTTTCTTTTAAAGTATATTATAAGCTATTTTGAAGAAATACGTATTTTCTAGTGCATGTAACTCAAAGTAGGTTGCCACTATTAACTGATAGAGGCTTAATGAGAAGATAATTACTTCTTTTTTTTTTTTAAGATTTTATTTATTTATTTATTTATTCCTTTACCCCCCCCCCTTGCTGCTTGTGCTCGCTGGGTCAGCTAACCACGCCGTGCGGGCGGGCTTGCCTTCACCAAGAGGCCCCGGGAACTGAACCCGGGGCCTCCCATATGGTAAACGGGAGCCCTACTGATTGAGCCACAGCCGCTTCCCGATAATTACTTCTAATTACAGAACCCACTGTTAATAAGAAAAAGAAATAATAATGATAAGCTTAAATGCAAGAGATAAATACAAGGAAACTCAGAAGAAAAAAAACAAAACTAAAAATAAAATATAATTAGCGGATTGGGACATTCAAAAAAATGGGAAAAAAACAAAAATAGATCACAGAAGGGTTACAATGGGGGTTGCAAAGGATCATTGGTGGGGGGTGTCTGGGATGGGGGATTCATGGGAGTAAGTTCATCTGAATATACATGAAAGATATATAAAATTGTTCAAATGATCAAGGGATGGGGCATGGTCACGGTGGGTAGACAATCACTCAATAAATGAGGGAATCTGAATTCCCAGCCTGGAGAGCTCTGCCACATTCTCCAAGGGAGCAGCAACAGTCCCCTGAGTGCAGGGGCAGTGTCTGGCAAAAGAGGTTGGCCCACTGATGGGTTCTTGTCATTGATGACTAGCCTTATGAGTCTTTGCTCTTGTAATTGAAACTTAGCCTACTGTTATGGGGCTAAGGGTTGCCACCTGAGAGCCTCCTTGTTGCTCAAATATGGCCTCTCTCTAAGCCAAACTCAGCTTATGAATGCATTACCTTCCCCCCAACGTGGGACATGACTCCCAGGGATGAGCCTCACTGGCAACGAGGGATTAATACCAAGTGCCAACTGGCAACACGATTGGAAAAAGACCTTGAATAAAAGGGGGAAAAGGTAAAGAGAAATGAGTTCGTGTGGCTAAGAGAATTCAACGAGAGTCGGGAGGTCATCCCAGAGGTAACGCTTACGCACACCTCAGTAGGATCTCATAGAACACCAAAGTGGATATCACCCCACACAGAGGGGCTTCTGAGGGCTCTGGAGACACCCAGGTCCTATATAAGGGGGGATAACCCCAGAGATTGACATCTTATTAGTGGGCTCTACTTTGGAATCTGTGCTCCTGAGACTGACAGAGTTGGACTCAAATAAGTCCTCCCTGCACATGGTCCCTCAGTCCCTTCTATTCAAACCTATATGTGATGCTGGAGTTTGTAGGTATACTTCCAGAGACTGGAGCCTCTGGCCTACCTATGCGCCAGCTGTGCCTGGAATCTCGGTGGAGCTGCAACTCCTAACCTACAGCTCAATGGACTCATCCAAGTCACCTGGCGAGGAGACAACGCTGGGCAACGGCCATCCCAGGGAATGGAGAGGGCCTGCAGCTGCAGGCAGGATAATCCCATCCACCGTATCCATGGGATATAAGCCCTCTCTCACTTGGAGGTGGAGTGGACATCACCATCCCAGTCCCCTCAGGATTGGGAGAAGAGCTATGGACTAGAGTGGACTTAATGGTATTCTGTTGTAGACATATTGTGATTCAAGCAATGGAAGAAATTATAACAGTGAGGTGGAGCTGGTGGCCACTGGACGCTTTTGGGGCAGGGAGGCGAAGGGCAGTTGAAATACAGGGGCTTTTTCGGGACTTGGGGGTTGTCCTGAGTGGCATTGCGGCGACAGATGTAGGCCATTTTACATTAGCATATACCATGCAGAACTGTGTGGGAGAGAGTGTGGTCTACGATGTGAACTGTGGTCTATGCTTGGTGGCAGGGCCCCAGGATGTGTATATCCATTGCGGGTGATGTGCCACACTGATGAAGGATGTTTGTGTGGGATGTTGTGGGAGGTGTGGGAGGTGGGGAACATGGGAATCCCTGTAATTTCTGTGTAATATTTAGGTAATCTAAGCACCTTTTAAAATATATATATATACACATTTATGTAAGCAAATGCACATATATGCATATATATTTATATATCATTTTACAAATATTGGTATGTATTGTGAAAAATTTGATTTTTACCTACAATAAAAATATTTTAAAAAGCCACACTGAGATGGGTGAGGTGGTAAAATTGGTGGGTGGCCACTGAGAGAAAGGAAAGAGAAAGAGTAAGAGACAGATTCCAAGGGACCACCTATATTTCCTTCACTTGAGCATAGTCTTTCCATAAACGACAATGAACATATGATATGCATTCGCAGATCCTAACGTAAAATATCTGACAGCTCTTCAAGTATCAAATGAGAGTGAAGACATTTATCTTTTGAGCTGTTATTTCAAAATTGGCACAATGTTCCTAAAAGAAGACTGGAAAGAAGGAATTTATGAAGACCATATATAAGATCAAATAAATAACTGATTAAAGTATTCTTTATCTTTTATACCAAGGGGGGAGGGAAAGAACCCACTGTTTGTGCAAAAATAAATAACTGATTAAAGTATTCTTTATCTTTTATACCAAGGCGGGGGGGAAAGAACCCACTGTTTGTGCTTGTGGAGGCTGAAGAATTTGTTTTTCAGAACCCTAAACATTTTATCCTGCACTATTAATTTGCAGTGTCTATGGAGAAAAGATTGTACTGTCAAAAGTACCCTGTATTCCAGCCCCTGTTCCAAATGACCCTTAATTCCGGAGTAATGAGATTTTACTTTACCTGCAATCAAGAAATAGACCTTTTGATGTTACAGAATTTCTTTTGTCAGTGATACTAACAGAGGAAGAAGGGGAAAAAAATAAAACATTGACGGTAAAACTAGTGACGCAATGCCCATTCTGTACGCAGTGAACTTAAAGTTCAGAGTGTACTATTGTCAGACCTCTACTATGAAAGGAAATGCCCTTTGTCTAAACAAATTAGAGCAAACATTTTACTAAGACACTTTACTAATAAAATATTCTTTTGCATACTATGCGAAGAGTTTTAAGATTTTTCATTTCTACCATGTAGTGGGAGGAATTGAATATTTGATATAGTTATCCACATGAATATATTAATATGCTGTATAAAAAGATGACAAGGGTACTTATCAAGCCTTTAGAGTTTTTTTTTTCCAGTACAAGTTAGCTCAGTTAGCAAGAAAACCAAGTTTTTGATGCTAGAGTCCATGGTTCCATGTTCACTGTCTGACTAGACATTCTGCAAGTACATGTCAAGTGACCACAAATAGCAAGAGGGAAGATGGTTAGTAGTATCAGAAATACTCCTAGTAGAAAAACAATATAACGTGAACATTCTTCTGGTGGGCCATAAAAAGATGCCTTCTTTAGGGCCATACTGAGTAAAACCTCAGCTGTATCACCCAGCATAGAGAAAGGTGCCTTCCCTTCCCTTCAGGCAAATACATGGCTTAGCTGCCAGGTGCCTTTTCCCATATTCACCCAGATGTCAACCCCTGACTTGTTAGGCCCTTAGATATGGCTCACTTCTCCATTTCTGATTTGTACCATCTGCTTCTATTTCGTTCTCTTCCTTCTCTTAGTGATTGTAAGTGCATGATTCTGATTTTTTTTAAAAAATCAGTAATCTCTTTATCCTCATAAAATTATTTTGCTTAAATCACTGTTTATATTTTAGAACATAGATGAAGAAGAATGGAGTTTACAGACTGTATCAAACCTAAGATCAGTGTGGCTCCAGGAAGCAACACCAGGGCCAGCAGGTAGGAAGTTACATTCTTCAGGGTCAGCCTAGGGACATCCAGTCTGGATGACCGTGTTAGGGGTGTTGCAGAATGGGTTCTCACGTGGTAGGTAGCTTGCCAAATCTTGCTTACTTCATGAAAGTGAGTTGAACCCCAGCCAAGCTATTTATTATCCATTGACCACAAGAAACATACCCATCTATTCTTTATAAAGCCTAAGTTTTCTCATTAAATAGGATTTCCCTAACAGATATGTGAATGCATTAAGAAATCTTTAGCACCGTGCCTCACCCATAGTAAGTACTCAGTCATTGTGGTCAGGGAGGTGGGCTCTGGAGATAGCCAGCCTGGATTTCAATGCTGGCTCTGCTCTTTACCAGCTGTGTACCCCTAGGCATTTTATTTAACTTCTCTGTGCTCAGTTTTCTTATTTGTAAAATGGTCATAATAGTAGAATCTACCTCAGAGAGTTTTTAACAATTAAATACTACCCCTAAAGTGCTGACTCACTGTAAACTCAATTAATGCTAGTAGTATTTATTTCACAGGTGGTGGGTGGGCCATATGAGGTGCCATTGGGAATATTCACTAATATGACATGATGGATTCTCTTGGGAGGGTTCTCTTGGGAAATAGAACCAACAGGAGATCTCTGTCAATATGAGATTTTGGGAAGCGGCTGTGGCTCAATCAGTAGGGCTCCCGTTTACCATATGGGAGGCCCCGGGTTCGGTTCCCAGGGCCTCCTGGTGAAGGCAAGCCCACCCACACGGCGTGGTTAGCTGACCCAGCGAGCACAAGCAGCAAGGGGGGGATAAATGAATGAATAAATAAATAAAATCTTTTAAAAAAAAAAAATATGAGATTTTATAAGTCTCTCGTGCAACCGTGGGGATGCACAAGTCCAGGTTCCGCAGGCAGGCTGCAAAGCTGGGGCTCCGATGAAAGTCCAATGCAAGGTCCTTGATGAGTTTCTGGGAGAAGTTGGCTGTCCAAAGACGAGCTGGGAAATTCTCTCTGAATGTTGAAATCACTTCCCCTTTTAAGGTATTCAACTGATTGGATAAAAGCATTATCCATTGCTGATGCAATCTCCCTGATTGATGCAGATGTAATCAGCCATCCACCCAGTAAACTCACTGGTGATCGAAGTCCATAAATGCTCTTGTATTACAATTAACCCAGTGCTTGCTGGACCAAACACCTGGACACAATAACCTGGCCGAGTTGACACATTAGCCTAACCATCACACACGACATGACATTTTTCCTCCTGGTCATGTGATAGGATTGTACTTCCCTGGCCCCTTGTAGTGAGCTATGGCCGGTGCAATGTCAGTGAAAGAAGTCACAGGTGTCTCCTCCAGGCAGAAGTCTTTAGGAGCTAATGGGGTGGTTTGCCAAGCTCCCTGCCCCTGCCCTGGCCACCTGCAGCGCTCCAGATAGGAGAGGCTCTGTCACAGCCTGGATCCCTCAACTGACTCACCGCAGACTTGCTAGCATGAGCAAGAAATAATCCCTTTTTTTTTTAAAGCCTCTAAGATTTTGACATTGTTACCACAGCAAAACCTAGCTCATTGTGACTGGCCCAGCATAGGAACAGTCTTCACTCTAAACCTGAAATTAGGTGTCAGCTAAGATGAGTAATAGTAAAGAACGTCAGCTATAACAATTTGGGTACATAGGCCACAGAAGCTTATAAGAGCCTTTTGGTACTGAACATGCACCTTCTTTGTGGGCCTGTCTATAAATCTGCACTCACATATACTTAGGAAATACCTGCTCTTTGGGAAATGACAGCCCAGTTGAAGGGCCTGACCCTTTCCTCATACGTCTGAGCTCAAGCAGCTTTTCTTTAAGCAGAAGGTCCTATCAGGCCTTGGAGACTAAGCAGGTGGTCGTTATTTGTTCCCTTGTCCTGACCTCTCCATGCCCCCACACGTTCTGGCCACTCTGGCCTTGCAGAGCCTCAGTGGCTCCTGCCTCGGTCCACCTTCTCCAGGAATACATGTACACCCCTGTTCTCCTTTCCAGTTCTGTTGCGCAGGAGTTTGAGAGGTGTGCCCCTGCATACTTATCCTTCCCTTTTGGTTCATTTCCCTCTGGAGCTTTAGGGAGTAAATATGAAGTGTCATGGAGGCAGCCCTTTTCAAAGCTTGAATAGTGTGTGAATTAGATATTGAAGCACAGATTCAACTCAGTTTACCCAAAAACACAGCTAGTAAACATCCCTGCCCAAACTGGAACACGCGTCTCCTGATCCACATTCCACATTTACTTGACAAGAGGTGACCTGTGAACCTTTCCTATCCTCCCCAGGCTCAAACCCTTAAACAAAGCTGCGTTATATAGTTTACCTGAGTGCCAATTCCAGACTTAATGAAGGAGTGGGGATTACTCTCAGTTTTGTTCCTAACACATAAATGTCATTACAGTTTGTGTTTAGGGACTTTACGGGCACATATGATGATGATTAATTATATAGCTGGCTCTGGATTATCCATGCAGTGATATGGCTATAAAAAGCCAAAAGGTGAAGCCCAATAATAGTTCCAACTCCATGCCCTCACCAAGCTTTTTTTTTAAATAGATGGTCTTTTCCTATCTGTGGATTGTTTTCATTGTGGTAAAACACACATAACATAAAATTGACCATTTTTACCATTTTAAAGTGTCCAGTGGCATCAAGATCATTTGCAGTGTAGTGCACCATCACCTTTTCATCACCCCAAACAAAGACCTTGTACCCATTAAGCAATAAAAAGTAATTTTAACTGAGATTTACTGACGAGTAGTAAGATTGATTGAATTGAGCTTTAAATGGTGTTGATTTCCCCCAACCTGGACTCTAGAAGAAGTTATAACTTTTAAGTGGACCCAAAATTAGTCAGCCATCTGTGTATAAATACTCCTGTATATACAAGGCTGTCCTGTAGGACACGGAGCGCTGAGACTACAGAGTTGGTGGGATTAAGAATTAAAGGAAGAACAACAGGTGATTACTTAACTGTTGAGTTTATTAAGGTGTGAAAACCTTTGTATTTTCAAACGTTGTGATGGACTTCTCAAGAGAGAACGTCAAGCAGTTTTTAAATTATCTGATGTTATCCATGAACTCCAAGAGGGCAAGAGCTATCTCTTTTGAATCTCACATAAGAGAGCAAATGCTTACAATGTTGAGCAAAAAAAGACACAGAAGAGTACATTTATGTAACAGGCAAAACTGATGTATGTATACGAGGAGGGTTTCTTTCTTTAACTGGGTGCTGTTTACATAGCATGTTCAGTTTGTGAAATTAATTGAGCTTTATACTTATTAAATGTACTCTTTTCTGTGTGTAAATTGTAATTCATTTAAAGTTTAAAAGTCCTTATTTGTGTTTGTGTGTCTTGTAACACATTTATACTCAGAAAATCTTTGTTTACTTGAATCAGTTTGAAATTATGCAGAATTTAACATCTAGATATTGGGAAAACATATGTATCTAGAATTGTCAGGTCTATGTGGGCAAAACCTCAAAGGTCATTTTTTTATTCTATTAAAATGTATCTTGAGTGGCTTCATATAAACTCTCCTGGAATGAAGAATTATGTCACTTTAGTTCAGCAAGCATTTATTGGCAGGAGCCTACAAGGAACAAACTGGGTACAGGGAAAAGTATGACACCATATCTCCCCCAAAAGAACTTGCATTCTGAAGGGGGTGGGGGCGGAGCTGGTTAAAATACATAGATGAGTGTGATCAAAGGAGTAAAGTAGTGCTACAAAAAAGTACAAAGTGCCATGGAGGTTCGCAGAAAGAAAAAGGAGCTTTCTGCTGAGACTGGGAAGAACTTCATGGGGGCAATAATCATTTGAAGTGGTTATTTCAAAATATTTAGCATTTTGTTAGATAGAGGTGGATGGGTGAAGGCATTACAAATATTATTTGTACAAGAAAATCTATAGAAAATTCACATGCATTCTGGGAACTTTGGGTTGTATGGTTCACTTAAATTGAATGTATCCTTCAAGTGCAAGGTGAAGCCTGAAAGGTAAGAGAGGCCTTACAGTGGCCAGGTTTATTTAATTAGGAAGGCATTAGGGAACCAAAGTAGATTGCTGAGATATAGAATAACATGATCAGCTCTGATATCTCCAGTGAGATCAAATTTCCTGCCACAGTGTGATTGTACACCTACCATTAATCACCCTATCTGCCCCAAATAAACATTTTCTAGGTTTAGTACATTTTTTGTTGCTGTAATTTGAATTCATTCCTGTTTGGGTTCACTAGTGCATCATAGACACATAGCTTCCTGTGGTCATTCCTCTGGACTTGAACATGATTACTGTATACCTTCTTTATTCCCTATCCCATCCTTTCCTCTTGACTAGTTGAAATCATAATTCCTGTTTTTCACACATCCTGTTTTCTAGTCTTATAGTGATTTGGCATATATTTCCTTCCAACCTTTCCTATGTGGTCCTCTTCTACCAGATAAAACAACCAGTGTCTCTTATTCATGGCAAAATTGTATGTGGAAAGAGAGGGACCAAGAAATAATGTTAATAAGCTTTTTAAGTTGTGACTGACCTGGGATTGTACCATTGTGCTCCCTCCTCTGGGATAAAGCACTGAGTAGAATTTTTCACATGGCAAAGAGGTACTCGTTGTTGGAAACAGTCCACATTCAAGTCAGGACCATTCAGTTGGTGTGAAGTCTGTTAAGTTAATATCTTACTAATTTTTTTCTAGTCCCTAAAAAAAATGGTTCTGTGCTGAATATTGTCTTATCTCCCATTCAGTTCCTATTGAAACTACATCAAGGCCTTATTCTAATTAAAGAGACGTTAAATTGACAAATAAGATGCTTCAGTTTAGACTTTTGAATCTTTCTTTGGGGATATTGTTCAGATTCTATAAAGACCTGTTTTAATCCTCTCAGAAAACTAATAGTGGAGTAAACTGATGTGGAAAGAAGGACCAGAGTTAGGATGACTTGGGTTCAAATCCTAGCTCTTTAAGCCTCAGTTTGCTGAGCATGGTAGTGCCAATCCAACAAGACAAGCTATATGAAGCTCCCATAGTACCTGGCACACAGAGAACAGTCTTTGCCTTGTAGGGCACAGACTAGCTATACACCCTTTGCCAGGATGCACAATGCTACTTTGCAATTCTTTTCCCTACATGAGAAAGCTATTTCACATGGTCTTAGCATTATTACTATTTTTTTTAAATCACTGTGGTTGTGGCTGGAGGTTACTTATTTTTACTTCTAAAGATTGTGATTATATTACTCAATTATTAAAGTTAATCTTGCACCAAAGTATTCTGTTACATCTATTTAATAATTCCATTATGAAAATAATTTCCTTGTGTTAATGAATAACTCTGCTGGAACTTCACGTTTTTCTTTTTTTGTTCTCCTGTTAAATGACTGTGTTCTGAATTGGACACATCTCCCATGATGATAAAGTTCAGTGAATGGGGCATGGCAAGTATCCCAGTTACCTGGACAATTTGGGAAACTAAGACTCTCTGGAGACCTTTTTCTGTTATGCATTTTCTACCCTGACAACCATTATTTTCCTTCTAATCAGAGAGAAAATCGGGTCGGAATCTTAGTATACATGGATGTAGGAAATTGAACTGACCTGTATTCAACATGAGAGGATAGTGGGGAGTTCTTATTCTGTAAATACTTGCAGTTTGAAAACCTGGGACTTAAAAGTATATCTGTTATGTGTGTACAGTTTCTACCTAGTGAGTCTCTCTTTGAGTTCAAATTTTTCAAAATTTTAAGTGCTTCTTTCCTGTCTCTTTCAGGTAGAACGTCATGACATGAATACCTTAAGCCTGCCCCTGAACATACGCCGGGGGGGGTCAGACACCAACCTCAACTTTGATGTTCCAGATGGCATCCTGGACTTCCATAAGGTCAAACTCAGCACAGACACCCTAAAACAAAAAATCTTAAAGGTAACAGAGCAAATAAAAATTGAACAAACATCACGTGATGGGAATGTTGCAGAATATCTGAAACTAGTCAACAGCGCAGACAAGCAACAGGCTGGACGTATCAAACAAGTCTTTGAAAAGAAGAATCAGAAGTCAGCTCACAACATCGCCCATTTGCAGAAGAAGTTAGAACAATATCATAGAAAGCTCAGGGAGATCGAACAAAATGGAGCCTCCAGAAGCTCGAAGGACATTTCCAAAGACAACCTGAAGGACATACAGCACTCTCTGAAAGAGGCCCACGTGAAATCTCGAACTGCTCCCCACTGCATGGAGAGCAGTAAATCAGGCATGCCAGGGGTATCGCTCACTCCACCTGTGTTTGTTTTCAGTAAGTCCAGAGAGTTTGCCAACCTGATCCGGAATAAGTTTGGCAGCGCTGACAACATCGCTCACTTAAAAACTTCGTTAGAGGAGTTTAGGCCTGAGGCGAGTACCAGGGTTTATGGGGGCAGTGCTACCACTGTGAACAAACCCAAGTACGGCAGCGATGATGAGTGTTCGAGCGGCACCTCGGGTTCCGCTGAGAGTAATGGGAACCAGTCCTTTGGGGCTGGTGGAACTGGCACACTGGACAGCCAGGGGAAGCTCACCATGATCCTGGAGGAACTGAGGGAGATCAAGGATACCCAGGCACAGCTGGCTGAGGACATTGAGGGGCTGAAGGTGCAGTTCAAAAGAGAATATGGTTTTATTTCTCAGACTCTGCAAGAGGAGAGATACAGGTATTTTGAACTGTTCTTTTGGAATTCTATTAGAAGCATGAGTTGCTAATTACAGAGAGATTGTCTACCTGAAAGTGATATGCTAATGGTTGTGTTTTCCATGAATATACATATGGATCAAAAGGCATTTGGGGACCAATAATTCTTTCCATATTTCATGGCTATAGGTTTTATAGTTTGTGACCTATTTAGAGAGACATTATATGTATGAATCTTTTCTATGGCCCATATGCATATTAATATCCTCATTCAGTAGAATTCTGCTATAAAGACTCATTACAGTAATTCAAAGACTGTATTTCATTCTCCTCCATAGTAACTGTCAGTACAAAAACTACTTCATTATCTAACAAGGTAGATTTTATTTGGTACATCAATCTAGAAATCTTTAATAATTTTTTGTGTGCTGTATTTTGCTCATTAAGCTTTTCACCCTAAGTGAAGTGATTTCAAAAGTAATCTTAATTTTAAAGTACAAATTCAGATCTTATGGATTATATTAGCTAATTTAAAAGTCAAGTATTTTGTAGGCTGATTTTTATGAGTTTATATCTTAATTTTTAAAAGTGCATATATCTAAATATGAGGTAATTCTTGCCCCATTTTCCTAAGAAGAAGATCTGCCAAAAGAGTTTTGGTCGAAATGAGTAAGTGAGCGTCTAAGAATGTAGATAAAATAGTGAAATTCCTATTACATAGTGTAATGTTTAACTTTTAAATTCAGCTTGTATACCACTTTCTATCTGATCGATGATTTTATGTATGTATTAATTTAGAAATGTGGCTTTTTTCAGCTCATATATTATCAAACTATTTTTTAAGCTTTGCACATATATCTTTGTTTGGTGTCTTTGTCACTTAAGCTCTATTTTTTGAGTCACAGCTTTTCCAGAGTATATTGACTCTAATTCCATCTGAATAGTTTGGGATACAGACTCTTTTTTTCTCTCTCTCTCTTTTTTTACTATCTACCATTGATAACTTTTTTTTATTTTTATTGTTTTTATATTTTTCGGAGGTACCAAGGATTGAACCCAGGACCTCGTACGTGGCAAGCAGGTGCTCAAACACTGAGCTACATCTGCAACTCATACAGCCCTTTTTGGATGCACACTTTATCCCAAGTCATAAATATCCATCTACAGAAATATAGGACAGTTTTTTTTTTTTAGTTCCTAGAGTTATGCTTGTGATCCCCATGATATAGCTACTCACTATATTGCTTAAGAGACCTTTAGAAAGCTTTTTTATATTACCACCACCATTTAGTGCCTGTGAGCTCATAGCTAAGAATAGTCATTAAATCTATATTAAATTATTGTTATTACTTTTTTAAAAAATGATTCTATCAACTG
Source organism: Tolypeutes matacus (assembly GCA_026826555.1). Classification (NCBI taxonomy): domain Eukaryota; kingdom Metazoa; phylum Chordata; class Mammalia; order Cingulata; family Chlamyphoridae; genus Tolypeutes; species Tolypeutes matacus. Next base: position 27,414,018 of record JAKSZT010036119.1, on the reverse strand, counting down.
ACCTATATAAGCAGCTAAAATTAGCATTGATCAAAATCATTCCAAGCTAATGCATCTTCCCCAGTGTTTCCTATTTCAAAATAGACATTATAAGGTTTCAAATATAAGACAAATCTCTCTCCTCTTAATGGAGGGTGGGGGGGTGTTATTAGTAACTTGGGGAAAAATAAAGTTTTGGAAATGCTACTGGATAAGCCATCTATAATGTATAACAAGCTTAAATTTTTATTACCACTTAAGTTCCAAGAGCTAAAAAAAAATGTATTCAGTATGAGTGTATGTATTGGGAAACAGTAGTGTTGGCTCCACAGAAGTTGATACTAAAAGATGGTTCTTTTGTTATGGACTTCCTAGAGCATGAGCCATGGTGGTGAACTCTTAGCCACTGTGGGGGACAGAAGAGGGAGATTCCACCATGGATGCCAGTGGGTCCTTGATCCCAGACAGCCCTGTCTTCTGACTGGCCCTGGTGAATGGTCAGCCAGGGACACTGTCCTGTCTCCACCACAGTCATATAAGGGAAGAGTTGAATGTGAGCAGAAAAGCCAGATTTGGTTTGCATGAAACCTCAGCAGTGAGGACAGAGTGAAGAAGGCAAAGCCAGTCCTTTACAGAGCTTGAATTCAGTATAATCCAAAAGAATGTTTCCCACAACTAGACTGTTGGAGAAAAAGCAGTCTGCCAGGGCATGAAAACAAACCAAGGGGCACTGGCAGCAGTGAGGTAAAAAGGATGTAATTCTAGAATGGCTCTTAGGAGACCTTTGAAATGTTATTCTCCAAATCTGCTCCTTTCCTTGTAAAGGTATGAACGACTGGAAGACCAGCTCCATGACCTGACAGATCTGCATCAGCACGAGACGGCCAACCTGAAACAGGAGCTGGCCAGCATCGAGGAGAAGGTGGCCTACCAAGCCCATGAGCGGTCACGGGACATCCAGGTGCCTTTCCTCTTGTGATTAGACACTCATGCCAGGTCTTCCTGGGCTTTGATTCATTCAGCAAACTAAGTGAATTACCCCTAAACCCTAAAGGATTTCAGGTACATGGAACAAAATGTTTTCTCTACACAAACATTTCTTTCCCACCTTATTACTCCCCTTAGCTCATAATAACAGACATTATATAAAGAGGTTATATTCTTTATGTACTTTCTGCCTACATCAGTTAACAAGTATTTATTATCTTGCTCAAGTCCACTACTTTTGTACATTGCCCTCCCTCCCACCACCAAACTTTAAAAAATTTTAAAAGTATGAGACAAATCCTGCCTTCAAGAGGCTCACTGCCTAGATGGGGAGTCAAGAGTAGCTCAACTGCCAGAGAGCACAAGACAGCATAAACAAGTGCCAAAATATGTGGCACAGACTCCTTGAAAAGCATAGAAATTCAGGCATGTGGTGCTCAACAGCTTTGGAATGATGACGGGTTTGTCATTTATTGGCAAAATATCGGATTCCATTCCCAGGTTTACCATTTACTAGTTGTGTGGCCCCAAGCAAGCCTTGATTCTACTTGCTCATCTATAAAATAATAGCTTCCATATTTGTAAAAATGTCAAGCCTTTGAGTGCATACTATGTGCCAAGTACTAACAAAGCACTTTACATGTATTCCCCATTTACTCTTCACAACAACTATATGAGGTAGTTCCTGTTATTATCCCCATTTGTCAGATATGGAAACTGACACAAAGAGAGGTTAAGTGATTTGAAGAAAGTCTCACAAAAAGTTTCACAAAAAGTCCTTCGTTAATGAATGTGAATGAGTGTCCTAGAAAGTGGGACTTGAAAGGATGGGTAAGAGCCAGGTAGGTGGAAAGAAGCAGGTGGCCGATTGGTATAAACAAAGGCGTATTCCATTTCCTAATGTAATGTTAGCACTGAGAGAAACAACCCTGGGCTTCTTGATTACCCTAATCTTCAAGTAATGCTCAGCTTCAGAGTTACAAATTTCCTTTGTAGGCAGTGGTTATTTTTTCCCAGCTCTGTGAAAGCTGTCGCACTTTGCCACACTGTACAAGGGAGAAAACTGAAACATAAAGGTGGAAATTTCTCCTGTAATTTGTGAGCTAGAGTCCCAACTGCCCCTGTTTTATTCCACTCTGTGTCTAGGACTGAGCCTGTACTAATCCCAGATGTCTACTTGGACAGTTCTGGGAACCAAAGCATCATAGCTGATGGGAAATATCTATCTCTGGAGACCCCTGGCCTTCCTTTGGAGCAGAAGACACTTGGAGGATTTCTAGCCCTGTTCTGGGTCAAGAGACTTAGCTTCACCACTGACTGGTTTGAAAAACTTGAACCCATTTAAATGTTGTGTTGTCAGGACCAGTACTGACAGTTTATTAGGCTATTCTCTTTTAGAACTTGTCTGGGATGTCACGGGGCCATGTCTGAATGTTTGGCTCAAAGTTTGTTGTCTCATTTAGAGGGTAGTTTAGATTAATATGTTCCCCTTTTTAAGAAACAAATTTTATTTGGGGGGTATAGGGGTCAGATAAAGGGAGGCACTACACAAGGGCAACTTAAAATTCAGATGAGTTCATTTCAACATTTTCTGGTTTCACCTGTAGCTCAGAAGTACAAAGATGCCATTTGTGTGAGTTACTGGTCATCATGGTTAGAATCCTGGCTCTACCACTTCCTTCTGTGTGACTTTGGACAACTTAGCTCTCTGTGCCTCAGTTTGCCCATCTATAAAATGGAGATATTAACGAGCTCTACCTCAAAAGATCATTAAGAGGATTAAATGAGATAATACATATAAAGTACTTAAATCTTTGCTTGGCACATAAGTAATCAACAAATGTCGGCCATTCCTTTTAGAGTGAGTAACCATGTGTCTCAGGGGTTTTGTCAATTGGGCCTGCTCAACTTCATCTTTATTTCTTGTTTCTTTTGTTCTTGTGGGTAGGTTATACCAAGAGAATGGCTAGTATGGATAAAAGTGGCTGTTGCCTACAGAGATGCAGGAGTTTTGTTGTTTTAAGTAAATGAGGGGTTGGTTTGTTTGCTTGTTAACCCTGTTTAACAGTATTTAAAGATGCACCTTTCCTCTGTCCTTCATCCCCAGTATGTTAAGTACTAGACCAGAGGAGTACTAAATATTGTGGGGCCAAATATGTCTTGGTGCTATGACTAAAATTCCTTGGAATTCATTGCTTAATTTTCTTGGATTTTATAAAAATTGGTGGCAGTTCTAAGGCAATTCTAAAATCAATCCATTTGTACAAACAGTAGATGAATGGATTTGCCTGAAATGTGGATCTTTTTGTCTTGTTCTATCACCTTTTCCATGCCATACTTAAAATGGAGGATAGCTTCAACCCAAATGGTTGAAAAGAATTCATTATTTCTGGGGCACATGCCTGTTATTGTAATAAGTTTATAATGTACCTGAGAAAGCCAGCACTTTTTAAAATGTGAGGATCTGAAAACAGTTTATCTTTTTTGTTGGTTCCCTAATAGAATCAAAGTTACTATAGTAACAGAGAACCCTTTTCTTTGACCCATAAAGTGTATTCAGCAGAGAAAAAGCAAATCAATGTTGGAGCCATTATGCTTGTTTAAAACCCTGAAGATGACTGTATTTTAATTGAGCAAATATGTATTGGTGACTGAACTAGACCACAGGCTTGAGAACAAAAAGGGGCACATTGCATTTTCTCTCGTTAGGTCCTTTCTCTCAAGAGACTTAGGGGTTTTCACCCCTAAGCATCATGCCCTATTACTGGCCCCCAGTCTCTTCACTCTTCATCAAATGTTGAACAGTTGAACAGGAGTGCTGTGTGCCCAGCACTAGACTGTTGCTAGAGAGAACAGCAACACAGCAAGATGGGCCTTGTTCCTACCCTTATGCAGCTTATCGTCTCAGGGTGGGGCTGGAGGGGGCTTGAGGGAGACATGGCCTAGTCTGATGGGTCAGGGAAGGCTCCCCCCAGGAATTGACCCTCCAGGTGAGACCTGACGGATGAATGGAAGATCCATAGGTGAAGGGGGAGGGAATGGGGGAGGTAAACATTTCAGGCAGAGTACACTGCACTTGCAAAAGACCTGAAGTGGGTAGTTACACCTTTCTAGAACTGGGGAAAAGCCAGTATGGCCAGAGCATGTGGGGGAAGGAGGGGCACTGGCATTAAGTAAGACTGAAGAGAGTGTCTAGGCCTGAGCCATGCAAGGCCTTGAAGGCCCATTTTGAGGATTTAAAGGATTTTCAGGAAAGAACTGACACAGATAATACATCTTTAAAAGATCACTTGGGTTGCTGTGTGGAAAACAGATTTACAGGGTTGAGGAACAAGAGGGTCTATGGAGAAATTAGTGTAAGATCTTTAATCTTACCAGACAAAATATTCTGGTATCTTAGATCAGGGTGGTGACAGTGGGAGGAGAGAGAAGTGAACCAGTTGCAAGATATTGGATGTGGCATCAACAGGGCTGGGGTGGTGGATTACGTGGTAGGGTGTCAGGGCATGCCTCACAGGCTTCTGCTGTGAGGAACTGAGTAGATCAAGGTGCTGGAAGAGAATCAGGACTGCTTGTGGGGGCAGGATGGGATGTAATATATGAATCCACATTTGGACATGTTGAATTTGAGGTGCTTTTAAGAGGCTCGGATGGAGCTGTCACAGAGGCATGTGGATATGAGTCAATTACAGAAGAGTCAGCTGGGCTGAGATGCACCTGGAGGCTTCTGTGTCTTGGTCTTTGAAGCCTTTGCATGAATGGGATCTAGGGAGGGTGTGCAGCTTAGGACAGTATCCTGAGGAACATCCTCATTCAGCTTGGTCGCTCCCCTCCCGTCTCTCTCCACCCTCCATCAGTCTGTAAATGGATACACACAAACTGAGCAGTGGAAATGAAGGCAAGCAATTGAAGATTCCACCTACTCTGTGGCTGAAGATAGAGTAGTCATCTGTCAAAAAACAGAACCCACCCTTTCTTGGATTTGTCCCTGATGGGTGCCAATATTTGGGGTCACTGTATTTCAAATGTAGTTGGAATCAAAACACTTAATCATAATTCCTCATCTTTATGGTTTATGTATTTGCTTTCTGGTCGTGTACACATTCTGCATCCTATCCATGAATAATCCGATAAAATAAACTTTGAAGTTCTTGTGTTACTTCCTTGTCTGCCATCCTCATCATCATCAGTTTGGGTATTTGAAGTGCCTGGGCATTAGGCATGCTAAGTCAGGGGGCTTTTGTGCAAACCTGAACATGCACTCACATCCCTCTGGTGATCTCAACAGCTTTTGACCCTCGCTCTCCCTCTTGCCCACAGGAAGCTTTGGAATCCTGCCAGACTCGCATTTCTAAACTGGAGCTCCATCAGCAAGAGCAACAAGCTCTGCAGACAGACACCGTGAATGCCAAAGTCCTCTTGGGGAAGTGCATAAACGTGATCCTGGCCTTCATGACTGTGATTTTAGTGTGTGTGTCCACGATTGCAAAGTTCATCTCACCCATGATGAGGAGTCGCTTTCACATTCTTGGCACCTTCTTTGCTGTGACTCTTCTTGCAATATTTTGTAAAAATTGGGACCCTATTCTGTGTGCCATAGAAAGGATAATAATACCAAGATGAAGCCACTGGTTCCTGTCTTCAAGTTTTTTCGAGTTTTTATTTTAAAGAAAACTTTGTGCACACTACCCGATTTTTAAATGAACCCTTGTGCTGCCTGAAGATGACCAGAAGGACTGGAGCTGTGTGGTATAAATAACTCCACTTCTCTAACTCGGTTGCTGATTCAGCCGGTTGTACTCAGTCAACGTGAATCTGTTTCAAAGTTCTCCCCACACTGCCCACTGCCTTATTCAGATCAGATTTCCTGCCCACCTGACTAGCCTAGCATGGTAAACCTCCATGTATTGAGCAACCCAGAAGGAAAGGATTTTTAATTGCTCTCTCTCTCTCTTTTAAATCTCTATCAGAATTTGGCTTCACGATTGCTAGTGGTTGCATTTTCCCTGAGTCCTGTAAACAACAAGTATATGGCATCACTTGGGGAAGTGAAGAAGCACAGGAGGTGGCAATGCTGAACACCTGTTACCTCTTGAAGTACAGTAAATCCCTATGTAATCCCTCCCATCTGTCCACAGTGACTGTAGGTACCATTATGTTCCAGTGTCCACAACGGTCGATTGTGTGTGACTCTCTGTAATAGGGAAATCTCATAGCAGTCCTGTTTATCCAACAGAACTAGGGCTTCTGCTGCACTTTACATGGCCAGACACACGGATTTATGAATGGGGTTCCCCCCTTCTTAAAATGCCGAGGGATACTGGTTCGTGAATACCCTGCATCCAAAGCATGCAGAAATGCTTCCAAAGCCCCCCTGAAAGTGTGGCTTTAACATTAATTTTGGATACCATAAGCACTACTCCGGAGGTTTGTGTTTTGGCAAAACTTCATTGTGATAAACCCCATTTGAGGTATGATTCACTTTATGTGATTCACTTTATTCACAGGTCTGTGAGAAATTGCAAAGCTTACTCTGAAAAATGAAAACAAATGATGCTCCTGTTGCAGGGTTGTTTTTTTCCTTTAACAAAGACAACAGAAGCATAGCTTATAAAGCTAAAGTGCACTGAGGAAGTCATCACTGGAAGCATGAGGAAAATAAGACATTGGTCTAATTGGACGGGACTAGATTAGTGGAAGTACTTCGTGTGGCTGAAGATTGAGAGGGCCTCTTAGTGATGTGAGCAGGAGTAAAATCATTTCAATCGAGTGTTTTAGCCAAGGTTGCCATCTGCCTCTTATGATCTTACTGAAAATAAGTTCTAAGGAATAGGTTGGCCACACTTCTACTGAGATAAAAGCATTCAAAAGATGACATCTTTGGCCTGTTTTGGGAATGCCATTCACTGTTTCCAGCCCAGAAAATAATTTCCTTTAAATATGTTTCTCCGTATACATAACAAAAAAGAAAGACCTTGAAGGCTTTAATGGAAACTGTGTTGTTCAACCCCTGCTCTTATTACCCCCTTCTTTCTCTGAAGGCGTACAGGGGCATGTTAGTGTACTTTTTTATTCCAGAAAACATCACATTGCCTGGATTTTAAATTAAGTGCAATATTTTGCAAACAGCTGCTCTTTAAGGAAATCTCCTGAAAAAATGTGACAGAGTGTGCCATGGTTTGAGAGATTGGAATAGTTTAGCCTTTAGTACAAATTGGGTGTGTCTGAGATTCATACAACTCAAGCTTTTTTTTTTAAGTGTACAATTCAGTGTTGTTTAGTATATGCACAAATGTGCACAACCATCACTACTTTCTAATTCCAGGCTCAAGAAGTCAAAAACAATAAACATCATTTCCATCAATTCTTTGGTTATAAAGTATTTTGATTAGTGAAGAGGGAGTTATTAGTCCCACCCCCATCTCTGTCTGTATCCCCTTTCATCAGCAGGGCTCCCCCTTGGTCTCCCAAGCTGGCTAAACATACAATGTGATCCATCAAATCTGGAGAACAGATAAGGGTTCCGGGTCCAGGAAAAGGAGGGGAGAAAGAGTGGTGTGCTTCCTTCCTTTTCCTTTTATATGTTAATTGTCACTGTTCCCTTTGGGGGCATCAGTTTCCTTGTGGACTAAGGGCTGGGTTAATTCACATCCTTTAATCAAGCTGGATTCTGGATGGGCTTCTTTTGATAACTGGATCTTTCTGAAAAGCACTTTGGACATGTCTGGGTGGGTTGAGTGTAGATGCTGTTGTTCGTTTAGAGATAGTGAGATTCCTAGCCCTTGAGATTAAGGGTTCTGTGAGGATCCAAGAAGACTTGAACTTCCTTCTCATGCTGCTTCACTCCACCCCATCACTCAGCCTGGCACTTGCTTTTTTTGACACTTCTCAGACCTGTGATCAGTGTGTCTTCTCCCCAAGTAGAGACAGAGAAAAGAAATGGAAAGCTGCATACTCTGTCCTCTCCTGTCTGGACCTATTAACAGAACCCAGTAGCAATTGGCTCTATCCTGAAATATTAATATTATAGGGCCAAATCTTCCCACCTAATCATGAATTCGTTTTAAAAAATTTATACTTCCAGTGATTCTCATTAACTCTCAACCATGTTTCACTTGGATATGCTCAATCTACGAGGCATTTTTATTTTAGAGTCTTAACTGAAACTTCATGAAGCTTTTTAATGAAATGATATATTCCAAGGTGTCTTAATCTTTTACTCTTTGCAGTTTATTCTTTTCTTAAAGAATAAACCATCCCACAACCTACCTCTTTGCTGGGTATCAGATTAAATAAAAATTTTGTAAATATACAATTAGAAATAGTGATATAATTATGACATATCTTGAAATTGGATATTCAATTTACATTTAAGTTAACTAATCCTTTTTCCCACCTTTTCATTTGTACTAAACATCCAGTGCATACCTAAAGATGAAAAACAGTTGTTTGGATGGGTAAGGACCTGTTCACTCGGTGAACATTATGGAGTGATTCAAGATGCTGACTATGGATTCTAGCACTGGATTTTTTCATTACATAATATTTTCATGGCCACCAGGATAATGATAGTTTGCTGAGGACAAAACAAAAACCTAAAAATACTTTCCTGTGGTTATTGAATTATTTTTCTCAGCTCATATTTTGAGTATGATTAAGCCAGAACAAAACATCCCCCCCAAAAAAACAACAAAGAAATCAAACCCACAATGAAAGCAGTAACTAAAGCACACAGTCGCTGATTTTGAGCAGTGATGGCCAGATTAGTTTCAAGTTTCTAGCGTGGTACATAAATGTTTGTGCCTACATGGGCATTATAACCTATTGGTAGACTGTGATCTTCTGCAAGCCTTCCCCCTTTTCCTTTCAGCCCAGGATGCTCTTGTCCCTCTCTGTCAATAGCATTTGTGTGATTTTGGCACGTCTCCTGCTTTGCCACTTTTGTTTTCACTTAAATATTGCCCCCTTTGTGTGTGTTTATTTCCCTGCCATTTCTTGGGTATATCAGGTTTAATTATGGGTTCAATAATAGTGACTGGAACTAGCTTCCCTTGGGCAACTAATTACTTTTGTCCTTTTGGTTGGTTTAGATGTTGCTTTGGGATTTAAAATAAATTATTTTGCATCAAATGGGCATTTTGTATTAAATTCAAATATAGTTGGTTTGGAAAAACATTTAAACGTCCTTATTAATATGAATATTTGTGATTTAACAATCTGTTTTGCGTGTTTTTATAATTTGGGAGAATGGACCGGGAGTTAGGAAGAAATGACATTGAAAATTCAGCACTTTTATCTGGAGAGAGGTATTTCAAGTAGAAGTTTAGCACATGTACTAAGGATGGAGTTGGTCTAAAAAGATAAATCACTTTGAAAAGAATGAAATTGGCCTATTTATGTCAAAAGCAGTTAAGAAGCTAAAAAGAATGTTGCATTTAACGAGAACTTGGTAACCCATAAGATATAAGAGCAGAACTAACAATTTTCTAAAGTCGGTACAATTTTCTCTGTTTTAAGAAGCTGGAAAGTAATGTACCTTGATAGTTTCAGGAATGATTCATGTGGTGCAATTTTAATTCATTAAAGCATGTCTGCTGTGTTTGTCCTAAGAATAATGTTTCAACCAAACGTGCCCTGTGTTTATGAATATGTTTAGGCAGAAGTTAGCAACTCTGAAACTAGAAACTGGAAATGTTTATTGTGTCTGTGAGGTCTACTGCAGAATTCCCATTTTGTGGAATATTATGTAGTTTCATGTCAGCCTGAAGTCATAAATTCCCTGTAGATCTTCACCCCATCGTGGTGTCAGCAATGAATTCAAAGCAGGTGCCATTTTTTAAACAAACACTTGTTAGTTTTGGTGTGAAATAAAGAGTTAGATTTCTTAAATTTTCACATTTGTCAGAGCCCATCTCAGTAGCAACCTCAGCAGCAGACTCATGTATGTGTGTGTGGTGGGTGAATGGGGGAGCAGGGGGCTTAGTTTTTAAACTAATTTCAAGTCTTCTAGTCCATAGAAAGTTGGCAATATGTGATGCTTAGCCCATTCCTTAAGACCTGCAGGGGAGGGAGAGGTGCGTCTTATTTACACTCAAGACCTGGAATGCTAGGAGACGTGTCCCAGACTTGTGGGTAGGGAAGGACCCCTGGAATGCTGAGGGCAAATGAGACGCCAGCATGGGCTGGAGCAGTGAGAAGACCACAACAGGGGCAACACTGACAGGTGTGCACACGCCCAGGGGCAGAAGAGCAGGAGAGCCCTCTGACTTAGGTGGACTCTTTCCTGGCGTTTCTCTTGCTTCCTGGTGTTTTGGTGTTGACAGAGCACTTTGTGTCATAGTTCATAAGCTCATCTGAGCCAGTTCTATGATGGCTGCCATCACCCCCATCGTATGAATGAAGGTGAAGCTCAGACACAGACACATGAGCTCTTCCCAGCATCATAGCTAGTGAGGGAAGGATTCAGACTCTCTCTTTGTCTTTGCCTTTGCATGATTGTGTCTTTTTAGCCCTCTGCTTCCAGTCAACTTGATGTCGAGCAGTTTTCTCCGTTGTTTATCAGCACACAAACTGTACAAACAAAATAGCTAGACTGCTTAGATGATAGAAGAATTCTTAAATTTCCTGCCCCAGAAAATAGAGCACTTTTTTTTTAAAAAAGATTTATTTATTTACTTTATCCATTTTAAACACCCCCTTCCCCATTTGCTATTTTGTGTCCATTCGCTGGGCAATTCTCTGTGTTTGTTTCCTGCCATCTCTTCTCATCCTTCTCCTCCAGTCTTCACCAGAATTCCATCCTGGACACCTCCGATGTAGGAGAGAGGTGTTCTGCTGCCTGCACCACCGAGGTTACTGGTTTTCAGAGCTTTCGGAGCATCTCGTCTTGTCTCTCCCCTGTTACATCATCATCTTGCTGCATGGCTCCTGGGGCCTGACGGCTCAGCAGCACACAGAGCCTGGCAGCCCATGCACCTCCTATGTATATTTTTTTAAATTTTACCGGGAGGTCCCGGGAATCAAACCCAGGTCCCTCCATATGGCAGACGGACGCCCAACCATTTGAGCCACATCCGCCCCCAGTAGAGCATATTTGAACCTTTGGAAATCTTGTAGGACAGGACTGTTGCTCTGCACACCCTTTGTCCTTTGATACTTTGGAGATGCATATGCAGAAGACAGAAGTGATTGCTTTAAGAGTGTCCCCAGCCCAGCCCAAATGTTGCTTTGGGGAAAACACCTTACCAAGTTTGTGTTTCCCTGAAAAAAAAAAAAAAAAAGATGGAGAGAAAGTGATTCGTTGGGTTCTGGCTAATAACGAGGATATTGCTATGGAATATTGCTTTTCAACTTTGAGTAATGTATGGACTCCTAAAGTAAAAGAAACAATTATCTTGGGCACCTGAAAATGTCTGTAGTCATAATGTGAGTAACTTTAGTTTTATAGCCTGTCATAACACCTTTTTCTTAATTTGCAATCACAAGAATGCAGATAATCTGCAGACCCACACACGGAGTTACTTTCTAACAGGTATGACCACAAGATGTAGAAATTTCTAGGACAAACAAGGACCATAGTGATACCAAACAGCACGTTTTTGGGCATTCACAGGTGTGAGATGACAGCTAACATTCTTTGAGAATTTACTATGTGCCAGGCACTGTGCCAAGTGTTTTTGGTGCATTATCAAATATTATCGTCCCAACAACCTAATAATACAGACACTATTATCCCTATGAAATAGACAAGGAAACTGAGGTTCAGAGTGGTTGAATAACTAGCAACATCATACAGCAGATAATGGTGGAGCTGTTCATCCAACCCCAAGCTTGCATGCTCTGAAGCCTACACTGGTAATGCTACCCTACACTGTAATAGAAGGACTTGAGTGATTGGTTCTAGTCACTCAGTGGTTCTCCAGCACCTGCAGGGTAGTTGACTCTCCTGGAACCCTAGAAAGGTTTCCTGTTAATCGTAGAACTGGAGCCATCCATACCACGATTGCAGCTGGCATTTATACCTTTGCACTGTTGGCTGTGCTATGGTGGAGGCACAGATACCTGAAGCTGACATCCTAGATCCTTGAAGAGCCTTGGGATGATAGATTAGCAGATGAAGAGAAACGGAAAGCTATTAATTAAAGAAACTTTGACATCCTTCCAGCCTCCTGAGGTTCTTGGGGTAAATAATTGGCAGTTGGCTTGGCTGAGTATCAGCTTTTTTGCTCAGCTCTGAGACTGTGAAGTCCCTGGTGGCTTCTACTCTGTGCTACATGACATCTGCCACCATCTGTGGTGACTACCTATGAAATTTCTCTGCTTGCTAAGCCAGCCAGAATTTCTCCCCTGCCAGGTCTTTAACTTGACTATTGCAGTTAACAGGAGTGATCAGCAGCCATGTTAACAGCTGTTTTGTTGTTGGTTGCTCTACCCTGGCCCAGGCAGTGGGAATTGGATCCCTCCGCCCCTTTTATTCCTGTTATGCTTAAAAATAAGCTACTGAGTAGTCGAAAGAAAGCCAAGTCATGCGTTGGTCTGTACTAGCAGTTAGGGACTTCATTTGCCAAAGAAATCTCAGAGGCCTGGATTCTTCTCTGATTCTTGGACTGTCCACATCAAAGTAACGGTGCCACCTGCGTTTCCCTGTTGAGGGCGGCATCCTGACTCACCAACAACAATGGGTACTCTGGGTATGGTTCTCATAGCTGATTCATGGGCCCTTTTGGCAGTACCCTGTGCTGCCTGGGCTTCTAGTCAAGCTGGGGATGTTTGGCTTCCTCAGAAGACCCTTTTCTATTGGGGTCAATCTGAGCTAGCCAGCTGGTCAGTGCATTTCAGCTCCTTGGCAGGTATATATATATATATATATATATATGAATTTCAATCAATAACTTTGCTTTTTCTTGACAGTTGGGTTAGCATGAGTCAGTTTCACAGGAGTGGTCATCTATTGTAAAGTGGTTTCTGAGTTACTACACAACTTGTTGGGAAGCCCAGCGTGAAACCATGGGGGTTTCCCCTGACCCACAATCTGATTAGCCTGGGGAAAAACATTTACTCTCTCAGAATCTCCCTTTCCTAACCTGCTAACTGCTTATGTTTGTAAAGTTTACCTGAGGCAAAGTGCTTGGAGCTGGGCCTCCCCTCATTACTCAGTACCTGCTCCAGGAACGCTCTGTTCCAAGCACAGGTACAGAACAATGCTCCTGGCCTCATGGAGTTACATTCTGGTGGAAGGACACATAATGAACAAGGATAAAATATTTCCTAGTGGTAAGGGCCATCCTGTGAGCATTTTAACCTAAAATCAAAACCCACCTGTCCTCTTACAGACGAAATGAACTTCCTGGGTGTTTTGTCTTTTCAGTTCCACCTCACAGCCAGCCACGTGGGCATGGCTGAGCAGAACCCTCCAGAGTGGAAATATCTCTAGGTCAGAGAGACTCAGCGCCCCAGCAGGGGCACTCAGAAGATCTGGGGTAGTTCTGTTTGGAAGGGGGATGAGACACTCCTGGTATGCCTGCCCGTTTTGGCTTGAAATGAATAACATGCAAATGAGCACCTGGGTCTGAGTCAGCAGTGAGTAAGCCCTGAGCACACACGGCCTCCCCTGCTGGCTCCTCGGAGTCCCTGAGGAGCTTCTCATAGATGGCCTCAGCGCCCTGACCCCTCTCCCCAGCCCGTGCGCCCTGCCGGGTCACCAACCTGGGCCAACCTAGCTGCTTGCAGCACCTGCGCCCAGGCCAGCCTCCGTGCTCCCTGCATCCTGGGTATTCCTTCCTTCCCTCCAGCATGTGCCAAGGGAGCCACTCCACTCCTTCCCAAAAGCTCTCCTTCCACAGAGGGTTGGGCACCGGCTTCTTCCAACCTAAACCCTCTAACAACCCACTCCCATTCCCCTGCTTCACTCTTCTCCTTCCCCCATCCAAGGTTGACCCTTCCACCCATGCTCTCTTATCCCCACCCTGCCTCTTCTGAGACCTTGCTCCCCCTTCATCTCCTCCTGCACCATCAGGGCCTGTTTTCCCACGAGTTCATTTCAGCCTCCACAAATGTCCACACTGCTATCTTAAACCTTGCCTTTGCTCACCTCACTACTCCACTTAAAGAAATGGTCTCCACTCCCTGCTCCCAGGACTTCTTAATCCGCTAAAAGCTAGAATCTGCTCCCAACACTCCCCTAAAGTGTCTCTCAGTGGGGTCACCCATTTGCAAATCTAGTGCATACTTCACATCCTATATCTTTACTTAACTTCTACATCATTTGCCATTGCCATTCTCTCTTGCCTCTGAAGTGCTGTCCTCCCACGGGGTGATTCCTTGACACTCCTCTTGCCACCTCTCAGCCACTCTCCATTTTCTCCTTTTTCTCCTTTTCACCCCCTCTGTACTTAACATCCATGATTTCAACCATCATCTATATCACTAATACCATCAACTCCATGTAGTGAGTACCTGCCTCCTTTCTGAGCCACAGACCCATTTTCCCAATTATCTACCCCTCATCTGTACATAGATACCTTTAGAAAGACTCAAAATTTAAAACCACGCTCATTGTTTTGCCCTTGCAGCCAGTCTGCTCTTTCTAATGTACCTAATTCCCATTAAAGGCACCACTACTGTCCACCCAAACTAGAAAACTCAAAGCCATCCTCCTCTTCCTCACTGGCACCATCAAGTTATGCCAGTTCTACTTTATAAATAACCCCCCAAATTGTCCATCTCATTCCATCCCACCTGCCGTTACCTTGTTTCAGGGCACCATTATTTCTCCCCAGTACAACCTCCTAAATGGTCTGCCTGGTGTCTGGTCCTACCCCCTTCCAAGCCATCTTCCTGTGACTGCCTGTGTGATCTTTAGAAATTGCAAAGCAGATCACCTTGTTCCACTGCTTAAACCCTTCAGTGGTTCCCCACTGCCCACAGGGTGATGTCTGAATTTCTGATCGAAGCCCACAAGGTCCTCCATGTACTGGAGCCAACCCAACTCTCCAGCCTCATCTCCCACCCACTGCAAAAGGTGCTCCCCACATCATCCCTGAGCCCATCTGCACAAGGGCTTCCTTCTGCCTGCAATCACCTTTCTTTTGTCATTCTTCAAGACCCTCCCCCTCTATATTCTGTCAAGGAAGGCTCTGTTATAATACCGTGCTCCAGCGCTTGCAAAGTGTTTGGTGCCTGTCTCCTGTAGTAGGCATCGAGTTCCTTGTGCCCAAAGGTATATCTTATTCCTCTACTTCTCCCTCCGGAGAAGACCTTACAGAGAGCCAGACACACGAGTGGTGTTCAAAAGATGCAATGAGCAAACAAGTCCCATCCTATAAGAATGGAATCGCCATTGGAGCTGTTTTCTTACCCACTAGATTGAGCACTTGTTGGGCTGGGACCCGGTCGCCATCCTCTTTTTCTGCCATACCTAGACAGTGATGCTCAGTAAGTATTACTGAAATTCAACTGGATTTACTCAAACCTGCTCCCAGAAACCCCTCTATGCAGAGTGATAAAGTCCTCTAACTGGAATAATGCCACTTCTGAAAGGCTTCCCTTCAATTTCACTTTCCCTGATACTGATCTTTACCTCATCCTGTTCTCCCATTCTTCCCCCACCCCACAAGAAGAGGAACTCTTATGTGAGGCCATAAGGCAGATCTCATAAAACCTTCCTGGGTCCAAAGTGCACACTGGCTAAAAATAGAGCACACACCAAAGCCTTGCCCCAGAATGGCTTCAGGTAATCTTCAGTTTCATTGAAATGGTGACCTCATTTCTGGAATCAAAACTAGGAGCCTTGCTTTACAAGGGACGTTTAAATGATAAGGAAAAACAGCTCCTCTTCATTGAACATGTTACTTGCCAGGCACAGGGCTTCCAGGTTTCATGTAATATCTCCCTTAATCCCCATACCAGCCCTAGGAAGAAGCTGATGTCATCTTCTCATTTTACACTTGGAGAAACTAAGGCACAGAAATGGTGGTGCATTTCAAACCATCAGGGGCTCTTCCATGGGGCATGAGGTAGTCTGTGATGTGCCTTTGTGATCCGAAATAATAGAATTTTTGTAAGTTCCATGATTTGTGAGAAAAATGGGACAGAATGGTAGACATTTTTAACTACTGAATTCTGAATTTTCTAGGATGGTTGGTAGCCATTATTTAGAATAGGTTGTTTAGAAGTTAGAGGCAGGGGCCTAGCCTTCAACTAGTTACACAGCCCTCCCAAGGGCTGGCTCAACTGGTCTACAGAGGACCTCTTTGGAAACTTCAGGGGCTTGCAGCCCCCCAATCAGCATAAGGAGGTCCAGGTCTGCACTCAGGTCCCAGGACCATATATATATTTTTTAATGTAAATAAAATAACATCAAATCACATATGCTCCCATAAGTGTGGCCCACCACCCTCAATGGACTTACACATCCCGGGGCAACATGGGAATCCCAGTGGGTTCCGTGTAATATTTTGGGTATCTAAGCACCTCTTAAAATATATTTATATATATACATAAATAACATTTTTGTAAGCAAATGCACATAAATGCACATACATTTATATATCATTTTGCAAATGTTGGTATGTATTGTGAAAATTTTAATTTTTACCCACAATAAATTAAAAATAAAATAAAATAAAATAAAATCCATTCAAAGTGTAAAAAAAAAAATCACATATGCTACATATTTAGGGATCCATAATTCATATATTTTAATAGAAGTTATTTTTTTAATTTTTGAAACAATCACAAACTCAGAGAAAAGTTGGGTATATTTTAGTACTAAGAATTATGTATTTTTCCTGAACCATTTGGGAATATATTGCCAACCTGATCCGCAGTCACCATCAACTACTTCCTTGTGTAATTCCTAAAAGTAAGGACATTCTCCTACCTAAGCACAATACAACCATCAAAATCGGGAAATTCATTTGATAAATTACTGGCATCCAACCCTCAGGCCACATTCAGGTTTCACCAGTTGTCCCAGTAGTGTCCTTTATAGCCAAAGGATCCAATCCAGAATCATGGGTTGCATTTAATTATCTTATTTCCATTTTCTCCTTCCATCTGAAACAGTTCCTCAGTCTTTCCTTGACTTTCATGATCGTGATGCTTTTGAAGATTGCAGGTCAGTTATTTTGTATAATGTCCCTCAACCTCATGTTTTCTTGTGACTAGATTCAAATTATGCATCTTTGGTGGGAATATCTCAGAAGTGACACTGTGTTCTCCTCATTGCATTTTATCAGATGGTGAACAGTTTCGATTTGTCCCATTAGTGATGCTTTTGCTTTGATCACTTGATTAAGGTAGTGTCTGCCAGGCTCCATCAATGTAAAGTCATTTTACCCCCTTGGTAATTAATAAGGTACTTTGTAACTCCCGTCACTCATCAAACTTTCTATTTAGTTACTTATTTATTTGTTTGTTTGTTTACATAAAAATGGACTCATGGTTTTCTAATTCATTCAGTGAGTTATAATCCATATACCATTATTCATTTTAATGCCACTTTGTCTCCTATTTGACCAGTGGAATCATTCACACCTTCTTTTGTGTCCTATTGACAAATTCTCATTATGCTTTGAGCACCTCATTATTTGGCATAAGATATTCCAGGCTTATCTTGTCTTCCCTGCCCCAGACCTGGAATCAGCCATTTTTGCAAGGTTCCCAGGTTCCTTTTAGTTGAAAATGGTATTTAAAAGCCAAGATCTTGGCAGTAGGTGTGCTCTTTGCTATGGGGGTATCACTGCTCCCAAGCCTCCTCACTGGACAGAGAACACATGAGGCATTTGTGCATGGATATATGTGTGTGTATATATACTCTATATACATGTACATGCTCATACATTTGTATTTACTTATATGCATATTCATTGTAGATACACATTTAAATCTATATGAATTTGTGCATCTATCTATATATTGAAAACATGAGTTCACACCAATACTTCTAATTCCAGTCTAACACCTCAGTGTTCATTCAAGTTTTCTTCCCTTCCATACTTGTAACTCCCTTCTTTTACCATGAAAATGCTGACTTCCATTGTCTCTACTATATTTGTCCATTTGATCAACCCCTGTATGTGCACATTTCCCATCTCTGCACCCCTCCTCCCTCATGTGGACACCCTCCTCATCCCATGTGGACTCTCACACCCCACATCAGGTGGCCTCTCCACCAGGCTGCCCTCCTGATGCTGTAGTGAAACCTATAATGTGACTGCCCCAATGTCATATGGGGATCCTGGCCATCTGTTGCTGGGGTCTAAAGTCCTTCTCAGGGTATAGGAGTGGCACAGGATTGGAAGCAGGGGCTATGGACCTTGTCTTCAAGCTATATGTGTTTCTAGTACCTTCTGTTGGTGGCTTAGGGAAAGCACCAAACAAAATCCCTATCATGTCACAGGCAGTAAAGATATAAGGACAAGATCTATGGCAGGGAGAGAATAGAAGACCTAGAGGTTAGTGGAGAGATAGTACAGAGCTCTGGCTCCTTTGGGACCATCCCGTTCATGTCCAAAAGTGAAAACTGATTTGAGTACATATTGATGGCAATTGAGTGTACACGCCTCCTGTCATCTTTACCAGTGCTTAAGATTGGGGATGAAGAATTAAGCCCCAATCAGCAAGTACAAAACCCCTGGGCCCAGCAAAACAGGAACTTCCCAGTTCTTACTGACTAGAGTTCCAAAGATAATGGCCCCCATCCACAAGATCGAGCCCTCCCCAAAGTGCCCTTCAACATGGCTCTTCACACCGCAGTATTTTCCACACAGTATTTAGTAAAGCTTTGTGAGACTTTACTAATTGTGACTGGTTAGTTATTTCTGAAGCACTGCCCTTGAGAAAACCAAGATAAATACATTTTATAAGTGTTCTATCATCACTAGCCACTAGAGAAATAGCCTCTTTTGCTCATATCATTTCTTCTTGTACAGCTTTTTCCTTCTCTGAGAAGGGTGTTAGAAGAGGGGGCATTTTCGCCTTCAGACAGTGTCAGCAGAAGCATTTCATGAATGCACGGGCCATGTATGGTCATCATGCCTATTACCACTAGCCATTTCTGTCTGGAAAGCCAGCAAGTTCCCTGGGTATAGTCTTCCGCATTGCTGAGGTTAGAGCAGCCTCTAGGGGTTGCTATGGGTTACTGAGGGCTTGGTAGGAGTTAGATCAGGTTAAAGCTGAAATTCTCAATTGTTCCTCCAGGTGTCCCCAGGGAATAGAGACGGCCTGCTGGCTGGACCCCAGCCCTGCCTCCACCCTTCATTCCTTCACGCAGCCTGGCCACTGACCACCCTCCGGAACCACTAAAAGTGTAAAGGAAAGAACACGTTGAACCTGGGAACAGTTGGCTTCCCCAGCTAAGAATTACCCCAGCTATAAGTGCACACACACATACACACACAGAAACCTGCTCTGGGTGGGATGCACATCCAAGTCTCTGCCCCTCCTGGTGGATCCCCACAGCTCCCGCAGCCCTTCCCAAGGTCCTTACCTCTTCGTCCTCCAAGCACAAGCATCTGAGGAGCTCTTGCTGAGGGCCTTTTAGCTTTTTCCTCAATCTGTCAGCCCAGGGAGTTCCCAGCTCTGGTTTTTATGATCTGTCTTAAAATCAAATCCAGTTTTGCCACTCTCTGCTTAAGCATCTTGAGCGATTTCCCATGATCCCTGGGGTGAAGGTGAAACTCCTCATCACGGTTCACAAGGCCCGCTTTCCTGACTCGCCCTGCACTCTTCGGCCTCATGGCTCCTGACACACCATCTCTCCTTCTAGTCAGGATAATTTTTGTTTAGCATTTCAAAAGCCGTGCTCTGCCTCACTCCTGAGATGTTATAGGTCAGTCCCCTCTAGTCACAGCCACACCTCTGTGCTGCACACATCTCTATTAATTAGTGGTGTGTGTGTGAGCAAATATTTGACAGGATGCCTGTTATCTGCCCACTCAGAGCCCTGAGCTCCTGCTCTGAAAGACACCAAAGAAGTTTAAGACACAGTTCCTACCTTCCTGGAGCCTTACCTTCAGACACATGAAACAACTAGAAAATAAGGAAGTGTCAACACAGATTGCAAACTGGTGACCTGTGGGTTGAATCTAGCCCTTAGATGTGCCTTGTTTGGCATTAACACTTTTAGCCAGCACAATGTTCAAAGTTTTTTTAATTAGTTGCCAAAGCTTAAAAATAAGATTGCATGCTAAAAAAGATCCCTAGCTTCTTTTGAACAATTGGAAAACTCTGGCAACCCTGGGCCTGTACTTTCCCCTGGAGACTGTGGGCCGGAGCTGAACAGCAGCTGCTCCCTTCAGACAGGGTGGGGCGGCATGCTCTAGCTCCCCCTGCCACCCTCTCCATGGGCTCCTGGACACAGAGGACAAGGGCAGGAAGAGAGGGGAATGTTTCCTGTGTCCATTCTCTATCCAAGGCAGGAAAACTAAAACAGCCCCAAAGGCCATTGTGCTTCAGGAAGAAGGGGAGCAAGCCTATCTCCTTGTGGTCATGTCTTTCACCTAGTTTGAAGTTGCCAGCCCTGTGTTTCTTACACTTAGGCACTTCACTCATGTAATCATCTTCCTGGCCCCTGGTAGCATTTGAGTTTGTGATCCTTTCTCTGCCTGTGGAGACTCTTGGCCACTAGGCATTCTGAGGAGGCTTCACTGTGAGCCGGGCTCATCACAGGCAGTTTGAGAAAGGAGGTATTTCACCTTTGCCTTTAAGGAAGGCTAGGATTGTACAGTGAGCATGTATTTTGTTCTTTTCTCAGCACCTGTATTCTATTGCTTCTAAAACAAGTGACCACACATTTCATGGTTTAAAACAATACAGATTTATTATCTTACAGTTCTGGAATTCCAAAATCTAAAACAGGTGCACAGGGCTGTGGTTCTTCTGAAGGTTCTAGGGGAGAACCGCTTTCCTTGCCTTTTCTGGCTTCCAGAGGCTGCCCGTATTCCTTGGCTTGTGGCCCCGCATCTTTCTGGCCTCTGCTTCTGTTGTCCCATCTCCTTCTCTGTCTCTGACTCTCCTGCCTCCCTCTTACAAGGACGCTTGTGATTACATTGGGCCCACCTGGATAATCCTGGATGCTCTCCCCATCTCAAGATCCTTCACTTCATCATATCTGCAAAGTCCCTTTGCCATGTAAGGTAACATATTAACAGGTTCCAGGGACCAAGTGGCAGATATCTATGGGATGGGGGTGGAGAGATTATTCTGTCTACCACAGCACTCACTTTTTAGGGGAAACTGTTCCGTCCCACACCAACCTTGAGGTTCTCGTGGGAGCCGTCCATCATTGCACCCCACCAGAGTGGCCAGTGACCCTGCCAGGCCAATCTGGATCCTTTTGGGGGTTTCCAAATTGGAAGAGAGGAAGAAAGGAGGAATTCCCTTTGGGTGGCCAAGCTGTGCGATTTGAGCCTGGAGCTAGTGGAACCCTGCCTCCTATAAGAGAGAAGCAGTTTCAGCCTGCACTTGTAAGGGTAGGAACCAGGTATAGAGAGGAGAGATGGAAAGTTCTGGCAGTGTTTTAGTTACTGGTCAGTTGTTCCTGTGGCCAGCAGCTTGAGAATCAATATATTCTCCATTTGGTTTGCTTCACCTGGGTTTCTGTCCCTGGAACTCGAAATCACCTTGACAAGTACAGAAGGACTTTTGAATGAGGGCTAGGCAGTGGGAGTAGGGAGATCACAGAAGCAGAGATGAGTCCATCTCGAAGCTAAGCCACAGGGCCACTATCTTGCATGAGTCCCTTCTAAGGCCCTGGGTGGGAATCATGTTCACAGGTTTTTATAAAAATTTCAGAAGATTCTTTACCTGCAATTATGAAGACCCATGGTAGTCTCTTTTCAATTCAACTGCTCCTCTATTAAATACCGCTCACCACTGCCCTGGGCATTGGAGTGACCACAGACATTTTTGAAAACTGACTTGAGTTGAAGGTACATTTAGCTGGTGTTAAAAGGGATATATTGATATGGCCTCCGGTCATTTCAGGAAGTTGTTGCTGGATGGCTGGGTAGGAGTGGTGCTTAGGCCTGTTCCCTGCCATGCTGCCTCACCCGGCCTTGTCACAGCAAGGTACAGGGCTAGGGGTCATAGCACGACATGACTATGTCCCACAGCCCTCAGTACCGGAAATATGTGGGGAAGGGAGGAGAAGCAGGCTTGAAATGTCCAGAGCCAGAGCCTGGTCTGTTGAAAAAATTTCCCAATCATCGGGCATATAAAACTGTAAAATGGGGGGTTGGATTCTTAACTTCTGGTAAAAAAAAAAATTCCTGTCAGCATTATACCCGATAAAGCTGTGTAAACACGCTATGCATTTTTTTCTTTTGGTGGGAATTGTGCAAAATTGAATTGATCAGAATTCCTATGTTCATAAGAAACAAACCTGCACTATTAAAGTAAATAGAGGGGATGTCTGTGTGAAGTTGTGTGATTCAGATATCCTAATGTATCCGACTACCTCTTAGCATGATATTATCAATAGGCGGCTGTTAGGCTATGTTTTAGTTTGCCAACAGACTGCCAATGCAAAGTACCAGAAATCTGTTGGTTTTTAGGAAGGGTATTTATTTGCGGTAAAATCTTACAGTTCTAAGGCCATGAAAAGTCCAAGTCAAGGCACCATGAAAGGTGCTTTCTCACCAAAGTCAGCTGCCAAGTGTTGAAACAAGATGTTGGGTGATCTCTGCTTGGTCTCTGCCTTTGCCTCCAGGCTGTACCGTCTCTTGAAGCTCAGATGTTACAACCAGGCATAGGCTTGTTCCTTTCCAGGCCTCCTGTATCAGTCTCAGCTGTTTCACTCTCTTCCCAAGTTCAGCTGTAAGCCATTAGGCATATAGCAGGGCTGGTCTCCTCTTGAGCTACTCTGTGGGCCCAGCTTCTTTGAGCCTCTTGGGGGCTTCTGTTTTCCTACAGTCCTCTCTCTCATATTGCAGAACCAAATATGCTGGCTCCTTTTTCCTCTGTCTGAGACTCTATGTCTCCCTTTATATCAGACCCAGCAAGAGGGTGGAGACTCAACACGAATCACTCCCCACTGATGTAATCCAGTCAAAGGGTCTCACACCCAGAAGAACAGATTAGTTTGCAAATGTAATCATTCTCTTTTTGGGATTAATAAAATAATCTCAAACTGCCACAGGCTAAAATAAACTTTCCTGAACTATCAACCACGTCAGAGAAAAACCTGACGTGTCTGTTTTCCCTTTATGGATTATGATATTTCAAATTTATTGTCATAGGAAGAGGTAATCAAAGAGTATGCAGCCAAAATGGAAGGAAGAGTGTTCTGATAATTAAGACAAAATAATGCTAATTTTCTACATTTTGTGTAGAAAATGTTTTTGGTGGTGTTTGCCAGCTTTTAAAAACTTGTAATTTGTTATGATTTCATTTCTCATGCTAAGTAAATACTCAGTTTTGTATTTATTTATATATCTGTAAAGTTGCACTCCTGTTCTTTAAAAGAGTGGCCTATTATTCAGGCCCAGGCCACCTGGGCCAGTCCATACCACTTCAGTTACGGTGAAGAGGGGGAATGACTAGCCTGGCTAGAACAGGGGCTGAGAACTGAGGCATCATGGCCAACAGATAGCAAGGCAGGGGCTTCTGATGATGGACGATGTGGAGAGCCAGGTGTGAATGGGGCAGTTGGGCTTGTTGACATGATGAGAGAGGGCCTCCTGGTCTCTGGAAACAGATGCTTTCCAGCTGCGTCAACCTTCTGCACCTGTAATGAGTGGAGAGCTGATTAAACATCTAAACAGGTGGTACATTCTGGAATCCTGAAAGAGAGTCAAAAAAATGTCAGATTCTGAAACTGAGATTTATAAGAGCTAACGTCAAATGGCTGAGGGTTCTCACAGTTTGGGTGCTTCCCAAATCTCTCAAGAGTCCTCAAGGTGCAGAATAACCCCTCAGTTTCATCAAGAATTAGGAGTGTATCCCAAAAGCCCATCAGGAAAACACCAATTTAACTGTAACTAAGAAAAAAAATACAATTCCCAGGAAAATGACTTAACAGATAATGTCACATGTAAAAATATTTTAAAACCAAATTAAAAGGTGACTGTCTCACACACAAATGAATAAAGTAGACTAATAGATTGTATAAAGCAAAAACACATATAATGGTTTTATTCAAAGACAAATGGCACATGGGAAAATATCTGTAATAAATATCACAGCCAAAAACTAATTTTTCTGCTATATGAAAGATCCTACAAACTGATATTTTAGTAGAAAAATGGACAAAGGATATAAATAGTTCATGAAAAAGAATGCAAATGCCTTTTAGATATCTGGAAAGATACTAAACCTCATTTTCAATAAGAAAATGCAAAAAAAAAAATTATACTGCAAAATCACTTTTCAACTATCAGATTGGCAGAGACAAAAGGAAGTTTGATAAAGGTATGGGAAACAAGCTCTCATATATTGTTGATGGATGTGCAGATACAATTTCTGTGGAGAGCAACTTGGCAATATCTATCCAAATTGTAAGTGCACATACCCTTTGACTCAGCAATTTACTTCTAAGAATTTATCCTGCAGATATGGTCACATGCATGATATGACATATGTGATGGTTAAGTTCATGTGTCAACTTAGCTAGGTTATACTGTCCAGTTGTTTGGTCAAGCAAGCGCTGGCCCAATTGTTACTGAGTATATTTTGTGGATTTAAATCATCAGTCAGTTGATTGCATCCATGGTTAATTACATCTACAATCAACTAAGGAAATTGCCTTCAACAATGAGAGAAGTCTCATCCAGTCATTTGAAGGCCTTAAAAGGAGAAGTGATGATTTGAGCAGTCAGAAGGAATAATTTCCATCTCTATTTCAGCCAGTCAACTTCTTCTGAGGAATCATCTGAAATTTTTATTGGATTTCCCAGCTTGCGGCCTGCCCTACGGAACTCAAACTTGCCCATCCCCACAATCATAGAACCAATTCCTATAATAGATCTTATAACATTTACATATATATCCCCTGTCAGTTCTATTTCCCTGGAGAAACCTGACTAATTCAACATATACATAATGTTATTTGCAACACTTTTCATAATAGCAAACGATTGGAGACAGCCTACATGTATATCTAGATGGGTCCAAATAAATAAATTACTGTAATTCATACATTGAAATATCACTCAGCTGTAGAAAAGAATGGGGAAGCTTTATTCAAACTGACATGAAATCATTTTCAAGATATACGAAGTGAAAAAAGCAAGGTAGAGAGGAAATATAAAGTACTCTACTATTACTCTTCTTAAAAGGACAGGTGGGAGGAATGTAACTATTTTACACAAATATATTTGCGTATATTCATTTGAATAAACATAAAATATCTGTAAGGATACACCAGAAAATTGTTCCATCAGCTCCCTCCAGAGAGAGGGAAGTGGGTGCCTGGGGGATAAGGATGGAAGGAAAGGGCCCAGGGCCTGCTGCTGCTAGGTGGAATCAGAGTGACAATAATTAACTCAGCCAGTGTTACCTGAGGGCTTGCTTTATGGCAGGCACTGGGCAGGTGCTGGGATACAGGACAAACGTCCTGCCCTCATGGCGCCTACGTCCTAGTGAATGAAATAGGTAATGAGTAAACAAAATATATGCTTGGAGGGAAGACGAACAGACGAACAGAGAGGCAGGCAGATGGATAGAAAGAGAGACAGAGAGGGAGAGATCAGGTGCTTGGAAGGAAATTTAAAAAGGACAAGTAGACAAAGAGTAAGTGGGGTGGGGGCAGAGCTTTTATTTTAGAGAGGGTGGTAGAAAGGGAAGGTCTTGCATGCCATCTTGATATCTGGGGTAGGAGCATCCAGAGGACAAGTGCAAAGGCCTGCAGGGGGGTCTTGCTTGTTAATTTTGAGGAATGGCTTGGAGGCCTTGGTGGCTCCAGCAGAGAAGGGGAGGGGACTGTGATAGGAAGCTGCGCAAACTGTTTCCCAGGAGCAGTGGCCTGGGCCTGCTGTGGGTGATACCAACCCTTCAGGAATTCCCAAAGAAGACAAGTCCCCTTTGTGAACTTCCAACCTTTGACCAAAACAGGACAGCATTACCTTTCGAACTGTGGAAGGCAAATGAGTTAGTACAGTCAACATTCTGGGTCAACGCCTGTCTTTTTTAGCCAATGCTTGTCATGACCTCTCTCTGAAATAACCTTCTGGGACCAAGGCAGCCCTTTGAAAACTCCAGAACCACAGACGCATCATAGTATTTGTCCCAGCAGCACAGAAACAGTGCTCCATTCTCCTGGGGAGTATATGTATCTTGGGTTAAAACAGATGCAAACACCTGTCCTAATATTATCTATTCCTGAGCCTGTGCCTTCCAGAAGTCATCTCAGATGGAGTAGACTTTCGTGCTTATCTTTGAAAGGATGACTGGGCCCCAAGGGACCACAGTTCCCACAGTGGGCAAGCTTTCTCTGTATGACATGTACAATATAAACTCTCTGGTCACACTGGGACTCGCTCTTTAAGACAACAAATAACCAGGGGAAAAGGGTTGAATCTTGCATAATTGGACAGTTGGCTGCATCCATAAAGAAGTGTTTGCAGAGCCCATCAGAAGCCAGCCCAGGGACTCACATGTTTACTCAGCATTCACATGGCAAACAGCATGAGCCTCCCTTGAATGGAGGGGTCAGAAAGGGATTTTCCTCAAATCTGAGTCAGCATCTGGGGTGATGATGGCTCATTCAGGAGGCCATGGTGTCCTGGAATAGGAATGTTCACTAAGATTCTTTTGTCTCTTTTTTCTTTCTAGCAGCAAAGCTGACCCTGGGATCCTGAGGGTCTAAATGTCTGGAACTGGACCCCCAAGGCCAGTGCTGGGGAGCAGGGATGGGAGAAGGAGGGAGGTCCATCAGCTGTGCTAAAAACGAAGACCCAAGACTTTTATGCACATGATTAGGGATGAAGAGCTAGTTGCCTGGCAACCACGGCCCCTCCCCCCTCCTATCCATACCCCTCAGGCTGCATGTAATGTTTGGTGACATTTTTCTTTTCATATCAGAGAAAAGGCATCACCCCTTCATTAACTAAAGATGGTGCCCACATACCCCCACCCCCGCCTTACTGGCTTATTGAGCAGACTCCTGATTAGAAATCATCCCCCTATGCATCTCATTGTTGGTTGCACATTGGGCTGGTTGTTGCACCAAAGATAACCCCACAGCTAGCAATTCATATAAGTGAAGTGTTTATACCAAGACCTGGCACAGGGGAAGGGCTATATGAAAATTTGCAATATCTCTTTCTTCTAGGAGATTTGAGTAATAAGACCTGTACTGGGCAGGCTTTACTCTTTTCAAAGACTTTGCTCTTTTCTCTTCGACTCTCAGAATGCTACAGCTGGGAGAGTCCTTAGAGATCATCTCCCTCCCAGCTGCCTCCTTTTACAGATGGTGACACCGAGGCCCAATGAGGTGAAGTGACTGCCAAGGCCTCACAGCTTACAACACCGGAGCTAGACTGGACCCAGGCCTCCTGGTCTCTGTGCTCTTTCTACGACACCTCTGGCTCTCAGAACTCAGTGTGCATAAGGATCCCATCAGAAGCCCATAAAAATGCAGCTGTATGTGCCCCACCACCCGGCCACCACCACAGTCGTTTCCTACTGCTGCTGTAACAAAGTACCACGAAACACACAGCTTAAAACAACACAAATTTATTGTCTGAGAGTTTGGAGGTCAGAAGTCTAAAAATGGATCCTACGAGGCCCAGCGTAGAGTGTGGGCAGGGTTGACTTCCTTCTGGAGGATCTAGGGGCCACTCTGTACCTTGCCTTTCTCGGCTTCTAGAGGCTGCCTGCTTTCCTTGGCTCCTGGCTGCGTCCCTCCAATCTGTGCATCCCTCCTCACAGCTCTGCTTCTCCTGCCTCCCTCTCCCTTAAAGGACCCTTGTGATTCTACTGGGTCCACCCTAATAATCCAGGATAATCTCCTCATCTCAAGATTCTTAACCTAATCCCATTGGCAAAGTCCCCTTTATCATGGAAGGTAACATTTCCACAGGTTCCTGGGATTAGGATGTGGGCATCTTTGTGGGGCCATTAATCTACCCACTGCCCCATCTCCGCAGATTCTGATTCAATCCTTCTGGGGGAGGGCCCAGGAATCTGCATTTTAACTAACTCTCCCTCTGATAATAGAGGCAGCTCCTAGAAATGCCACACCATACCTGCTGCCTCTCTTAGCTACTCCTCACAGTAAAAGGATGAGATCTGCAGGGCAAAGTCGTTGTTTCCATTTTATACAAAGAGAAAGTGGAGACTGAAATGGTTACACAGCTAGAGCCAGGATTTAAACTCAACCCCCCTACATCCAGTGCCTTTTTTTTACTACACCACAGTCACCACCTGTTTTCTCCCCTCTTCAATTAACACATTACGGAGTCTCCTCCCCTCATCTTAGAAATGAGGCAAGCAAAGCCAAGGCTAAAGTGACCAACCAAAACCCCACTTCCTGGCTTCAGGTTTAACTGCCTCTCACTCGGAAGGTCCAGCGGAGATCAGAGCATCTCATTCATTTTTCCACCTGGAGATTTTATCCTTAACAGTCTGCTGAGAAACACTTTTAACACAGAATGAGATTAATGTGCTAAGTGAATTTCAAATACACAGGTCAGAAACATCTGAGCCTCTTAGTCGATTATCTGCACAGAGCAGGCTGATGTGTGAGTTAGGGGCTTGGAAAGATGGGATGCGGGGCTGATGAGCCTTTTCTGTTCATCTCTCAGGAGGCAAAATTATTAACAAAGGAGACCTGCAATTGCTGGAGCGCATGTGTGTGACTAAGCACTAGGGGGCAGAGTTTGTCCAGGAATGAGAATGCAAATGCTTCTTTCCTCGGGTTTTAATGGTGATTTTAAAAGGTCAAGCTTGTAGTGTGAAGGGTCACTGCCTTTAGTACACCCTTAGTCAATATGTTTCTAATTGGGCTATTAATTTGAAAATAAGTGTGAAGTAAGAAACCCAGAGGGTGGGATGAGAACGGATGGGATGTGAATAATGAGCATCCAGTCAATGCTTCTTGAAGAGTCAATTGTCTCATAATCTTTGTTCTCCTTTAATGTGAATTGACTCCTGACCCAGCTCTTGACAATTTGTCATAAGCAGTAGGTTTAAGTATTCAGAAACATCAAATAATGTCTCAGGAGTTTTCTGGAAAATAGTTTCTACAGCTGGAAACCATAAAAACAATGGTTTGTTGTTGTTGTTTTGTTTTTTATTTATTTTTTAATCAAATGAATATGTTTGCCCACACACCCTCTTCACATCCGCTCTGCACTCCCACCACTTCACTGGAGCAATGACCACAGAGGTGGAGAGACAGCACAGCAGGCTGGAGCCCTTGCTTGGGCATTACCACCAACAACACGCAATCCAACCATCCGTGAGGCAGTGACATTTAGACAGATTTGAATATAGCAGTGGCCGGAGGGTACTCTCTTGTTTGGAATAATAATTGCTACCATTAGTGAAGGTGCATTAGCCACCAGACACTGAGCTTTTCTTGCATGATCTCATTTACGCAATGCTGTATACAACCCTATAAGATAGATGCCATTATTATTATTATCATCCTTATTTTGCAGTTGAGGAACTTGTAACTAAGAAAGGTTATGTGATTTGTCCAAGATTACCCACCTAGGAAGTGGTAGAGCCAGGACCAGACTCAGGTGTGCCTGACACCGAAACCTGGGTGTTCAGCTCCTGTCTTCCTGGAAGCCCAAGCAATCCTACCCGGATGGGGAAAAACCTAGGTCATAGATTCTGATGCTTTACATTCTAATCTGAGCATGGTGCTGATTTTTTGGGGGTGGTCTTAGAAAAGTGACCCCGCCTCTCTGCTGAGTCTGAATCTTTTATAATGAGGCAAATGCTTTATAACTCAACTGGCCAAAGTAAACATAATGTAACCCCTATGTTACAGACACATGGGCCACCCCTTGTGGCCCAGTCAAATGTATGGGGTCAGGAGGCTATCACCAGCTCTGAACCTGCAGGAGCCTGGCACTAGCCTCAGAAAGAAGTTGTTATAAAATGGAAATGCAATGGGATGGTGTGATGTGTTGAATGGGATTATCCCCTCGAGTTCCTGGTTCCCTGAAAGGTTCAAAGGAGGGGTCCTTTTGCTCAAGGGCCCAGGAGTTTGGGGACTGCACACTTGCCTAGGGAATGCCACACTGGGGCAAAGAGAGGCATGCATAGGAGAAATGCTGCCTGAGGTAATCAGCTGGGGCTCAGCTGGAAGCCTTGTTTCTCACAGAACCGCTGAGTCCCAGGTCAGGGGCCAGGGGCCACTTGGCCAGCCCTGGGTACCAACAGTCCTGCCACAGGGGCATTTTCAGTTTTCCTTTTTCTTCCTCTTCCTCCAAAGCCAGAAGGCAAACAAAGGGAGGGATAGGGGTGAAGAGAAAGCAGACCATGTCCCCCATTCTCCTGCCCCCCAATACTCTAAAGCTCCAATCTAAAGTCTAGCCTGCATTAAGGGCAAGGAGGAAAGCTTTGAATCAGACATAAGATTGAAATTTTAAATTGAACAGAGCTGCATCCAAAGAACTGGAAACTGTTTTGATAACTAAAATGATGAAAAGTTACAGAATAAGATGGGGAGAAAGCTAAATAAGCCTGCTATCTGGTAGGAGAGGGGGATTCCACAGAGCATAATTGATCTTTTATTGGGGGAAAACATTTCATGTTTATTCTCCAAAGAACTGACAATCTTCACTAAACCTGTTACTCAAAGGAAAATCAATAAAAATAATATATTACACCGCAGCCTGCCGTTTCACACTCAGCACGTCAGCTCCTGCCCGTGTGGGATCATCACACGGTTTTCTGGGACTTTGGTCTTACAGAACTGTCTTGGGTACCCCAGATAAATGTGGAGAAAGCTAAGAGATTTTTTTATCAAGCTGGTAACTATAACTCTTTCTTCTGCTCTCACAAGGAGTGCTAAGTTAGGATACTCATATTCTTGAGCTCTCTCCCTCTGAACCCTCAGAGGTCTGGATTTGATCCTCCCCATGCCTCTCTCCCCAACTTTAGAGCTCAGCTTGAGCCCTGGGCTTCAGAAAGGCTATACAGCATGGACTTTATTTGCAGACATAATGTTGAGAATCTTACCATAACCCTGAGTTCCTTCCACTTCTCCACTGTAGATTTGGACAGAGTAAGAACCCATAGACAGACACATCAATGGAACAAAGGACAGAGTCCTGAAACAGACCCAAGGAATGTATCTTAGTCAACTCTGTGAAAAAGGTGACAACATCAATTCATGGGACAAGGTAGGAATATTTCATAAATAGTGCTTGGATCATTGATTAACTACTTGTGGAAAAATAATCAGATTTAAATTCTCACTTCTCTCCCATAAATTCCAGATAGATTAGTGTTAGAGGCAATAAATGAAAGAGTGAAAATGTAGAAGAAAATATAGGTGAATATTTATCAAACTTTGGAATTCGGGAAGAATTTTATAAGCATAAAAGCAATAAAGAAATCACATAGGAAAATAAATTTCACATAGGAATAATAAATTTGAATACATAAAATTTTTAATTTCATACCAGAAAGCAATATAAATATAATAAAAAAGTGTGGCAGGTATCATGGCCCCTAAATCCCCATTGCTCCAACTGACAGCAAGCCAATAGTAAATGTGGATGAGATCATCTGAGACCTCCCATTCCCTAGCCATGCCATCAGCTGACCACAAAGACGTGAATGAGCCCAAAGAGATCAGCCAAGCCCAGTCCTGGTCATCAGATATATCCAGCTGACCCATATACTGGTAAGCAATAATAAATGGTTTCTGGTTTAGAACATGAAGTTTTAAGATGATTTGTTATGTAGAATTAGAGAACTGATAAAAAGGAAAATGACAAATTGAAACAAATATGTGCAAGAAATATGAAAGATAAAGATTAAGATCTTTAATATGTAATATGGTCTTAAAACACCATCTGCCAGATAGAAATGGATAAAGGACATGAGCATACAAATTGTTAAGAAAGACAAATGACTAAAAAACTAATTTTTTTTAAAAAACATTAAACCTCACACAAATAGAAGTGCAATCTAAATATTTAATTGCACTTAGATATTTTTTACCTATTAATTTAGCAATAATTTAAAAATATTCAATAATGATGATTATGGTAGAGTGATGAGCACTTTCATATCCTAGAGAAGGAAGTAAAATTAATAAACCATCTCTAGAAAGCAATTTATCAAGATTGAGAAAATGCCTTTGGGGAAGATGCAATTTGTTGGTGTAGAATATTGTATCACTGTTCCCAATACTTCACTGCTCCCTGTATTTATGCTCTTTGCCATATGACTTTGTAGTTCCTCCCACTAGAAGTAGAGTATATTTTCTTGTATATTGATGTTATGCTTGGACTTGTGACTATTTTGAGATGTTAACGGAATGTTAACAAATCTGTGTTGCAAGCA
Source organism: Tolypeutes matacus (assembly GCA_026826555.1). Taxonomy (NCBI): domain Eukaryota; kingdom Metazoa; phylum Chordata; class Mammalia; order Cingulata; family Chlamyphoridae; genus Tolypeutes; species Tolypeutes matacus. The sequence goes on along the minus strand of JAKSZT010036119.1, from coordinate 27,381,579 downwards.
GAGGCTTTAAGCATGCCTTTGGCTCCAAAATTGTTCCTTTGCTTTTCTCCCATTACCACAAGAAGTGCTTCCTCTCAGTATTTCTTCCCCTTTAGCCTATATTCAGAGTGAATACATGGATTTTGGGAAGAAGGCAATGGTAGTGGCAGCATTGTGTTTGGAACTTGCCTAATCCCCACGTAAAAACAGAACAGTTAAGTAGCAAAACCAAAAATCTGTGAACCTTTCAAACAAAACCAGGTGAAAAATTATTCCTCCGGACCTTGAAATACAAGCAGGTAAGGATAAACCATTGACAGTCACAAGACTAACAAGGTATCCATATCTGCACAGAGGGGAAAGTAGAGAAAAGCAATGGACATCTAACAAACCTGAGAACAGGAAATTCCCAAAATATCCAACAGGTATTCACTGGAAATCTTGACAGGCTAATTTAAGAACAACAGTTGAAACTGTTTTGCCTACTCCAATTAATACATAAGTGTAAGGGGCCTAATTTCTGAAGGGTCCAAAGCAATCTGCCCTTTTTGAATTCTAAAACTCACCAGCTAGTGCTCCGTTTTAGGACAGGACCCTTACCTGAGGATACTATTGGGGATGGAATTAAAATTGAGAACCATGGACCCTATAGAGATGAAGAAAAGAAGGCTCAGATAAAAGTAGATGAAGGGAACAGAGTCAGGAAATCTTACAAGACAAGCTGCCATATTTTTTGCACTACAGGAAACACAACAGAAGAGGTCATTTTAAGTTAGAAAAGTTATCCTGAAGTTAGCCTTTTAAAAGTTATCCTTGGAAGCAGATGTGGCTCAAGCGATTGGGCTCCTGTCTACCATATGGGAGGTCCCGGGTTCGATTCCCAGGGCCCCTGGTGAAAGCAAGCTGGCCCGTGCTGTAGAGAGCTGGTGCAGCAAGATGACACAACAAAGTGAGATGCAGAAGAGAGACGTGAGAGACGCAGCAGACTGGGGATATGAGGTGCCTCAGGCGATTGAGTACCTGTCTCCCACCCAAGAGGTCCCGGGATCGGTTCCCCGTACCTCCTAAAGAGAAAAGCAGATACAGAAAGCACACGGCAAATGGACACAGAGAACAGTGAGCGCAAAACAAGGGGGCGGGGAATAAATAAATAAAATAAATCTTTGAAAAAATAAATAAAAGATAAAAGTTATCCTTATAAAAGTTCAGGAAGGGAAGCGGCTGTGGCTCAATCAGTAGGGCTCCCATTTACCATATGGGAGGCCCCGGGTTCGGTTCCTGGGGCCTCCTGGTGAAGGCAAGCCCACCCGCACGGGGTGGTTAGCTGACCCAGCGAGCACAAGCAGCAAGGGGGGGATAAATGAATAAATAAATAAAATCTTTAAAAAAAAAAAAAGTTCAGGAAAACTAAATTCACATAAAAATGAGCAAAAGAAAAGTACTGAAGTAAAATCTAATGCAACGTTATTATAAGGAAAATAAGAATAAAGAGCAGAATAATATCCCTACACATAATAAGAGCAGGCCAGAATGATTTGCTGAAAAAAAATAAAATAAAAACTATAATGCACTCTTTCAAAATGAGCTAAAAGACATTAAGAAAATGATATAAAACATGAAAGGACAACAAAAATGAGAATTATAAAAACCCAGAAATGAAGCGACAGAATTCAAAAAAAATAGAAATAAAGTAAATGTGAACAATAAAAGCCTTTGGGGGAATATTTAGCAGTTCTGTTCACTGAAAAGGCCTAAAAATGCCAACTAAACCACCCAATAGCATAGAGTAAAATCAAAAGGGCTAGAAAGACTTTGAAATAAGGACTGATCCAGATTGTGGACTGCCAAAATGAAATGCCAATTTCCACTAAAAGAGTCCAGGGCCGGGAAGCGGCTGTGGCTCAATCAGTAGGGCTCCCGTTTACCATATGGGAGGCCCCGGGTTCGGTTCCCAGGGCCTCCTGGTGAAGGCAAGCCCGCCCGCACGGCGTGGTTAGCTGACCCAGCGAGCACAAGCAGCAAGGGGGGGATAAATGAATAAATAAATAAAATCTTTAAAAAAAAAAAAAAAAAAAAAAGAGTCCAGGGCTTCTTGGAGAAGTGATTACAAATCTGTGGCAAAAAAAAAAAAAGTGAGCCTAAAATATTTTGTCATACCAGATAGGAAGCAATCAATAAAGTGAAATGAAAATACATTAGAGAATCTCACCAGCATATTTGAGCAGGCAGAAAATATAATTAACAAATTTGAAGATAGCTCAATTGAAATTATCTAGTTGGTGCACAGAAAGAAACAAGAGTGAAGAAAAATGAGCAGAGTGTCAGAGAACTGTAGGACACCATCAAGCAACTGACATATGCATAATGAGATCCCCAGAAAGAGAGAAAAGAAAGGGGCAGAAAGAATATTTGAATGGACGATGGCCCCAAACTCCCCAAATCTGAAGAAAAACATTAATTTACACATCCAAGAAGTTCAACACACTTCAAGTAGGATTAACTCAAAGAGATCCATACTGAGACACATCATAATCATACTATTAAAAGACAAAGACAAAGAAAGAATCTTGAAATCAACAAGAGAAATGACTCGTCATACATAAGTGATCCTCAATAATATTAAAAGCTGATTTCTCATCAGAAACCATTAAAGCCATAAGGCAATGGGATGGCATATTCAAAGTATTCAAAGAAAAATAATGTGAACTAAGAATTCTATATCCAGCAAAAGTACCCCTCAAAAAGTGAAGGCCAACAGAACAGTTTATTCAACAAATGGTGTTGGGAGAACTGTATATCCATATCTAAAATTAAGAAAAAGGACCCCTATTTCATACTTTATATAAAAATTAACTTAAGGATCAAAGACCTAAATATAAAAGCTATAACCATAAAACTCCTAGAAGAAAATGTAGGAAGATATCTTCAAGATGTAGGCAGTAGTTTCTTTTACCTTACATCCAAAATATGAGCAACAAAACAAAAAATAGATAAATGGGACCTCCTCAAAATTAAACATGTTTGTGCTTTAAAAGAGTTTGTCAAGAAAGTGAAAATCAGCCTACTCAATGGGAGAAAATATTTGTCAATCACTAATCTGATAAGAGTCTAATATGCAGCATATATTTTTTAAAAATCCTACATCTCAAAAATAAAAACATAACCCATTTTAAAAATGGGCAAGAGATTGTAATAGACACTTTTCCAAAGAGGAAATACAAATGACTAGAAAGCATATGAAAAGATACTCATCATCACTAGGTATTAGGGAAATGCAAATCAAAACTACAATGAGACATCATCTTACACCTATTAGACTGCAGCTAGTAAAAAAAAACAGAAAACTACAAGTGTTGGAGAGGAGGTGGAGGAAAGGGAAACCTTATCCACTGCTGGTGGGAATGTAGAATGGGGCAGTTATTGTGGAGGACAGTTTGGCAGTTCCTCAGGAAGCTAACTATAGAATTGCCATATGATCCAGCAATCCCACTACTAGGTTTATATACAGAAGAATTGAAAGCAGGGACACAAACAGATATATGCACACCAGTGTTCATAGTGGCATTATTCACTATTGCCAAAAGTTGGAAGCAACCCATCTTACCCATCAGATGAATGGGTAAGCAAAATGTGGTATATACGTACAATGCAATATTACTCAGCTGTAAGAAGGAATGAAGTATTGACACATGTGACAACATGAATAAATCTAGAAGACCTTATGTTGAGTGAAGTAAGCCAGTCACTAAAGGGCAAATATTGCATGGCTTCACTGATATGACCTAAGCATATTGAGCAGACTCACAGAGATAGGTTACCAGGAGACAGAAAGGGAATAGTGAGTGATGAGCTCAATCTGGGCAGAACCTACAATAAGGTGGAAGGGGGTGGTTGGCAGTGGATGGGGGTGATGGTGATGCAAGGATGTGAGTAGGGTCAATGGTGATGGAATGTGAGGGTGAGCAGAGTGTGGGGTTGTTGGGTTGGACTATCCATGGTACTGGAGGGAGGGCTGGAGAAAGGAACAGGTGAACTCTGAGGATTTATAGAACTGTGGTTGAAAATACAATTGTGGGAATGTTCTTTTGGAAAATATGGCAGGGGAGGGTCAGTGTAGCGTGTCGGTGGTTGGGGGATGTGTGGGAAAGGGGACACCTGGAGTGTGCTATGAAATATGAATGTATTCATCTTGTCATAGGGTGTTATCTCAGTGGGTGGAGACCCATACAATAAACAACAAAATATTAAACTCCCATCCTGCTACGTTCTCTAATAGAATGGCAAGAATCTCTAGAGTACATGGGCAGTACCTAGTGAAAGAGGACAGACCAATATGCCAGGCCCTTGATATTAATGCTTGTACTTATAAACCTTATTTTTGTGAAATTGAAATTTAGCCTTGTAATATATATTGCTTAAGAGTTACCTCCGGAAAACCTACTTGTTACTCAAATGTGGCCTCTCTCTAAGTCAAACTCAGCATATAAATCCACTGCCTTCCCGCCAGCATGGGACTTGACTCCCGGGGATGAGCCTCCCTGCATCAAGGGATTATTACCAAGTGCCAGCTAGCAATGCATTTGGAAAAGGACCTTGACCAAAAGGGGGAAATATTAAATACAAAAGAGTATTTACAGCTAAGATATTTCAAAGTGAGTAGGGAGATCATTCCAGAGGTTATGCTTATGCACGTCTCAGGAGGATCTCACTGACTGCCACAGTAAACAATGCCTCAAGCAGGGGTGCTCCTGAGGGCTCTAAAGACATCTGGTCACTATAGGTAGGGCAGACAACCCCAGGAAATTGGGCCTTACCTTGGAATATGTGTTAACCTATCTCCCCAATGTAACAGAGTTAGACTCAATTATAATTTCCCTACACATGATTCTTCTGCCCCTTTTATTTGAACCTATGATTAGCACCTACACCCATTAAATGTAAGTCCCAGCGACTTAAATCTTCTGTCTGTTCATATGCTGGTTGAGCCCTGAATCCCAGCAGTGTTGCAACACCTATTCTCCAGTTCATCAGACTTGCCCGGGGCAACTAACAAAATGATGATGATGGACAATGCCCACCCCCCCCCACCCCACAAAAGAGTATCTGCAACTGTAAGCAAGACAGTACCATCCATCTGCCCCATGGAATCTAAGTCCCCTCTCAGTTGGAAGCAGAGTGTGTATCACTATCCCCAAGTCCTCAAGATTGAGGAATGAAAACATAAAGGGGGAATGCAACTACGGATCAAAGTAGACTTATTATTATTCTACTAATGAAAGAACTTGTAACATTGATATAAAGGAAGACATCACTGAAAGTTCTGAGGGGAGGGAGAGGGAAGAATAGGTGTAACATGGGGCATTTTTGGGACATTGGAATTGTTCTACATGATGTTGCAATGACAGATACAGGCCATTATACATTTTGTCAAAACCTATAAAATAGTACAGTGCAAAATGTAAACCATAATGTAAACTATAGACCATGGTTAGTGCCAATGCTTCAATATTTGTTCATCAATTGTAACAAATGTACCACATTAATGAAAGATATTATTAATAGGGGAAAATGTGAGAGGGAGAAAGGGTGGGGTGTATGGGAATTCCCTATATTTTCTGTAATCTAAAAATTCTTTAAAAATAAAGTTTAAAAAAAAATAAACACTTTTCTTTTTCAAAAGTCTTTGTCAAGAAAGTGAAAAAGCAGCCTACTCAATGGCAGAAAACATTTGGAAACCACATATCCGATAAAGGTTTGATATCCATGTGATATAAAGAGGTCGTACAACTCAATGATAATAAGAAAAGCAACCCAATTATAAAATGGGCAAGCAGAAGACTTGAATATACCTTTTTCCAAAAAGGCAATATAAATGGTCAAAGAGCACATGAAAAAATGCTCAACATCACTAGCTATTAGGGAAATGCAGATCAAAACTACAATGAGGAACAAATTCACACCTTACAATATGGCCATTATTTAAAAAAAAAACAAACACAGAAAACTACAAGTGCTGGAGAGGATGTGGAGAAACAGGAACACCCTGTTGGTGAGAATGTAGAATGGTGCAGCCTCTGTGGCAGACAGTTTGGCAGTACCCTCAAGAAGCTGCATATAGAACTGCTGTATGATCCAGCAATCCTGTTACTAGGGATATACTCAGAAGAACTGAAAGCAAGGACACGAGCTGATATTTGCACACTGATGTTCATAGCAGCTTTATTTATGATTGCTGAAATATGGAACCAGCCCAACTGTCCATCAACTGATGAGTGGATAAACAAAACACAATAGAATACTATTCAACTGTAAGAAGAAATGACATCAGGATATGTATGACAAAATGAATGAACCTAGAGGAAATGGTGTTGATTGAAATAAGCCAGACACAAAAGGACCAATATTGTATGGTCTCACTAATATGAACTAAATCCTTTGAGAAAACTTATGGAGGTAAACTCTAGAGCAGAGAAGTCTTCTTAACCTTTTTTGTTCCACGGACCCCTTTGCCAGTCAGGTGAAAACCACGGACCCCTTACTAAGTCCACACTATACTGTATATTATTTAATAAATATATCACACCTGCACCAACACTTCCCACAAGAATAATGTTTTTTTGAATTTCTATGCAAGCTCATGGACCCCTTGTAAGAACCCCTGGTCTAGAGTATAGGTTACTAGGAAATAGAAGGTGGGTTGAGAATAGAAGATGATGCTTAATGTATGTAGTAATTGGGAAAATGGATGTGGCTCAAGCAATTGGGCCCCTGTCTACCACACAGGAGGTCCAGGGTTTGATTCTTGAGGCCTCCTGGTTAAGGTAAGCTGGCCTGCATGGCATGGAGAGCTGGCCCATGCAGGAGTGCTGGCTCGCGCAGAATGCTGGCCTGTGCAGGAGTGCTGTCTTGTGCAGGAGTGCTGGCCCATGCCAAGAGCCAGCACAGCAAGATGACGCAACAAAAAGAGACACAGAGGAGAGACAATAAGCGACACAGCAAACCAGGTAGCTGAGGTGGTGCAAGAGATTGAGTGCCTCTTTCCTACTCTGGAAGGTTCCCGGATTACTTCCTGGTGCCGCCTAAAGAGAAGACAAGCAGACACAGAAGAACACACAGAGAGCAGACAGCGAGCACAAAACAATGGGGGCTGGGGGGGGCATAAATAAATAATCTTTTAAAAAATATATATGTAGTAATTGTAAGAGTTTGGACATGAATAGAGTTGAGAGTAACACATTTTAATGAGTATAACTAACATCTCTGATTTATAAATGTGATTGTGATTGAAAGGGGTAGTCTGTGGAAGTAAATGTCAATTGAAAAGAAACTAGAGAATGATCTAGGGAAGGTATAACAGTGATTTTGGTGGTAGATGAAGATTGTGGTTAATAGTATAAATATAGGAATGCTCTTCTTTTACAAAGAGCTAAGAATATGGTGATACATAGGAAAATTACAGCTAATGTAATTTATGGACAATAGTGAACAGTAATATTGTAATATTTGGCAGCAGTGGCAAAAAGGTATTTTTCAATACTAAGGAACAACAATAGGGGGATAATAGAGGATATGGAATTTTTCCTTTTTGAGTAATGAAAACATTCTCAAATCGACTGAAGTGATGACAGCACAATCTGTGATGAAATGAACTGAGTGTACACTTTGAATGGATTGTACAAAGCATGGGATTGTATAGCACTGGGAATCCTGTGGTGGATGATGGACTGTGGTTAACAGGACAAATATGAGAAACTTTTCTCCTGAATGATATAAATATATAATGCTATTATAGGATGTTAATAATTGGGTGGGTTGGGGGAAAAATACACCAAATTTAAGATATTGACTATATTTAGGAGTAATATTTTGACAATGCTCTTTCTTTATTTGTAACAAATGTTTCACAGCAATGCAAGGTGTTGGTGGTGGGGAGATGTATGGGAGCCTTGTTTGATGATAAGCATGTTTGTTTGTAAATTCACAAATTTCACTATACATTTATTGTTTATGTATGTTCATGTATGAATGATATAGTTCAATAAAATTTTATTTTTAAAAAAGTGAAGGCTAAATTAGGACATTCTCAAACTAACAAAAACTGAAAATATTCATTGCTAGCAGGAAATACTTAAGGGAGTCCTTCAGAATGAAATAATAGACCCCTAGACAGTAACTTGACTGCACACGAAGAAATAAAGAGAATTGGTACAGGTAACTGTGTAGATAAATATGAAAGACAATAGAAATGCTTTTTATGTGTAACACCATTTTCTCCTATCTGATTTAAAAGACAACTGCATAAATCAAAATTATAAATCTGTGTTGATGGGCATACAGTATATAAAGCTGTAATTTGCATGACATTAATAGCACAAAGGAGGGGGGAAATGGAATAATATACAAGCAAAGTTTTGGTATATAATTGAAATTAAGTTGGTATTTATCAGTACTAGATTGTTATTAATTAGGATGTTAATTGTAATCCCCAAGGCAATCATTAAGAAAATAACTTTTTTTTAAAGGAGGTATTGGGAATTGAATCCAGGACCTTATTCATGGGAAGCAGGCACTCAACCACTGAGCTCCATCTGCTCCCCAATGAGAGTTCCTTTTTCTGTGTGTTTGTTTTTTGTTTTTAGGAGGCACCAGGGATCAAACCCAGGACCTCGTACATGGGAAACAGGCACTCAACCACTTGAGCTACATCTGCTCCCTAAGAAAAAAACTTTTAAAAAGTCAAATACTTTGGATGGATTGTATAAGACCAGAGACCGTATAACACAGTGAACCCTGTGGCAGATGATGAACTGTTATTAACAGTACAAATATGAGAATATTCTCTCAGGAAATATAACAAATATACAGTACTAATACATGGTGTTAATAATAGGATGGTTTGTGGGAAAAGTCACCAAGTATAAGCTATGGCTTATAGATAGCAGTAATAGTTGATGATGCTCTTTTTTTAACATTTAACAAATGTGTCACAACAATGTAAGGTGCTGGTGGTAGGATGATGTATAGGAATCCTGTATGGTATGCATGATTGTTTTGTAAACTCACAACTGTTCTAATTTAAAAAATTAAAAAGTCAAATAGCAAGGAATTAAAATGGTACACTAGAAAATATCTACTTAACACAAAAGTAGCCAATAATGAAAGTATAGAAGGACAGAAAAGACATAAGACATAGAAAACAAATAGCAAAATGGCCAGTGTAAATCTTTGTATTTAATGTAATTACATTAAATATAAAGGGACTAAATACTCTAATAAAAGGGGAGAGATTAACAGATTTGATTTTAAAATGATCTAACTATATGCTGTCTACAAGAGATACACTTTAGATTCAAAGACATAAATAGGCTGAAAGTGAAAGGAAGGAAAAAGATGTATCATATAAACAGTAACCAAAAGAAAGCTGGAGTGGTGATAGAAATATCAGACAAAATAGACTTTAAGACAAAAATTGTTATTAAAGACAGACAAGAACATTTTATAATTATGAAAGAGTCAATCTATCAAAAAGATATAACAATTTTATATATATATATATATATATATATATACCTGACAAAAGAGCTAAAAAATATATGAAGCAAAAACTGACAGAATTCAAGGAAGAAATGGACTACTCAACCATAATAGTTGGAGATTTCAGTACCTAGCTTTGAATAATTGATAGAACAACAAGACAGAAGCTCAACAAGGAAATAGAAGACCTAAATAAGTCTATAACCCAACTAGACCTACCAGACATCTATAGAACACCCCACCCAAGAAAAGCAGGAAACATAGCAGAGTGACTGTAGATATGGAATGTCTGGCTTTGGAATGTTTTATAAGGATTTTATGGCAGTGCTGGAAAAAGACAGGGAAAATGACAGGGATAAATCTCATCAGATTTTTACGTAGCCAGCAGAGCCTTCAGTTATGGTGTTTATTTTCCAAAAAAGTGAAGATATCTCCTACTGGAACATCTCAGCTTCTGCAGTGAAGAAAACATCTATGATAGTTCAGTTCTTTAGTTTTTCTATTTGAAAAATCATTTAAATAATTCTTTGTTCACAGCTCTCCTTAATGACTAAGTGAACAATTAGTATATGTATATTTGACTAAACCCTTTCCTAAGCTTATCTATCATGGTTATATGTTTTTTATCATAATTTTAAAAAAATCTAGATCACCTAACAGTCTGTAAGAGGTCAGAGTCTCAGCATTTGGATTATAGGTAAATTATGGAGAACCTCTTCTTTTTTATTTTTATTTTTATTGACTTTATTTTTTTGTGTACAGTTCTATGGGGTCCCTCCCCGCACCCCACCCCCAGCTTGCTGTTTGTGTCCATTCACTGGGTGATCTTCTGTGTCTGTTTCTTGTCTTCTCTTCACATTTTTCTCCTCCAGGCTTCACCGGGATTCAATCCTAAGGGCCTCTAATGTGGGAGAGAGGCACCCTGTCACTTGCGCCACCTCAGTTCCTGGTTTCTGGCACATCTCGCCTTGACTCTCCCCTGTGTCTTTCTTTTGTTGCATCATCCATGCAGGCCTGGGCTCACCATGCTGGCCTGGCTCGCCAGCTCGCGTTTTTTACCTGGAGGTCCCAGGGATCGAACCTGGGTCCTCCCATATGGTAGATGGATGCCCAACCACTTGAGCCACATCCACTTCCCAAGAACCTCTTCCACTTTTATTTTTTGTCCAAATAAAACGCATGGTCTATCAGAAGTTTAAGATCAGGTATGAGAATTTGGGCAAACTAAATGACACTACAGCCTCACTATCATGTAACCTATTGTGGCATGGGATTCTTTGAAACACTGTGACAACTTGGATCAGGCTCAAGGGGGTTTCATTGCCTTCATTATTTTATAATTCTGCTTATAACATTGAGTCTCCAATGTGGGGTGTAAAGGATCAATAAGCTAATTATGCCCCCTCTGATATTTTCACCAGTTATAGGAGAATCTTACATGTCGAGATTTCAAAAACAATAAGAGTTGTAAAATACCACCTATATGAAAAGCCTAGAATATGTAATGGCCTATCACAATAGTCACAATGGAAAATTATATTACATGGTAGAAGAAATAGGCATTTTTATGTGTTGCTTATATTTTACCTTAAATTAAATTGTAGATATAGGATAATAAATAAAATCCATCCATGCCTTTCAAAAAATTTTTGCAAAATTAACAAATGTGTGGAAATTAAACAGCACACTACTAAATAACCAATGATGAAGTCAAGAGAAAACTCAAAATATTTTGAGATGAATGAAAATAAAGACACAACATAGCAAAATGTATGGGATGCAGTAAAAGCAGGGCTTAGAAGGCAGTTTAAACTCCTGTAAAGCCCTATATTTAAAATGAAAGATCTCAAATCAATAACCTAATCTTTCAGCTTAAGAAACTAGAAAAAGAACAGCAAACTAAACCAGAAGCAGTAAGAAGGAAGTGAAGTTACAAATATTAGAGTAGAAAGAAATTAAATAGAGAATAGAAAAAAAAAAATGGGACAAATAAACAAAGGTAAAAGTTGGTACTTTGAAAAGATCAACAAAATTGACAAACCTTTAGCTAGACTGACCAAGATAAAAAGAGAAGACTCAAAATATTAAAATCAGGAATAAAAGAGGGAACATTACTACTGACCTTACAGAAATAAAAGGAGTATAAGAACATATTATTAACAATTTTATGTCAACAAATTATATAACCTAGATGAAATGGAAAAGTTCCTAGAAAGACACAAACTACCAAAACTTACTAAGAAGGAATAGAAAATGTGAATAGAGATATAACAAGTAGAGGAAAGCGGATGTGGCTCAATCGATAGGGCTCCCGTTTACCATATGGGAGGCCCTGGGTTTGATTCCCGGGGCCTCCTGGTGAAGGCAAGCCAGCCCGCGTGGTGCGGTGAGCTGACGCAGCAGGACGACCCAACAAAGGGAGACAAGCAGACACAGAAAAACGCACAGCAAATGGACACAGCAAGCACAAGCAGCAAGGGGGATAAATAAATAAATAAATAAAATCTTAAAAAAAAAAAAAAAGTAAATACAAAATAAAAGGAGACAGTTAAGGGAAATGATAAAATTCATTAAAAAAAAAAAAAAAAAGATATAACAAGTAGAAAGTTTGAATTAGTAAACAAAAATTTATCGTAAAAAAAGCTCAGGTCCAGATGGCCTCACTGGTGAATTCTACCAAGCCGTTAAGGAATTATCACCAGTATTTCACAAGCTTTTCGAAAAATAGAAGAGGAGGGAACACTTCCCTACTCATTCTATGAGGCCAGTATTACCCTGATACCAAAAACAGACAAAGATAATACAAGAAAAGAAAACTACAAACCAATATCCCTTACGACTATAAATGCAAAAATCCTCAACAAAATACCAGCAACCCAAATTCAGCAATATATAAAAAGGATTATATATAATAATCCTAGGAATGCAAGACAGGTTCAATATATGAAAACCAGTCACTGAAGTGTATCATCTTAGTAGAATAAAGGCCAAAACCACACAATCATCTAAGTAGATGCAGAAAAAGTATTTGACAAAATCCAAGAGACTTTCATGATATAATGAGTAAAATGCTCAACATACTGGGATTTCAAGGAAACTTTCTCAACCTGGGAAAGGACATCTATGAAAAATTTACAGCTAATATCAAACTTAATGGTGAAAGGCTCAAAACTTTCCCCTATGATCGGAAACAAGACAAGGACATTCACTCTCACCACTTCTATTCAACACTGTACTAGAGGTACTAGCCAGGACAATTAGGTAAGCAAAGTAAATAAAAGACATACAGACTGGGAAAGAAGAAAACCTATTTGCAGATAACATGGTATTGTGTATAGAAAATCCTAGGGAATGCATTAAAAAAAGTATTAGGACTAATGAACAAGATCAGGAGGGTTGTAGTATATAAGCTTACTATACAAAAATTGATTGCATTTATGTACACTAGTAATGAACAATGTGAAAATGAAACTAAGATTTATAATAGAATATAAAACAATAACATACTTAGGAATAATTTAACAAAGTGCAAGATTTGTACACTTAAAACTGTGAAACATATTGAAAGAAATTAAAAAAGGACTAAATAAATGGAAAAAATCCTGTATTCATGGATTGGAAAACTTAACAATATTGTTAAGTAACAATGCATACCAAATTGATCTACAGATTCAGTGCAACCCCTATCAAAATCCCACCTGACTTTTTAGCAGAAAGTGACAAGTTCATCCTAAATTTCATATGGCAATGCAAGGGGCCCCAAAAAGATGAAACAATCTTGAAAAAGTAGAAAAATATTGGAAGACTCAAACTTCCTTATTTTAAAACTCACTATAAAGTCACCATAATAAAGACTATGTTGTACTAGCATATGAATAGACATATCAATAAATGGAATAGAATTTAGAGTTCAGGAATAAACCTACACAACTATGGCCAATTGATTTTTGACAAGCAAGCCAAGACAATTAAATGGAAAGAATAGTTTTGTCAACAAATGGTTCTAGGATAACTGGATATCCATATGTAAAAGAATGAAATTAGACCTCTACTTCACAACATATACAAATATTAACTCAAAATGGATCAAAAACCTAAACTTAGGGGCTAAAACTATAAAAACTCTTAGAAGAAAACATAAGTGTAAATGTTCATGACCTTGGATTGATTAGCCAATGGTTTATTTGATTTGGCAACAAAATCATAAAGAGCCAAATTGCAATCATGGATATCAGCCATTATGCATTTTGTCACAACCTATAAAATTGTGCAGGGCAGAGTGTAAACTGTAATGTAAACTATTGTCCATGGTTACTAGCAATGCTTCAATATGTGTTCATCAATTGTAGCAAATGTACCACACTAATGAAAAATGTTGTTAATGTGGGAAAGTGTGGGAGAGGGAGGGGGTGGGAAATATGAGAATCCCCCATATTTTTATGTAACATTTATGTAATCTAAAGCTTCTTTTAAAATTAAAACAAATTTTTTAAAAGAAAAAAATAGATAAATTGGACTTCATCAAAAGTTAAAACTTACATGCTTCAAATAACACTATCAAGAAAGTGAAAAGACAACACATAGAAGAGAAGAAAATATTTTAAAATCATATATCTGATAAGGATATAATATTCAAAATATATAAAGAACTCTTACAACTCAACCATAAAATGAAAAATGATCCAATTTTTAAAATGGGTAAAGGATTTGAACAGACTTTTCTTCAAAGAAGATATGCAAATGGTCAGTAAGCACATGAAAGAGGCTCGACATCATTAGTCATTAGGGAACTACAAATCAAGCCACAATTAGATACTACTTCACACCCACTAGCTTGGCTATAATCAATAACATATTGGTGAAGATGTGGGGAAACTGGAACTCTTATACATTTCTCATACATTTCTGGTGGGAATGTGAACATGAAAACTTCCAGGGAAGATGGCAGAGTAGGGAGTTACAGGACTCACTTCTCCAAAAAACAGCTAGTAGACATGCAGAAACTGTTCTGAGGCTCCAGAGGCCAGGGGAGTACCATACAGCATCCAGGGAAGAGCGGGACAAATAGACTAAAAAAATTGCATAAAAAAGCTGTGAGTTAAGGCTTTGGGGATATTGTGATGGAATGAATGTATTTTGCATATAGAAAAACATTTCTTTTTGGGGGCCCTGAGGGTGGAGTATGGTGGTTTGGAGTGTATGCACCCTAGAAAGACATGTTCTTAATCCATTCCTGTGGCTGTGGATCTATTGTAAGTAGGATCTTTTGATGAGGCTACTTCACTTAAGGTGTGACCCACCTCATTCAGGAAGAGTCTTAATCCTCTTAGTGGAGTCCTTTATAAACAGAATGAATACAGAGAGAGAGAAAAGAAAAACAAAAGCCATGGAAGAAAGAAGCTGAAAGCAATGAAACCTGAAGCGAAGGGAGAGACCAGCAAACATTGCTATGTGCCTTCACATGTGACAGAGGAGCCAAGGATTTCTGGCAGCTGGTCTTCAGGAGGGAAGCATCATCTTGATGATGTCTTGATTTGGACATTTTCTTGGCCTCAAACTGTGGGTTGATAAATTCCCATTGTTTAAATCACCCCCCCCAAAAAAAAAAAAGCTGTGAGTAACTCACTTTGTGGTGGTGACTGGCACCCATCCTCTACCCTCAAGGTGAATCATCTTGGATCCGGTCTCTGGCTGGCTAAACAAAGTTAAAAGACTGAGGAGACACAGAATTTGGAACAACTAATCAAACATGTTCAAACAAATCTCCTAAATCAATTCAAGGAGATGAAGGAAAATATGGCTAAAGAGATAAAGGATATTAAGCAGACACTGGATGAGCATTAAAAAAATTTGAAAGTGTCGAAAGAAGAATAACAGAAACTTAGGGGAATGAAAAGCACAGAGAAGAAATTCAAAATACACTACAGGAATGCAACAGTAGATATGAACAGGCAAAAGAAAAAATCAGCAAATCAGAAGATAGGACATATGAAATCTTACAGGCAGAAAAACAGATAGAGAAAATAATGGAAAAAATTGAGCAGGGTCTCAGGGAATTGAATGACAGCACAAAGTGCAAAAACATATGTGCTATGGGTGTCCCAAAATAAAAAGAGAAGGGAAGAAGGGCAGAAAGAATATTTGAGGAATAATGGCTGAAAGTTTCCCAACTCTTATGAATGACATACATGTGCAAGAAGCACAACATTCTGCAAACAGAATAAATCCTAAAAGACCTACTCCAAGACACATACTAATCAGAACATCAAATGTCAAAGATAAAGAGTGAATCCTAAAAGCAGCAAGAGAAAAGAGGTTTGTCACATACAAGGAAACAGTAATAAGATTAAGTACATTTTCTCATTAGAAACCATGGAGGAGAGAAGGCAGTGGTATGATATATTTATGGTACTGAAGGAGAAACCTGCCAGCCAAGAATTCTTTACCTACAAAACTGCCTTTCAAAAATGAAGGAGAGTCTTAAATATTTACAGATAAACAGAAACTTAAAGAGTTCATCAACAAGAGACCTAGCCTACAAGAAATACTAAAGGGAGTTCTGCAGGCTGAAAGAAAAAGACAGAGGATTGGAGGAGAGTATAGAAATGAAGATTATCAGTAAGGGTAACTAAAAGAGTAAAAAGAGAGACAAAAATAAGATATGATATATAAAGTCCAAAGGATAAAATGGTTCAAGTAAGTAATTCCTGTACAGTAGTAACATTGAATGTTAATGGATTAAACTACCCAATCAAAAGACACATACTGGCAGAATGGATTTAAGAAGTATGATCCATCTATATCCTGTGTTAAAGAGACTCAACTTAGACCTAAAGATGCAAATAAGTTGGCGGTGAAAGGTTGCAAACAGTAACCAATAGAGAGCTGGGGTAGCTAGACTAATATTGGACAATATAGACTTTAAATGGAAAACTGCTATGAGAGATAAAAAAGGACTCTACATATTAATAAAAGGGGCAATCCACCAAAAAGAAATAGCAATCTTAAATATTAAGCATCTAAACAGGGTACCCCAAAGTACATGAGGCAAACACTGGCAAAAGTGAAGGGAGAAATAGATGTCTCTACAATAATAGCTGGAAACTTCAATACACCACTTTCATCAATTGATAGAACACCTAGCAACGGATCCATAAGGAAACAGAATACTTGAGTAATATGATAAATCAACTAGATCTAACAGAATTTTACAGATCATTAACCCCCCAAACAGCAGAATATGCGTTCTTATCAAGTGCTCATGGATCATTCTCCAGGCTAGACCACATGTTGAGTCACAAAATAATGCTCAATAAATTTTAAAAGGTTGAAATTATACAAAGCATTTTCTCTGACTAAAATGGAATGAAGCTGGAAATCAATAACAAGCAGAGAACTGTAAAATTTTTACAAATATAAGGAGATTAACAACACACTCAACATTCAGTGGGTCAAAGAAGAAATTGCAAGAGAAATCTATAAATATCTCGAGATGAATGAAAATGAGAACACAGCATATCAAAACTGATGAGATACAGTGAAGGCAGGGTTAAGAGGGAAATTTATAGCCCTAATGCCTACATTGAAAAAGAAGAAAGAGTTAAAATCAAAGACCTAACTGCACACCTGGAGAAACCAGAAAGGAATAGCAAAGTAATCTCCAAGCAAGCAAAAGGAAAGAAATAACAAAGATAAGAGCAGAAATAAATGAAATTGAGAATAAAAAGTAATAGAGACAATTAACAAAACCAAAAGTTGGTTCTTTGAGAAGATCAATAAAATTAACAAACCCTTAGGTAGACTGACAAAGAAAAAGAGGGAGAAGATGCAAATAAATAAAATCAGAAATAAGAGAGTGGACATTACTACTGACCCCACAGAAATAAAAGGATCATAAGAGGATACTATGAACAACAGTATGCCAACAAAGTAGACAACCTAGACGATATGGACAAATTTCTAGAAATGCAAAAAAAAAAAAACAACCTACACTGACTGTAGAAGAAATAGAAGACTTCAATAGACCAATTGCAAGTAAAGAGATTGAATTGGTTATAAAAAACCTACCAGAAATAGGAAAATATCTTCAAGACCTGGTAGTAGGTGGTATATTCTTAAACCTTACACCAAAAGCATGAACAATGAAAAGAACCATGGATAAATGGGACCTCCTCAAACTTAAACACTTTTGTGATTCAAAGGACTTCTTCAAGAAGGTGAAAAAGCAGCCCATTCAATGGGAGAAAATATTTGAAAACCACACATCTAATAAGGGTTTGATTTCCACTCTAAAGAGATCATACAACTCAACAATAAAAGAGCAGGCCATCCAACTAAAAAAATGGGCAAAAGGCAATAGACATTTCTCCAAAGAGGAAATGCAAATGGCCAAAAAGCACATGAAAAATGTTCCATATCACTAGCTATTAGAGAAATGCAAATCAAAATGACAATGAGATATCATCTCACAATACATAGAATGACCATTATTTTAAAAAACTAACAAACAGAAAACAATAAGTGCTGGAGAGGATATGGAGAAATAGGAACTCTCCTTCACTGTGGGATTGTAAAATGGTGCAGCCTCTGTGGAAGACAGTTTGGCAGTTCCTCAGGAAGCTAAATATAGAACTGCCATATGATCCAGCAATTCCTCTACTAGGAATATATCCTGAAGAACTGAAAACTGTGGCACGAACAGACATCTGCACACCGATGTTCATAACGACGTTATTCACAATTGCCAAAAGATAAAAACAACCCAAGTGTCCATCAACCAATGAATGGTTAAACAAAATGTGGTATATACATATAATGGAATACTATGCTGCAGTAAGAAGAAATGAAATAGGGACACATGATAGCATGATGAATCTTGAAGGCATTATGCTAAGTGAAATAAGCCAGATATAAAAGGACAAATATTGCATGGTCTCATTAATAATGAGCTAAATACAAAGAATAAACACATGGAGTTAAAACCTAGAAAGAGGAGGGCTGAGAAGGACTACTGATGCTTAGTGTGTGTAGAAGTTTTAATTAACTTGACTGTACAAGTGTGGAAATGGGTAGAGCTGATGGTAACACATTATAGTAAGTAACAGCTGGTTTATAAATGGGATTGTGGCTGAAAAGGGTAGTCTAGGGATGTAAGCGTCAACTGAAAGAAAGCTAGAGAATAATCTAGGGACTGAATAACACAGTGAATCCAGAGGTGGATGAGAATAGTGGTTGATGGTACAGATGCAAGAATGTTCTTCTGTGAGCTAGAGTGAATGTATGCCACTATTGCAGGGTGGTGGGAATGTGGAGAAGCATGGGAAAAATACAATTGGTGTGACCTATGGACTGTGGTTAACAGCAATACTGTAATATTCTTGCATCAATGCCAAAGATGTACTGTGTTGATAATGAGAGGTATGGAAAAAGTTTGCCGAATGTACATTATGGACCATGTTGGTGGTAATAATCTGATGACATTATCTCATAATCTGTAACAAATATTCCACCATGGTGTGGTATATTGGGGAAAGGGTGTTGTGTGGGAATTCTACACGTGTGTATGATTGTTTTATAGGATCACAACTTCTGTAATAAAATATATTAAAAAATAATAATAGTGTTGGTTGGGGGGGGGAAATGCACCAAATGTAATATATGAACTAGAGTTAGTAATATTTTGACAATATTCTTTCATAATTTGTAACAAATGTTTCACAACAATGCAAGGTGTTGGTGGTGAAATGATGTTTGGGACCCCTGTATGATGTTATGCATGTTTGTTTTGTAAGTTCACAACTTTTACTATACACTTATTGTTTAAGTATGTTCATGTATGAATTAAATATTTCAATACTATAAATTTTTTTTAAAAAACCTATCAACAAAGAAAAGCCTAGGCATCACAAGTGAATTCTACCAATTATTACAAGAAAAATTGATATCAATCCTGTTCAAACTCTACCAAAAAATTGAAGAGGAGAGAACAGTACCTAATTCATTCTATGAAGCCAATATCATCCTAATACCAAAGCTAGAGAAAGATACTATAAGAAAAGAAAATTACAGACCAATTTCTCCAATGAACATAGATGCAAAAATCCTCAACAAAATATGTGAAAATTGAATCCAGCACCACATTAAAAGAATTTTACAGCATGACTAAGTGGGTTTTATCCCAGGTATTCAAGGGTGGTTCAACACAAGAAAATCAATTAATGTAATACACCACATTAACAAATTGAAGGGGAGAAACCACATGATCATGATTGATGCAGAAAAGGTACTTGACAAAATCCAGCTTCTTTTCTTGATAAAAACACTTTGCAAGATAGGAATAGAAAGGAAACTTCCTCAACATGATAAAGGGCATATATGTAGAACCCACAGCTGACATTATACTCAATGGAGAAAGACTGAAAGCTTTCCCTCCAATATCGAGAACAAGACAAGGATGCCCACTGTTACCACTCTTATTCAACATCGTGTTAACAGTTCTAGCTAGAGCAGTTAGGCAAGAAAAAGTAATAAAATTGGAAAGGAAGAAGTAAAACTTTCACTGTTTGCAGATGACATGATCCTATATATAGAAAGTCCCCAAAAATCTACAACAAAGCTCCTAGAGCTAATAAATGAGTTCAGCAAATAACAGGATACAAGATCAACATGCAAAAGTCAGTAGTGTTTCTATCTACCAGTAATGAGCAATCTGAGGAGAAAATCAAGGAAAAAATTCCATTTACAATAGCAAATAAAGGAATCAAATCTCTAGGGATAAATTTAACAAAGGACATAAAGGACCCGTACACAGAAACTAGAAAGCACTGCTAAAAGGACATTCCATTTTCATGGACTGGAAGACCAAATATCATTAAGTTATCAATTCTACCCAAATTGATTTACAGACTCAACACAATCCCAATCAACAGCCTACTTTGCAGAAATGGAAAATCCAATTATCAGATTTATTTGGAAGGGTAAGGGGCCCCAAATAGGCAAAAATACCTTCAAAAAGAGAACAAAGTTGGAGGACTCACTCTTCCTGACTTTAAAGCATATTACAAAGCTACAGTTGTCAAAACAGCATGGTACTGGCATAAAGATAGATATATTGACCAATGGAATGAAATTGCAAGTTCAGAAATAGACCCTCACAACTATGGTCAACTGATTTTTGACAAGGCTGTCAAGGCCACTCAACTGGGACAGAATAGCTTCTTCAACAAATGGTGCTGGGAGAACTGGATATCCATAACCAAAAGAATGAAAAAGGACCTTTATCTCACCTTATACAAAAATTAACTGAAGATGGATCAAAGAACTAAATATAAGAGCTAGGACCTTAAAACTCCTGGAAGAGAATATAGGGAAGCATCTTCAAGATCTTGTGGTAGGCAATGTTTTACACCCAAAGCACAAGCCATGTAAGAAAAAAAATAGATAAATGGGACTTCGTCAAAATTAAAAACTTTGGTGCTTCAAAGGACTTTGTCAAGAAAGTGAAAAGGCAGCTGACTCAATGGGAGAAAATATTTGGAAATCACATATCCGATAAGGGTTTAATACCCAGAATATAAAGAAATCCTACAACTCAACAATAAAAAGACAACCCAATTAGAAAAATGGGCAAAAGACTTGAATAACCATTTTTTCAAAGAGGAAATAGAAATGGCTAAAAAGCACATGAAAATATGCTCAACATCACATTTCTATTATTTTAACAGAAAACAAAACCACAATGATATATCATTTTATACCTACTAGAATGGCCATTATTATTGTAGAAAATGTGGAGAAAGAGGAACACTCATTCACTACTGGTGAATGGTTCAGCTGCTCTGGAAGACAGTTTGGTGGTTCCTCAGGAAGCTAAGTATAGAATTGCCATATAATCCAGAAATCCCACTACTAGGTATATACCCAGAAGAACTGAAAGCAGGGATGCAAACAAACATTTGCACACTGATGTTCTTAGCAGCATTATTCACAATTGCCAAAAGATGGAAGTAACTCAAGTGTCCATCAACTGATAATTGGATAAACAAAATGAGGTATATAAATTCAATGGAATATTATTCAGCTGTAAGAAGGAATGAAGTCCTGATGCATGCGACAACACGGATGAGCTTTGAGGACATTATGTTGAGTGAAATAAGTTAGATGCAAAAGGACAAATATTGTATGATCTCACTAATATGAATTAAGTATAATAAGCAAACTCTTAGAGTTAGAATCTATAATATAGAATGATGGTAGAGAATGGGGAACTGATGCTCAATTTGTGCAGGATTTCTAATTAGGTTGATTGTGAATGTTTGGAAATGGATAGAAGTGATGGTAGCACATTATTGTGAGTGTAAGTAACAGTGCTGAATTATGCACGTGAATGTGGTTGAAAAGGGAAGTATAGGGTCGTGTATTTTACTAAAAGGAAAGCTAGAGGATAAAACATGGGGCTGTATTACACAGTGAACCCTCTTGTGGACAAAGACTGTGGTTAATAGTACAAATATAAGAATGTTCTTTCATGAACTATAATGTACATCACTATTACATGGATTAATAGGGATGTATATGGGGAAAATACACCTAATGCAAATTTTGAAGTATAGTTAGCAATAGTATTTTAAGATTCTTTCATCAATTGTAACAAGGATACCACACCAATGCTAAGTATCAACAGTAGGGGGTGGTATAAGGGGTATGGGATTTTCTTTTTGGAGTAATGAAAATGTCCCAAAATTGATTGTGGTGATGAATGCACAACCCTGTGATTAAACTGAGAGCCATTGAATGTACACTTTGGATGGATTGTATAGTGTGTGAATATATCTCAATAAAACTGCTAATAGTTAAATATGAAGTTACCATACAACCCAACAATTCTACTCTTTCTTATTAGTAAAGAAACCTTTCTTAGCACCTGCCTATCAGATTTCCCCAAATTCCATTGCCTGGAATTAAGTCATATTCCTAGGCTGGGCTGAAGAAAGGCTGAGAAAGACATTTTCAGACTCTCTGATGGGAGTTTGATTTTGACAGCAAGAAAGGGGAAGGTGCAGGAGTGGCTAAATAATTTTGTTTGTCTCACAGAGAGAAGGAAAAATTTAAATGCAGAGAGACGGTACAGAATTTAAAAAAAAATACAGACTTATTTTGGGGTCATTCTTTCAGATAAAAAGGGCTCCTTTGAATTATTTCTTCTACTACATTAGACAATGTGCAAATGACCTAGGAGAAAATACCCCTCCTATCCTCAGACTCTGCTGTTGGCATCCTTATCATAATCTGCAATAGGGTCTTAGCTTAAATACGTAAAGCAACACTGATATTTGTTCTCCTCCAGGTCAGGAAGAAGGTGGAATTTAAATAACTCCTGTTCAGAGCAGTTGAGCAATATAGGAAAGTTGACTTTGAGATTTGCCAAATGGGTCACAATTATTTGCAGCTTTTAAAAGGCCTGAAATCACAGGCCTGACACAAAGCTGCAGGAAGCAGAAAGTGGCAGGTTACTAAGAGCAGGCTCCAGCCTTCCCCTACTAAAAACTGCATCAAGTAAAATGTTACAAGAAAAGAATTCATTTTCTTATTCCTTATTCTAGCCCAGCATTTGGGCCTAGACTCCTGTTCCTTGGGGGACACATCATAGCTGGGAAAAGATGGGAAAAGGAGAGGAGCCAAAGATTTTTGAATGCTATATTTATGAACTGAAAGGCAATGTGATAAAAGCTGGAAAAGGAAAAAAAGTGCAGGTATGAGGAAGTAACCAGAAAGCTTCTGATGTGTTTCAGGCTGTGGAGAAGCCACACTGGATAGAATGGCAGGAAAGGAAAAGGCCTATGACACAGAGAGGAAAGAGCAAGGCCAATGGGTCAAGGGTGGCCTTAGTAATGTCAGGACCCCAAAGGAAATGTTTGCAAAAAGCAGCAGACTTTTTATAATATCATGTTTGGAGCCCTGACTCTGTGCTAGGCAACACTGTTCTAAGTTCTTTATATAGATATTATCTCCACAGGTAATCTTATTTTACTTATGTTACAGATAAAGAAACTGAATCGCAGAGAGGTTAAAACACCTGCTCAAGGGGACACCAGGGTGTTTAAGGCTGCCTGCCTCTGGTTTGCACTATTGAACAACTGCTAAATTGCTTCTGTCTTAGACTGCTTTGCCCTCATTTCTTATGGCTGTGGAAGGGCAGGCAGGAAGGAGAGTACTCCTTCTTCCATGCCAGGTGTGTAGGTGGAGACTGTAAGTACTCCAGAAAATCATGTTCTTAAAATTGGTCCATTCCTGTGGGTGTGAACCTATTGTGGGTGGGACCTTTTGATTAAGTCACTGCAGTTAAGGGCCTTTTGATGAGGCCACAAGGTGTGGGTCTTAATCCTCTTTTTTTTTCCAACAATTTATTGAAGTATATCATTCATACATGAACATACATAAACTGTAAGTGTTCAGTAAATATCATGATCTTACAAAATAAACATGCATAACATCACACAGGGCTCCCACACATCACCCCCCCCCACAAACACCCTGCATTTGTTGTGAAACATTTGCTAACAAATCATGAAAGAGCATCATCAAAGTATTACTACTAACTATAGTCCATATCTTTCTCCCCTATACATTTTTTTAAGGATTTATTTATTTATTTTATTTTACCCATTTTTATCCTCCCCCCCCCCCCCCAATTTTTGTTGTTTTGTGTCCATTCGCTGGGCAACTCTCTATGTCCGTTTCCTACCCTGTCTTCTCATGCTTCTCCTCCTGTCTTCACCGGGATTTGATCCTTGGAATCTGTGATGTGGGAGAGAGGCGTCTTACCACCTGCACCACCTTAGTTCCTGGTTTTTTGGTACGTCTCGACTTGGCTCTCCCTTTTGTCACTCTCCTGTTACATCATCATCATGCTGTGTGGCATGCGGGGCCTGGCGGCTCACCCACTCATGGGGCCTGACAGCTCACTTGCACACGGGGCCTGGTGGCCCACGCACCTTCTATATTTTTCTTTTTTTAAATTTTTACCAGGAGGTCCCGGTGATCGAACCCAGGTCCCTCCATATGGGAGACGGATGCCCAGCCACCCAAGCACATCCGTCCCCCTGCTATATCTCTCAAGTTCGACCAAAGATACCCAAAATTATAGTCTTTTCCCATACTGTCATATGTCTTTTCCCATACTGGTCATATAATAAATCAGGCTTAGTTTATTACCAGCATTCTAAAAACCAGACCTAGGGAGAAAAACTAGGTCTGAGGACACATGCATCGTTTCTAATATAGAAACCCTGATTATCACAAAATCAGGACAGTGAGAATATTCACAGGGTCTTAATCCTTTTAGTGCCATACCAAAGAGAAAGAGGCAGAAAACCACAGAAGCAGAGAGAAAGCCATGGAAGCCAGAAGCTGAAAGCAACAAAACCCAGAAGAGAAGGGAGAGACCAGCAGATGCTGCCATGTGCCTTGCCATGTGACATCCATAAAATAAAATAAAATATATTTGTTTACATCATTATTTGTACCTCACTTCATGCCAAAGAGTATTTGGGGTAGAATTATTTCATTCAATTCTTACATCAATCATGAGAGATTGGTTTTACAAGCTCAGAAAGCTTAAGTAACTTGCTGCTGGAAAGTCATGGATTTGAACATAGAGCTGGCTGACTCCAAAGTCTGAGTTCTTTCTACTGTTGTCACACAACAGATCTTAGAGACCATGTGGGGCCTGCTCATTTCTATAAAGCTTTCCAGAATTGTGGGTCTTCCTTATGTGTATCTGATGGACCCAAATCAGAGTATAATTTAGTGGGGAGGGGGCAGGGAGAGGAAACCATTTGCCTGCCATCATCCATGTCTCTAGCAAGATTCTCAAATGTGGACCCCTGGAGATTTGGGGATGGAATAGGGCAGGAAATTTTTTTTAACAGCTACTGTTTCTTGTTTTTTGTTTTTTATGTGTTTGTGGTTTTTTTTGTTTGTTTTTTTATTGACGTGTAACATCTATAGCAGAGAGCATAGAGTAAACATGTAAAGAGCTAATTGTAAGTGTAGAGCACGATCAACTTTTACCTAGTATATACCTGTGTAGTCGTCACCCACATCAAGCTATAGAGCATTTCCTGCACACCCAGAAGGATGCCTTATGCCCCATTTCCAGTTAACTCTCACCCCTCCCCAGGGGTAACCACTTTTTTGTTTTGATTTCTATCACCATCAATTCATTTTGCTTATTCTTGAATTTCATCTAAATAGTAATGCTGATTAATTTTTTGGCTCATCCCTTTCTAAACCAAACATACAAAATCGTATAAAGTGAAAAACGAAACTCTTCCCCTACCCCGACCTCAGCAGTCTCTCTTCCCAGAGGTTCATGGCAACGCTGGGTGTGTATCCTTTCAGACTGTTCTAAGTGTTGTGGGTACCCTATCAGATGAGGAACCATGCTTGAGATGAAATGTGTGGCTTTTTCTTTCCTCTCTTCATCTAGGAAGAGAATTGCCAGCTATAATACATATAGACAGGAAACCACTGAGGGTGGCCTCCTTTGGAAAGAAAGGTGCTGGATGAGGCCCCCTAATGTCCTGTGAGGAAAAGGGGACCATGCCTGTGGAGGTAAGGGGAACAGTGGTTCTGGTTCACGTAGCAGAGACAGAGACTCCTGATACCTGAGATCTGTTGCTGGAAACAGCAGCCCAGCCAAAATACAATTTCCCAGCCCCTGCCTTGCATTAGAAGCTTGCACGTGACTAGTTGTCACCAAGTGGTAAAGGGGCTTAAGGTGGGGAACTTGCCTTCTCCATGCTTTTCCTATCTGCTGGCTGGATGCAAAAGACTCAGTGGTCCTGGAGGAGGGTGGGGCCACAGGATGGAAGGAGTCTGGGCCCTTGAATCACCACATTTAAGGCTGCATGTCAGATAGGCTTACCTACCTGGGACGATGACACAGGTGAGGAATAACACTTATTGTGTTAAGCCACTGAAACATGAGGGTTGGTTTGTCTAAGTCCTAACATTACCCTAAATAATACAGAGCATAAGGAAATACACTCTGAAGACCAGTTATAACACACTTGTATGCCTCGGAAGTGTCTGGAAAGATTTGAGGGCTAGAGGGTTGGTACTTTGGGCTCTGGCCCAGATATAAATGAGGATCCCCGAGTTTCCCCTCGTTGTGGTGGAGCCCATGCTAGGGAATGGCTTCCTGAAACAGGCAGCGGGCAGCGGCCCCTCTCCCTGCAGTCTCCACCTTCCTCTGCAGACAGTGCCTCTCTCTCCTGCATTCTTGAGCCGCCTTGTACCCAATAAATAGTGCCATGTGTTCAGTGACACATGTTCTCTGCCGCCTACATTTCTACCATGCTCACTGTGAGAAGGCAGGGAATTTAAAGAGCTTTAATCCAAAGAGGTTGGGCCATTTCAGCTGGACCCTCTCTGCAAGGTATACCGTGGCTAAGAGTACAGGAAATCCACAAACATTTCCTACTCCGGGAAATGACACTGTTTTAGCATTGGCGCCACTACTCAAGCTGAGGGCTTATCCCAACCCTCTCATCTGGGGCACAAATTACCCCCAGCTTACCCCTCCCCCTGCAGGAACCAGTGCCCTGAGATAGTAGGAATTTGCCCCAAGACTTTCAAAACATTAAGGGACCCCTGAATACATAATGGGGGAAGAACTGACATCCTTGGAGAAGGGATAGTCTGGACTTCTAACTTCTGGCTTTCTTGAACTTTATCCTCTGGAGATAGACTAGGGCAGTAGCTTTAAACTTTTTTTAATGTGACACAGTAAGAATACAACTTATATGGTGACTCAGTACGTATATAAACACACATAGCATTTGTACACACATGCATTCACACACACACAGAAACAAAAGTTCCACAAAACAATATTTATACTAACTACATGGAATGTACCCTGATATTTTCCATTGTATTTCATTCCATCCCATTCCATTCTATCCCATCCTATACTATTCTATTCCCTTTTCTAAATACTGGTTGCAAGACATTAAATCATTTCATGACTCACTAATGAGCTGCTCTGAAAGCCATTGTACTAGGATATGCTAGCCACTCACCAGCTGTGCATGGAGGAGTAGAACACAATGGCTAAGATCATGGGCTTTGGGGCCAGACCGCTCAGGTCTGAATTCTGGCTCCACCACAATTGTGTACGCTTGAACAAATTCCTTAACTTCTCTGTACTTCAGTTCCCCACCTGTAAAATGGGGTTCCTAATAAAATTACCTACCTTATAGGGTTCTAGGAGGATTGATTATCTGGATATATAATTCAGAACAGGACCTGGCACATAGTAAGTGCTATACAGGTGCTAGCTTTTATTATTAATGGGTCACGCCTTCATATACTAAATAGACAGCCATCTTTGGGAAGGAAGTTTTAAAGTCCCACGAAGACCTGAGAATTCTTATTCTCTAAGCCCTGGGTGTCCTGGGCTTGGAAGTATTTCTTACATGGAAGAGTGTTGTGCTATGACAGATTGGACTCTGGGATTTTAGCTGGTTTGAGGTTCTGTGCGGGGTGCTAGGACAAAGTACAGAAATATGATCCTCTCTGATACCTTTGCCCATGAATATGGGTTTGAAAGTTACTTATTCAAGATGGTAACTGTCTAGGTCTTATTCACATTCCAGGCCCAGCATATAATATGAACATTTTCATGAAGACTCCCTGATTCCCATTTGAAATTAATTTTCTGTATTCTGTGCTTCCTCATTATATCTCTTGTGACATTATTATTATTACTATTATCATCATCATTTTTAAGTAAACAAACACTTTATATTTTTTTTAGGTAGTTTATTGAGGGATAATTTGTATACAATATAATTAACCCTTTTTAGTGCACATTTCTGAGTTTTAACAAACACATTCAGTTGTGTAACTACTACCACAATCAGGTGACATAATATTTCCATAACCCCAAATAATTCCCTTGTGCCCTTTTGCAATTAACTCCTCCCTTAACCCTCAGATCCACACAACCACTGGTCTGTTTTCTGTCCCTATAGTTTTGCCTTTTCCAGAATGCCAAATAAATAGAATCATATCGTGTGTAGCTTCTAAGTCTCACTTCTTACAATTAGCATAAATGCACTTGAGAGTCATCCAAGATGTTGCATTTATCAAGAGTTCATTTCTTTTTTATTGCTTAGTAGAATAACAGTATTCCCTTAAATGGATGTATCAGTTTATCCATTCACTTTTTTTTTTTTTTAATTTTTTTTTTTTTATTATGGGTAAAAATCAAAATTCTCACAATACATACAAACATTTGCAAAATGATATATAAATATATATGCATATATGTGTATTTGCTTACAAAAATGTTATTTATATATATATATACATATATTTTAAGAGGTGCTTAGATTACCCAAAATATTACATGGAACCCACTGGGATTCCCATGTTGCCCACCTCCCACACCTCCCACCACATCCCACACAAATATCTCCCACAGTGTTGGATCGTTTCCGGTTTTGTTTTTGTTTTGTTTTGTTTTAAGATAATGAGCAAAGCTGCTATAAACATTTGTGTACAAGGTTTTGTGTGAATTTAAGTTTTCGTTTCTCTTGAGTAATTTCTTAGAGTGGAATTGTGGGATCATATGGTAAGTGTATGTTTAACTTTTTAAGAAACTGCCAAACTGTTTTCCAAAGTGGCTGTACCATTTTGCATTCCTATCAGCAGTATATGAAAAATTCAGCTGCAGCCTCACCAGCACTTAGTATTGTCAGCTTGCTTGCTTTCCCTTTTCTCCCTCCTCCCTCCCTCCCTTCCTTCCTTCACTATCTCCCGTCTTTCCTTCCTTCCTCACTAGCTCCCTTCTTTCCTTTTATGCCATTCAAATAGACATTTAGTGAAGTAAACTTTTGGAGGTATAATATGCTTACAGAAGACAGCACAAAACACGTGTCAAATGATGAACTTTTATAGAGTGACTGCACCCATGTAACCACCCAGACCAGAAACTAGAACATTACCAGTACCCCAGAAACATCCCTTGTGCTCTCTCCCAGTCAATATTCCATTCCAAAGGTAACCTCATTCTGACTTCTATCCCCATAGATCGGTTTTTGAAACATATATGAATAGAACCATACAGTATGTGCTCCTTTCGCTCAATATTGTTTGAGAGATTCATACATATTGTTGCATGTAGTTGTAGTTGTTTATTTTCTTGCTATAGAATATTCCATTATATTCATATACCACAATTTATTTATTTTTTCTACTACTGAGGGACATTTGGGTTGTTTCCAGTTTTTGTTTATTATGAATAGTGCTTCCTATAACCATTCTTGTATATGTGTTTTTTGGTGAACATATATATGGATTTCTGTTGGATATATACCCCAGAATAGAGTTGCTATGCCATAGATTATGCATATATTCAGTGTTAGTAGATATTATCAAACAGTTTTCCAAAATGGCTGTACCAACTTACATTCTCACAAGCAGTGTATAAAAGTTCCAGTTGTACTGCAAACTCTCCAACACCTGGTATTGCCAGAGGTTTCATTTTGTTTATTTTAGCCATCCTAGTAGGTGGATAGTAAAATCTCATTGTGCTTTTAATTTGCATGTCCCTTTGAATAATAACGTTGAGCATGTTTTCATGTGTTTATTAGTCACTTGGATATCCTCAGCAGTTATTATTATCAACCTCTGTATTGTAATTTAATTCAACCCAGTTTAACAGAGTCTTATTATGCCCCTTTTATGTGCCAGACCCTGTGTTGAGGCAATGAGGAATGCCACGGTGAACAAAATATAGTTCTTGTCCACAAACAACAACAACAAAGAAGGAGCTTTTTGTATATTGAGATGGAAAGATCTGTAATATATTCTAAGTGAAATAAAGTGCAGTAAAGTGTGTATATTATGCTATCATATGTGTGAAATGGTTGGGGGGAAATGAATATATAACATCTATATATAGTCTTGAATATGCATAAACATTTTTCAGAAGGATAAACAGAAACTATTACATAGTTATTGCAGTTCACACAGTTATTAAATGAATGGGGAATGACAAGAAAGGGGAAAGAAACTTTTCACTGTATACCTTTTAATACTCTTATGTGAGCAATGTGAACCTATTTGCCTATTTAAATAATTGTATAAAATATTTAAGGGCCGCGGGGGTCGGTGAAGGACCCCAAGGTGGCTGGGCGAAAACTTGCTCTAAAAGCCATTGATTGGATAGCTTTTGTGGAGGTCACCCCTCGAAACCAAAAGACCATTGCTAACGCTCTGAAGTCCTGGAATGAGACCCTCACCACCAGGTTGGCTACTCTACCTGAGAAGCCTCCAGCTATCGACTGGGCTTACTACAAGGCCAACGTGGCCAAGGCTGGTCTGGTGGATGATTTTGAGAAGAAATTTAATGTCCTGAAGGTTCCCGTGCCAGAGGATAAATATACTGCCCTAGTGGATGCTGAAGAGAAAGATGATGTGAAAAGTTGTGCTGAGTTTTTTAATCTCTCAAAAGCCAGGCTTGAGGAATATGAGAAACAGCTGGAGAAGTTGAGGAACATAATTCCATTTGATCAGATGACCATTGAGGACTTGAACGAAGCCTTCCCTGAAACCAAATTAGACAAGACAAAGTATCCCTATTGGCCTCATCAGCCGATCGAAAATTTATAAAATTGAGTCTAGGAGGAAGCTCTGGCCCTTGCATTACAAACTCTGGGCATTAAAAATAAGAATGATTATAAAAATTAAAAAAAAAAAAAATTTAAGAAAAACAGGCATTGTTTCTGTCCACAGAATGATTTCATAGTCCGGTTGGGGGCATTGGATGCAGGTATGAACACAGACAAAGAAGTAACCACACTACAGTGTGATGAGTACTGGGAAGGAGAGATTACAGGTCGCCTTGGAAAGAACATGGATGGAAGAGGCACCTAATCCAGTATTTTATTTTATTTTATTTTATTTTTTTGAAGAGGTGGATTTCATGCAAAGCTTCCCAGAAGAGCTAATGTCTAAGCTGAGACTGAAGGGCCAGTGGGACTTAGTCTGGGAAAGAAAGAAGGAAGTGAGAGGTGGTCTTGATGGAAGCCACCACCTGGTCTGAAGGTGGGGGGAGCTTTGGGGGCAGTTCTGCATGGGCGGACGGAGGGTCAGCAACAGTAAACCAGGGCCAGAGCTAGTGTGTTCTGATGCCGAGAGTTTGGGAAGTCACTGAAGAGTGTTTAAGCAGGGGAGTCACGAGAACAGATTTGCTGTTTGGAAAGAAAACAAAAACAAATTTGGCTGCAGAAAGGAGAATGGATTGTAGGACTCGATTTTGGAGGAGGCTAGAGGGAGTTTGGCATTATGGGTGAGTACCTGGGCTTTGGAGTCAAACCCACTTAATCTGCTCTGTAAATGGGAGAAAATAGCACCTCTCTCATAGAATTACTGGGAAAGTAGAATGAGAAAACGTGTGTGAAGTCATTATCACAGTGCTTAATTCAGAGTAAACCTTCACTAAATATTAGATACATGACATTATCCTGACTCTGACCACTTCCCACCCTCTCACTTCTATGGCTCTGACCTTTCACCTGGAGCTCTTAGGTAGTCTTCCAATGGTTGCGCCTGCTGCCACTCTTGCCCCCTTCAGTCTACCTTCTGCATAGCAGCTAGAGTGATTCTTTCAAAATGTGACTCAATCACACACAAAGCCTAATTTTCCTAGTATGTGAAGAATGACAAAAAGACCGACAGCCCAGGAGAAAAATGGGCAAATAAGATAAACAGGCAATTCACAGAAAAGAAACAATAATGGCCTTGAAAAAATGAATTGAATAATTGCTCAACCTCATTCATTATAAAAGACATGCAAATTAAAACCATTTTTTTCACCTATCAGATTGGCAAAGACTATGGTTTGATAACACACTTATAATTGCAAGTAACACATTGCTGGTGGGTTGGTAACTTGTTACAACCTCAATGGAAGGCAATCTGTGAATACCTATCAAAATAGCAAAAGGACAAGCATTTTTACATAGCCATTTAATTTCTATGAATTTACCTACAGCTACCCTAATTTACCCTAATGTCACTCATGCTGAACATTATCTGTAAAAAGTTATTAAATTCAGCATTGTTTCAGTAGGACATGATTTGCTCCCAGCCACTTCTCTGACCTCACTTCTTACCATGCTTTCACCTTGAACACTGAACTGAAGCCACTCTGACCTAGTATTTCTCACATACGCCAAGCTTTGCCCCTGCCTCAAAGCTAATCCACTTGCTGGTGAATCTGGAATGCTGTTCCCTCCACCTAGAATGCTGTTCATTCAGATGGCCAATGGCTCAGTCCCTCTCCTCATTCAGTTCTCTGCTCAGATGCCATCTCCTCAGAGAGGTATTCTTTGAATATCCTCATTTAAATGACTCTTCAGTTCTATTCCATCATAATGGTCTATCAGTTAGCTTTTGCCGCATAACAAACCATCCCTAAACCATCATCTAGTGGTTTAAAATAATGAACATTTATTTTTTTTTTTTTTTTTACCATTCTGTGGGTTGGGCTGGCTTGGCTGTGGCTAAATGGTCCAGATGGCCACACTCATGTGTATAAGATCTTAGTTGGGGCAACTGAAATGGCTGGGAGCAATTGGTGGCTTGTTCACATGGTAGCAGCCACAGGGTTCCAAAGAGCTAGAGAAAGTAAGCTCAGTGCAAAAGCTCCTTTCAAGCTCCTGTTTGCACCAAATTTGCTAATGTTTCATTGGCTAAAGCATGTCATTTGGTTGAGCCAGAGTCATTGTAGGAGGGTAATACCCAAGGGTCTAGACTCTGGGAGGCATGATTCTTTGGAAACCATTACTGCAACATTCTACCATAGATTCTTCATAGCACTTATCACTATTAGACATTATATTATTCATTTGTTTATTAAATGTATCTTTCCATAAGAATAGAATCCTCATGAGAGCAGGGGTTTTGTTTTGTTCATTGCTTATCTCTCCAGCACCTAAATAGTTATTTGGCACATACTGGGGACTCAATACATATTTACTGAATAATAACAGGATGTTGTTGCAAAAAAAAAAAAAAAAAAAAAAAAAAAAGAGCAGGAGGGGATGGTGACTTGAGCTAAGACAATGGTAGTAGAGATGGGAAGAAGTGAGTGAAGTGGCTGGATTGGAAAAGTGTTAAGGAGGAACTATAAACAAAATGTGGTGATTGATTGCATGTGGGAGATGAAAGGAAAATGTCAAAGATAATACCCGATTTCTGATTTGGCCAACATATTAATCAATACCCTTATCTCCATACAACACAGCCCCAACTCAAAAAGTCTAAGCAATTGAGGCAATTTATTGGAAACATTCTGGGGTAGCTCAGACATTTGAAGGAAGGGTTGTACAACCAAACTGGTGAAAGGGAGGACTGGGTCTCAGGAACAACTGGATCCAGTCTGCACTTTGGCTATGATTCTGTAATCTTCTTTACCTTGCGTCCTTTTGAGTGTTGGCTTTATTTTTTCTCACTGCTAACTTGTTTCCTACCTCTACTGCCACCTTTACTGCAACCCTTTTTCTTACATTCAGTTTAAAATTCTAGGGTAGAATTTTCACTGACTCATT
Organism: Tolypeutes matacus; assembly: GCA_026826555.1. Lineage (NCBI taxonomy): Eukaryota > Metazoa > Chordata > Mammalia > Cingulata > Chlamyphoridae > Tolypeutes > Tolypeutes matacus. The sequence goes on along the minus strand of JAKSZT010036119.1, from coordinate 27,347,440 downwards.
CCTTAACCAGTAAACTGTGTCTGGTGGGGTGGGGTCCCATTATAGGCCAATTGGCCAAGTCAGGGAGTTGGGAACCTGAAAAATTTGGTAGTAGTGGCTGGACCCTCATGGTTAGAGTAGGAAAAAGAGAGTTTCTCAAAAGAAGGGGGTGCCATTCACAGACACAGGGAACTCGGATGATTTGGGGTGAATATTTATGTACTTTGAAAACATCTCTGCTATCAGACTGTATTTAGGGCAGGATCTGTATCTGATTCATCCCTCCCTCACAGAACCAAATATGTAGTGCACACTCTTAAATATTTATTGAATGAGTAAATGAAAGTCACAAAGATTAATTCATGAGGCAGCCCCAAACCTGTCTTACTAGGTCATGAATTTTCTGAGTAGACTCACCAGGGTGAGCTCACAGAAGGCATATAGGAGCAGGTGGCCTTTCCAGACCTGTCTACACACATGGCTTTGACCAGCTTGGCCTTGGAGGCTTCATGGAACCATTACAGAGCAGCTATTTTACTACTCAAAAGACTACTGCTGGAACTACTGTAACAGCAAGTCGATAGATGCAGAAAGTCTTGACTTAGTTGCAAGATCTGATCTAAAATTGGGCTTAAAACAAAACAAAACCATTATATATACATTGTGGAAAAATATAGAAAAATTAAAAAGAATTAAGTCAACCATAATTCAACCATTGCTCCTATTTTGTTATAGATAAATATTTAGATATATTCCTAGAGTATTTTCTGTTTAGAATATGTATATCTTAGTTTTTAGTACTTGTTTAGAACACTCTTCTATATGATTTTAATAATAGTAGTATTCCAAGGTATGGATATACCAGAATTCATTTAACCAATTCCCTATTGATAGACATTTAGGTGATTTCCAAGGTTTCATTAGTTTGTTTTGTTATTATAATATAAATATATACCTAATGTATATATATAATACTGTGATGAACATCCTAATACCTGTATTTTTTTAAAAACTAGCTTATCGTCTTTATAAAAAGGGACACATGTCCTTTGTCAGAATAAAACAAACAACAGTGTAAAGTAAAACAAGGAGAGTACAATCAGCCCACATTAATCACTAGTTGGTAACAATGATTAATGTATCAGTACATGTCCTTGCAGACATGTTTGTGTGCTGTTTATACATAAAATACATGTAGTTTTACATAAAAAAATTCTATTCATGTTCTGGTTTTTGGACATTAAAATTCTTTGTATTACTTTCACTAGACATTGACTAGATAGAAAAATGTTTATGAAATAAAAAGAAACACATGTACAACCAAATACCTGTTTACTTACCACCAAATTTAAGGAAAAATCATTATTTTTATACCTTTAAAGTTCCTTGTGTTTCTTTTTTCTCTCCTTCAAAGGTAATCCCAATCCTGAATTTATGTCTATCATTACCTTGCTTTTCGTTTTACCACATATATTTGTTTTTGTTTTCCTAAACAATATATAATTTTACATGTTTTTGGAATTCCTTTATACAAATGAAATAATACTATACGTATTACCAACTTGCTTTTTCTCTTAACATAATGTTCCTGATATAATCTGTGTCGCTGTGTCGTTCCTCTTTGTTGCTATATTTGTCTTTTGAACCGCTGATGGACAATTGGGATTTTTGTTTTCTTGTTCTTACCAACAGTGTGAATATGAACACATGTGCAAGAGTTTCTCTAAAATACATGCCCAAGATGGAACTGCTGGATCACAAGGCATGCACGTCTTCAGCCTTTCCAGATAATGCCAGGTTGTTTTCCTGAAGGGTTGCACCAGCTTACATTCCCACCAGCAGTGTGTAAGTAGTCCAGGAGGTCCCATTCCTGTCCACACTTGATATTTGGTGTTTATATCTTTGCGTGCTACTATGCTGTTCAAAGTAAAATTCTAGACTTGATACACATTGCCAAATTTTTCCTCAAAAACTTCATATTACCACTAGCGGTATTTAGAAATGTGTTTCCTTGTACTGTAGCCAACAATGAATATTTTAATTTTTTAATATTTGTCAATTTTAATTTTAATATTTGCCAAGTGGCTAGGCAGAAAAGTTGTCTAATTTTACTTTGCATTCTTTGAGTACTAGAGAGATTGTATATTTTTTAGGTTTTGTGTCTATTTCTTCTTATATAAAATGCCTTTTCATATAAAATTGTGGTGTTTATAGATATGAGGCCAGAGGCATGAGAGCAGAACATCAAGTAATAAAATGAGAACTTTTCAGAGTACAGAGATAAGGCCTGTGCAGAAGAAGAAAAGACAAAATTAACTCTAGAGATTTTATTATTTCCATTTTACCATGGCTCTTTCATTCCAATAACATAAAAAGAAACTTGAGATATTAGATTTTGATAAACAATTGAATTAAATTTTGTTTTCATGGTATTACTTAGAAATCACATAGAATTAGAAAAATGTTTAAAAATAGCATTTACATACTAAGATATAAGTACATCTATAAATGAACACTAGGCTTGTCCATTTTCTCCAGTGATCCCAGAATAATATCCCTATTATTTTTATGTTTTATAACGAAAAATATGAAACTGCAGGAAGAAAAATGATCATTGTAAGCCAGGTCACAGCAACTCAACAACAGGGTCAAGAGTAAAACTAATTTTCAGTCTATCACTGTGGCTCAAACTCTCCACATCTCCTGCAAATTTTTTCCCAAAGAGGAAAGATTTCAGCCAAAGAATTGTTATTTAAGATACAAAACAAAAACATTAGCATTGCGAGTTTCTAAAGTGTTGAAAGCTAAGTGTTTTTATGCTAAAATCCTTGACATTTAAAAGGCTCAGGAGCCAAGCCTACTGAAGCCAACTAACATGCAAATTATAACAATTTATTTCTCTCAGGCCTTGGCATGCTATTTTTTGGTACCAGAAGTAGAGTGAGTTATTCGAGATTCAAACTCTTTGGAAACTTGTATAACTCAGTACTATAGTCCATGTGGAAAAATATCCTTGCATCATCTTTTTCCTTTTCCTTCCCTTAGGAACTGACTGGAAGTCCCCACTAATTCTGGGTCAGTTGGAGGGGATCAACTGTGAGAAGTATCTAGCTATTTCCTCATGCTATTCTTTGCCCCCTCATGCTTCAGATTTTGGTATGCCATGCCTTCCTTCTGTCTTCCTTCCTCATGAATTGTTTAGATCCAACTTCAGTGCCAATTAATAATTAAAGAATGAGGATGAGAGGCAGTGAGCTGGTATGGTTGTCAATTGTACCACCCACCAAAATTAACATTTTGGAACAATGCTCTTTGCTTAAAGCCAACTACCTAAGTGCCTTGGGAATTTGGTGTGGAATAATGTGATAGGGAATGTGCTGAGTTCTTTCAAAGAATTTAACCCTTGTTTCTGAGGGAATAAAAACTGTGCTGTAGTGTTGTTCTTCTGTCCTCCCTCCCTTAACCCAAAAAGAGTTTGCAGAATGAAAAGGTAGATTTACAGATATTTGGGAGTCCTTCAATTCCATTCTATCATAGTTCATCTCCTCTCATCCCCATCTCAAACTTATGGTGTAGGGATTCAGGCATCAGTCTAGAGTTAGAATAAAATAACATAACTAGAAATCATCTTGTAAATCTAAAAATAGGGAGGTAGTTAGTAGTTTTGTAGTAAAATAACTCTGGGATCAGATCCCGGCACTGTTACTTCTTTTTCTCTCTTTCTTCCTTCTAGTATTTATTGAGCACCTCCTACATGCTCCTAGGCTCTGAGAATATAATAATGAAAAAGTCCTGGTCCCTGACCCTAGGAGGCTTACATTAGCATGTGTAGGGGGAAATACTAAAGATTTGATTCTGAAAAGTGCTATGAAGATGATGTGATAAGTTCTAGGAAGAAGATATTTGAGCTGAAACTTGAAAGATGAAAAGGAGCCAACTGGGAAGATGAACTGAGGTAAGTTTGAGACAGTTTATACTTTTCATACTGCAAAATCCCAGAGGTAAAAAAAGCTTGGTGTGTTTGGGGGAAGGAAAGGAGAACATTGTGGCAACAGCAGAATGATGGAGAGGGAGGATCCTAGATGAGACTGGAGCGGAAGCAGGAGCCAGACCAGGTAGGGTCTTCTAGGCCATAGCAAGGAGTTCAGATCTTATTCTAAGAGCAATGGGAAGCCATGGAAGGCTCTAAAGCTAGCAAAATCTGATTCATGGTTTCAAAAGCTCATTTTGGCTGTTCTTTGGAGAGTAGAGATAGGGGACTTGATTTAAAAAGTACTGGCTAGGAGTCCATTAGTCAGCCAAAGGGGTGCTGATGCAAAATACCAGAAATCGGTTGGTTTTTATAAAGGGTATTTATTTGGGGTAGAAGCTTACAGTTACCAGGCCATAAAGCATAAGTTTCTTCCCTCACCAAAGTCTATTGCCATGTTTGGAGCAAGACAGCTGCCGACATTTGCCAGGGTTCGGGCTTCTTGGGTTCCTCTCTTCCCAGGGTCCATTTCTCTCCAGGCTCAGCTCCTCCATTTCCTCCACAAGGCCAGCTGTAGACTATCAGGCAAATGGCTTGTTTCTTCCTGGAGCCTTCTCTCCTTCCTCACGACCAAGCTCCTCTGTGTGCTTGTTTCCCCGGGCTCCAGCATTAAAACTCCAACATCAAAACTCCAACTCAAAAAATCCAACTCTGTCCTTTGCCATGTCTTTTATATTCGAGACCCCACCCACCAAGGGTTGGGGCTCAATGCCCTGCTGACATGGCCTAATCAAAGCCCTAATCATAACTTAATCATGCCCAGATGAACAGACCAGTTTACAAGCATAATCCAATATCTATTTTTGGAATTCATAACTATATCAAACTGCCACAGGAGGCAATGGAGGTGAAAAAGATATAGATTTTAGATATTGTGGATAAAACTGATATGACTTTATAGATTATAGGTAGAGAGGGTGAGGGAAAGGGAGAAATCAAGGATGACTCTTAAGGATTTTGGCTTGAGCAACTAGATTAGACAGTGCTGCCATTTACTGAGGCAGGGAAAAGTGAAGGATGGACAGGAGCTGTCTTAGATTGATTACTTTTGAGATGACCTATTAGATATTAGAGATGTAAGTGTTTAGGTGAGCACGTGCATATATGTGCCTAAAATGCATATGAGATATCTGGGCTGGAGATACACATTTGGGAATTATTAAAGCTGAAGAACTGGCAGATATCTGGAAAGAGAAGAGTTTTCAGGCAGAACCAAAGGAGCCAGAAAAGTGTCTGGTCAGTAAAGCAGAAGGAAATACACAAAAGTGGGGAATGGTTTAAGTGGTCAACTTCGTTGAAGGCTGAGAGGTTGAGCACTTAACTTAGCATGTGACTTTGGATAAGCTTAATCTGTCTAATCTTCAGTTTCCTCATCTGCAAAATGTGGGCAAAAATAGTATCATATTTAGTGTTGTTAGGAATATTAAATAAAGATAATGTATGTAATGTTCTATGTGTCTGGCATGTAATAAGTGATAAATGGTAGCTATTATTAGTCTATTGCTGTTGAGTTCAGAAATCTGTAGGTATAAGGGAAAATATAAATATACATCAGGGGAAAAAGTGCATACATTTAGTGAAAAAGTTCTAAATAACAGCTAGCTTCATCACATCTTACAAATCATCCTTTAATGTTCCTGTTACTCTTTATATCTTTTTAGCTCTTCTGGAGTCAGGGCTTAAGAGATGAGATTTCCTTCTTCTCTGGATAGTCAAAAGTTGCTATGACAACTGACTGAAAATGAAAGCCCTCTGCTTTATTTATTTATCTGAGGGTGATGTGCTGCAGAAACAGGGAAATGTGATAGCCACAAATGTTGCTTCAGAATGTTTTTTTGTTTGTTTGTTTGTTTTAGTGTCTTAACCTAAAAGCAGCATTTAATATATTCTTTTTTTAAACTTTATTTTATACATTTAATAATTGAAAATATAAAGAATTAAAAACTAAAAAGAAAACCAGTTGAATAAAAATACACATTTCTCAATTAAATGTACTGGATACATATAAATTTCCTTTTGAATCATACAATGTTACACAATATATTTGGTTCATAGTAATGCAGTCATACAGTATTTGTCCTTTTGTGTCTGGCTTGCTTCACTCAACATAATGTCCTCCAGGTTCATCCATGTTGTCATATGCTTTACAACTCAATTTCTTCTTACAGCTGCATAATATTCCATCATGTGAATACACTACAGTTTGTTTATCCATTCATCTGTTGATGGACACCTGGGTTGTTTCCAACTTTTGGCAGTCATGAATAATGTTGCTATGAACATCGGTGGGTAGATGTCTGTTTGTGTCACTGCTCTCAGTTCTTCTGGGTATATATCCAGTAATGGTATTGCAGGGTCATGTGGCAAGTCTATATTCAACTTCTTTAGGAACTGCCAAACAGTCCTCCACAGTGGCTATACCATTCTGCATTCCCACCAACAGTGAATAAGTGTTTCTATCTCTCCACATCCTCTCCAACACTTGTAGTTCTCTGCCTTTTTAACAGTGGCCATTCTGATAGGTGTGAAATGATATCTCATTGTAGTTTTGATTTGCATTTCCCTAATCATGAGTGATGTTGAGCATTTCTTCATGTGTTTTTTTGCCATTTGTATTTCTTCTTCGGAGAAATGTCTATTCAAGTCTTTGGCCCATTTTTTAATTGGGTCATTTGTCTTTTTATTATTGAGTTGTAACATCTCTTTATATATCCTGGATATTAAACCTTTATCAGATATGTGATTTCCAAATATTTTCTCCCATTGAGTTTGCTACCTTTTCACCCTTTTGAGAAGTCCTGTGAGGTGCAAAAGTGTTTAATTTTGAGGAGGTCCCATTTATTTATTTTTTCTTTTGTTGCATGTGCTTTGGGTATAAGGTCCAAGAAACCACCACCTACTACAAGGTCTTGAAGATGTTTCTCTACATTTTCTTCTGGCAGTTTTATGGTCCTGGCTTTTATATTTAGGTCTTTGATCCATTTTGATTGATTCTTGTATAGGGAGTGAGATAAGTATCTGCTTTCATTCTTTTGGTTATAGATATCCAGCTGTCCCAGCACCATTTGTTGAAGAGACTGTTTTGTCCCATTAACATTAACTTGGTAGGTTTGTCAAAAAACCAGTAGACTGTATAGGTGAGGGTTTATTTCTGGACTCTCAATTTGATTCCACTGATTAATGTGTCACCCCCCCCACCCAGCCAAACACCCTGCATTGCTGTGAAACATCTGCTTACAAGTCATGAAAGAGCATCGTCAAAGTACTACTAGTATGGTCCTTATCTTCCTCCGCTATACATTTTTTAAAGGATTTATTTACTTATATCCATTTTTACACACACACACACACCCCGCCCCCGTCTCTGCTGCTTCTGTGTCCATCCGCTGGGCAACTCTGCCTCCTGCCCTCCCCTCTCATCCTTCTCTTCCTGTCTTCACTGGGATTCGATCCTCAGAATCGCTGATGTGGGAGAGAGGCATCCTACTACCTGCGCCCACCTTAGTTCCTGGTTTTTCAGTGCATCTCGGCTTGGCTCTCCCTTTTGTCACTCTCCTGTTACGTCATCATCTTGCTGCGTGGCTCACGGGGCCTCCGTGACACGCTTGCGCACGGGGCCTTGAGGCTCGCCCAATCGTGGGGACTGGTGGAGCACCCGCACACAGGGCCTGGTGGCCCACACGCCTTCTATATTTTCTTCTTTTAATTTTTACCGGGAGGGAGGTCCCGGGGATCGAACCCAGGCCTCTCCATATGGGAGACGGAAGCCCAACTACCCGAGCCGCATCCGTCCCCCTGTTATAGCTCTTAAGGTTGACCAAAGATACGCAAAGTTAGTCTTTTCCCATACAGGATGGTCATATAATAAATCAGGCTTAGTTTATCACCAACATTCTAAAAACCAGACCTAGGTAGAAAAACCTAGGTCTGGGGACACATGCATGGTTTCTAATATAGCAAATGTTTAGTCTACCCTGATTATCACAAAATCAGGACAGCGAGAATATTTGCATCAATGTGTCTATCTTTATGCCAGTACCATGCTGTTTTGACCACTGTAGCTTTGTGATATGTTTCAAGATCAGGCAGTGAAATTCCTCCCATGTCGTTCTTCTTTTCTAGAATGCTTTTGGCTATTGGAGTGCACTTATCCTTCCAAATGAATTTGGTAATTGCCTTTTCTAATTCTGTAAAGTAAGCTGTTGGGATTTTGATTGGTATTGCATTGAATCTATAAATCAGTTTGGGTAAGATTGACATCTTCACGATATTTATTCTTCCAGTCCATGAGCATGGAATGTCTTTCCATTTGTTCAGACCTTTTAAAATTTCTATTAGCATTGTTTTGCAGTTTTCTGCATATAGGTCCTGTACTTCTTTGGTTAAACTAATTCCTAGGTATTTGAGTCTTTTTGTTGCTATTGAAAATAGAATTTTCCCCCTGATTTCCTCCTCGGATTGTTCAGTACTATTGTACAAAAACATTACTGATTTTTGCATGTTGATCTTGTATCCTGCCAGTTTGCTGAACTCATTTATTAGCTCAAGTAGCTTTGTCGTGGATACTTCAGGATTTTCTAAGTACAGGATCATATCATCTGCAAACAGTGAGAGTGTTTTCTTCCCCTTTTCCTATTTGGATGCCTTTAATTTTTTTTTTTTTTTCTTTTCTAATTGCTCTAGCTAGAACTTCTAGTACAATACTGAATAACCGGGGAAGCGGCTGTGGCTCAATCAGTGGGGCTCCCGTTTGCCATATGGGAGGCCCCGGGTTCGGTTCCCGGGGCCTCCTGGTGAAGGCAGGCCTGCCCGCACGGCATGGTTAGCTGACCCAGTGAGCACAGGCAGCAAGGGGGGATAAATGAATAAATAAATAAAATCTTAAAAAAAAAAAAATACTGAATAACCATGGTGACAGTGGGCATCCTTGTGTTGTTCCCAATCTTAGAAGGAAATATTTCAACATTTCCCCATTGAGTATGATGTTGGCTGTGGGTTATTCATATATGTCTTTTATCATATTGAGGAATTTTCCTTCTGTTCCTATCTTCTGAAGTGCTTTTATCAAAAAAGGATGCTGGATTTTGTTGAATGTCTTTTCTGCATCGATTTAGATCATCATGTATTTTTCCCTTCAATTTGTTAATGTGGTATATTAAGTTGATTTTCTTAAGTTGAACCAGCTTTGCATACAAGGAATAAATTCCACTTGGTCATGATGTATAAGTCTTTTGATATGCTGTTGGATTTGATTTGCAAGTATTTTTTTGAGAATTTATGCATTTATGTTCATTAGAGAGATTGGTCTGTAATTTTCTTTTCTTGTAGTATCTTTATCTGGTTTTGGTATTAGAGTGATGTTGGCTTCATACAATGTGTTTGGTAATTTTCCCTCCTCTTCAATTTTCTGGAAGAGTTTAAACAGGATTGGTGTTAATTATTTTGGAATGCTTGTTAGAATTCACCTGTGCAGCCATCTGGTCCTGGACTTTTCTTTGCTGGGAGATTTTTGATGTTGGATTCAATCTCCTTAAATGTGATTGGCTTGTTTAGTTCTTGTATTTCTTGTAGCATCAATGTAGGTTGGCTGTGCTTTTCTAGGAATTTGTCCATTTCATCTAGGTTGTCTAGTTTGTTGGCATACAGTTTCTCATAATATCCTCTTACGATTCTTTTTCTGTGTGGTCAGTTATAACTTCCCCCCTATCATTTCTGATTGTATTTATTTGTTGCAACATAGACCAGATCAATGTGATACAGCTTCCTGTCTGGAGGCTAGGAGCCTTGTAATTCAAACTTTCTCTGAGACTGTTCTCCAGCCTTTTCTGGCAGTTTCCTCCCTTTTCTCAGGATGAAAATATTTCCACTCCCCTTTAAGTCCTCAACAATCAATCCTTATTAGTAGAGGAGGAGATTGGAAGAGTTGTATATCTTTAGACCTTTGCAGGCTCCCAAGGCAAACAATGGCGCAGCCCCATCCAGCCTGGAAGGGCTCCTAGGACACAGCAGACCATATTTGTGAGTCAAAAGCCAAGTCAGCCTTAGGCTGTGTCCCTCTCTCTCTGCTTTCCTGGGGTGTCCTCAACAATTAGTCCCAACTAGGAGAGAGGGATTTCTCCAGTCCTTCCCCAACTCCCAGGGCAAACCACTGTGTGATCCCACCTGGCCTGGAAGGGCTCGCGGGACACAGCAGGCCAAATATGTGGGTCAGAAACTGAGTCTGCCTTAAGCTGTGTCCCTCTTTCTCCCCTTTCCTGGGGTGGTAGATCCCTGGAGCCCCCTTTGTCTGTAGTCGCAGGCCCAGAGGCCCGAGAATTCTAAAGTGTCTTTAGTGTGGGGGATGGTGCTGGCAGAAGCAGCTGCTGGTTTCAACTCACAGTTCTATTGCTGTGATTTCCCTCCTTTGTCCCTCTCTCCTCTGGGCAGTGACCAGCCTTCACCTGGTGTACTAAACCCTAGAAGATCTTTTTCTAGGCTGTTTCAGCCTGTCCTCTAGCTATTTTTCTGGAGGAGAAGAGGGTCCCACGTCTTTCTAGTCCACCATCTTCCCAGAAGTCTATTGTCCAGAATGTTTTAAAAAAAGACATACAAGGGCCATGTTCTCTCCCATTCTGTCAATATTCTTTATTATTTATTTATAATTTACCCTTTCTTTTTCCATGGCCATTGACAATATCAAAACCTATATAAGCTGAAGAAGTTTAAAGGAGATAAATTAGAAGATTAAATACTATTTGAAGGAGAAGTAATGCATAATAAACCCACAATAGAGTTATTAACACTGTGCAATAAATTTAACACCAAATATTTTATAAGTCAAATAAAAAAGGAAAACATGATTTACGGAATTCTCAAAAGTCTGTTTAAAAATTTTAGGTAGGTTCATTAGGAGAGAGAAACTCCTGAATGGATATATATCTTGTAACTCTGCAATAATAATTGTAGCCAACTTTTGCATATTACTTTATTGTTTATAAAGCATTTCCTTCTACAAAACTTTTGTTTATAAAGTTTTGTAGAAGGTGGTATTACAATTATTCCATTTTTATTTTTGTCCCAAATCATACAACAGGTTAACACAGATATAGAATTTAATCATTAATCTTTTATTTCCTAAACTGCTCTGTTCACTACACCAAGAAACAATTCTTTAACTGCAATTTTTTTTAAAAAATTGTGAAATATGATATTCACAGAAGTACATAAAGCTTGTACCTTTTAATAAATAACTTTAAAATTAACACCCATGTAACCACCACCAAAGTCAAGAAATAAACCATTCCTGTAACCTTGGAACAGCATTTCTCAACTTTTTCGGTCTCAGGACTCCCTCATGTTCTTAAAAACTGAGGACTCTAATGAGCTTTTGTTTATGTGGCCTATATGTCTCAATACATTATTAGAAAAAAAAAAAAAAAAAAAAAAATACATTATTAGACGTTAAAACCAAGAACTAACAAAAGTTTATTAATTCTCTTTAAAATAATAATAAAGTTATTACATGTAAACATACCTTATGAAAAATAACTATATTTGATAACAAAAACATTAGAGAGAAAAGTGATGCTATTTCACATTTATTTCAAATCTCTTGAATATTTTGGCTTAATAGAAGACAATTGGCTTCTCTTATATTCTGACTTCAGTCTGTTATGATATGTTGTTTGGGCTGAAATAGAAAATATGGCCCCACACAGATATGTTATTTTAATGGCCTTAAAAGAGTTATTTTAATGGTCTTTTCAGATAACAGTGGGCATTCTTTGCACGGCACCCAAACTCCACAAGTGGTAGTTTTTAAAGGTTAGTTGCAGTGTGGAATCTGAAACCATATTCTACTGAGATACATTAAAAGCAGCTGGTCTAACTCGCCCTTTGAGTGGCTGTTACCCGCATATGGCTTTATAACGGTACACACTGTTCTTTTGGAAAATACTGGTTCACTGAGTTATGTAGAGCTTCCAACTGTTGACACATTTCATTATGCAATATCAAAAAATCGCTTTTATTAATATCACTACTAATCTCACCACAAACATCTTTAGGTATTGCTAGGTGGTAAGTTCATGATGGTGGATACAAGTTTTCCAAAATTCTAATGTTTTCATTTGAAAGCTCATGTTTTGACAAAGACAATAAATATCATCTGCTGTTTTCCTTGTGGTGACTGGCTCACTTTGCTTATTTTTGAGAAAATGACTCATGAATGCCCAGGTCTGAATAACTATATAGTTGGTCAAGCCTTCTTACAGGTGTAATTGGTATTTCACACACACACACACAAAAAGTGGCTAGTTCAGCGACTCAAGCAATTACACAAGTGCTTTTCCCTGAGACAACCATTGTACTTTTGGTGTGAAGTAGTGGTCTATGTTCTCAAAGTGTAGTTTCCAGAACAGCAGCATCAGCATTGCCTGGGAACTCGTTAAGAAATACAAATTATTGGACTCCACTCCAGATCTACTGAATCATAAATTCTGGGGGTCAAGCCCAGTGATCTGTATTTTAACAACTCTCCAGATTATTCTGATTCCATCTAAAGTTTGAGAACTACTGCTTTAGACTTGGAACAATGGTTCTCAGCCTTCCTTGCACATTAGAACCACCCATGGAGCTTATAATCTCCAATTCCTAGTTACTGTTGATGAATTAAACCAGAATTTCTGAGGGTGGGATTCAAGACATCAGTATTTTTTTATAACTCCCCTGGTGATTCCAAAGTACAGCTACTGCCTTAGGCTATCTTTCTCAAACAGCTCTCAGCTATGCTCTTTTCAGGGGCTGGACAGCAGTCTATTGAAAATGGAGCTCTCTCACAAGTTCCTGGAGTGCTAATAACCAGTCTGCTGCTGGTTGGAGAAAAATCAATTGTGCTTTCAGAATCATTTTCCCATCTCGAATAGTCAGGAAATTGCAAATGGTGAACTAGAAAATGTCCCAGGAGGACTCAAGAATACTTCAGATTAGTTAAACCTCTCTTTCCTGGAGGATCTGGTGAAGCCTCTGCTTTGATTACCAACAAATTGCCCTGTTTTTCAGCTGTCAGAGCTCGCTGCTCTCCATAGCCTTCATTTCTCCACACACTATCTTAGATCAGCAGTTCTCACCTCTATCAGACTCAACATTCCCATTTTATAATAGTCTTAATAGCCCTTTACCATCCATAGGTGAAATTATACATACTACAACCTACCTACATAAATAAATTTAAAAAAAAATCAATATACTGTCCTAACTGTACTATGAAGGATAAATAAAATGAGATTAATTTATAATAAAAATATAAATTGCAATATGTAAATGTTTGGGAACAACTACATTGGCAGGCATAATGAAGTTGTCAGATATTGGCAAATGCATTAAAAAATTTTATTATGAAAAATTTCAAACATATACTAGAGAGAAGCATATAATGAACTAGAAGTTTACCCAGCTTCAACAATTATCATTATTATTATTATTATTATTTTTTTTTACCAGGAGGTCCCGGGTATCAAACCCCGGTCCCTCCGTATGGTAGACGGATGCCGAACCTCTTGAGCCACATCCGTTTCCCACAATTGGGAATCTTTTTCATCCTTACCAATGCTACTTAAAATGTGATCCCTGGACCAGCAGCATCAGTGTCACCCGGGGCCATGTTAGAAATGCAAATTCATTGACCTAATTCCAGACCACTGAGTCAGAATTTCTGAAGCCCGGTTCAGGAATCTGTGTCTTAACAAAATCTCCAGATGATTTTGTAGGCCCACTGAAGTTTGAGAACCTTGATCTATGTAACACCTCTACTTCTCAGATTATTTAAAAGCAAATCCCAGAAAGCACCCAGATATATTATGTCATCCAGAAATACTTCAATACATATCACTAGAAGAATTATTTTTTAAAAAAATCACATTATCTTATGTCACCTAAGTTTAACTAGAATTCCTTAATATCATCAAATATCGAGAGTTTAAAATTTTCTCAGATTTTCATTAGTGTCTTTATATAGTTGATTTGTTTGAATTAGGATTCAAACAAGGTCCATACATTACATTAGGCTCTTAGGTCTCAAACCTCTCAAGCAATAATGATTCTTTCTTTTTAAAATTTTCTGCCATTTATTTGTTAAAGAAACTGGGTCGTTTGTCACAGTTTCCCACATTCAGGATTTTGCTGATTGTGTACCTGTGGTATCATTCTAATAAGTTTCACTGACCACTATATTTACTGTAATCGGGATGTTAGATCTAGAGCCTTAATTGGATTTAGTTTTTTGGCAAGAACATTTCACAGGTGGTAGTATGACCTTCTCATTGCAGCACAGCAGAAAGCACACAAATATCTGATAGTAAGGTTGATTAGTGGGTTCAAGTGTTGTCAGCATGATCTGTCCTGTATAAAGTTTCCCATCAGTCTTTCACCAGGGGTTTTAGTAGCCACTGATGATCACTCCCTAAGTCCATTATTTCATTAAGAGATACAAAATGGTGATATTCTAATATTTATAAATCTTTCTGCATTTATTACCTAGAATATAACTTTCTCTACTAAAGTATTTGTGCAGAAAATACAGTTTGTATGGGAAAGGCAGAGTAAATGCACAATTTCTTTTTCTTTTAACTATTCTTTAAATAATGAATTTGTACTCTAGCATTCTTCAAATTTTTACTCTTTTGATATCATTATGTACTCATGGATTTTAATATACTTGATATTTCTAACTTATTTCAGTCATCATTCATTATTATGCTCAAATTGTCTCATCTTGGGCCAGTTGGAACTTCTTCAATTTGGCTACTGAGTTCTGACACAACTCTTTCATGCCTTACTTGCTTTCAGGTATGAAAAGATATTTCAGGCTCATCTTACACATTTCCTGCCCCAACCCTGGTATCAGCCATTTCTCTAAGGAACCTTGGTTCCTTTTACTGAGAAATGGTTTTTAGAGACCATAACCGTGGTGTTAAGGGTGCTCATGACGTTGGACTGATCATTGTTCCTATGCCTTTTCAGTGGAAAAAGCTAGGGAATATATATTTTTAAAAGATAAAATTACTTCTTTAGAACACACTAATATCTAAGGTTTTTACTTAAAATTTTTAATTTTATATTTGTATATCTTTCCTCTTATACCAAAATTATTGGTTCTTTATTGATACTAACATAATCATTTATTTGCTTTATTCATATATACATATATAAAGTATTTTCAAAATAATATCAGTATTATTAATAACAATATGATAACTGGATGAAGTTTAAGATTTCTTTACAGTCCTTTTTTGTCCTTAGCCTATACTCAACTAGGGAGATATAGTCAAGTTACTGTGTGTGGCAGTTTGAGATTATTTTATGAATCCCAAAAAGGGAAAGATTATGTTTTTAAACTAATCTATTCCTATGGGTGTGATACTCTTTGAGTGCATTAAATTTGGTTGAGGGTCCTTTGATTAGATTACTTGATAAGATCTCTTTAGGGCTTTTGACTAGACTATGTCAGTGAGGCATGACTCAGGCTGAGTCTCTGCCCCTTTGCTGGATCTGATATAAATGGAAACAGAGAGAGACAGACAGAGGAAAAGGGAACCAGCATATTTGATTCTACAATATGAGAGAGAGGATTGCTTAAGCAGGAAGTCCCCAAGAGGCTGGACCCATGGAACAGCTCATGAAATGACAGTGAGCCAGAAAGGGAAGGCTGAGTCCTCTGCAGAGACTGGCAGCCATTTTGCTTTGCCACATGCTCGGACAACAGAATCAACAAGAGCTAACTTCGGTGAGAAAGCACATCTCATGGTGCCCTGACTTGGACTTTTCATGGCCTTGGAACTGTAAGAGTTTACCCCAAATAAATCCCCTTTATAAAAGCCAACACATTTCTGGTACTTTGCATCAGCAGCCCTTTAGCAAACTAAAACACTGTGTTTTAAAGTTACTTAAAATATTATTTCTGCATAGTTATATCACCAACTTGATATTATTAGGTTCATTAGGTTCAAGAATATTGTTGGTATTCTTCTTTATATTTACATTTTGAAATAAGGGTTAAAGAGGTATATTTATATAAAGAGAGAATAACTATATGAGACAGACACACACATAGAGATACACTGCATGAGTGTCTCAAATATTAGGACAGTGTGGCTGCTAGTGACATAAACTTTCAAAATGGCAACTATTGTTGATAAAGTTCAAGCAAAACAAACTATAATTTTCTCTTGATTTACATGGCATTTGCATTTCTGAAAACTTCAGTATATATTAAAACTGTACGAAATCATTTTTTTTTGTTTATACTTAAAAATAGATTAGGTTTTAGACCCAGATAATTTTAAACATATATGATTGGCTGAGCTGGACATATGAATGAGGGATAGGGGTCAGTTCTTTGTTACCTGGGTTTGTACCCCTCAGATCTCTCTTCAAGAGAGAACCTGCAGGGTATTGTAGTTAGCTGACAACCTTCTAATGCACACTTTCAAAAGCCACTGCAGTTCAGGTAGAGGAGACACCCTTCCTGGGCTGCTGTAAGCCAAGGGCTGAGTCAGATCATTCTGCCCAATATGGGACTCCTCTACTGGGCAATTTTTATTCTGGGGGCTCCCCATAGGCCTGCTTGAGATTTTTACAGGGCCACACTGCAGTCCGAGGCTCTTCCTATTCTTCCTTCTTTCCCTTTCTCTTTCACAGGGGTCAGTCTGAAGTCTCTTCCTACCTATACCTGCTCCCTCTCCCCATCACAGATATTTTCCCCAAAAATTGAAGGCTGTTTACAAACAATTAAAGCCTAAGTGTGAGAGCCTGAGGGCCTCTCTGGGGGCTTACAAAGAAATGGGATAAAATGGTCACCTTTTACCTTAAGGGCAAATGAGACTGCTGAATAAAATCTACAATCAGAAGACAACAAAGATGGAAGGGCAGGGACCTGAGGAAGGTTGCCTCAATAAAAAGTCTAATCTCTAGACTTCAGATCTGGAACCCATTGACTCAAGTCCATTGAGTCCCTGCAATGATGTGTCAAGTATATATTGTAATGATTCCTCCAGTCTTTCCTCAAAGGGACTTAGGGCATTTACTGGGGCAAGGAATTTACCCTGAGGAAAGGGGAAGACCCAGTCATTTCAAGGGGGCTTTAGACCTCCATCTGAGTAGACTTTGTACCTAGAGACTTGAAGTGTCATCATGGTCCCCTTGTTAGAGAGGGGGCTTACAGGAGCAGGAGCCCTTGCTAAAGCCTGGTTAACAGTGAATTCACTGGTTTCTGCAGACTTATCCGGTGGTAGTTCCCTGGTGTTCAAGTATATATTTGCAATAGACATACTTGGAATTTGAAGTATTGGATCCTTGAGCTGTTAGATAAGTGTTCACAGTGAGGAAGACCAAATGGAAGCCTCTGAAACTGTCCCTTACCCTAACTAAGACAGAAAATAAAATATTATATCGTGTCCCAGGGGGATGGTAGCAATTAGTGTCTGTTAGAGGTACCCCCTCACTAGGTTTGCAGTAATTAACAAGCTGTGGCTCAGATCCCCCTGACATGTTTTAAGGAAAGACAAGCCTACGTGTCTGAAAGCACGGCACTTCCCCAAAGGTTTAACAAAGAGAACACGTGGAGATGGGAGTAAAGTGAGATAGAGCTTCCTCCCCGCCAGACCAAGGCCCCACCAGCCCCTCCAGCACTGCAAGGACACATAACTCCCTAGCTCACTATCCTCTAGCCATACAAGTGAAAATTTTCACCTCTAGGGCTTCTTATTGGCCCCTGAACCTCACTCGAACCCTGACCCCCTCCCACCAACCATCATTACCTCGCCTAGAAAAGTACTGTATAAATTCATATTCCCCCTTCTGGAAGTGGGCTGAAGTCTATTCTTCAGACCCCCTCCACTGGGAGAGCTTCTCAATAAATCTTCCTGCCTGCAATTATCAGTCTCCGTGTCCCGGTGAGCACCATTTTCCCCAACAGTGCCACTCTGGATTTTACAAAGTGAATGTAAAGTACCACAGTAAGTTTAACCAAGTATTAGTCCAAAGAGCCACTGTGCTGGACATGGTATTGTTGGTAGGCAGATTAATAAGGCCTCAAGAACGTAGTATGTGGTGTTGATTTGGTGAATACATTCTTTTATATTCCAGCCAGAAAAGAGGATCAGAAAGAGCTCATATTCATATGGAATGGACAATATTTATTTACAGTTTTGTCTAAGGACTATGTTAACTCTCCCACCCCCAACTGTTATATAGTCTGAAGAAATCTGGATGTCTGGACATTTGCAGGCTATCACACTGACATATCAATAATATGCTGGTTGGACAGGATGAGCAAGAGACGGCTTGTATGCTTAGAGGCCTTTGGTAAAAGCACATGCATCCAGAGGATGGAAGATAATCCTTAGGAATATTCAAGATCTGACACTTTTCTAAAGTTTTTAGAGGTCCAGTAGTCAGGGGCATGTGGAGATAGCCCTTCCAGAGTAAAAGACATATTTCTTTATCTTGTGTCTCCTACTATAATGAAGGAAGCACAATGCCTGATGGGTATCTTTAGGTTCTGAAGGCAACACATTCCACACCTAGGAATACTACTCTACTCATATACTAGGTTGCACAGATGCTGCAAACTCTTACTGGAGCCTGGAGCAGCAAAGGCCTCTGCAGCAGTAAGTGTAGAGTATATAGCAAGTCCCAATGGGAGATCACAATATAGGCCCCTGGGGTTTTGGATCATACCATCTATAGTGGATTATTTTACTCCTTTCAAGAAATAGTCCCTGGCATGGTATTGGCCCCTGGTAGAGTCTGAAAGCTTGATTGTGGGGGCACCAAGTGATCATGCATCCAGAAGCATCCATTACGAGCTAAGTTCTGTCACACCTGCCAAGTCATAAATTGATGGGCCCAGGAGCAGCTCATCATAATATGGAAATGATACATACAGAATCAAATCTCAGTAGGACCAGAGAGAATGAGTCAACTGCTTAAGTAATAGCCCTGACCCCCATGTCACCCACCATAGCTGCACCAGCACCCCTCTCTCAGGTTGCACTGGTCACAGAGAGGATCATGTATGGTCAACTTTGGGTGGAGAAAAAAGCTGAAGTTTGGTTTTTGAAAGGGTTAGTCTGGTATGTGACTGGAAGCTGAAAATGGATGGCAGCACATTATAGCCATATTCAGGGGAGAGAAAGATCTTCCTAGTGGGCAAAGTTATAAAGAGTGCACCTAGTCTTCCACCTTGCGTTGAAGAGATGACCCGTGGTGAGAATTTAAACAGATTCCTGGGGAGTGGCTAAGTCTGGCAGGAAAAGGCCCGGAAGATTGGAGATGAGAAGGTCTGGAGTAAAAGCATGTGGATGGACATATGAGAGTGGGCACAAAGGGTAAAGATTTTTGTATCAAATGTTCATTCTGACCAGAAAGGAACCATCATGGAAAAGGAACTGAACAAAGTATACAAAAAGATTTTACCAATTGCTGTTTGCTAAGCTTTGTCATGGAATAGCATAAATTCCTGCTTGCTAAGGTCAATCAATTAGCTCTGTTTCATTGATATTGTAGGCTGGTGGAGCCACCTGTTAAATTCCAATGCTACTTCTGACAATCATAACTTATGATAAGTTTAATCAAAACTTATGATTAAAGATGCTGTGAAGTTTCCTGAAAGTCTCCAAATGGCCTTTGAGGACAAGAGAATAAACAAACCTGTTGCAACTCTGCAACTCAATCAGAAATGTAAGTACTAATGTATCATGGGAAGTTAATTCATTTTGTTTTCCACACTGGATCTTATTTCCCAGGCCTCATCTCCCAAAACTTATTTTTTTTTTACTTTTTAAGATTTATTTATTTTATTGTATTTATTTCTCCCGCTGCCTCATTGTTTTTGCACTTGCTGTCTGCTCTCTGTGTATTCTTCTGTGTCTGCTTGTCTTCTCTTTAGGCAGCACCAGTAACCAATCCTGGGACCCTCTGGGGTGGGAGAGAGGTGCTCAATCTTTTGTGCCACCTCAGCTCCCTGGTCTGCTGCGTCTCTTATTGTCTCTCCTCCATGTCTCTTTTTGTTGCGTTGTCTTGCTGCGCCAGCTCTCCACGTGAGCCAGCAGTTCTGCACAGGTCAGCAATCCTGCGCGGACCAGCACTACACGTGGGCCAACAATCTGCATGGGCCAGCTCTCCATGTGGGCCAGCTTGCCACACGGGTCAGCTTGCCTTTCACCAGGAGGTCCAGGAATTGAACCCTGGACCTCCTATATGGTAGACGGGAGCCCAATAGCTTGAGCCATACCTGTTTCCGCCAAAACTTAATTTGCATCCAACTTTAACTTGGCAAAGAAAATGACCAAAAGATGGAAAACATCAAAATATAATCACCTTACAATAACATCTAAAAGAAAAAAAAATATCTGGGAATAAGTTTTACCAAGAATATAAAAGAGACTTGTACACCGAAAACTATAAAATATTGCTGAAAGAAATTAAAGACCTAAATAAAAGGAAAGACATTCTGTGTTCATAGATTGGAGGACTTCTATGAAATGAAAATAGACACTTACCTCACACTGTATACAAAAGCTAACTCAAAATGGATCAATAACCTAAATATATAAGCTAAAACCATAAAACTCCAAGAAGAAAACACAGTGGAAAATCTTCAGGACCTTGTATTATACAATGGATTCTTAGGTTTTACACCAAAAGTATGAGCAACAGAAGACAAAAATAGAAAGATGGGACTTCGTTAAAATTAAGAACTTTGTGCATCAAAAAGGCATTATCAAGGGGGTCGACTGTGGCTCAACTGGTTGGGCATCCGTCTCCCATATGGAGGGACCCGGGTTCGATCCCCGGGACCTCCCGGTAAAAAAAAAAAAAAGGCATTATCAAGAAACAACAACCTGCAGAATGGGATAAAATTTTTGGAAAGCATATATTTATAAAGGTTTAATATCCAGAACATATAAAGAACTCCCATAATTCAACAACAAAACCACAAACAATTCAATTTTAAAAATAGGCAATAGACTTCAATAGTCATTTCTCCAAAGATACACAAATGGCCAATAAGCACATAAGATGTTCAACATCATGAGTCATTAGGGAAATTCAAATCAAAACTGCAATGAGCTGTCATTTCACAACAATTAGGATGGTATGGCAACTTGATATTATTTATGAATCCTCCCAAAAAAGAGAAGGATTATGTTTGTAAACTGGTCTGTTCCTCTGGATGTGATACCCTTTGAATGCGTTAGATTCAGCTGACATATCTTGATTAAATTACTTGTTAAGATTAGGGCTTTGATTCGACCATATCAGTAGGGCATGACTCAGGGTCAAGTCCCCACCCCCTTGGTAGGCTGACAGAAATAGACATTCACTCAAGAAGACACGTGGAAGAAGACACAGAAGAGGAGAGTGCTCTGTCATATTTAATCCTGGGACCCTGGAGGGAGCTGAGCCATTTGCCTAATAGTTGACAGCTGACGTTGTGAAGAGACCTGAGCAGCTGAGCAGCTGAGGTCTGGAAAGAAACAAGCTCTGCCAGCCTGTAGCTGAGAGAGAGGAAAGCTGAACTCTCGTAGAGATAGGCAACCATCTTGCTTCAACACGTAGCAACTGACTTGGGTGAGAAAACAATCTTGAGTTGGACTCTTTAGGGCCTTAAAACTGTAAGCTTTTACTCCAAATAAATAACCTTTATGAAAGCCAACAATCTTCTGGTGCTTTGCATCAGCACCCCTTTGGCTGACTAATACAGAGTACTATTACTTAAAAAGAAAGAAAAAAAAGAGAGAGAGAAAACAAGTGTTGGTGAGGATATATAGAAATAGGTATTCTTCTTGTACATTGCTGGTGGAAAATGTAAAATGGTGTAGCTGCTGTGGAAAATAGTTTGGTGGTTCCTTAAAAAGTTAAATATGGAATTACCATATGATTTGGCATTTCCACTTCTAGGTAAACAGCCAAGAGAATTGAAAGCTAGGACTTGAAAAGATATTTTCTTTTTTTTTTTTTTTTTTAAAGATTTTATTTATTTACTCATTTATCCCCACCTTGCTGCTTGTGCTCACTGGGTCAGCTAACCACGCCGTGTGGGCGGGCTTGCCTTCACCAGGAGGCCCCGGGAACCGAACCCGGGGCCTCCCATATGGTAAACGGGAGCCCTACTGATTGAGCCACAGCCGCTTCCCTGAAAAGATATTTTCACACCAATGTTCATAGCAGCATTATTCACGATAGCTCAAAGGTGGAAGCAACCCAAGTGTCCATTGACAGATAAATGGATAAACAAAATGTTCTATATACATACCATGGAAATTTATTCAGTCATAAAATAATGAAGTTCTGATACATGTTACAGCATAGATGAACCTTGAAGACATCGTGTTGAGTGAAATAAGCCAGATACAAAAGGTATTAAATACCAAGAATAAACAAATACATACAGACAGACAGTGGAGTACAGGTTACCGGAGGCTAGGGATCTGGGTGGGAATGGGGAGTTGTTGCTTGATTTTTACAGAGTTTCTGTTTGGGGTGATAAAAAGTTTTGATAATGGATAGTGGTATTAGCACAATATTGTGAATATAATTAATATCACTGAATTGTGTAAGATAGTTGTTAAAATAGGAAATTTTGTGAGATATATTTATAGATATATAAATAGTACAACAATGAAAAATAATCATCTTGTCAAGCATGTCTCAGGAGATGTTCTTGTTTTTATCATCTTGTTCTTTTGCCATACAGGCAAAAGTTTCTGAGTAAATTGTATTTTTGTTTTCCTTTAAAAGAGAAAGAGAGAGAGAGCGTGAGAACCTGCTGGGAAGATTGTAGTTAGCTGACAATCTCCTACTGCCAGACCATGGGGACCTTCCCTCGCCCACCTACATTTATGCTAGGCTTCACCTTCCCTAGATTGCTCCCACCAATGACTGAGCACAGCAGAGGAACCAGAGCTAGGCCACGTCTACCCAAACTGGGAGCCCTGAAATGGACATTCTTTGCGCTGGGTGGGGTTCCCTACCGGCTTAGCCAAGACTTTCTCAGAGCTGTACTGCAGCCTGAGGCTCTTTCTCTCTCATCCTCCTCCTCTTTGCTTTCATGTATGTCAGATCCGCTTTGCAATCTGAAGGCTCTCCCCACCTACTGCTTCTTCTCTTCTTTATTCTTCACAGCCATTTCTTCCAATAATTCTCTTGTATGTCTAATTCTATCTTGTTGTCTGCTTCTCCAAGCATCTGAACTGACCACAGTCCCATATAGTGCGGAATGGCTAACTTCCTTCACTTTTCTCACAAATGCTAGTATACTGTCCCCCCGAATCTTGAGGCAACTAAATGATACCTCCACAGTTTTCCAAAATGCCTCTATTAAGAGTGACTTAGAGCATAATTTTCAAGATCATAGAATTTTAGAGCTAGAAGAGATCTTACAGATTTAAAAAATTGAGGAACAGAGAAGTTTAATGGCTTCATCTATTTTTTGTTCTCTCTCTCCTATAATACCTTCACCTTCTATTCATTTTCTAATGTAATTTTTGTACCTCAACCAAAACTGATAAACTTGAATAGTGGTTGATAACTGATAGGCTGTATAGCCTGAGAAATTGGAGATAAGTTTAGGAAGTGATCACCCTCTGAAAGTGAAGCTAGAAAAATAATCAGTATATGGTAGATGAACTTAATCTTCTATATAAGTAACCTACCTGGAATTGGCAGTAAGTGTATTGCTTTTGTGGTATGGGTATTTTCCAAGTTTCCATCAAGTCACAGAGATATAGTCTCAGAAAGACATTCTTTGAATGTGGAGGTACTGTGGAGTAGGATTATCAGTAGTAAGTAACATTGTCCAAAAAAGATCCAAGAATTGCAGTTGTAGATCATTTTTTCATTTCTAATTTAAAAATATTTATCTAGCACATACTTATTGATTGCCTACTACATGCCTTCCACTGCATTAAGCACTGAGGATATAGTGGTAAACAGAACATGATCTTTCCCCTTGAATTTATTATCTGGAGAATGCATTCTCACTGGGAGTCATATCACCCCAAAAGGGTGAAAAGTGGTTATTGGATGCAAAAAAAAAAAAAAAAAAAAAACCCTCTTAGATATTACAACGGTTTGTGGCCGTCCAAAGTGCCACAATATATAAACATATATATCTGTGGTATTAAAATTCCATGGGTGGAGGAAGCAATCAAGAGAAAAAGCATCTAAAAACACTCCTCAGAGGGTCAATAATGAAAATAAGGTTGAGAAATTTGGCTTAGAGGAGGAAAAAGAGAAAAAGTAATGAAAGAAAGAAAGTAGGAAGGAAAGGTAAAATGATAAAAGAGAAATGGGAAAGGAGAAGAGAAGAAATTAGAAAAAGAGAAGGTATATGAAATTTTACGAAGACAAAAATCGTTTTATCTACCATTGAGCCATATAACATACTTTTATCCCCCTAACATTCTGAACAAACTTATTCCTCTTATATTATTTTTGGCACTGGAAACCAAGTATTAAATGAGAAAATCAATACTGGGATGTCTGCTCGTTATTAAAATAATTCCCACATCCTAAAGCATAGTATTGGATGCTCAAATAATCCTAAGGCACTCTATACCTCATTTAAATTTTAAATATGTAAAAAAAAATTTCCATTCCATTTCTAAGGATCCCATATTCCAGTTGGTTGTAATTTGACTTTTGTTAACTCCACAATACTGAAGTCTTTAATTTTACAGCAATTATTTATTTCATTTACCTGCCATAGTTGATAAACCCATTTGTTCTTGCTTGATAGCTCATCAAGCCTTTCTGTAGTTTGGATTTATCCCTCAGGACCATATAATTTCCTTTGATCTGAGTCTGGGCACACCAAGCAATTTTCTGATTACTGGTTAGAGTTTTCAGATCCCTTGATATCAGAAAAAGAGTGAACTTGCTAGCAGACATGAGTATTTTGTATTTCAGTTGATGGAAAGGTATAATCTCTATTAAGCACTTTAAATTATATCTTTTATTGTGGTATAATTAACATAGAATACCTACACCTTAGATGTTCATTTTATGAATTTTGCCAATTGCATAGACCTGTGTAACCATCACATAAAACAAAATATAGACCCTTTCCATCATCCCCAAGAAGTTCTTTCATACTTCTTTCCAGTAAATTCTGATCCCTGGCCCCTGTGACTACTTTCGGATGTCTATAGCCAGATTAGTTTATCTTTCTCAGATTTCATATAAATAAAGTAATACAGTCTGTACCCTCTTTTGTCTGGCTTCTTCTATAGATCAAAATATTTGTGAGATTTATCCATGTTGCTCAGTATTATCAGTAGTTCGTTCCTTTTTATTGTTGAGCTGTACCCATTGTATGAATATATAATAATTTATCTATGTTCCCATTGATGCACCTTTGGGTGGTTTCCAATTTTTGGTATTAAAAATAAGGTTGCTTTAAACAAATTTTTGTACAAGTCTTTTTGTGAACTTATATTTTCCTTTCTTTTGAGTAACTAAGAGTGAAATTTCTGGGCTATAGGTTAGATGAATGTTTAACTATAAATTGTCAAGTAGTCCTCCAAAGTGATTGTACCATTTTATATTCACATCAGCAATGTGTAAGAGTTGCAGCTGCTTCACATCCTCACCAATATTTGATTAGAGACTTTTTGATTTTTGCCACTCTAGCAGTATGAAATAGAATCTCATTGTGTCTTTAGTTTGCATTCCCCTAATTACTACAGACACGGAGCACCTTTTTCATGTGTTTATTAGTCATCTGAATATTTTTTTGTGAAGGATCTGATCAAATCTTTTGCCATTATCTTAGCTGACTTACTGTTAATGCTTTTTACTGTTATAGTTCTTTATATATTCTAGATACATGTCTTTTGCCAGATGTATAGTGGATATTTCCCTATGGCCTAATGGTGTCTTTCAAAAAGCAGAAATTTAAATTTTGATGAAGTCCAATTTGTCAATGTTTTTCTTTTATGGTTAGTGCTTTTTGTGATCTGTGCATACTTGCCTTCTCCAAGGTTTTGAAGATACTCTATGTTTTCTTCTACAAGTTTTATTGATCTGGGTTTCATATTAAGTCTATAAGCCATCTTGAATTAATTTTTGTGTATGGAGTGAAACAGGGGTTGAAATTTTTTTTTTTCTTTTTTACAAACAGATATCCAGCTGTTTAAGCAATCTTTGTTAAACACTTTCCTCACTGAATTGCTCTGGCATTTTGATAAAAAATTAAATGTGTATGTGTAGGTCTATTTCTAGACAGTTTGTCTATTAGTCTATCCTTATACCAACACCACACTATCTTCATTACTATAACTTTACAGAACTCCTGAAATTAGGAAGTATAAGTCCTCCAACTTTGTTTTGGCTATTCTTGGTCTTTCACCTTTTCATATAAATTTTAGAATTATTTTGTCTATCTCTTCAAAAAGACCCTGCTGGCGTTTTGATAGGGATTGGGTTGAATCTATAAATCAACTTAGGAATGATGGACAGTTTAATGATACTGAGTTTTCCATCCATGAGTATGATATATCTCATCATTTATTTAGATCTTCTTTGATTTCCTTCAGCTATGTTTTATGGTTTTGAATGAGAGATCTTACAAGTCATTTATTCCCAGGTTTCTGATGTTTTTGGATATATTATAAATGGTGTTGATTTTAACTTCACTTTCTAAGTTTTTGTTGTGAGTATATAGAAATACAATTGCTTTTTGTATATTGACCCTGTATCTGTGACCTTGCTAAATCAACTCATTAGTTCTAGTAGTTTTTTATGTTCCATAGGCTTTTCTATGTATACAATCATGTGTATACATGTTTGTGAATCCAGTTTTATTTCTTTCTTTCCAATCTTTTTTAAAATGAAAGTTTCATACCATGAAGGTCATCCTTTTAAAGTATATAATTCAGTAGGTTTTAGTAGTCACAAAGTTGTGCAGCCATCAATTATCTAATTCCAAAACATTTTCATCACCCCAAAAAGAAGCCCAATACTTATTAGCAGTGTTAAGTAATTAAAATAAAATGGCCACCTGCATTGGGTGTTGCTGTAAGGGACCCTTTTCTGAGAAAGGACTTTCCAGAAGACAAAAATAATTGACCTATTGGGGCTTTTAGAGAAAATGGAAAAATGGAACACATCCTAGGAACTGCAGGTAAGCAACACCTGGTGATAAACCAGTTTTGGTCCAGGAGATCTAACAACAGATTGGACAAATCATACCAAAAAGAGAAAGATTATGTTTGTAAACTAATCTATTCCTCTGGGTGTGATACCCTTTGATTGCATCAGATTCAGCTGAGATGTCTTTGATTAAATTTTCTGTTAAGAATAGGGTTTTGATTCAACCACATCAGTAGGGCGTGACTCAGGGTTGAGTCCCCACCCCCATGGCGGGCCAATATAAATGGACACTCACTCAAGAAGACACACAGAGGAGAGAACTTTATCATTTTTGATCCTGGGGCCCTGGGGAGAGATAAGCCATTCGCCTGATAGTTTACAATTGACTTCGGGAAGAGAACAGAACAAATGAGACTGATATAGAAAGGCTGGAAAGAAACAAACCCTATGTCAGGAGAGAGAGGAAGCCCTGAGAGACAAGCCCTATGCTAGCCTGCCGCTGAGAGAGAGGAAGCCCAGAGGGGAAGGCTGAACCCTCACGGAGATCAGCGACCATCTTTCTTCAACATGTGGCAACTGACTGGTGAGAAAGCAACCCTGAGTTGGACTCTTGAGGGCCTTGTAACTGTAAGCTTTTTACTCCAAATAAATACCCTTTATAAAAGCCAACAGATTTCTGGTAGTTTGCATTGGCACCCCTTTGGCAGACTAATACACTAACCAATGTATATTTTCTCACCATTCTGTAAGACCCCCTATGTAAAATGTAAACTTAACAGTTGAACATTTCCTCACTTGCTTCTGCATTTGGTCTATATAAACGTCCCCTTTCCACTCCCTTGACAGAGCTCCCTTCTACTTTCTCTATTGGAGGCTGCCCAATTCAAGAATCGCTCAATAAATCTGTGAGATCCTAAATTGCATGAGAGGTTTTTAACAGTTTAGGTTACAAGGACAGGACCTGAAGGTGACGGCTGAGAATTTGAGAGGAGAAAGACCAGCAAAGGCACCTGCTGAATCCTTTGAGTTCTCTGTCCTCCCTGCTATCTCCAAGGCCTAGTCCCTTTCAGATCCCTCTCATATTCGAGCTCCACTTTCTTTGTATTCGAGTCCTCCAATTTCACTCTAGTCCAAAGGTTAGTGGGTAAATTATATTGACAAATAAGCTCAAATTTTGAGCCCAAGTCTCTAGCCTTTTGGTGCAGTCCCCAGTTTCACTTTTGCCACTGCTGGATTCTTTGACCTATGCACAGGTAAAAAGTGACCAGATAAAGATGGGATTCTTAAAGTCTAAAAATTTTGATTCTCCAGCCTCTAAGCACCCCAGCATATTACATGTTCAGAAATTATGGGTCCAGAAGCTGTGCCTATCTAATAAAATGGCAAAATCCCACCAGAGACAATGTAGAGTTCAACGGTCATTATGGAAAATGTTCCCAATTAGACAAACAATCACTTCACAGGTGCATTTGAGAAAAAGAGGTCCCAAAGTAAACAGGCCAAATGGGATGCCTACTTTAATTGGTACTCAGAGTCTAAGAAATTGCAAGATTCTAAAATAGCTTTTATAAAGTAGTGAGCTTTATATTTTCTGTGTTCCTATGTTTTTATGTCTGATTCATGGCAAAAAAAAAAATTTAAATAGAAGATATAAGCTATTTGTGTCTGTCTGTATGTTTGATGTATGATATTTTCCTACCTCCAGAAAGTATTACCATATTAACTTATAAAACTCTTTAAAATAACTCTATTCAAATTGTGTTAAAGATAAATAAGTGCTTATACATAAATTAATACTCCCAAAGTCCAAGAAATTAAGGAAACCAAACTTATAGTATTTTCAGTGAGAAAAGAGTAGTGGTAGAATTAAACCCAAATGTTAAAAAATTCAAGTTTATATTATTCAGATAAACCTTTGACAAATGGGACTAGTTTAATATTGTTAAGTGAATTTAAAAAACAGCTATGTCTTCTGAGTTACCAGTGTTAAGTAAACGCAGGCATACAATTTTTAAATTTAAAAAAATTTTTTTATTTATTTCTTTTGGGGCATACAATTTTATTCTACTTGGGTTAAGTTCTTCCTAAATTTATACAGGTTTACTGATCAAATAAGCTAGCATTATATTTACTGGATATTTAAGATGATGAAAATGTAAATTTGTGTTTAACCAAATTCAGTTAAAATTTATTTCAAGAGTAATTATATTTTGTTAGGTTGTTGGCTTGAAGACAGTTTCCAAGATGTTTTTGGTAACTTAAATATATAAGGTATGCAGAATGTTTTTGTTAAGGGAAAAGAGAGTAGTTTTGTCCAAAAGTAAAAAGACTGGTTTTTGCAGAATGAGAAATGAGAATGTGTAGGACAAACCTGAATGGATATAAAGTTGTAGAAGGTTTGCAGAAAAGGTCTTTCAGTTGTCATAGTCAAGGTTGGCTAAGATTTAATAGGTTTATAAATATTTTAAGGGTTTTCTTATCAGAAAGTATCTTCATGCAAAACTAGAATGTGGCTTTTTCTCTGTTAAAATAACAATTTTCTTGGATTATTGGTCTGTTCTTAGTAAAAGGCTGTTTTTTAAATCATCTGAGTAATCAGCCTAGAAAGCAAAGATTCTGTATCTTAGCAGAATAATGTCCTGTGCTTTGTATTGACTTATTCTCCTCTATTATTTTAGAGACCAAGTCATCTCACTTTTGAAAGAAATAGTTAAAAAAAAAAATTTTTTTTTTTTAATGCTTCCACTTGCTTTTTAAATCTTTTATTGTCACTTTGGTTAAACAGAGAAACAAATATTGTTCACAGTGAACCATTATCCTATTTAACAAAATGTTCAAGCCTGACAAATTTTGATATTTCACCTTCCCAAAATCAAACCCTAAATTATATCTTCTTGGTCTCAAATTATCTTTGGGTTTTTCCACAAAGCCCCTGGAAAATCACAAAGGATTTGTCCTTTCACCTTGTAAAAAGAGAGGTGTTAGAAATAGGTTTATCTTAATATGTCATGAGTTGCCTAGTGTGTTGGTTTGAAGCTGTATGTACTCCAGAAAAACATGTTCTGAAATCTGATCCATCCCTGTGGGTGTGAACCCATTGCAAGTAGGGCCTTTCTTTCTTTTTTTTTTTTTTTTTTTAAAGATTTTATTTATTTATTCATTTATCCCCCCCTTGCTGCTTGTACTCGCTGGGCCAGCTAACCACGCCGTGCGGGCAGGCTTGCCTTCACCAGGAGGCCCCGGGAACCGAACCTGGGGCCTCCCATATGGTAAACGGGAGCCCTACTGATTGAGCCACAGCCGCTTCCCTAAGTAGGGCCTTTCGATGAGGTTATTTCAGTTAAGGTGCAGCCCAGCCCAATCAGGATGGGTCTTAATCCTATTACTGGAGTCCTATATAAGCGCAATAAAATTCAGACAGATGAGAAAGCCACAGGAAGCAAGAAGCTGAACATCAATGGAACCTGGAAGTGGGAAGAGAAGGGGGAGACCAGGAGAAACCACCATGTGCCTTGCCATATGACCAACTAAGGACCAAGGATCACCAACAGCCAGCCCCAGAATGCTACAGTCTTTGGAGAGAAAGCATCACCTTGATTTGGACTTTTCCCAGCCTCAAATCATGAGTGAATAAATTCCCATTGTTTAACCACACCCATTTCATGGTATTTGCTTGAGTAGCCCAGAAACCTAAAACACCTGGGAAGTGTTGTCAAATGTAAAAAAAGCATTTTATAACCTGTTGGTTAAATTTGTATGGGTAAAAATGTTACTAATACAAACCTTTCAGAAATTGTATAAAGTTCCTAGAGATTTGCCAATGTCCTCACTGTCCAATGAGATGTCCTAGAAATTATCTGTCTGATATTAGACAGCAGATATTATTGGTCATAATTTCAGTTAGTCTTAAAATAATGTTTAATGAACTCTCATCAGGTTGTTCACTTTTATAAAATAGCAATGTTAACCACAGTCATTTTAAGACTTTTGTCATCCACAGTTTTATTCTGATGCTTCCCTGACAACACTTGCAATTAACCACCAGCTGGAGTGCTTCATCTTCAACAAAAAGGACTGTCTCAAGAGACCCATGGAAAGGACTATGCCAGGTACTCTGGTGCACAGGCTTCTAATGACATTGCGTAAATGACGTTGAGACCATACCACTGGACTGAGTTAAGATCTCCAGAATTCTATTGAAGATGGTTTCACAAGATTGCTAATAGAAGAAAGAGTGGAACAAGGATTAATTACCTAGGACCAAAAGAACTGATAAAGAATGATGATAGCTTTTGTTTGGATCATTGCTTTTGCTTTAATATTCTATTTTCTAGATACAAGGAGTCCCTTACTCTTTTCCTTTAACTATAATTCATAAAATATTCATCTTTTCTCCCTGCAGACAGGGAATTTGAAAACTCTTATTGAATATCCTTATTTTTATGGCAATATAATTATTTTCACAGGTGCAATCAGAATCAGGACATATTTGGAGACACTACTTGTATAACCAAGGCTTTGACAGGAATGTTATGTTTGAGAATGATGCTCATTTAATCAGACAAGACCAGAGACTTTGAAGGAACTAAGATTGACTTTATGGAGCCAGTGCTTACAAAACCTTCTTGGGAAAACCAGTCTGGCACCTGGCTCCAGGGTTCCCAGCCTTAGGTCAGTAAAGAAGGTTACTTTCTGTCAAGCATGGGAACTACATGATACTTTTGGGACCTCGAAAAAAAATCCACCCAAATCTATAAGTACGGCAGGTGAAATCTGGTGTTGAGTTCTTGGCTTGGCTTCCTAGCCTCGAGTCTTTTAAAAGTCCAATCAGAGGTTCCTTATAAAAACTATCAGCAAAGTAAAATTTAAAAGGCTTATATGGTAAATCATTCTTCCTGCACCTAATGAAACCAAACTTATTTTAAGATCAAGAATAATCTTTTTGGGGTTATCATTGATCAAATGGAGAGTGACTGTAGGGGGAAATTTTGTATCAGTAAAAAATTATAGGGGAACAGATGTGGCTCAAGTGGTGAGTGACTGCTTCCCACAT
Organism: Tolypeutes matacus; assembly: GCA_026826555.1. Lineage (NCBI taxonomy): Eukaryota > Metazoa > Chordata > Mammalia > Cingulata > Chlamyphoridae > Tolypeutes > Tolypeutes matacus. The sequence goes on along the minus strand of JAKSZT010036119.1, from coordinate 27,315,245 downwards.
GGGAGGGCCTGGGTTCGGTTCCTGGTGCCTTCTAAAAACAAAACAAACAACAAGCAAACAAATGAAAAAAAAACAACTCAAGGGAGCTGATGTGGCTCAGTGGTTGAGTGCTAGCTTCCCACATACAAGGTCCTGGTTTAATCCCCAGCCCTGGTACCTCAAAAAAAATAAATAAATAAATAAAAATAAAAAAAATTATAGCACAATCCTGTAGGTTGTGCTCCTGTTCATTGTCTCAGCCATTTTGCCTCCCCTTTGTAAACTGCAGATAACTGCATGGTTTGTTCCCTACCTGTAAATTGGACAGGATCCTGTGATTTTGCATATAATTGTCTACCCTATATGCCAATCAGAAGGCTAATGTAGAATCTTTTGTCAAACTGACAAAAAGGGAATACCCCCAATCTCTTGACCTATTGTATATAATACAGGGTTCTACTCTTTCATACACAACGTCATATCTTCCCTAGGAACATATGACATGGATGAGCAGCTATAACACCATCCTAATTGCTCTTTAGGCCCTTGAGGCTAAAGTTGACTGCTTAGCAGCAGTGGTCTTGCAAAACAGACTGGCTCTAAATACCTGTACTGCCTGTGAGCAATGTTGCTTTTATGTTAAGTGTGGCACAGTGATATTTACATATTTTAAAGGACCAAGTTAAGGTGTTTTGTGATATTAGTCAGGCTCAAACATTTCAATGGGCAGAACTATTTCCTGATCCAGGTTCTTGGTTTAGTAGAATATGGGGACAAACTAGTATACTTTGGATTTATGGTTTTGTGATTATCAGTCTATATGTTTTTTATTTCTTGTTGTTCAAACTATGTTTCACGATTCTGTTCAAATTTCTTGTCACCCTCAAGACAGATGGCTGCTTTTAAGATAGCTAATCAAAAGGACAATGAGATAAAGTTTGATTATCTCTAGTGGATCAAGACTAAATATAAAAATAATAGACATCCTGACTTAGAGGCCACACATGTACTCAACTGAGTAAGTAATCCCACTCCAAGGGTCTTAAGTTTAATTGAACAGCCAGCCAATAAACTTCACTGCAATCAAGAAAGGGAATCCCCCTATATATATATATATTTTTTTTTTTTTTTTAATTCCCCTATATTTTTGACATAACATTTATGTAATCTAAAGCTTCTTTCAAAATTAAAAAAAAGAAAGGAAACAAACACAAAAAATGAAAAAGAAAAATGGAACAAAGTAATTAGCCAAGCCTACTCAACTATCTGACAGGGAATAAATGGAGGTGACCTGAGTGTTTTGGTCAAGTTTCTAATGAGATCATTGGGGAAATGACCAAAAGGTGATGTGATAGTTTGAAATTACTTTATGAATCCTCAAAAGAGAAATATTATGTTTGTAAACTAATCTATTCCTCTGGGTGTGATACCCGTTGATTACATCAAATTCACTTGAGGGGCCGTTGATTAGATTACTTGATAAGATTGGTTTAGGGCTTTTGATAGGACTATGTCTGTGAGGCATGACTCAGGTTGAGTCTCCACTCCCTTGCTGGGTCTGATATAAATAGAAACAGAGACTCACTCAGCTATACACAGGAAAAGGGAGCTGCCATGTTTGATTCTGCCACGTGAGAGAAAGGACTGCAGGAAACAGAAGCTCGGAAAGGCTCAAAGAGCTGAGGCCCAGAAAGAGACAAGCCCTATGCCTGGTTGCCTACTGTTGATCTCCGGGAGATGGTAGATTCTGGAGGGGAAAGCAGAGACCTCAGCAGAGATTGGTGGCTGTAGCAGTTTGATATTGTCTATGAATTCTAAAAATAGATATTGGATTATGTTTGTGAACGGGTCTGGACATATTAGATGTATTGGATTCAAAGGTTTTACTTTTACTTGATTAAATAATGATTAAGGCTTTGATTGGGCCATGTCAGTAGGACATTGAGCCCCCACCCCCTTGGTGAGGGACTCACAGAGAAAACACCAAGGCACAGGACTTAGTTGGAGTTTTGAGCTGGAGCCCAGGAAGTAGGCACACAGAGGAGCAGAGCAGTTGAGCCAGGACAGAATCGAGCCCTGGGAAGAGAGGAACCCAGGAAGCCTGAACTCTTGGCAGACTTTGGCAGCCATCTTGCTCCAACACATGGCAACAGACTTTGGTGAAGGAAGTAACTTATGCTTTATGGCCTGGTAACTGTAAGCTTATACCCCAAATAAATACTCTTTATAAAAGCCAACAGATTTTGGGTATTTTGCATCAGCATCCCTTTGGCTGACTAATTCAGTGGCTACTGAATTTTGTCATATGCTTATCGAGATCATCATTTTGTTTTTCTCTTTTATTCTTTTAATGTGGCAAATTATATTGCTTTTTCAATATTGAACCTTCATTTCCTTGGCCATGGTATATTATCTTCTATATTGCAAAATTTGACTTGCTATTTGGTAAAAAATTTTGTACCATTGTTCATGAGGGATGCTGGTCTGTAATTTCTTGGAATGTCCCTGTCAAGTTTTGGTATTTGGATTATATTGGTCTCATAAAATGAGTTTGAAAGTGCTTCTTCCTCCTTTATTTTCTGAAAGAGTTGGTATACAACAAGTATTTTATCTTCCTGACATTTTTGATAAAGTTCGCTGGTGAAGTCATCTAGTCCTGGAGTTTTCTTTATGGGAAGAGTTTAGATAACAAATTTAATTTCTTTAATAGATATTGTGCCATTTAGATTTTCTTTTCTTTCGTCAGTTACGGTAATTTGTAGTTTTTCAAGTATTTGTTCATTTCACCTATATTGATTTTACTGGCATAAAGTTGTTCAAAAAATTCCTTATATCTCCATAATGTCTGTATACATTAGCATTTTGACTACGTTAAAATGAAAAATTCTGCACACAAAAATAAAGTAGATGACAAATAATGAATCGGGGGAACTATCTTTGTAATATATGGCAAAAAAAAAAAGGGGGGTTGTGTGCCTGTGTGTGTATGGTAGAAGCAGTCTAGTGGCAGAAAGAATTACAGTACAGTACGACAAATACCATTAAGAGGAGCACAAAGAACACACAGGAAACATACCTAGTTTATTCTGGGGAGTCAGAATCAGGACATCTAGGTGGTGAGTCAGTTTGTTCAACTATAGGTAAACTAATACAATTAAGTTTATAGACACTTAAAAACCTGAGTTACTTCAGCATGGTTATTTGTCTGTGTGGACCTGCAGTCAACTGGCCCCCCTTTTACTGGCATTTCTTTAATTAAAAAATAAAACAAAATTTTAATTTTGTAAAAATGATATATAAAAATTCAAACAAGACATAAAAGTCCAAAAGATAAAGAAATTTCACTTGCATTTTGGCTGACATCCTTCTAGATCTTTTTGTACCTTTATATTCACATAGAGACACATACATGTTCATGTTGGGATGACACTGTCCATGTTGATTCTACTTTTTTTCTGGGGAAAAACAACAACCTATATGGTATGGACATATTTTCATGTAAATAGATATACATAATCATTTTTAAAGGCTCAAGAGTATTCCACTGTATGCATGCACCACAATTTACTTATTTAGTGTCCTTATTATAGGAATTTATGTTGTTTCTAGCAGCGGCTATTATAAAAAATGTCATGGGGAACATACTTGTGAATTTCTTTTTTTCACTGTTATTTTCCTTAGAGTAAATGTCTAAGAAATGGGATTGTTAGGGCAAATGCTGATGTACATTTTAACTTTAGAAATAAATTTGTGCCAATTTAAACTGCACACCAATTGTACAGGACAGTAATTGGATTCCTCACACCCTTATCAACACTAATAGACAAAAGAGATCTTTTTCAAAGTTGAAAACGTTTTCATCTGTTAATTGGACATTTGTTTTTCTTGGTTTAGGAAGATATCTTTTTTGTCTGTTTTTCCTATCCTATTGTTATTCTTTGCCAATTTTATTAATTGGGATGTTAAGTTTTAAAAATGATTTTCAAAGAGTTCTTTGCCTATTAGGGACATTTTTCCTACTTTTGCCATATGATACAAATTTATTTTCCCCTGTTCCATTATTTGTTTTCCTATTTTATTTTTGTGTATAGATTATGATGTTTATGTGGTTAAATTTACCGTTTTTTTTTCCTTTATGGTACCTGGGTCTAGTTTCATACTTAAAAAATGCTTTTCTCATCTCAAGATTATAAACATATTCACATCATTTTTTTTTGTAGTATTTTTGTGGTTTCACTCTTTAGGTTTAAATATTTGATCCATCTGGTATGTATCTGGGTGTGAGAAATTAGATATAAAACCCGTCCCCTCAATGGATAGCCATTTCTTAGATCTTTTCCCCACTGATTTGTAATGTATGGTTTACTAGTTATCACTGAGAAATCTGGAGTTGGACGGCTTGGCCCCAAAGTTTACCAGCAACAGCTCTGGGTAACTTTGTAAAATGGAGGTAATAATTGCACCTAATTTACAGAGCTGTGAGGATTAAGTAAGATAACCTGAAAAAGGGCTCCAGTGCCTGACACATTTGTGCTTATTAAATGTGAGCTATTAATATTAAACACCTTACATACACAGGAATGTGTTTCTGGATTCTCTATTCTGTTCCACTGATGTATCTTGCCACCTCTCATATATCTTTAAATCCAGTACACTCCAGTACCAACTCACTTTCTTATGTAATAGCTCCATTTCCCCCATTTCTCCCAAAAAGTTTTATCTTAGCCTTTCTAATCATAATTGGAGACCAAAAATGGTAACATGGGGGATAAAAATAAACTGTGCCTGACAAAGTCAAGATAATCAAAATAAAAACCAAGGCCTGAACAAACATGGGAGATTCACCTATTTTGAAAATTCACCTATTATGAAATGCTGAAGGCCTACCTTATTTCAGCTCTTGACACATAACTGACGTTCTCAATAGTGCCCTCTCTTCCTAGTTTACAACCCGAAGACACGTAGTTCACAATGTTATCCCGACTACGACCTAAACTTGTGAAAAGTACGTGAAAAGATTTGGAGGAATATGTGCGGGGGCGGAAAAGGCGTCTCTCCTGGGCCCTTGGTCCTGACCTGGGAGTTTCCTCGAGGCAAGCTGAGCAGACTCCCCCATCCTGGGCTGATGCCCCAAGGCTGACGTCAAAGGCAGGTGACTTCAGGACCCCTTAAATCCGCACGCACCGTACGACAGCACGCAGGCGGGATGGACTGGGGTGGCTGCAGGACCCACGACCAGAGCCTTCGCTGAAGATAGAGCGGAGGAAGGGAAGGAAGAGGAAAGCAGCAGCACGAAAGGGGGACAAAGGAGTTGGTCGGTGGCAAGGGAGACCGGTTTTCCTAACCACAAGTGTCACTCCGGCCGCTTGAGGGTCCGGGTCCTGTATTTGCCGCCCCTTTCCGACCAGGAGGCCTTCGCCAGCCGGCTTTCCCGCTGCTGCCACCCGCTCTTGCCTCGCTCGTGTCAGCCCTCTAACGGCATTCAGCCGCGACCTAGTCTGCGGCGTCGGTGACGTCGGCGTCAGGGCGGGACTTCCTGCTTCGCGAGCCCGGGGATTTCGGGACAGAGCGGACCGAGCGCGGCGTGAGGGGCGGTGGGCGCGGGTTGAGGGATGTTTCTCGTCGGGACGTCGGCACCAGGGCTGGCCCCGCATCCCTGAGGAGACCCGACCGCCGAAGCCGAGCTGGGGCTTATCTCCGCTGCCGCCGCCCTCTCCGCTTTCGGCGCTCTCCTTGTATACCTCTGAGATTTCCCCCGGGCTGAGAGCCCGAGGGGCCCGCTCAGCCTTCCTCCTCTTCAGCCTGCGCCGCGAGCGGCCGCCGGGACCTCGCCCGGCGTGGCGGGCTGGGCGAACATTCCAGGTGTAGGACTGTAGCCCTTAGCGCCAATGCTTCCGCCAGCAGAGTTGAGAGAGTGCCTGTGGTTGGAGCTGTGGAGGTGTCCCCCGGTGGCGAGTGCGGCCAGAACACCGGTCGCCGTTAAGGTTGATGTGTGCACGTTGCAAGGACCGTGTGTGAGTCTGGTACGTAATCTCTCTCAATGGAGATGGTATCTTGTCCGTATTTGGAAAACTCGTTTTTTTCCTTCACAACCTGCCCCGGAATCCTTTTTTTTGTTACTCATTTTGTAAAGTAATCAAAGCGCGCGTTGGAAAAAGGAGGCTGTGAGACATGGTCTGTTAGGAATTACGAGCACATGAAACTCTTAATGGAGCTTTTTGGTGTATAGCCACTTCAGTAATTGGTTCAACGTATATTAACTCTAGTTTAATTTGTGATGAAAAAGCCATGCCTTGAAGACAATTTTAACAGCGATGCTGACTCTCATTGCTGTGATAACGTCTGAAATGTGTTTAGTTTTTGCATGTTTAAGTGGACACTGGTAAACCTTTAGTGTCCAGCTTTTGACCAAAGTAAATGGGCACTTTGCTATTAAAAATACTCACTGCCAAGTATTTTAAAAGCCTTTGGTTACATTGGTTGCAATGATGGAACTAGTTCAATAAAATCTCAAAGATATGTCTAGGATAAGAAGAGATTTGTGTGAATTTTAAAAATAAGATGTACTTCATAATATAGTCAGACTGAGTACAATACTTGAGTAGGTTGTTAAAGCATTGCTTCTGTTGCCAAGCAACATCTCCGTAAACAAATCTAATATTCAGCTAGAATATAATTAAATGTATGTATCCTACAATTATCCGGATCCAGAATTCTCTGAGTTCATGGATTTAGCCTGTAGTTGGCTACAATTTAATACTCACCTTTCTTCCATATCGAGGTTTGATTTCAAACTCATTTTGTTTAGAATTACTAGAATGCTTTAAATTTCTGTGTCACAACTGACTCAGTTGCAAATGGATTTGAGTTGCTCTTTGGTTAATTAGCAAAGTATGCCCCTTATTTCTCTTACCTTGAATATTTTCTTTTCGAAACAGATGAAGTATGCAGGCTATATTCATGAATATTCTCAAATAGAGTAATACCAATTTAGAGTTAGCGCATTGGGTGATTGAAACACTAATTATTGAGTTTTTAAACCTTGGTTTAGACAATAACCTCATTCTTCCTCCACTCATTGAACCATTAATGATATAATTTGTATGGCACATAATCATCTTCAGAACTCTTTGTCATGATCTTTTGAACACAATAACTTTTCAAAAAAGAAAGAAAGTAGGTAAGAAAATTTGAGACTCAGTGAGACTGAATAACTTCTTAGAAATTAACTACTTGGAATTGGAACTTGTGGTTTGATGTTTGCATCATGCTCTTGCTGTGTTGCTAAATTCATAAAGTAGACTTCATTTTAGTCCTCGCCCCCTTTTTTCCCTTATGCTAATGTTGAAATAATGAAATACTCAAAAGTTGGGCAAGATAAGTAGAAAAGAAGAAAAATCAAGAATGGCTCATGTTGTGGGATAAAATCCTTAGTAATCAGAAGTCAGCATGTTGTGGGAACTTGTCATTCAAGGAGTTTAGAAGAATGAAATTTTAATGGAAAGATTAGTGAATTGTCAGAATTCTTAAAAAAAAAAACAAAACTCTAGGTCCTGTATCAGCTCAAGTAAATAATTTCATTTTACATAATGTGTTAGATTCAGTAGGTTGTTTTCTCAAATAGTCTAAGCTTTACTTCTAGGGAATGTGTGTATGTATCTATATAAAACAATTCCAGAGGTACTCCTCTTTCCTTCTGACTGCAGTTCAAATTCCATAACTTTCTCTGAACTCTTCAAAATCACCTCTCATCTTGCTTTTTCAGACTAATCTTTATAGAAAAGCTGTGCTCTGGCCAAACTGGTTTCTTCCTTATCCTCTTATCCTGTAAGCCCTGTGCTTCCTCCCCTACCCCCACCTCCTTCCGCACCAATTTTTATGTCATACCTGACTTGATTTCTTCCCTTCTCTCTTTTAATTTTTTTTATTTATTTTATTTTATTTTTTTTATTTTACCAGGAGGTCCCAGGCATTGAACCCAGGTCCCTCCATATGGGAGAGGGACTCCCAACCATTTGAGCCACATCTGCCCTCTTCCCTTCTCTCTTAAAATCCGAATTCTGCCCTTTCTTTTGGGTCCTACTCCATCACAACCTCTGAAATCATATAGTCCATATTTGTCACGCATATCTGATACTTTTTGTTTGTCTTGTTTTATCTTTTTAATGTTTATCTTGTCTTCCGAACTAGATTGTAAGCTCCTTAAGGGCAGGGCATGAGATCCCAACAAGCTGTATCCTTAGTCTTTTCCATATAGAAGTTACTCAATAAATGTTTCTTAAAGATGATAAATGTGCATTTCAATTTTTTTTCCTTCCATAGTATAGTGGAAATAAAAGAGGATAGTTGAGAGATGATAATAAATGAGGGAAGTAGGGCAACTGTAAGCCTTAAGCAAAAAGATTAAAGAGTGGGGATTCATTGGAATTGAAAGGGAGGGTTCTATTCCTAGAAAGTGTGAATGCTTGAGAATTTCCCATGATGATATCAGCAGTAAAGACTCCCTCAGGGATGCTGGCATTACGCTCAAGTTGGCTTGGGGAGTTTGGTCAATTTCCTGGTTCTTCTTTTGAATCTTAGTTTTAAAAATACCTCTCTCTCTCCCCTTCCTCTCTTTCCCCTTTCTTCCTCTCCCACTCCACTCCCCTTTCTTTTCCTCCATCCTTCTCTCCCCATCTCCTCATCTTATTCCTTTCTTTCTTTCTGACTTGGTCAAGACTAAATTTATGAAATTATTTCAATACTTTAATCTGACCCTCATAAATTACCAAGTCTCTTAAGTTTATTATTTGTTTTTCCATCAGGACTGACCTCTCTGTGTTATGGAGAGATCTCTGACTGTCAAATCTAGCACTATTTCTTTTATGTTTGATTAAGCTATAATCCAGGATGAAAGAAATTAAAATCTGGTAATGCCCAGGTATTTGCCTTCTGTAAATTGTGATTTCAGATAGTTTTTGGATTAAAATTCATAATTAAAGGAACCTAAACCTAGCCATCCTCCCTTTTGGAATGTGCCTATCATTCTCAAAATATATCTTTCTTTAAAAATTCCAGATAATTAAAAAATTCTGGCTGTAAATCCTGTATCTGATGCTTATAGTAAAGAGTTACTTTAATTGGAGGTATAAAAAGTAAAGTTAAGTCTCAGTACTTCTATAAATCTTGACTTGATTCATTTATTTCTTAGTGAGCTTGCCATCCTAGCTTCTCAGTTGCTGCCCAGTAACACCATTGCAATAAAACATAGCAACCATTGAAACAGTAGCACTGGACTGTAGGGATTTTCCTGATGAAGTTGTAGTGACTGCCTCTAATGTTCACATTGAATCTCTCTCAAGCGAATCACATTTTGGTTTTTGGCAGACATTTGAGATACTGTTAAGCTAAATGAACATAAAATGTATGCTCTTAAGTACATTTTTGGAGTGGCAATAAATTATTACTTCCTGTACATTGTTTTTCACGTTGAGATGCATGATAAATATGTATTGAGTTGAATTATAGTATGTGCGAAGGACACATTAAAAGATTGGTTCAATTAAAGCTTGGTCTATTCTGGGCAGAAAAGCTATTAAATAATTAACATCATAGTTCTCTACAACTGATAGAGTCAGTCAGAACTGGAGTGGAAGAAGCTGAAATGGTTCTTTTCTAAATAACATTTTTGTATTGCTTCTGGAGGTCCATGGAAAGCTTAGATCAATGAGCACAATTTAATGGGCACCATGAATTTGTGGAAAGAGACTTGTGTTTCTGAAGACCAAGGCTTGACTGTTTTTTTGTTTGTTTGTTTGAAAAACAGCTCTCAAGGTTTCCTTTCAGGAATTGTATCCATCCAATTTAAAGCAATTTTTATTTCTCCTGTTTATTGGTTTATTCAGTATTTGAATGCTTATTATGTGTCTTGCACTGTGCTAGGCACTGGGGAGATAGTAAATAAGACATAATGCCAAGTCTTTTTTTTTTTACCGGGAGGTCCCGGGGATCGAACCCGGGTCTCTCCATATGGGAGACGGACGCCCAACCAGTTGAGCCACATCCGACCCCAATGCCAAGTCTTAAGCAGCGTAATATCTGGGAGGAATGGATAAAGTCAATAGTTATTTGTAGACCACACTCTCTCCCACTCAGTTCTGAGTGGTGTGTGCTGATTTAAAATGGCCTACTACAATGTGAACTGTGGTCTATGGGTGGTGGCAAGGCTCCAGGATGTGTAAGTTCATTGAGGGTGGTGGGCCACACTGTGGGAGATGTTTGTGTGGGATGTGGTGGGAGGTGTGGGAGGTGGGCAACATGGGAATCCCAGTGGGTTCCGTGTAATATTTTGGGTAATCTAAGCACCTCTTAAAATATATGTATATATATATATATAAATAACATTTTTGTAAGCAAATGCACATATATGCATATATATTTATGTATCATTTTGCAAATGTTTGTATGTATTGTGAGAATTTTGATTTTTACCCATAATAAAAAAATAAAAAAATAAAAAAAATTAAAAAAAATAGTTATTTGTAATGTAACATGATAAGCGCTACAAATATAAATAAGGGTGTTATGGGGGCATGTAATTATGGGGATGTTTTGTAGGACTGCTGGGTCAGGAAAGGCTCTTGGTGGAGAAAGTAGTGTCTAAGCTGAGTCAGGAAGTATGTTAGGACCCTGTATATAGAAAAGAGGCAAGAGAGGATGGTGGGTTTAGGGGACTACAAGTATTTAAGAATAAACAGATGGGACTGGAGCATAATCAGGGATCAAATTACAAGGGGCCTTGTTTGCCTTTTTGAGGAGTTTGGACATTACTCCTTAAAATGGCGTACAAAGATATTCATTTGTTGTTGATTCATCATATATTTCTTTTTTTTTTTTTTTTAAGATTTTATTTATTTATTCATTTCCCCGCCCCTTGCTGCTTGTGCTTGCTGGGTCAGCTAACCACGCCGTGCAGGTGGGCTTGCCTTCACCAGGAGGCCCCGGGAACCGAACCCGGGGCCTCCCATATGGTAAACGGGAGCCCTACTGATTGAGCCACAGCCGCTTCCCTCATCATATATTTCAACTCTTACTATGTGCCAGGTACTGTTGTAGGCATTAGGGTCAGCAGTAAGAAAGACACATTGGACTTGCCATATTGGCGCTTACTCTCTAGTGGGGATTCAGCTGAATCCCCTATATATTTTAACTAACCCCTGAATGTTTGCTTCATTTTTTGCTCTTACTGAAACCTGGCTATTCTTGGGAACATTGCTTCCCTTGCAATCACTTCAAGTGGACACTTGTTTTTTTTTTCCCTCTTATCAAATATACCAGGACCTGAAGGAGGGATCTTTATGAACCTCTGCTTTGGAACGTAATTCACAAGACTTCATTCACTATAGTATTCCTTCTTACTGCTGTCTGTCAGCTTTCCAGTCATTTCCCTCATACAGTAAATAACTTTTATCACCCAGCTCATTGTCTTCCCTTCCTCTTACTCCTCTCATTGATCTTATTAATGTAGATCAGGGTTGGTAAACCATGACTCAAGGGGCCATATCCATTCTGCTATGGTCTGCTAAACCTAAAATATTTACTGCCAGGACCTATATTTAAAAAATAAATAAATAACTGCTTACTCCTGGTGTATGCGATTTATCCAAAATTCTGGCATCCTGGTTGCTTCTTAGCACCAATGATCTCGCTTTGTACCCTAACTCAACAACTTGTGTAGTCAAGTCCCAGACCTTGATATTGCCAGTACAGCATCACCTCTGAAACCTCAATTCAAAACACTGTCTCTCACCACTTATCTTTCTCCAGTATTCCCATTGCAGCAATTCTCTGTTATCAACAAGATCTCAAATTTATTGACCTTACTGCTTTTTCAATGTTACTCCTCACTAAGCTTCTGTTTCTTTACCAGCTTAGTTTCCATGGTTCAAACTGTAATCACACCCTAGCAAAAATCTCATAACTCCCTTACCATCCTTCTCTTCAAAATCCCAATCCAGGGTAAACATATTTATCTTCCTACTCTATGCCTGGATGTTATTGGACAAATTATTTAATCTTGTTGACTGGACTTAATTCAGATTTGTGACTAAAAGTCTCAAATGGTCACTCAGCATTACCAGAGTCTTACATTTCTAACTCTTCTGGACCACCATTTCATTCCTTCTCTTCAGATCTCTAGTATTTCTTCTTTCCAGTGTCAGCTGATGACTTGCCTTATAAGAGAAAATCAGTTCAGTCAGAAGAGAGAACTCACTTATCTTCGAACCATCACTTTACTAACCAACTTGCATTTGTACCCATGCATTGTCTACCCCTGGTGTTACAGTGAAGAAGTGGTCCTGTCTTCTAAGGTCCACTCTACTTTTGCCCTAAATCCCATTTCCTCTCTCTTTAGGACTTTAATCTTTTCTTTTTTATGTCATTGGTTTCTTCTCTATTGTATCATTTTCAGTTGGAATAGAGGCATTCCTTAATGTAGCTCATCTAAATTAAAACTAAAAGCCTCCCTTGATACCATATCCCTCTCTAGATACTACCCATTTCTCTACCTCTTTTCACAACTGAGCTCCCTGAAAGAGTTGCTGTCTCCCATGCTACACCTCCTATTCTCTCTTAATCCTACTTTATTCAAGCTTTTATTTCCACCACTTCTCTAAAAGAGCTCTTTTCAAGGTCCCCTAAAACTTACAGCTTGCCAAAGCCAGTGGTCAGTTCTTTCTCTCCATATTATTTTACCATTTAGCAGTTTTGATATAGCCGACCACTTCTTTCCTGGAAAATTTTTTTCTCCTAAGTCCAAATTCTCCTGGCTTATATCCTATTTCTGTGATGTCTCCTTTTTGGTCTCTCTTTTGACAGCTCCTCTTCTACCTGACTTCTATATGTCAGAGTGTCTTAGGGTTCAGTTCTTTATTTCCATTCTCTCTCTCTCTTTTTAAAGATTTATTTATTTATTTACCCCTCCCCACCTCTTTATTTTGCGTTTGCTGTCTACTCTCTGTGTGTTCTTCTGTGTCTGCTTCTCTTCTCTTTGGGTGGCACTGGGAGCCGATCCTGGGACCTTCCAGAGGGGAGAGAGGCTGCTCAATCTCTTGTGCCACCTCAGCTCCCTGATTTGCTGCGTCTCTCATTGTCTCTCTTCTGTGTCTCTTTTTGCTGTGTCATCTTGCTGTGTCAGCTCTCCGTGTGGGCCAGCACTCCTGCGCGGGTCAGCACTCTGCATGGGCCAGCACTCCTGCGTGGGCTAGCACTCCGTGTGGGCCAGGTCTCTGCTTGGGCTAGGTCTCTGCTTGGGCCAGCTTGCCGCGCCGGCCAGCTCGCTTTTCACCAGGAGGCCCCGGGAATTGAACCCTGGATCTCCTATATGGTAGACAGGAGCCCAATCACTTGAGCCACATCTGCTTCTCGATTTACATTCTCTTTCTAAGTGATCCCATTTGGTCTCATCCGTGGCTTTATATACTGTCTGTATCTGTGCTGTTTAATGTGGTAGCCACTGGCCGCAAGTGGCTATTGAAGACTCGAAATATAGCTAATGTAAATTGAGCTATGCTGTAGGTGTAAAATATACATCATATTTCAAAGACTTTGTATGAAAAAAATAAAATATATCATTTTTTACTTTGATTAAATGTAGAAATGATAATATTTTGACTATATTGGGTTAAATGTATTATTAAAATTACACCTGTATCTTTTTACTTTTTAAAATGTCACTACTAGAAAATTTAAACTTACATAAGTGAATTGCATGTTGTATTTCTATTGGACACCATTGATCCCTTTGCTGATCATGCTAAAATTTATTTGTACTATGTGTCAGATGCTATTCTAGGGTTGGGGATATAGGAGTAAATAAAGTCCCACTCTGAAAAGAACATGTATTCTAGTGGAGAAAGAGAGCAAAGAACTTCTATTGTTTTTTGCCATATTACTCTTATTTCCTCCATAGTACTTACATGGGAGATAAACTTATTTGTGTTCATGTATAATATCTACCCACATTGTTAACACAAGCTCCTTGAGATCAGAGGTGTTTTTCTCTTGGACATTTCCTTATCCTTGGCAACTACAACAATTCCTAGCACATAAGGCAGTCAATAATACATTGTTGACTGACTGACATAAAACTAGTGGAACAAACTAGATGATTGCCATGGATGGGGAAACACAGTTGTTGTTATAAAGATACGTAACAAGGAAAGTTGAATGATTCCACAGAAGTGATTGTTAAAGTCTAGACCTAAAAGATGATTAGGAGCCAGCCTGGCAAATGTGTGTGGCATAAGGTAGGGAGGGAACAGCATGTTTGGCCTAGACATAGGAAGAACAATGCCCATTCCCCAGATTAAAATAGATCCAGTATGGCTAGAGTAGAGAAAGTGTGGGGGAAAGGAGCAAGAGATAAGGCTGGAGAGAGATGTAGGATGAAATGGTGGAAGGGCTTAAATAATGCTAAGGACTTTGGTCTTAATCCAGTGGGCTGTGGGAAGTGACATAATCAGAAAGATAACCCAGACAATAACAGACACCATTTAGGAGGTAGTAGGACTGAAGGCAGGGACGCTGGTTAGTAAACTGTTGAAAACCAGGCCAGAATTAAGTAGTGGTGGTGGTAGACTGACATTAACTAACTAGAGAGACCTTAAGAAGGAAAATCAATTTGGTAAGGAAGACAAGAGTTAAGAGTAACTCCTAGGTTAGAAAATGGACAAATAGATGATAATACTGTTCACTGAGAGAACACAGAATGGGAGTAGAATTTCGGAGCCATAAGTTTGTTTGGAACTTGATGAGTTTGTGAAAATGTTGGGCAAACTTTTGGTGTGTGGGTTTGGAATTTAGTAGAGAGATATAGGCTAGAGGTAGAGATTTGGGAATAGTCACAAAAGGGTAGTTGAAGTCATGGAAATGGAAATGATCCTTCAAGAGGAGAGTGTAGAAGAGACTGAAGATAATTGGTTAGTAGACAGAGCCCAAAGGAGGATCAGAATTGCAAGAATGTATTAATTCAGAGGAAGCCTTGAAGGAAACTGAGGTGGATTCAGCAAGCTTGCAGACACAGAAGGGAAACAGTGGGTTGCCACAAGAAGAGAGTACTTCAAGGAGAAGGAGCATATCAAATGTTGTCCAGCAGCTAAATAAGATAAGGGTTGAGAAGTGTTCATGGGACTGAGTAACCAGAAGGTTGCTGTTTTTATTTTTTATTTTTTAAAACAATTTATTGAAGTATATCATTCATACATGAACATACATAAACTGTTAAGTGTTCAGTAAACATTGTGATCTTACAAAACAAAGATGCATAGCATCATAAAGGGCTCCCATACATCACCGCCCCCAAAACCCTGCGTTGTTGTGAAACATTTGTTAACAAATCATGAAAGAGCATCATCAAAGTATTACTACTAACTATAGTCCATATCTTCCTCCCCTATGCATTTTTTTAAGGATTTATTATTTATTTACTTTTATCCATTTCCCCCGCCCCCCCCCCCCATTTTTGCTGTTTCTGTGTCCATTTGCTGGGCATCTCCCTGTGTCCGTTTCCTGCCCTCTCATCCTTCTCCTCCTGTCTTCACTGGGATTCGATCCACTGAATCTCTCAATGTGGGAGAGAGGCGTCCTACTGCCTATGCCACCTTAGTTCCTGGTTTTTTGGTGCGTCTCGTCTTGGCTCTTCCTTGTGTCATTCTCCTGTTACATCATCATCTTGCTTTGTGGCTTGTGGGGCCTGGCGGTGTACCCGCTTATGAGGCCTGACGGCTCACCTGTTCGCAGGCCCTTGTGGTGCACCTGCGCACAGGGCCTGGTGGCCCACACACCTTCTATATTTTAAAAAAATTTTTACTGGGAGGTCCTGGGGATCAAACCCAGGTCCCTCCATATGGGAGACGGACGCCCAACCACCCGAGCCACATCTGTCTCACTGCTGTATCTCTTAAGGTTGACCAAAGATACCCAAAGTTACAGTCTTTTCCCATACTGGACGGTAATAAATCAGGCTTAGTCTATCACCAGCATTCTAAAACCCAGACCTAGGTAGAAAAACTAGGTCTGGGGACACATGCATGGTTTCTATAAAAGTGAATGTTTATCCTACCCTGATTATAAAATCAGGACAGTGAGAATATTCACATGGCAAGAGCATTTTGAGAGAGGACTAGGTTAGAATGCAGTCCTTCTTTGGATTGAGGAGTAAATGGGAGGTGAAGAAAAAGACAGTATAGACTTTGCAGGAAATGTTAACCTGATGGTAATGAATGAGAGAAGGCATTCATTCCAAAAACGTTTAAGTGCCTGCTCCATCATAGGCTCTTAAAAGTTAAGTACTGGGGCCTAGGCCTGACTTTGAGGGATTTGTGATATAACAGAGGGAGAGAGACATGTACAAATAAGTGCCATAAAGCACTTCAGGGCTATGTCAAACGGTGCGAGTAGAAAGAAACCAGTGAAAGTGCTAAGCAGAGATTGTGATGGGGAGATATATAGCTATTTGGGAAGGGCATAGGGGAAGTGAACTTTGAGTTTAGTTTTTGTGAGTTGAGTAGGTGTTGACCAACAGGTCCTCAGGGGCATTCCCTGCTGAATGAACAGTGGATCAAAGGGGTAGAGATGTGAAGTGACTGGATTTATATTGGGAATGGCATAAAATTTGGCATGGCTGGAGTTAATTATGCAGCTGGAATGAATTATGAGATGATTCCTAGACCCTACAGTCTTGTCTGCTTTCTAAGGGATTAGAGTTTAGCTGGTAAAAATTGTAAAGTCAGAGAATTCTCTTTAATTGAGTATTTCACATTGTGGTGGTTTGAAACTGTATGTACCCCAGAACAATCATGTTCTTAAAGCTTATCCATCCGGGGCAGAGAGAGGGAAAAGCAGGGAATACAGGGGCTTTTTCGGGACTTGGGAATTATCCTGAGTGACATTACAACAGCAGATAAAGGCCATTTTACATCAGCATATAGCAGGCAGAACTGTGGGAGAGAGTGTGGTCTACAATGTGAACTATGGTCCATGCTTAGTGGCAAACCCCAGGATGTGTATATCCATTGCAGGTGATGTGCCACACTAATGAAAGATGTTTATATGGGAGGTTGTGGGAGGTGGGGAACACGGGAATCCCTGTAATTTTTGTGTAACATTTATGTAATCTAAGCATCTTTAAAAAAAAAAAAAAAAAGCTAATCCATCCCTGTGGGTGTAAATCTATTGTAAGTAGGGCCTTTTGATTAGGTACTTTAGTTAAAGCATGGCCCAGGTGGGTCTTAATCCTCTTACTGGAGTTCTTTATAAATGGAATGAATATGGAGAGAGAGAAGAAAAGCCATGGAAGCTGGAAGAGAAAGGAGATACCAGCAGACTCTACCATGTGCCTTGCCATGTAGCAGAGGAGCCCAGGATCACTGGCAGCCAGTCTTTGGGAAGAAAGCATTGCCTTGCTGATGTCTTGATTTGGACATTTTTCTCAGCCTCAAAACTGTAAGTTTGTAAGATAAATTCCCATTGTTAAGAGCCAACCTATTTTATGTCATCTGCTTTGAGTAGCTTAGCAAACTAAAACAGACATTATTAATTATTTGCAGAAGAAGTTGCTTATAACATCAAAATCAGATAGGAATGTGCAAAGACATGCCTTGATTAAATTTAAAATTGTGATGGAATGACATGCTACTTTGTGCACTTTTATAGCAATTCTGTATTTAAATTTGGTCATTGGCAGAGAACTTTTTATTTTCTGTATTTTCATTCATTCATTGATCAAACATTTTGAGATCTTCTGTACTTGAAGTATGCTAGTAACTATGAGGGATACAGAAAAGTTATTGGCATGTAGTAAGTGCTCATCAGTAGATTTGTCAAAGAAAAATGCTTTATGGAGTTTATACAAGGAGAATTGGATAAGTGCTTGTGTAATAGCTAATGTATATGGAACTTTTAAGTGTGCTAGACATCTCATGGACTTTAACCCAAGGATCTCTGTCACCCAGCTTAGTTTATACTTTCATTTTTAGTTTTTCCATTTTGGCAATGGGCAAAGACTTGTACCTTACTCTTTGTACCAAATGAGATTTCTTTTAAGCTTTGCTTTCCTTAGCTTGTTCTCCAGAGACAAAATAGTATAGTTGTGAACATATAGACTCTGGCGCCAGACTTGTAGATTTGACTACTGATTCTGCCATTTATTAGCTGTGTGACCTTGAGAGAGTGCTGCCTCTGGGCCTCAGTTTTCTTATTGGCAAAATGAAGATGATAATAGTACTTGGCATCATTGTTATTGTTATCATTCCCATTACTGTGGATTTTTTCCTTCAAACTACTGGATTATTCTGATGCTCAAGTAGGTTCTGTCTGACTGTGGAGAAAATGGTTGGACAGCAACTGAAACAGACCATTCAAAGCTCTTTCCATTGTCTTATGAACCCCACTTTGGGTGCTTTTATCTTTGTTTCCTGGATCAGGTTCGATATGATGGTGAAAAGGTCTTATCTGTACTTGGTGTTACTTGGTTACAAATGAAAATATCTCTGTTATTATGGTAAAGCCTTAGGGAAACCATGAGAACTATTGGGTTGAGTGAAATTTTGATACCCTAATTAAGTTCCTTAGGTATTCTGAGTACCAGTACTTTCAACTTTAAGACCAGCAAGGGATATCACCCAAAGGTAAATAGTCAGTCCTTGAAGCTCTCTAACAGCAACTTTATTTTCTCCTTTTCCTTCCTCCTCCCTGCCCTGGACCTGGAGAAGGAAAGGGAGAATGGATGAGGGAGAGGGGAAAGTGTATAAAACCAGTTTTTTAATGCTGAGTCATTTGAAGTAAGTGAAGAAAGGAGTATTGTGTGAGTGGCAGGACAAGGCAGGAGGTATTGGGTTCATAGGAGAATGAATATACAGTTGGGGCACTTCTCAGAACTGTGATTGGTATAAGTGGTCTTAAGAATGACTCCATTTCAGAGGGATTTGCTTTTATACACTCAGGTGACATGACCTTTGACACCAATGAACTATTGGTGTCAGCTGTCATACCCTCTGACCAGTGTAGAGGTCCTATTCTTCCCATCTGCTGGTAGAATATACCCTACTTCCCAGAGTCAAGGAGACCTTTTAGGCACTTATGTAGTATTCTAGGTCAGAAATGTTGAAAACTTGAACTGAGATGGTAGCAGTGGGCATGAAGATGAGGAGGTAGATTTTTAGGATAAGATGACTTCTAGGTTTTGGACTTGAGTGACTAGTCAATGGTAGTGTCATTGATTGAATTAAAGACAAGAGGAGCAGGTTTGAGGAGCGGGGACAAGAAGTTAGACAGAATGGGCTTGAGATATCTGTAAGACAGCCAAGAAGATTTGGGATTTGAAGGCTTTAGTGATATTGGGTCTCAATAATAAGTACTTATTTAGCATCTCCTAAGTTCCAAGTTCAGTGCAGGTACCAATGATCGAGGATCACAGTTACCTTACCATCAAAGGGAAACAAACAAACAGGCAATTAGTACACTCATGTGAGTGTACTTTGGAAGTGTACAGAGAAGTATCCAACGTAGCCTGGAGAGAGTTAGTCAAGGGAAATTAGGGAAAAAATGTTTCTCTGAGTTGGAGAGAGAGAGTCAGCAGTAATTAGCAATAGTGGTAGTTGAAATCCGGGTGTGGATTAAATTACTAGGGAGAGCATGTAATGGGGTACTTGAGAAAGAGAGTGAGTAGCGAGTAAAAAACAGACCAGGGTAGGGTTTTGGAAGCCAAGGGAGCAATGTATGTTACCTTTAGTTTATTGATTTTTTTTTTTTTTAAGATTTTATTTATTTATTCATTTATCCCCCCCCCCCCCTGCTGCCCGTGCTCTCTGGGTCAGCCAACCACGCCGCGCTGGCAGGCCTGCCCTCACCAGGATGCCCCAGGAACCGAACCCGGGGCCTCCCACATGGCAAACGGGAGCCCCACTGACTGAGCCACAGCCGCTTCCCTTGTTTATTGATTAAATACAAACTGTTGGTCAAGAAATTTTGTGTAGCACTATAAATATAAACCCATCTGATACCCCCTACAAAGATCTGAACTTGCAAATGGGGATAGGTTAAGTCTTTGGTAAGCAGCATAATATAGAGGAAAAAAGTATATACTTTGGAGTCTGAATTCTGAGATTGAAGATTGGAATTTAACTCTACCACTTTGCTAACTGCTTGAATCTTGGGACCAGTTACTTATTTTTTTTTTTAGGTCCTCAGTTTCTTCATGTATAGTATAATCTTGTTTCACAGAGTTGTATGAATTAAAAGGTATAAGTTATGTTATAATGCCTGACTCAATCATACTGGCACTCCTTAAATGTTAATTCTCATCCATTCCACTGTTACTGATGACCCTCTAAACTATGCACCCTTCCTGCCCCCCTTCCACCCCCCTCCTCATCATATTCTTCTTTCCTTCAAGAAACATGAGAATTCCTGCCTTTTCCTTGATGCCTTCCCATACAGATAATATTCCAGATTTTCTACAGTGAAATGAACATGTCTTTATATTTTCATAACATTCAACAATATTTTATTTAATCTTAAGAAGAAAAATTTGTTATCTCATATAACAAGAAGTCTGGAGCTATGTGGTTCTAGATTGTCAATTCCATGGCTCAATAACATCATTAAGAACCTGGATTCTTTCTCTTTGCTTGGCCATCCTTTGATGTCAGGCTTGATCCAAGAGATAACTTCTCTCTTCTACCTTCTCCCCACTATTAACAGCTTTATTGGGTAAACATATATAGCATAAAACTCACTCATTCTAAGTGTACAGTTCAATGAGTTTTAGTAAATTTATAGGGCTGTACAACAATCAACACAAAACAGTTTCAGAACATTTTCATCAAGCCTTCACTCCTGCCCCACCCCCAATTCTCTCAAGCTCATTTTTCGTCAATCCCAACTCCTACCCCTAGCAAATCACTAATCTGCTCTCTATCTCTATAATTTGTCTTTTCTGGACATTTCATATAGAGTCAAACAAAATGTCTTTTGCATCTAGCTTCTTTTCACTAACTTAATGTATCTGAGGTTCATCCATGTAGCATGTCAGTATTTTGTTCTTTTTTTAAATTAATATGTATGTATAGATAAGTCACATTGTGTTTATCCATCCACGAGTTGATGGACATTTGAATTGTTTCCAGTTTTTAGCTTTTATGAATAATGCCACTGTGAAGCTTTGTTTTCCTTATAGATCTTTGTATAAACATAGGTTTTCATCTCTCATGGGTAGATTACTAGTGATATTACTCAGTTAAGTGGTAAGATTATTTTTAACTTTTTAAAAAACTGCCATAGTGTTTTCCAAAGTGGCTGTAATAATTTATATTCCTACCAGAAATGCATGAGGGTTCCTGTTTCTCTACATCCTCACCAACGCTTGGTATTGTCTGTCTTTTTTTTTTTTTTTTTTTTCATTTTTTTAAAAACTTTATTTTGTACATTTAATAACTGAAAATATAAACAATTAAAAACCAAAAAGTAAACACAGATGAATAAGTACATACATTTCTAAAATGTACTAGATACATATAAATTTTTTCTTGAGTCAGACAATATGTTACACAATATATTTGGTTCATAGTAACACATTCATAAAGTATTTGTCCTTTTGTGTCTGGCTTGCTTCGCTCAATATAATGTCCTCCAGGTTCATCCATGTCCTCATATTCTTTATGACTTCATTTCTTCTTACAGCTGCATAATATGCCATCATGTGAATAGGCCACAGTTAGTTTATCCATTTGTCTGTTGATGGACAGCTGGGTTGTTTCCAACTTTTGGCAATCGTGAATAATGTTGCTATGAACATCGGTGGGCAGATGTCTGTTCCTGTCACTGCTCTCAATTCTTCTGGGTATCCATTGCTGGATCACGTGGCAAGTCTATATTCACCTTCTTTAGAAACTGCCAAACAATCCTCCAGAGTGGCTGTACCATTCTGCATTCCTACCAACAGTGAAGAAGTGTTCCTATCTCTCCACATCCTCTCCAACACTTGTAGTTGTCTGTCTTTTTAATAGTGGCCATTCTGATAGGTGTGAAATGATATCTCATTGTAGTTTTGACTTGCATTCCCTAATCATTAGTGATGTTGTGCATTTCTTCTTGTGTTTTTTTTTTTTTTTTGCCATTTGTATTTCTTCTTTGGACAAATATCTATTCAAGTCTTTTATCCATTTTTTAATTGGGTCATCTGTCTTTTTTATTGTTGAGTTGTAAAACATCTCTTTATATATCCTGCATATTAAACCCTTATCAGATATGTGATTTCCAAATATTTTCTCCCACTGAGTTGGCTGCTTTTTCACCCTTTTGACAATGTCCTGTGAGGTGCAAAAGTGTTTAATTTTGAGGAGGTCCCATTTATTTATTTTTTCTTTTGTTGCAGTGCTTTGGCTGTAAGGTCTAAGAAACCACCACCTACTACAAGGTCTTGAAGATGTTTCCCTACATTTTCTTCTAGTAGTTTTATGGTCCTGGCTTTTATATTTAGATCTTTGATCCATTTTGAGTTGATTCTTGTATAGGGGGTGAGATAAGGGTCCTCTTTCATTCTTTTTTTTTTTTTTTTGGTTTTAGAGATGTTTTTATTTATATATTTTTTAACTTTATATTTTGAAATTGCTTCAGACATACAAAAAACTTACAAAAATAGAACAAATAGTTATCATATGTCCTTCAAAACTTCCCTAAATGTTAATATCTTATGTAACTCTAGTAAAATTATCAATCTACAGATCTTACTCAAATTTCACCAATTGGCCCACTAACATCCTTTTTCTGGTTGAGTATTTAATCTAGGACCCTACACTTACAGGTATGGCTACTTAATCTTTTCCCATCTGGGAAAGTTTTTTGTCTTTTTTGACTTTCATGATCCTGAAACTTTTGAAGAGTACTGCTCTTTTATTCTTTTGGTTATAGATATCCAGTTGTCCCAGCACCAGTTGTTGAAGAGACTGTTTTGTCCTGTTAACATGGACTTGGTAGGTTTGTCAAAAACCAGTTGACAATATAAGTGAGGGTTTTTTCTGGGTTCTCACTTCTATTCCACTGATCGATGTGTCTATCTTTATGCCAGTACCATGCTGTTTTGACCACTGTAGCTTTGTAAGATGCTTCAAGGTCAGGCAGTGAAATTCCAATGTTGCCCCTCTTTTTAAGAATGCTTTTGGCTATGTGGGTGCACTTACCCTTCCAAATGAATTTGGTAATGGCCTCTTCTAATTCTGTAAAGTAAGCTGTTGGGATTTTGATTAGTATTGCATTGAATCTATAAATCAGTTTGGGCAAGATTGATATCTTCACAATACTTATTCTTCCAATCCATGAACACGGAATGTCTTTCCATTTGTTTAGGTCTTTTAAAATTTCTTTTAGTATTGTTTTGTCGTTTTCTGCATATAGATCCTGTACTTCATTGGTTAAATTGATTCCTAGATATTTGAGTCTTTTGGTTGCTATTGAAAATGGAATTTTTCCCGATTTCCTCCTCAGATTGTTCGGTACTAGTGTACAAAAACATTACTGATTTTTGCGTGTTGATCTTGTATCATGCCACTTTGCTGAACTCATTTATTAGCTCAAGTAGCTTTGTTGTGGATACTTCAGGATTTTCTAAGTTACAGGATCATGTCATCAGCAAACAGTGAGAGTTTTACTTCCTTTTTTCCTATTTGGATGCCTTTAAATTTTTTTTTTTTTTTCCCCTTTTCTAATTGCTCTAGTTAGAACTTCTAGTACAATGTTGAATGACAGTGATGACAGTGGGCATCCTTGTGTTGTTCCCAATCTTAGAGGGAAAGCTTTCAACCTTTCCCCATTGAGTATGATGTTGGCTATGGGTTTTTCATATATACTTTTTATTATATTGAGGAATTTTCCTTTTATTCCTATCTTTTGAAGTTTTTTTTTTTTTTTAGTTAAGAAAGGATGCTGGATTTTTTTGAATGCCTTTTCTGTGTCGATTGACATGGTCAAGTGATTTTTTCTTTCATATTTGTTAGTGTGGTGTATTACATTGATTTTCTTATGTTGAATCAGCCTTGCATATCAGGATGTATAAGTCTTTTGATACGCTGTTGGATTCAATTTGCAAATATTTTGTTGAGAATTTTGCATCTGTGTTTATTAGAGAGATTGGTCTGTAATTTTATTTTCTTGTAGTGTCTTTATCTGGCTTTGGTATTAAGGTGATGTTGGCTTCATAAAATGTGTTGGGTAACTTTCCCTCTTCTTCAATTTTTTGGAAGAGTTTAAACAGGATAGGTGTTAATTCTTTTCAAAATGCTTGGTAGAATTCACCTGTGAAGCCATCTCCCTGGACTTTCTTTGTTGGAAGATTTTTAATGACGGATTCATTCTCTTTAAATGTCATTGGTTTGTTAATAATAGTCATGGGTTGTCTAGTTTGTTGGCACACAGTTTCTCATAATATCCTCTTATGGTTCTTTTTATTTCTGTGGGGTTAGTCGTAACTTCCCCTCTATCATTTCTGATTGTATTTCTTTGCATCATCTTTCTTGTTTTACTTGTTAGTCTAGCTAGGGGTTTGTCAATTTTTTTGTACTTCTCAAAGAATGAGCTATTGGTTTTTTGTTGTTGTTGTTGTTCTCAATTTCATTTATTTTTTCTCTAATCTTTATTATTTTTTCCCTTCTAGCTTTCGGATTGGTTTGTTCTTTTTTTTTTTTTTTTTTTTTTTTTTTGGTTTCTCTATTTGTCCAGTTAAATCTTTGAGTTTAACACTTTCTTCTTTTTTAATGTAGGCATTTTAGGCTATAAATTTCTGTCTCAAGATTGTCTTCACCGTATCCCATAAGTTTTGATAAATTGTGTTCTCATTTTCATTTGTCTCAATATATTTACTCATTTCACTTGCAGGTTTTTGTTTGACACACTGATTATTTCGGAATGTGTTGTTTAGCCTCCACACATTTGCAAATTTACCTTTTTCTTGTCTATTATTGATTTCCAGTTTCATTTCATTATGATCTGAGAAGGTGTTTTGTATAGTTGCAGTCTTTTTATATTTATTGAGAGCTGCATTGTGCCCTAACATGTGGTCTATCATGGAGAAGATCCATGGGCACTTGAGAAGAATGTATAACCCGCTGAGTTCGGATGCAACATTCTATATATGTCTGTTAGGTCTAACTTGTTTATCATAGTGTTCAAGTTCTCTGTTTCCTTGTCGATCTTCTGTCTAGTTGTTCTATCGATGTGAGTGGTATGTTGAAGTCTCCAATGATTATAGTAGAAATATCTATTTCTCCCTTCACTTTTGCCAGAGTTTGTCTCATGTATTTTGGGGCACCCTGTTTAGGGGCATTGATATTTATGACTGTTATATCTTCTTGGTGGATTGTCCTTTTTATTAATATATAATGGTCTTCTGTATCTCCTATAACTTTTTTGCATTTAAAGTCTGTTTTGTCCACTATCGGAATAGCTACCCCTGCTCTTTTTTGGTTACTATTTGTGTGGAGTATCTTTTTCCAGCCTTTCACTTTTCAGCGGGTTTGTAGCCCTGGATCTAAGGCGAGTCTCTTGTATGCAGCATATCAATGGCTCATGTTTTTTTAATTCATTCTGTCAGCCTATATCTTTTGATTGGGGAATTCAATCCATTCACATTCAGCGAATGCATTATTTACTTTCACCATTTTATACTTTGATTTTCATATGTTATCATCTTTTTGTCTGTCTTTTCACTTTTTTGGTTATCCTTTCTGCTATTCTTTCTTCTGTACTCCTCCAAGCCTTTCTCTCCTGTCTTTTATTTTTTCAGGCTCTAATGCCTTAATGTTACCTGCAAAGGTAGATTTTTTTAGTGAACTCTCTTAGTTTCTGTTTGTGGATATTTTATACTCACCTTCATATTTGAAGGACAGTTTTGCTGGATATAGAATTCTCAGCTGGCAGTTTTTCACTTTCAGTATCCTAATTGTATCATATCACTGTCCTCTTGCCTCCATGGTTTCTGATGAGAAATCTGCATTAAGTCATCCTGAGCATCTCTTGTATGTGATGGTTTGCTTCTCCCTTGCTGCTCTCAGAATTTTCTCTTTATCTTTGACATTCTTAATAGTATGTGTCTTGGAGTAAGTCTATTCAAATTTATTCTGATTGGGGTTCGGTGTGCCTCTTGTTCATGTATTTCATTTCTTACATCAGAGTTGGGAAATTTTCAATTATTATTTCGTCAAATACTTTTTCTGCCCCTTTTCCCATCTCTTCTCCTTGTGGAGCTCCTATGACACGTATGTTGTTGCATTTCATGTTGTTATTCAACTCCCTGAGCCCTTACTCAATGTTTTCCATTCTTTTCTCTCTTCAATTTCAGGTATTCTGTCTTTGGTATCACTTTTCCTTCTATCCTTTCTAGCCTGCTGTTGTATGCCTCTAATGTGTTTTTGATTTCACCTATTGTGTCTTTCATTTCCATGAGTTTTGTTACTTTTCTATTCAGGATTTCAAATTCTTCTTTGTGTTCACTCAATGTCATCTTTATTTTTTTTTAAATACTTTTTTAAAATTTAAATTTTTTAAATATTTAGATTATATAAATGTTACATAAAAAATATAGGGCATTCCCATATGCTCCACTTCCTCCCGGTCCCATACTTTTCCGCATTAACAACATCCTTCATTAGTGTGGTACATTTGTTACAGTTGATGAACACATATTGGAGCATTGCCACTAACCGTGGATTATAGTTTACGTTATAGTTTACATTCCATTCTGCGCAATTTTGCAAGTTACGACAAAATATATAATGGCCTGTATCCATCATTGCAACATCATTCAGGACATTTCCAATATCCTGAAAATGCCCCTGTATTTTACCTGTTTTTCCTTCTCCTTCCCCTCAGAACCTCCAGTGGCCACTGCCTCCACATCAGTGATAAAAGTTCTTCCATTGCTAGAATAACAATAAGTCTATAGTAAAATAACAGTAAGTCTACTCTAGTCCATCATTATTCCCTAATTCTGAGGATTCTGGGATGGTGATGCCCACTCTGCCTCTAATTGAGAGGGGATTTAGATCCCATGGGGCAAGTGGATGGGACTATCTTGTTTGCAGTTGAAGATTCTCTCTGTTCCATGGGATGGACATTGTCCTTCACCATCTCCTTGTTAGTTGTCCTGAGTGAGTCCAATGTACTGGAGAGTAGGTGTTGAAACTCTGCTGAGATTCAGGGCCCAAGTGGCACATGGATGGACCAAAGATTTAAGTCTCTTGGCCGTACACCTATCAAGTATAGTACTAACTGTAGGTTCAAATAGAAGCGGCGGAAGAACTATGTGTAGGGAAACCACAACTGAGTCCAACTCTGTCACACTGGGAAGCATAAATTCCAAAGTAGGGCCCACTGGTAGGGCACCAAATTCCTGAGCCATCTGTCCTGCCTATAGCGGCTGGGTGTCTCTAGCGCTCTCAGGAGCCCCATGATTTTAGGCAATACTTACTTTTGCAGTCAATGATACTCTGCTGATATGTGCATAAGCGTAACTTCTGGAATGACTTCCCAACTCACTCTGAATGACTTCTCGACATTGAATCAATGTCTTGTTAATGTTGTTTATCTCTTTAGCCATATTGTCTTTCAGCTCATTAATTTCACTTTGGAAATTTGTGTGCATCTCGTTAATTAGTTGTCTCAAATCCTGCAATCTGTTGTGGGGCTTTGATATACTCCTTTTCTTGGGCCATGTTTTCCATTGTCTAAGTATGGCTTGTAATTTTTGGCTGATGTCTAGACATCTGATTAGGATGGTAGTATACTCAGATGCTAGATTTCCCCCTCTTTCATAGGGTTGTAGCGGCGGGAAGCTCTGTGTTACTGTTGTTCTTTGATTCTTGGTTCAATCTGTTCTGGGTCTTTAGAATTTTCCCTCTTACGTGCTCAGATTTAGACCCTTTACCCCATAATGGGTTGCAGACCCACTTCTTAGGGCCTTGGGTAGGAAGGCTGTAAAGGCTGGGAAAAGCCTTTCTTTCTTATTTTTTATTTTCTCACATGCAATTCCTTTGTCTGCCAGCAGATGGTGCCCTTTGACAGCCCTCTCAATTTAATGCCTGGTTGGAGTTTTGTTTAAGTTTTGCCATTGTGATTTCCCTCCTTTGTCCCTCTCTTTTCTGGGTGGTGTCCAGTCTTTGCCTGGTGCTCTAAACTCTAGAAGATCTTTTTCCAGGTTGTTTCAGTCTGTCCTCTAGGTATTTTTCTGGAAGAGAAGAAAGTACTGTGGTTTTCTACTCTGGCTACCTTCCTGGAAGTATCTAGCATGCTGTTTTGATTACTGTAGCTTTGTAATAAGTCTTAAGATCAGGGAGTGTGAGTCTTCCAATTGCATTCTTGTTTTTCAAGATGGTTTAGCTGTTTGGGGCTTCTTACCTTTCCATGTAAATTTGATGATTGGCTTTTCCCTTTCTGCAAAGAAGGCTGTTGGATATTTGATTGGGGTTGCATTGAATTTGTAAACCGCTTTTGGTGGAATTGACATCTTAACAATATTTAATCTTCTAGTCCATGAACATGGAATGTCTTTCCATTTATTTAGATTATCTTTGATTTCATTTAGCAATGTTTTCTAATTTTTTGTGTACAAGTATATTTTAGTTTCCTTGTTGCTAAAGCAAATACCATGCGTTGGGTTGTGTTAAACAATGGGAATTTATTAGCTCATGGTTTTGAGGCTAGGAGAAGTTCAAATCAACATGCCATCAAGGTGATGCTTTCTTCCCGAAGACTGGCATTCTGGGGCTGGGTACTAGTGATCCTTGGTCCTTGTGTCCTCTGTCACATAGCAGTGGCATACATGATGACCTCTCTTGCCCACTCCCTTCTTTTCCAGTTCTTTAAACTTTAGCTTCTTGCTTCCTATGGCTTTATCTGTCTGAATTTCATTTTGCTTATAATGGACTACTGTAATAGGATTGAGACCCATCCTGATTGAGTTGGGCCACACCTTAACTAATGTAACCTCATCAAAAGGTCCTACTTAAAATGGGCTCAAATCCACAGGACTAGATTAAATTTAAGAACAGGTTTTTCTGGGGTACATGCAACTGCAAACCACCACAAAATATCTCCCATCTTTGGTTTAATTTATTCCTAGATACTTGATTCTTTTTGTTGTCATTTCAATTAGAATATTTTCTTGATTTCATCTTCAGATTGTTCACTACTAGTGTATTCAAACACTACTGATTTTGTATGTTGATCTTGTTACCCCATCACTAGTAGCTTTTTTGTGGCTTCATCAGGATATTCTATATATAGGATCATGTAATCTGCAAATAGGGAAGATTTTACTTCTTCTTTTCCAATTTGGATGCCTTATATTTCTTTTTCTAATTGCTCTGAAACTTCCTGGATAATGTTGAATAACAGCAGTGACAGTGGGTATCCTTGTTTGTTCCTGCTCTTAGAGGGAAAGCTTTCAGTCTTTCAGCAGTGAGAATGATGTTAGCAGTGGGCTTTTCATACTTGTCCTTTATCATGTTGAGGAAATTTCCTTCTATTCCTAGTTTTCTGGATTTTGTCAAATGCCTTTTATGCATCAATTGAGATGATTGTGTGTATTTTTTAGCCTTTGTTCTGTTAACGTGGTGTATTACATTAATTGATTTTCTTATGTTGAACTACCCTTGCAAACCTGGGATAAATCCCACTTGATCATGGCATATTATTATTTAAATATGTTATTAGATTCAGTTTAATAGTATTTTGTTGAGGATTTTTGTGTCTACTTTCATAAGAGATTGGTTTGCAATTTTCTTTTCTTGTGGTATCGTTATCTGGCTTTGGTATGAATGTAATGTTGGCCTCATAGAATGAGTTAGGGAGTTCTCCCTCCTTAGTTTTTTGGGACAGTTTCAGAAAGATTGGTATTAATTCTTTGAATATTTGGTAGGATTCCCCAGTGAGTCTTTGTTTGGAAGTTTTGGATTACCGGTTCAATCTCTTATTGGTCTGTTGAGATCTTCTGTTTTTCTCAAGTCTCAGTATTAGTACTCTGAGTTATCTAGGATTTTGTTCATTTCATTTGGTTATCTAATTTGTTGGCATATAATTATTCATAGTATCCTCTTATAATCCTTTTTATTTCTGTGGGTTGTTAGTTATATCTCTTCTTTCATTTCTGATTTTACTTATTTGTGTCCTCTTTTTCTTTGTCAGTCTAGCTAAAGGTTTGCCAATTTTATAGCTCTTTTTAGAGAGCTAAGTTTTGGTTTTGTAGATTCTTTTTCTTCTGTTTCATTTATCTCTGCTCTAATCCTTATTTCCTTCCTTCTGCTCACTTTTGGCTTATTTTGCTCTTCTTTTTCTAGATCACTCTAGATATAAGGTTAGGTCTCTTATTTGAGATCTTTCTTATTTTTTAATGTTGTAAGCGTTTCAGTCATTTCAAGATTTTTCCTAATTTTCCTTGTGATGTCTTCTTTGACCCATTGGTTGTTTAATTTTGTCATATTTTACTATTTTTCTGTTCTCTGTTAATTTGTTGATTCATTCCATTGTAGTTGGAGAAGATACCTTGTACAATTTCAATATTTTTTTATTTATTGAGACTTGTTTTCTGGTCTGTCTCGGAGAATGAATCAGAAAAAGATGTGTATTTTGCTTTTGTTGGGTGCAGTGTTCTAATGTCTGTTAGGTCTAGTTGGTTTAGAGTATTGTTCAAGTCTTATAGTTCCTTTTTGATCTTCTGTCTAGATGTTTTATCCATTATTGAACGTGGTACGTTAAAGTCTACTATTAATGTATAGCCGTCAATCTCTCCCTTCAAATATGTTAA
Source organism: Tolypeutes matacus (assembly GCA_026826555.1). Classification (NCBI taxonomy): domain Eukaryota; kingdom Metazoa; phylum Chordata; class Mammalia; order Cingulata; family Chlamyphoridae; genus Tolypeutes; species Tolypeutes matacus. The sequence continues at coordinate 27,284,434 of JAKSZT010036119.1, read as the reverse complement.
TATTTTCCATGTGGTTGCCATGGGGTTGAAATTTAACATTCTAAATATATAACAATCATATTTGATTTGATAACAACTTGACTTTAATATTATTATGTAAAAACAGATTGAATAGACTTTAAAAGGGGGTGTAGAGTATAAGTTTATAGAGCTAAAGTAGCTTTAATATGGAGCAGTGCCAAAAGAGGTCTCTGCTCTAAAAGCTGAGCTGGGGAAGCGGCTTATATGGCTGCTTGAGACAGAGGGAGGGTGTGGGGGAATGAGGAGGGATGAGGGAGACATGAGCTGGGAAGGGGATGTGAGTTGCTTGGGACAAGATTGTGTTCAAAAAAACAAAGTGTTCCAGTTTGTTAATCAGCAGACTGTCAAGTTTGTGGCAGACTAGCTGTAGTCAGCTCAATTTGTTTGATACATTTCTGTTCAGCAGGGCCAGGGGTCGTTATCTGCACTGCAAAGGATCATTGGTATGTCAGCCTGCTTTAGTCTCTGTTTCTTCTTTGTAATTCCCTGGATAAAATGGGAGCTCAAACAAATAAAGATGGTTAGCAAAATTATTTATCATCCCAATTTCATAATAGCATGCCCACAAACTGTTCCTATACCCTCCATCTCCCCACCCTTTTTTTGCTAACCATCTTTACATCTTGTTACAAATTTTACCTTTGCATATTGCATGTCCCAAACCATAGATTGGCACTGTCGTACAGGCACTTCAGTATTTGCGTAGGGTTTACTTTGCAACCCCACAGAAAGGAGCCAGAAACTCTTAATGAGAAAGCAGGCTGGCTCCACACCACGCTGGAGAGTGGTTGCGGTAGGGCCATCAAGGATGCCGAAAGCATCTCCTACCATTTTTAAAGCTGTGTTTTCTTTCTTTGGCACTTGCCCACTTCCTGCAACCCTTTAACTTTTTCTGAAATTTTGCGGGAGATGGCTCTGTCAATTTTTGCTAATTGTTCAAAGATTCTGTGGGGGAATGGCACCCTGGGTCATCTTAAGCTGCCACTTGTGTGTCTAGAAGTCCCTTGTTTGTGTTTATCAGTCTGGCTTCCTGTGCATGTATCATTTAGTGTTTAATCAAGAATTGATCATAAGTTGTGTTCAATCAGTTTGGCACAATAAAGTTTCCCCTCTTTTCTGATGGACTTGTGGGAGATTTGGAGAGTGCATTCAAACTTCAGGCCATTTTCAAGTCTGTCCAGACATTTCCTTTCCACTGGGCTCCCTAGGGTCTCCACTGTGCATGTATACAGCCTTGTCAGCTAAGAGTGGGTTGCTTTTGTCACCTGTAGTCTGTGGTGCTCATGCTGTCAGTCTTTGTCCAACTTTGTATAGTGGACAGCTTACCAAGCCCTCTAAAGCTTTCTCACCTTCCAGAACTTCCTTTCAGATTTCAGCTTGTCTGTCAGTTTGTTGCTTGCCAGAAAGAGGTTTGAAACCTTAATCTAAATGAGCCACTGGAACTTACTGTTAGCTTATCACAGAGATTGCCACTTTGACAGTACACCACCTCAAGAGCGCTCCCTCAGTTACTGGTATTGAAGGTGGTATTTTCACAATCTGTTCCACCCTGGTTGAACTGCTACGCTGAGAAACTTATGGATAGATGGGAGGAGTCAAAGGGAAAAATGCCGTAGACTCGTATTGTTTTTACCTAAAGTTCAGTTGTTTTCATGAGTAAACACTCCTCAGTTTGTTGTATTCCTTTGATTGAATTCTGCAGTGGAATGGCTGGTTTTGGCAAATCGATTTGTTGATCTCCTAACTCTGTCATGCTGAGTAGGAAATCTGTTCTTTAGTTCACATGGGGAATTCTTACCTCTAAGGATAAATCTTAGCCCATACTCCTTTTATAGTACTCATAATTTTTTGCACAGTATAAGGGGTTAGTCATTCCAAATAATACTTGTGTTGGATTTCCAGATTTATCTGAAGCATCAAATTATAAGTAGTTTGGAGTTGGGGAATTCAAGCCCCAATTTCTTGCTTTGCATCTGGTTATTATTCATTCAACAAGTATTTATTGAACATCTGCTATGTTCCAGCTACTCTGTTGGGTGTACAAAGATAACTATGACAATCTCTCATCTCAACAAGGTCTTAATATCATGGAGGAGATTGGCATACAAATAGCTGATTGTAGTATGGTCAAGCAAATGCATTATAAGCATACAGCATTTTGGAAGAACTCCGAGGGATACCTAACTTAGAGTGGAGTAGTGGAAAGAGAAAGAGAGAAGCATCCAGGAAAGGCTGTCAGAAGGAGGCAATTCCTGGGTTGAATAAAGAAATGAGTTAAGGGGGAGGTTAGGAGATTGCATTCTGTTCAGGGGGGTCAGTATGAAGTAGAAAAAGCATTGTGTGTTCAATGAACTACAAACGCTAGGGCATGTTGGGGAGTTGTTGGAGATGAGAGTAGAAGGGTAGAGAATGTCCAGATAATGAAGGGTTTTGTATAATATATTAATAAGCTTAGATTAACTTCTGTTGGTTTATTCTGCAAAACTGTGAGTGGGAGGTGCTTCAGATTCTACAAAAGTTTGATTTGAATTTTGTTTTTTACTGCATCTTTAACTATTCTAAAAACCATAATAAGAAACATATTCAAATGTGCTCTTAAGTCCATTTCTAAAGCATTAGAGATCACTAACACATTAACTACTATAGAATGAAAGAGCTAATGTGTGTCTTTAAAAGATAGGGAATTTTAAATTTCAATATAAATATACACTAATAATGATTTTTTTTTTTTTTTACCGGGAGGTACTGGGGATTGAACCCCGGTCTCTCCATATGGTAGACGGCCGCCGAACCTCTTGAGCCACATCCGTTTCCCTAATAATGATATTTTCATAAATATTTTGGTGTTCTCTTCAGCTAAACTGCTAAAATTGTTAGAAAACTGCTATTGAAGATTAAAGGAACCTATAATAATTGTAGAGTATGGATTTGAGGCAGGCAACCTAAAATTTTTTGTTGAGTGTATTTTTTGAGTATTTACTGCGTAACATGCATGCAAGGAAATGGCATTATAGCACTTCTGGGCTGTTTCCTGAGGTGGAGGCTTGAACTTCAGGGCTCATTCTTTTTCATATTCAGCCACTGTTTCCTTTTGTGAGAAAAGATGACTTTTTTTCCATTCTTTGGTCTTCAAGTGGTTGTTAAGACTCCTTTATTTATCCAGTGATATTTTCCTTCTGATTATAAACATTATGTTTTTTGTAATATAAAGAAAATGCATGTACTAGTCAGCCAAAGGTGTGCTGATGCAAAGTACCAGAAATCTGTTGGTTTTTATAAAGGGTATTTATTTGGGGTAAAAGCTTACACTTAGAAGGCCCTAAAGAACCCAACTCAAGGTACCATAAGAGTTACTTTCTTACCCAAAGTCGTTTGCCACGTGTTGAAGCAAGATTTTGGGCCCTATCTGCGAGGGTTCAGCCTGCCTTCTTCCTCTTAAAGTTCCATGGTCTCAGCTTCTTCCGATCTCAGTTGTAGGCTGGCATAAGGCTCGTCTCTCAAGGCTTGGTAACTGCTCTGTTCTCTTCAGCTGCACACTATCCAGCTCATCTCTCTTCCTGGGGCCTCTGCCCATCTATGGACCTGTCTCTTCCTCTTTGTTCTCTCTGTATCTCCTTCTGTGTTCTTACTGAGCATCCATTCAATATAGTCCACCAAGGGGGCCAAATCAAAACCCTACTCTTGATTTAATAAAGTAAAAGTGAAACCTCTGAATTTAATATAGTCAAAGGGGTGTCATGCCCAGAGGAACAGACCAGTTTACAAACGTAATCAACATCCCTTTTTGGAATTCATAAATAATATCAAACTGCCACAATGCAGAAAATGTACAACCAAAAAATTAAATCATAATTATCATCTAGAGATAATCTCACGTATTAGTATTTTAGTGTCTGTCCTTCCCATCTTTCTTTTATGCATTTATATTACTATAAATATCCTTTTTACAAAATAAGGATCGTATAACATATAGTATTTTATAATCTGCTTTTTCCATTTCTGTAACAAGCATTTCTCTATGTTATTAAATATTCTTCCATAATATGTTATTTTAAAAGACTAACTATGATGCCATCTGGTCCTAGAGTTTTCTCTTAGGAAAATTTTTTTCAAGTTCATAATGTTTGTTTATTTTTAAAAACATCTGTATTAAGGTGTGTGTGTGTGTATATATATATATAATATTTTAAAGATTATCCCCCCCCCATTGTTTTGCACTCACTTTCTGTTCTCTGTCTGTTCTTCTGTGTCTGCTTGTCTTCTCTTTTACGCTGCACTGGGAACTGATCCTGGGACCTTCCGGAGTGGGAGAGAGGTGCTCAATCTCTTGCACCACCTCAGCACCTTGGTCTCCTGCATCTCTTATTGTCTCTTCTCTGTGTCTGTTTTTGTTGCATCATCTTGCTGCACCAGCTCTCCGCGCAGGTCAGCACTCCTGTGTGGGCTAGCACTTCTGCACGGGTCAGCTCGCTGCATGGGCCAGCTTTCCTTTTGCCAGGAGGACCAGAAATCAAACCCTGGACCTCCTATATGGTAGACGGGAGCCCAGTTGCTTGAGTCATATCTGTTGTCCTGAGATATATTTGAAAAATAAAAATTGTACATATTTTTTTAATTTTAATTTTTTAAAAATTGCACATATTTTTAAGAATACAATTTGATACATTTTAGCAAATGTGTATCCATGTGAAACTATCACCACAATGACGATATGGAACATAGCCATCACCCCTAAAATTTGCTCATGCCCCTTTGTAGTCCTTTACTACTACCCCCTGCCCACGCCACTACTGATCTGCTTTCTATCACTATGATTAGTTTGCATTTTCTAGAGTTTTGCATAAATGGTACCATAAGGCATGTATCCTATTTTGTCTGGATTCTTTCACTTAGCATAGTTGTTTGAGATTCATCCATGTGAATGCATACCTTTTTATTGCCAAGTAGTATTCCATTAAATGGAGGTACCACCATTTGTATATTGATGCACTTGTTGATGGTCTAGTATTTGACTCTCAAAAATAAAGCTGGTAGGAGCATTAATGTACAAATCTTTGTATGGGCTTATGCTTTCATTTCTCTTGGCAATCAACTATAAGTGGAATAACTGGCTTTTTATGACTACATTTTAAGAAACTATGAAAATGGTTATCCATTATACATTCCCATCAGCAAGGTATGAGAGTCCCAAATCTACATTCTAGCCAACACTTTGTGTGGTCAACCTTTTAAATTTTAGCCTCTCTCATAGATATATAGTGGTAACTCATTGTGGTTTTAATTTGCATTTCCCTAATGACTGATGATATTAAACGTGTTTTCATGTGTTTACTATCTGTCTTCTTTGGTGAAGCATTTGTTTAAATCTTTTGCCCATTTTTAAAAATTATCTTGTTTCTTATAGCATTTTGAGAGTTCCTTATATATTCTGGATACAAATCCTTTATCAGATATATGATGTATAATTGTTTTCTCTGTGGCTTTTCTTTTCATTTGAGCAACAGTGTCTTTTCAGGAGAACAAGTTCTTAATTTTGATGAAGTCCAGTTTGTTATTTCTTTTATGGATCATGCTTTTGATGTTGTAACTAAGAAATATTTACCTAATCCAAGGTCACAGTGATTTTCTCCTATGTTTTCTTCAAGAATTCTTATAATTTCAGGTTTTTTAGGTATATGACCCAATTTGATTCAATTTTTTTGTGTATGGTGTGAAGTATGACTTTCAGTTTTTTTTTTTTTTCTTTTGCGTATAGGTAGCCAATTGTTCCAGAATCATTTCTTGAAAGACTGTGCTTTCTCCACTGACTTGACTGTGCATCTTTGTCAAAAGTCAATTGACGATATATATGTGGGTCTTATTTCTGGATTCTCTCTTTCATTTTATTGATCTTTAATTGATTAGTCATGACACTAATGTGACCCAGCTTTTATTTCTGTAGCATTTTAATAACTCATAAAATCAGGTGGTGTAAGTCCTCCAACTTTGTTCTTGTTTTTAAAAATTATTTTGGCTGTTCTCAATCCTTGGATTTTCATATGAATTTTAGAAGCAGCTTGTTAATTACTACAAAAAAAGTCTGTGAGGATTCTACCCAAATTGAAATACAGATTCAATGCAATCCCAATAAAAATTCCACCAGCATTTTTTAAACAAATGAAAAACATACTTACCAAATTTATTTGGAAGGGTAAGGGGTCCCGAATAGCCAGAAACATCTTAAAAAGGAAAAGTGAAGTTGGAGGACTCTCACTTCCAGACCTTAAATCATATTACTTAGCTACAGTGGTAAAAACAGCATGGTATTGGCATAAAGATAGACTTATACACCAATGGAATCGAATTGATGGTTCAGAAACAGACCCTCACATCTATGATCAAGTGATTTTTGACAAGCCTGTCAAACCCAATGGGTCAGAACATCTATTAAAAAAATGGTGCTGGGAGAACTGGTTATCCATAGCCAAAAGAAAGAAAGAAAACTCTTTTCTCACACCTTATACAAAAATTAACTCAAAATGTACCAGAGAACTAAATATAAAAGCAAGAATGATAAAGCTCCTAGAAGAAAATGTAGGAAAACATCTTCAAGACCTGGTGGTAGGTGGTGCATTCTTAAACCTTACACCAAAAGCATGAGCAACGAAAGAAAACGTGGATAAATGGGACCTCCTCAAACTTTAAGCACTTTTGTGATTCAAAGGACTTCTTCAAGAAGTTGAAAAGGCAAAATATTTGGAAACCACACATCTAATAATGATTTGATTTCCATTCTATATAAAGAGAATATATAATTCCACAATAAAAGAGCAAGCAATCCAATTTAAAAATGTGCAGAAGACTTAAATAGACATTTCTCCAAAGAGGAAATATAAATGACCAAGAAGAACATGAAAAAATGCTCCATATCTCTAGCTATTAGGAAAATGCAAATCAAAACAACAATGAGATATCATCTCGCGCCTCAGAGAGTGGCCATTATTTGAAAAACAGAAAACAGTAAGTGCTGGAGAGGATGTGGAGAAATAGGAACCCTCCTTCACTGTTGGTGGAATTGTAAAACGATGCAGCCTCTGTGGAAGACAGTTTGGCAGTTCCTTAGGAAGCTAAATATAGCTGCCATATGATCCAGCAATTCTTCTACTAAATATATATCCAGAAGAACTAAAAACTGTGACATGAATGGACATATGCACACTGATGTTCATAGCGGCGTTATTCACAATTGCAAAAAGATGGAAACAATCCAATTGTCCATCAATCAATGAATGGATAAACAAAATGTTGTAGGCACGTACAAGGGAATACTATGCTGCAGTAAGAAGAAATGAAATTGGGACACATATAACATGTAGGAACCTTGATGACTTTATGCTAAGTGAAGTAAGCCAGACATGAAAGGACAAATACTGCATAGTCTCATTAATATGAACTAAATATGAAGAATAAATGCATGGAGTTAAAACCTAGAGTATAGGTTATTAGACAATAAGAGGAGAGTTGAAGAGAACTGATGCTTAATGTATGTAGAAGTTTTAATTAACTTGATTGTAAAAGTTTGGCAATTGATAGAGTTGATGGTAACGCAGTATAGTGAGTAACAGCTGATTTATAAATGGGATTATGGTTGAAAAGGGTAATCTAGGGATGTAAATCAGTTGAAAGAAAGCTAGAGAATAATCTAGGGACTGAGTAACATAGTGAACCCAGAGGTGGTTGATGGTACAGATGCAAGAGTGTTGTTCTGTGTGCTAGAGTGGATGTACGTTTCTCTTGCAGGGTGGTGAGAATGTGAAGAAACATGGGAAAAATACAATTGGTATGACCTATGGACTGTGGTTAACAGCAATACTGTAATATTCTTGCATCAATGCCAAAGATGTACTGTGTTGATAATGGGGGGTATGGAAAAAGTGTGCCAAATGTACACTATCGACCATGGTTGGTGGTAATAGTCTGATATTATTTCATAATCTGTAACAAGTGTTCCACCACAGTGTGGTATGTTGGTGAAGGGGTGTTGTATGGGAATTCTACACATGTGCTTACTTTTTGTAAGTTCATAACCTCTGTAATAAAAATATATTTTAAAAAATAAGGGTGGGTTGGGGGAAAAATACACTAGATGTAAGATATGGGCTATAGTTAGTAGCAATATATTGATGATGCTCTTGTATGGTTTGTAACAAACGTTTCACAACAATGCAAGGTGTTTGTGGATGGGGTGATATATGGGACCCCTGTATGACGCTACGCATGTTTATTTTGTAAGTTCACAACTTTTACTATACACTTATTGTTTATGCATGTTCATGTATGAATGATATACTTCAATAAAAAAATATATTTTGAAAAATCTGTGAGGATCGAGCTGTAGTCATTCCACTAGGGACTTGGCGTTGACTGTCCCTGTGCTTGTTTGCAGTGTATGGTTTCATTCACCTGGTGATTGAGGGGTGGTTCATCGTTTATCACAAGGATCTCTTTGGAGACCAAGCCTTCTTATCTCAACTCTGGAACGAGTATGCCAAAGGGGATAGCTGATACATCATAGGTGACAACTTCATGATATGCATGGAGTCTGTCATAGCTTTGATGTGGGGACCACTCAGCCTGTGGGTGATGATCGCCTTTCTCCATCAGCAACCCCACCACTTTGTCCTACAGCTCGTGATCTTTGGGGACCAGATCTACAGGGATGTACTCTACTTCCTGACAGAGCAATGTGATGAATTCCAGCATGGGAATGTGGAATCCAGCGACCCGCTCTATTTCTGGTTCTACTTTGTCGTCTTGAGTGCAATTTGGCTGGTGCTGCCTGGAGTGCTTGTGCTCAATTCTGTGAAGCAGCTCATTCATGCCCAGAGCACACTGGATGCCAAGGCCACAAAAGCCAAGAGCAAGCTGATATATTGACTGGGCTTTGAACACTGGCTGATGGAGAACTCACTGCCTTCTGGTAGAGTGAAATCCCACTCCTTCAGGCTGATGAGTGGGAACACAAAGAGCCAGAGACAGGATGGGGGTGGGACATGCGGTAACTGTGGAGCCACTGGCAGGAGTCATTGGGATAAGGGAAGAAGAAGACCCGGAAAATCCGTGGTGGTGGCAGTCTTTCAAATCAGGAAATAAGGAGAGCAGATGTGGCTTAGGCAGTTGGGTGCTTGCCTCCCACATAGGAGGTCCTTGTTTGGTTCCTGGTGTCTACTAAGTAGAAACAAACAGACAACAAGCAGGTACAGACAGACAATGAGGAAGGACAATGAACAAAAACAGCAAGCAAACAGACAAGGGAGCCATCTTGGTGGGGGGGAGGGGCTGGCGGGGAGTCAGGAAATAAAAGATCTTGATTCTAAAAAAACAGTCTGCAAGGATTTTGAATGTCATTGCATCGAATTTGAGATAAAGTAACATTTTAACAATATGAATCTTCCAGTCCATGAACATGGTATATCATTCTGTTAAAACATGCTTTTACAAAATAGCCTCCTACTCCATTGTAAACAACACTGTGGTATAAACACCATGAAAGGAGAAACCTAGTTCCATGTCCCATTCTTAACTGGCTCTTAGAATGTACTCAATATAACATTTATAAGAGTTTTGCATTTAAAATCTGTTTTGTATTGGTATACCTACCCCAGCTTTTTTTTGGTTACTGTTTGTGTGGAATATCTTTTTCCAACCCTTCACTTTTAACCTGGTTGTGTCCTTACATCTGAGGTGAGGACGTAGACAGCATATGGATGGCTCATATTTTTTTAATCCATTCCTTCAGTCTATGTCTTTTGATTGGGGAGTTCAAGCAATTAACATTCAATGTTAATACTGAAAAGGCATTACTTAGTACATTTTATCCTTTGGCTTTCTTACTATTGTTTGTCTTTTTCTCCCCTTTATTTACCCTTCCTAATAATACTCTTCTCCAAGTCTCTTGCCCTAGTTTTTTCCTTTCAGGCTATAACACTCCCTTCAGTATGTCTTGTAAATCTCATGCTTTCTCCGTTTTTGTTTATCTGTGGAGACTTCAAACTTGCCCTCATTTTTGAAAGACGATTTTGTTGGATAAAGAATTCTTGGCTGGCAGTTTTTCTCTTTCAGAACCTTAAATACGTAATACCACTTTCTTCCTGCCTCCATGGTTTCTCATGAGAAATCAGCACTTAGTCCCATTGATTACAGTGCTTGTATGTGATGCACTGATATTCTCTTGCTGCTATCAGAGTCCTCTCTTTATCTGATATTTGTCATTCTGAATAGGTTTCTCGGAGTAGGACCATCAGATTTATTTTAGTTGGGGTGTGTAGTCCTTCTTGGACATTGATATTTATGTCTTTTATAAGGGTTGGGAAGTTTTTGGTCATTATTTCCTCAAATATTCTTTCTGCCCCTTTGCCATTCTCTTCTCCTTCTGTGTCTATTTGTGTGTTTCGCATTGTCATTCAATTCCCTGAAACCCAGTTCCATTTTTTCCATTCTTTCTCTTTCTGTTCTCATGTCTTTTCAAGTTCCAATCCTTAGTCCTCCAATTCACTAATTCTGTCTTTGGGTAATTCAAGTTAGCTGTTATATGCTTCTAATGTATTTTCATTCTTCTCCATTGTGTTTTTATTCCCATAAGCTCTGTTATTTTACTTTGCATGCTCTCAAATCATTATTTGTGCTCACCCATTGTTGTCTTTTTTTTTTTTTTTCACCCAGTGTCGTCTTAATGTACTTTATTTCTATAGTCATATTTCCTTTGAATGATATAGGAGGTTTATGTGATTATCATTGATTAGTTATCTTAAATCCTGTGTCTCATCAGGATTTTTGGTTTGATCGTTTGACAGGGCTATCTCTTCCTGTTTCTTAATTTGGCTTCTAATTTTTTGCTGATGTCTTAAGAATCTGAGTATGTTAGTGAACTTACTTTGACAGTCAATTTCTCTCTTGCCTATTGGTTTTGTTTCATGGCTCTTCTTTGTATTTTTGGTTCAGCTTATTCCAAGTCTTTACAATTGCTGAGGTCACATTATAAAATAGGGCCAGGGACTCACAAATGGGGCACATATCCGATCCAAGGGGTCTGGGATGAGAGACTCCAGCTAATGTTTTTACTCCTTGCAGTTTCCTGGCTGGCCAACAGATGGTGCTCGTCAGTGATTTTTTTCCATGAAGGTGTCTTTCAACCTCCAGTTGCCCATGATTCTGGTCTGGCCAGAGCCGAGATTGAAGTTGGACTCTGCTTGCAAAACTTGATGAAGAGAATCCACTCTCTGCCCTCCACTGCACCCTCCATCTTCTGAATAAGGAAGATAGCTATTCCCCTCTCAACTGACTGTAGTGAGCCATATGGGTTTTACCCAGACTGTTAGCCTTTAGGGTGGGGGGGTGGATGCCTTTCCCAGCTGCGAGGGCAATAACTCACAGTTTTTGCTTTGGCTTCTTCAACTCTGTCCCTTGCCTTCCTGAAGGATGTATAGCACTCTCCTGATCTGCAGATCCCCAAAGCAGCTCCCTTGGACAGCCTCTTGCCCTTCCTCCATTTTTTTTTTTTTTTTTTTTTTTTGGTGAGCAAGTTGAGCCCTGTCTATCTGATGCCATCTTTCTGGAAGTCAATGGCGTATCTTACATTTACAGTTTGTAAGGTGCTTTTGCCTGTCTGATATTTTGATATTTTAGTAACATTTCACTTTTCCCCCTCAGTTTTTAAATGGATTATTGTACATGTCCATATACCTCAACAGTGTGTTTTTCACCTTTCCTGTTTTCTGAACCAGGTTTCTTATATCTCTGCTGTAAATATATTTCCCAAGATAACTTATATAATTTTAAAAGTTTTACCACAAGGTGTCATTGTAACCTATGAAAATATTTTTTATGTAAAAATGTGCAACACCGTATTTTGCAACATTTACATTTCCCTGTGTTTTTGCTTTAAAATATATGTTTTTCTGCTTCATATCTGTTTCCTACTTTTCAGTTGTCTCATGATATAGTGTGTATCTCTGGTGTTAAAGGGAAAATCAAGAATCTCATATTCTTAAGTTCTTATATTTTTGCAAAAACATATGCTTTCTTCCCACAAATTTCTTAAGAGTGTGTTGCTATAGAGATGATTGTTTGAAGAATGAGGAGGAGTAGCAGCAGGTGGACATTTAAGGAAAAAAATACTTAATGTATTTGTTCTTGACAGAGCCAGCTTTAAAGTTTAACCCTCTGCTTATAAAATTTCTGTGGAAGAAAGGTGGCTATTCAGGTGTTTCTTATGATTCTTATGGAGGATTAATATTTGAACTAATTATATTTCTTACATTTTAACTGAATTCCATTTTACCTTTTTTTTAAATTGTTTTTTTATTGTACTGGTTTCCTTTTAAGAAGAAGAATTAATAGTGTATTTTTTTAGGGGGAGTGTGACCAAATTCTAACTATTAACTCTTGTTGCTTCTGCCTCAAATTCATTTTCAAGAGTATTCCCTCTTGATGACTTCCTGCCAGTGTCTTAGCTCAGACCTTCATCATTACTTTCCCGGAGCTTTGATCTACTTTTTTTTTTTTAAGATTTTATTTATTTATTCATTTATCCCCCCCTTGCTGCTTGTGCTCGCTGGGTCAGCTAACCACGCTGTGCGGGCGGGCCTGCCTTCACCAGGAGGCCCCGGGAACCGAACCCGGGGCCTCCCATATGGTACGGGAGCCCCACTAAATGAGCCACAGCTGCTTCCCCTTTGATCTACTTTTGATCTACTTTCCTCTTTCTCTCTGTCCAAGCCTATTCTCTACACCTTTAGTAACCTGGTTATTTTTTATAACCAGGTTACTAAAGGTTTATTTAGTAACCTTGTAATTTTTCTAAAATGCAAATCAGATTCTACCTTGTACTGTCCTCCCTGTCCTCCCAGTGCCTCCCTGATTTGGCCCTTTCTACCTCTCCAGGCTGCTCTGCCACCACCATTACCTTTACCCATTACTCCTTTACCCCATGGAAAAACCATATGCTTCTGTTCCATCTCCATGCCTTTGAACTTGATGTTTCTTTTATATATACCCTTCTTAGTTTTAGTCCAGGGTTACCTTCTTTGTGAAATCTTCTCAAATAGCTTCTCTAGCAGAATTAGGCCTCTCTCCTCTGTTTACCCATACTACTATACATATATTGAAATGTTTTATAATTTAAATGCTTTCTGAATTTATCTTTAAATAGGTGATATACGTGCATGTCAAAAATTTTTAAAGTACAACAAAGGATTTCCTCTCATCCTTTTTTAGCTAGCAATTTTTGTTTTTGACATGTATGTTTCACTGAATACAACAAACTACTTGAGGGCATGGATTTTCTTTTATTTATTTATGCATTCCTGCATTTAAAAAATGCTTAGAAAATATCCATAGTACTCTGAATATGGGCTGGCGCTTCCTTCCTGAGAAGTCTGCTTGATATGATGATCTGCATAGTTCTTTATATCCTTCAAAACCCACTTAGTGTAAGTAGCTGCTCTGTAAATATGGTACAGTAGTCACTCAAATTAAAACTGATTGTTTAATCATTTTTAAAAAAGATATTTGATTTTGAACTTAACGTGTATGTCTTGAAGATAACTTTTATTTTTCTCCCTTTTCTGGCTCTGGAAAATTTTATAGTTTCTCTATAAACTATAATTTTATAATAAGTTTGTAGATTCTCAAAGATGAAAAAGATAATGTTTGGGCTATTTGCGAAACAATGAGTTGAGCTCTTAATTAATTATCAATTTATTTTTATTTATTTAACTTTTCAAACCAACCCCTAAATCGCATGGAAATAATGTTTAATCAGGATTTATTTATAAAACAATTTCCAGGAAATGTTGGGAAATTTAGGGTCAGTACACAATTTTTGTTGTTTGTTAGGAGTCACATGGTAGCCTTTGCTCTTTCATGAAAAAGATGGGATTGTGAACAAAGACAACTCTAGAACTCAGACAAAGGAACTAAGTGCTTATAAATCTCTTGGAAGTCCCCATGTTTAGCCTATACTAAGAAATATTAAAATGAATTTGAAGTATGGTCTGGGCAAGAATCATCTTTGTTTTTCAGATCACAACTTTTCAGAGACTTTTATAATTTTCTTCTAAGCATTTGAGGTTGACTAGTTACTATATACCCTACTTTCCAGGGTTCTTTTGTGCAAATTAAGCTGTACGGAAGCAGACAGTTCAATTATAAGAGTAGAATAACATTTTAATTCAGAGTGCTCGGTAGTTGATTGCTAACCACTCTAATATATAACTTCTTCCCTTCCTCTTTTCTTGCCCTCCCGGCTTCTTTTTAAATCACAATTATAGGGCCTGGCACCTTACCAGGACTTTGAAGGGTCTGCTCCCAGCTGTACTTCAGGTTCTGGCAGGATGTCAAGTTGTTACATTTTTTGTACGCAAGGCACCCTGGGATGGCCATCCAAAAATTTAGGTTACTAGTATAGGATTATCTCTGGATTTTAAAGAAATTAGTTTCTAACATTTTGTTTATAAATGAAGTATTATCTGATGTAAATTCTCCCCAGACTTTTAATATTACTATTAAAAAACAACATTCACTTTAGGGCCATGTAGCATTTAAAGCATTGTTTTGAAATGTTGAAAGGCATAGCATGTGCTTTTTAATGGAATGTGTTTTGGATGCTTTCCATGAGCATCAGCAGCTGTGCTTTTAGAATATTTTGCACTACCATACTTTGGGCAGACATAGTATCACTGCTTAAGAAATACAGCTCCTGTGCAAAAGAAAATGCCATATATAGGTCCCTGTAGAGCTGGGACTGGTTAAAAGAGGTGGTTAGGAAGAACATGTGGATGTGGTTATGTGATAGTAATAGTTGCAAAAAAAAGAAGATGAAGAACTTGGAGGAGGAGGGTGCTGAATCTTCAAAATTGCCATTCACAGAGATGAGCCCATCTCATAAGAGCTCACTGATTAATAGATTGAACAAGATAATCTGTTTTTCCTTTTTTTTTAAATACATCTTGTACTATGTACTAACTTTTAAAAATTTGCATTGTGAGTTTCTTCATTTGGTAAACTCTGCAAATTGAAATTCTTACTTTAATTATGTATTCATGTTTAGGTGTTCTGTGAGTAATTGATAATGGTACATTGTTTAATATCAGAGAAGCCTGAATGTGATAGGAATTTAAAATTGTTATAGAGATTTTGAGTTTGGGTAAAATCTGCTATGAATAGACTGAGAAGAAACCCTGTGTATTAGTTACCTGCCGCTACTGTAACAAATTACCATAAACTGGGTAGCTTAACAGAACAGAAGTGTATTGTCTCAAGAAAGTCCAAAATCAAGGGTCAGCAGGACCATGCTCCCTCTGAAAGTTCTAGGGGAGAATCCTTTCCTTGCCTCTTCCAGCTTCTGGTGGTTCCAGGCATTCTTTGGCTTGAGCCTGCATCACTCCAATCTCTGCCTTCATGGTCACATTGCCTCCTCTCTGTCTTACAGCTCCCTCTCCCTCTCTGTGATTGCAATTCGGATTGCTTAATCCAAGAGAAACTCCTTCTCTTAAAATCCTTAACTTAATCACATCTTATGCCATGTATGGTAATATTCACTCTTTTGCCAATAAGGTAATATTCACAGATTCTGAGGAGTGGGATATGACATATCTTTTTGGGGTCCACACAATGGCCCACTTCAGCTTGGAAGCTCCAGTTTCTGATTATAGAGAAGAAGGTGAATCAAGGCTTAATTAAGTAGCATTAGAATAGTGAGCATATTCTTTGTTCATTTGATATTTTTCAGCTTTTATAATATGTACCTAATGATGTTGAACTTCTTTTCATGTACTTTTTGGCCATTTGTATATCTTCTTTGCAGAAAGATTATTCAAGTCTCCTGCACATTTTTTTTGCATTTTTAAGTTTTTTTTTTTTTGTCTTTCTGTTGTTGAGTTGTGGGATTTCTTTCTGGATACTAAACTCTTATCTGATACATGGTTTCCAAATATTTTCTCCCATTCTGTAAGTTGTCTTTTTATTTTCATGATAAGGTCATTTGATGTACAAATGTTTTTAATTTTGACGAGGTCCTGTTTATCTTTTTTTCTTTTGTTGCTTGTGATTTGGGTGTAAAGTGTAAGAAACCAATGCTTAACACAAGATGCTTCCCTATGTTTCCTTCGAGGAGTTTTATAGTTTTGGTTCTTATATATAGGCCTTCGATCCATTTGAAGTTGATTTTTATATATAGTATGAAATAAGGGGGGGGGTCTACCTTCATTCTTTTGTAACTCTTTAGGATTTGGCCCCAAATTCTTTCTTTAATGCTGACTTTCATACATATTGGATTATTTGTAATATACCTTTTTGAGTCCCTTCTCATTTCTTTCTGAATCTATTTTTCATATTTTTTGGTGTGTGTTTAGCATGGGGTTAAAATTTAACATCCTAAGTCTATAAAAATTATATTTTATTTGATACCAATTTGACTTTCAATTGCATACACATACACTGTTCTTATAACCTTCTGTTCTCCTCCTTTTTTGAACTTGTTACAGCAGATTTTATCTTTGTACATTGTATATTCAAAACCCACAGATTGATCATGACTTTATATGCATTTGCAATTTCATACCTGTAAGAAGTAATAAGTGGAGTTACATAACAAAATATACAGACAATAATACTGACATTTGTAATTACCCATGAAGTTACCTTTACTGGAAGTCCAAATGCTGTATTGTTTATGCTGCTTTGAATATTTGAAAATCCCTTCCTTTCTTCCTTCTGCCTTCCCTTCCATAATATATATATTGGTATGCTTAATGTCCCACAGGTCTCTTAGGCTCTGTTTGCTTTTTTTAAAATTCTTTTTGCTTTCTACTCCTCAGCCTGAATCATTTCAGTTGTCTTGTCTTTGAGATCACTGATTCATTCTTCTGCCAGCTCCAACATGCTGTTGAAACCCTCTAGAAAATTTTTCATTTTAGTTATTGTGTTCTTCAACTCCAGTATTTCTATTTGGTTCCTATTGAGAATCTTAAAGAGATTCCCATATGTTCATTCATTGTCTTCCTCATTTTTCTTTTAGCTATTTCTCTCTGTTTTCCTTTAGCTCCTTGAGCATATTGAGGATCATTGTTTTAAATTCTTAATACAGTATTCCAGAGTCTGGTCCTTTTTGTTGATGATTTGGATTTTTCTCTTTTGGAAGGACCATCATTTCCTGTCTGTCTTGTAATCTTTAGTTGCATAGTGTGCATTTTAATATTTTAGTGTTCACTTGGATTTAGTCCATGAGCTGTTTTTTAAGTTTGTACCCAACTAGTAATATGAGAGAGATTTTTCTGAGAGCCAGGAGCTTAAAAAAAAATAGACCAAAGCAAAAAATACCTTTCACAGTCTTTGCAAATAGGTCTGCTTTGGCTGGTGGTCTCCTTCAGAGTTTAGCTTTCCTATCAAGAAGATCAGCCTCAGGTGAATGGGAAGAATGGGAAGTGCATTTCTGTCTTTTCTGAACCTGTGTGGAGCAGTGGACCCTGCTTGTTTTTCTGGGCTTATACTTGCTAAAGGCCTTAGGAATTCCCCTGTTTAAGGTTTACAAGCATCCCCCTCTACCCTCTTTTGAATAGACTTTCATCCCTTCTTGGGTGCTCTGTTGTGTGACTTAAAGCAGGTTTCCTTTGCCCCAGGCTACTTTGACTCACTTGTTTCTTACATTGCAAGCTCCTTCTCTGCATTTAGGATAAATTCTGGGATAGGCAGCTCAAGACAAGTTTCCTGGTTCAGTCTTTTAGATTTCCACACGATAGATTGTTACTGACATATAGGTACCCCTATATGTATGTGCATTGGGGTTCCTCTGCTCCCTCTGGAAAAGAGCCAGAGACCCTCAGTGGGAGCACAGGCCAACTCTATCTCGTGTTGGGGAGGTGGTGGTGGAGGAGCCATTAAGGGTGCCAGGAGCTTCTCCTATATCTTCTGAAGCTGTGTTTTCTTGATTTGGCACCTGCCCACTTACTGCAGTCCTTTAGAAAGATTGCTGTCTTTGCAATTCCTATGCTGTCTTTGCGCCCAGCAATTGAAGTAGCTGGTCAAAAGCAGTGATCAGTGATCATACCACACACCTTTAGAGTTTGGAGGACTAGATCTTTTTATTCCACCCTGGCACCAACAAGCTATACCAAAAGCCCGACCTGTTTCCCCCACTGCTGCCTGCCATAAGGATAGGGGACAGGGGAGGTAGCCCCTGCAGGAAGGTGAAATTCAATGGTGTTTTACCAGCCTCTTCCTCCTTGGATGCTGCACTGTATTCCACTAGACTCTGTAGTTTCAAAATAGTTGATAGACAGTTCCTGCCAGTTCAATAGTTGCTTTGGTGGAGGGCCTGATTCCTGGAGCTTTCTACTCAAGTCACCATCTTCCCACAATCCCCGCCCAACTCCCCTAACCATGTTTCTTTTTATCTCAGCTTCTTGTTTTCTTTTAGACCATGGCTCTCAATGGTTGTGGTGGTTGTGGTGGCAGGGATGGGAGGTAGAAAGGTGGTGGGGTGGGGGAATTTTGCCTTCCGGGGTATATTTAGTAATGTGTAGAGACTTTTTGGTTTTCACAAACTAAAGGTGGTGGTGCTACTGGCATCTAGTGGGTAGGGTCTAGGAATGTTGTTAAAACATCCTATAATATGCAGGACAACTCCTCATAACAATGTTATCTGGCCCAAAATATCAATAATGTCAAGGTTGAGAATCCCTTTTTTAAGAGTTTGAATTATTTTTACTTTTCTACTGTTTCAATATTCTTTAATGGTTTGCCTAGAGCAGGGTTGAGCAAACTTTTATTTTAAAGTGTCAGATAGTAAATATGTTAGGATTTTAAGCCCCACATGTTTGCTGGCATGTGTTATTTTCTTTTCTTTTGTGTTTCTTTCTGTCTGGTTTTAAGATTTTCTTTTTGTTTTTGTTTTTTTTAGCTGTCTTACTATGGTGTTAGTTTCTATTTACGTGCTTGGAGATTGTAGGACTTTTTTTTTTTTTAAGATTTATTTATTTACTTTATCCATTTTAAACCCCCCCTTCCCCATTTGCTGTTTTGTGTCCATTCACTGGGCAATTCTCTGTGTCTGTTTCCTGCCATCTCTTTTCATCCTTCTCCAGTCTTCACCAGGATTCCTGGAGACCTCTGATGTAGGAGAGAGGTGTTCTGCCACCTGCGCCACCTCGGTTCCTGTTTTTTTTAGAGCTTTCGGAGCATCTCGTCTTGACTCTTCCCCTGTTACGTCATCATTTTGCTGCATGGCTCCCGGGGCCTGGCGGCTCACTGGCACACAGAGCCTGGCAGCCCATGCACCTTCTTTCTCTATATATATTTTTTTTCATTTTACCAGGAGGTCCTGGGGATCAAACCCAGGTCCCTCCATATGGCAGACGGACGCCCAATCATTTGAGCCACATCCGCCCCCCTGTAGGACTTCTTGAATTGGAGATTTGATATCTTTCATCATGGTGTTACCAGATTTTGTCTAGATTCTTGACTATGCTGCAGAAATGAATTTCAAGAGCACATCGGGGGACAGATGTGGCTCAAATGGTTGGGCATCCGTCTCCCATATGGAGGGACCAGGGTTCGATCCCTGGGACTTCCTGGTTAAAAAAAAAAAAAAAAAAACAAAAAAAAAAAAAAAAAAGAGCACATCGGGTTAGTTAGGCCAGTAATTTATTAAGGTAGGGAGGGAAGAGAAATGGGAGAAAATAACAGATCATGGGTCCCCGGTAGAGAGTAAGGGGCTGAATCAGAGTGATAAAGAGGGCTGATTTATAGACTACAATTTCCCATTATAGATTTTAAATGCCTAGGTTATACTTGGGTGTTGATCCATGCAGGGGGACACAGTGAGAGAAGGGCAGCAGAAGGTAAGAGGGCGAGAGAGAGTGGTTGTGATTTGACTTTTGCACTTGCTTTTAAAACCATTAATTATTCCATCCCTTTGCTAATGGCATGGGAGGGCTCCCAGGTGTTTGCTGTTTTGATTGATTACTCTACCCATCAATCCCCTGGGTGGGCCCAATGATAATGTCCTGGAGAATATCTGGGGCTTCTCTTGGCTGGGAAGTGGCACATGTCCCCAGGAGAAAGGTGGTTCTAAATACCACTTTCCTCTTTCTGTATCCCCATCCTCCCCTGATCTCATCTCAGTAATATTTACTGTCGTTCTATATTTCCAGTGCCTTCAAGCATATTTTAAAAATTTCCTCAGTGGAAGATTTGATCCAAATTACCTAAACCACCATTACCTGAAATGGAAGACTATCTCCAGATTTCTTGTTATAAGCGATAGATAATATATTTTCCATCATATTTAAGGCACTTGAGTTGTGGTTTTTCTATTTTCAGCTGAAAGCTTCCTTTATGCAATTAGTATGAAACATAGAAGTTCTTTCTCTGCAACCCTGAGTATAAATTGGTAGATTACTTTTGAAGGTCAGAGAGAGAATTGTGTTTATGAGGCCTTTTTATCTCTGACACCATTTTAGATGACTACTGTAATTACATTTCCAAAATTATTATTGATTGATTGATGCAGAATTGAAAAACTAAATTTATGTAGTTTATTGTGCATAATACTTAAAAGCAAATATAAAATTCGTACTGTCTTTGGTAAGACTTGCAAAAATCCTGTTAGTCATCTTAGGCAGATAGTTTTCTGTGATTCTAAAATAGCCCTAGAGGGAAAGTTCTGAAAAAGAGTGCTGACAAATGCAACAAAGAGGCTTATAACTTTAAGTTTATATCAGGAAGTTCTTTCCAGAGAAAAATCTAAAATTTGCCTACTACTTTTAAGCCTATTCATATTCAGTCACCACAGAAATAGAGAACAGTTAGTAATTACAGTCCGTACTATGGTCTGTTTTCATTAGTGTAGGATCAGAAAGATGAAAGCTATATGAACAAAGGCATGATGGTTATATTTGTTCAGGGGTTAGTGAGTATACCATTTTAGCTGAAATAGGATATTACTGGTCGATGGTAGAAAATAAAACTAAACAAGCAAAGTAGGTTGGGGCTGATTGCATAATGCTAGAAGGTTTTACTCATATGTAAGAGTTTTTGAGTGTGAGTGAGAAGCCAAATAAAAAATTTAATATTAATCTAGTATTACTCTGTGGGGTGGATTAAAAAGAGAAGGTATTGGAAAACAAGGATAACAAAAAGCTCTTATAATGGTGTAGTTATGGCAATAAAGGCCTGACTTACCCTACTTACCCTGAGGTAAGTAGGAATGGAGAGAGAGGAATGGATAGAAGAAAGATTTTAAAAGAAAAGTTAGGAATGAAGCAGAGAAGGCTTTGGAATTGTAAAATGTGGTTGAATGGTTGCATAATGCTGGTATCAGGAGCAGAACCTGGAAAGTCAGGAGGGTGAGTGTGGTTTGAAAGTAAGGATGATAGTTTGAATATAGGGTGATCGTAGAAGTAAATGTTCATTAGACATCTGCAGATATGGGACTAGAAGATGAGAATGATATTCTCCTAGGTGTGTGCTAGTTTTAGTCTCTGAAAACTTTTGGATAATTATTTTTAAAATTAACAATAAAATGTTGAAAGTCCAAGGTGCATGTTGTCCTGGGGGAGGGTCCCCCTATAATGACTTCATCAGAATAGAAGTTACCATGATTATCAACTTGGTATATATTGTTTGATTTTTAATGTGTATGTAAACGTGTATATATATTTTATTCATACTCTGGGTCATTATGCCATGTACGTATTGTTAATACATTTTCCCATTTTAGTAGTGGACCTAACATCCTTTTGAATGCATAGTATAGATGTAGCTTTATGGAAGTTTAGGCTATTTCTGATATTTTATTTTTCATTGTTAAAAACAATGTTGCAATGAATAGTTTAGATAATTATCATTGAGCACTTGTTCACCTATTTTCGTATCATAAATCCTTGGAGTTGGGTCAGAGAGAAAGCAGAGTTATCATTTTGATACGAGTAACTCCCAGAAAAAAATAGTATTGATATATGTGTGTGCAAATTAATAATGTTACTTTTTTTAGGGGAGAGTGTATCATGTGTTTGGGCTTGGCACCTGCTGATAAAGTGTGGTAATGTAGTTTAACTTTGTTAGTCACTAAATTCACATATAAAAAGGAGATAAAATTGCAAATATCCTCTTCAGACAGTAGAACTACTCCTGGTGTAGGAATATAAAGTTGGATTATACACGTATGTGTGCATAAGAACTACAGTTGGAAATGATGTAGTTGTGGTGATTGGGAGAGGGATATCCTGAAATTGATGAAGTTCTGAAAAGTACTTCTAGTATATTTTAATGGCAAAAGTAAAGGAGATACAGCATTTTAAGTTTATTTTCCAAAAATGTTCAGTTCTTAGTATAATTCCTATAGAGATTTAACTCCCATTTTAAAGTAAGAGCCAATGGAAAAATTTACTATCTACTTTACTAGAATAAAGAAATATATAAATACATTCACTTTAACTTTGAAATTTTTCTTTTACTAGTAGTGGGACTAAAGGGTAGTTCTTGAATTTTCTAATATAGTTTAGGCTTTTTTAGTTAATTAAAATTAAAACCCTATAATGCTCTTAGTTGGTATTGTTAACAAGTAATGAAATGCTTTCATTTTATATTTCTAGCTCTTAGAAAGTACTTTGGGCCAAAGAGCAGAATCAAAATTACATGCCAGTTTTATGATCCAATTCATTAATTCTGGGGCAAATGTATATTCCTGATAGGATAATCTTTTTGCAGCTTCTATAAAAAATCCACTCTATTTGAAATCCTAATGCATGTTTAACATAAGAGCAAGGAGTAAAGTGTTCTTGAAGACTTCTCCCCACTCTGTTAAAATATAATTTGACAGGAAACCAACCCCAACTTTAGTTTAAAAGTCTTCTTATATAGTATGCAGACATTGCACTAATTTATCTGAAATAGTGTATTTAAGGCAAGATTGAGTAATTTAATAATTAGTTTACAGAGGGTAAAGATGTTTTCTTGTAGTAAGGAAAGATAATTCATGATAAGCTATGACTAAAGGAGAATGCCACCAGGAAAAAAAAGTAACATATAATGGCCTAGAAAAAGGTTAACAAAGTTAAATGGGAAACAACTATTTTAATTAAAATTTTTGTTCTTAATTTTTTACAGTGAGAATCTTTTCATCAGTTTTACTTCCAAATACAAAACACTGAGTTACTTTCATAATACTGGGTCAGTGTTCTGGAGGATGATTGAGGATATTTAGTTTTCTGTTCTTAGCACAGTGCATAACACATAGAAGGTGATCATTCTTATATATTGACTGATTTCTCTTCTGAATCTGCATCCTGAGTACAATTTACTTTATGTCAAATAAAAGGCCTTTTGCCATTAGTTGCAGCTGTGTCTTTGTGAAGACTTTGATTTTCCTTAGCTAACTGTTAAGTTCCAAATGATTTTTCTCTTGATTTCATAGAATGCATGTTGTATCAGGATCTACTCTTGAAGTTTACCCAAGTAGCTTGAGGAAAATATGACTCTGTGCTTTGTGAATCAAGAAGTACCTAAACTGGAAAAATAAGTACTTTTTAGTTAGTTTAATTCTTGAAGATGTGACCTTGATGGTCTCATAACATTTGCATAGAAATAAAGAAGTTTAAGGTATGGTTCAACATTATTCTTGCATTTGGTTTTATGAACAACTGAGAATCTGAAAACTGGGCTTTGTTATAAAAATGATAAGAGTAATAAGTGATAAAAATATATAACACTGAAGGAAGCTTAAGTTTACTGATCACTAATTGAGTGTATTTCTCTATGCAGGTATAATTTGGCTTCCCGAGATTCTGTCTTAGCAAGAAGGCATTGGGAAATACTCTTGGAAAGAAAACTAAAATTATAGGAAAGACAGAACTTATTTTCACATGGTTGTCAGTTCACTTACCAATATGGATGCTTTTCCCAACCTTTTTCCTCCTGGTGGAGACAGTGGGTTGACAAGTTCTCAATCTGAGTTCCAAAAAATGTTAATTGATGAAAGATTACGATGTGAACATCATAAAACTAATTATCAGACTCTGAAAGCCGAACATACAAGGTAAATTACTTAAATTTAGAAGTGGGGGCGCTTGGCAAAGAGTTCCATCTTTTTGGACATTCAGACCAACTCTTTGGACCGAATGATTACTGGGAACGTACAGTATAATTTTGTGATTTTTGTGGTGTATACATTTAACACTTTTAAAAAACAGTAAAAGTTTTGCTTTATAAAATTCCTTTGCACAAAACTAAGCATGTATCAAGTATATTGTGAATTTTGTAAACTTCTTGTTTTGAAAGTAGCAAGATATATCTGATTAAATATATCTAGGTGAGCTTAAATGTGTGTTTTTTTTCCCCTCTTGAAATAAAGCTGCACTCAGAGACTACAATGTTAATAATGAAATGAAACTCAATAAAGAAAAGATATTTGCCAGTTTAATGTAATATATAATATTGGTCTTGTTCTTCTGTATGTTTGTTGACTTGACATAAAATGATGCAGCTAGAAAGCAAAGGATAAAGTTAACATTGAGTTCTTTTTTTTTTTTTTTTTTTTTTAATCAGGTTGCAGGATGAGCACATAAAGTCACAAAATGAACTCAAGCGATTGTTAAATGAAAAGCAAACTCACCAAGAAAAATTTCAGCTGCTGCTTGAAGAGCTAAGAGGGGAATTAGTAGAGAAAACTAAAGACTTAGAGGAAATGAAGCTACAGGTGAGAAAATATATTTGAGATAGTATAAAAATAGTCAGCTGTTTAGTGAATGTATTAGTTTTATATTTGGTATATTCACTCTGTTTCTTAATGATTATTTTTTCACATCTTCAGGTGGTATGATTTAACCTTCTTTCATATGTTTTGTAATGTTAGCCTTCAATAGGCTTCAATAGGTTAGTCAGGAAACTATTATTTCATGTAATTTGGCATTATATTATATATTCTGATTCAATATTTCACTCTTCAGAATTGAGGAAAAGGCCAGTATGAATTGATGCAAGTTCAGAATTAAAGAATATTTTCTAAAGAAAGGTTTACTAATTTCCTATAAATATTGTAACTAAAACTAAGCTAAAAAAGAGCAGTTGTATTTTTAAGGAGTTTCTTAAAAGACCTTGTAAGAACAGTATGTGCACATAATTTATGTGCAGATTTTTAGTTTGCCTCGAAAGTGGTGTAAAGCTAAACTTCAGCACCAAACTTATCATAAATTTAAAATTAGTAAATATTAATGAATGAATGTTTCCTGTATTAATTTAATCTAAGTATTACCAGCTGTATATTTTTTCTTTTTGTTTTTTTCCTTTCTTTTTTCTGAGGTACTGGGGCTGGGGATTGAATCTCCGACCTCATGTGTGGAAAGCCGGCACTCAACTACTGAGCCACATCCACTCCCCTGTATATTTCTTCTTGACTAGGAATGTGCTTGGTACAAAAATTAAAGTATTATTACTATTGTAGTCATCATTTCATAGAGTAATCTAGTTTGCTATATCCCTCAACTCAGGGATTTTTTTGACAGCAGCCCTGGAAGTTTGTCATTCACTGTCTTCTTGAACCCTCCCATTGTTGGGAACACCACTAAACCTGTGTTGGAACTTCCAGTTTATTCCTAAGTATTTTTAAGGCATTTAAACAAACAAATGTAATTTAAATCTCTTTTATCAGAAAGCAATCCAAGATGGCATCAGAGAAGCTCAGGAGGGTACAGCTGTATTGCAAAATAGGGGAGAAGTCGTAGAAGTCGCCCAAAGGAGCCACTTTGGGAACCTGCACACCAGAAGAGTGCTACATGTGTTGTCTGGAAGGGACTAGAGATAGAAAAACCAAAGGGAAAACCCCTGCTGCTGGGAATGCTGTCCATCCCTCACCCCTGAGGCGAAAAGCCTTGGTAAAATCTATGGTTGAGTCGCCAGTAGAGAGGAGAAAGGATAGATTCCTCCTGAGAAGAGGGAGGGTGCAGTGAAGGGCTGAGTGTGGTTTTCTTTAGTGAATGTACCATAACTAGCTGGTTCAGAAGAGCTAGTGCAAATTGAAGGATTCATCTCCATGAAAGGGTTTGCTGTGGAGTACCATTTGCTGGCCAACCAGGAAAATGATAGGAGACAGGCTGGTCTCCTCCAATTCTTTCCCAGGCATGGTAGAGCTGGTCAGGCCCCATTAGCGACTCCCTGCCCCTGTTTTGACTACTTAAACAGGGCAGTATTAAAGCTTTAGAAAAAATCAAACTAAAAATCAAAGAAGAGCTGTGAAATAAAACCACTAGGCAAGAGATAGAAATTGATCAACAGCAAAATCACTAGCATAATAAGATGCCTAGGTATCAACAAAAAATAGCAATCCATACTAAGAAATAGGAAGATTTAGCCCTGTCATAGGAACAAACCAAGAAACCAGATGAGATACAGGATTTAAGACAACTAATAAATGGAATCACACAAACCTCCTTAATCAGTTGTAGGAGATGAAGGAAAATATCACTAAAGAGATAAAGTATATTAAGATGACACTGTGTGAGCATAAATAACAATTTGAAAGCCTGCAAAAAAGGTAACAGAGTTTATGAGAAAGAAAGACACAATGGATGAGATTAAAATACTTTAGAAAGGAGTGGATGTGGCTTAAGAGGTTGAATGCCTGCTTCCTACATGGGAGGTCCTGGGTTCAATCCCAGGTGCCTCCTAAAACAAAAAGCAAAACAACAAGCAAACAAATGAAAAAACCAACTTGGAGAACCGATGTAGCTCAGTGGTTGAGTGCCAGCTTCACACATATGAGGTCCCATGTTCAATCCCTGGATCCGGTACCTAAAAAAAAAGAAATTAGAGGGAGCAGATGTAGCTCAAGTGGTTGAGCACCTGCTTCCCATGTACAAGATCCTGGGTTCAATCCCCAGTACCTCCTAAAAAAAAAAAATGAATTAGAGCCAATGGACGAGGTAAGTAACGCCTTTATAGTAGTAACACTGAATGTTAATGGATTGAACTCCCCAATTAAAAAACATAGATTAATAGAATGGATTAAAAAAATGAGCCACCTATTTGATGTCTACAGGAGAGTCATCTTAGACACAAAGACACAATCAGGCTGAAAGTCAGAGATTGGAAAAAGATATTCCATGTTAATAGCAATAAAAAAAAAGAGCAGGTCTATGAAAGAATTAAGTGTTAGAGGAGCATGATGTATGCAACCTTCTCAATATTTTCTAGAGATAGATGATAGATAGCTAGATAGATATAGATTGAGAGATGTAACAAATGTTGCAAAATGATAATACTTGGTGAATATGGGTATCTGGGTGGGGGGTACACTGGAGATCTGAGTATTGTTTCTGTATTATTTTTACAATTATATATTTGAAATTATTTCAAAATAAAAAGTTGAAAAAATGTATATGCACACAAATGTTATAGCAACTTTTGCTCATAATCACCAAAAGCTGGAAACAATTGAGATGTCTTCAACTAGTGAATGAATAAACAAACTGTAGTCCAAATTCAATGGAATACTGCTTATCAATTAAAAGGAATGAACCACTGATACATGCAATAACTTTGAATCTCAAAGGAATTAATGTGAGTGAAAGAAGCAAGCTCAAAAGGCTCCATTTTGTATGATTACGTGTACATGGCATTCTGGAAAATGGTCAAAACTCTAGGGACAGAAAACTGAGCAGTAGTTGCCAGGGGTGGGGCTGCAGGAAAGTTGACTACAAAGGGGCACGAAGAAACTTTCACAGTGATGGAAATGTTGATCCTGGTGATTGTTACTTGACCTTATACATTTGTACAAATTTATAGAACTGTACACTTAATAGTGAGAATTTTACTACATTTAAGTTTACTTCAATGAATCTGGTATTAAATCAAACCGAATAGAATTGAAAGTAATTAATTTGCATGTACAGTTTTGCTGAAGAGAAATATGAGGGCAATCAGTAAAGGGCTTTCAAGCACAAAATATATTTGGATAAAATTTTGTTGCAGTAGTAGAATGGAAATATGTATTGAAGTCAAGAAGGCAGTGGGAAGACATATTTAAAGTGCTGAAAGCAAAAAACTGCTGACCAAGAATTCTATATCCAGCAAAAACTGTCTTCAGATAAATGAAGGTGGGATTTAGACATTTCCAGATAAACAAAAGCTGAAGGAGTTTGTCACCCCTACACTGGCCCTACAAGAAATGCCAGGAAGCTCTGCAGGTCGAAAGGAAAGGACACTAGATAATAGATCCAAGTTGCTTGAAGAAATAAAGATCTCCAGTAAGGGTAATGATTTGGGTAAATATAAATGCCAGTACTTTTGTATTCTTGATTTGTTACTCCACCTTTTACTTCCTACAGTGTCTAAAATGCAAATGTATAAAAGGTAATGATAAATCGGTGGTGTTGGACTCATAATATATAAACATGTAATTTGTGATAAGAACTACATAAATTTAGGGGGATGAAGTGGTATAGGACCATAATTTGTGTGTACTATTGAAGTTAACTTGCAAACAAGACTGTTATAGATGTAGAATGCTAAATTTAAGCCCCATAGTAACTACAGAGAAAATATTTAGAGACTGAAATTAGAGTACGGGTTGCCAGTGATGGTGGGAAAGGGTGAATGGGTGAATGGGGAATTGATGCATAACAGGTATAAGGTTTCTCTTTGGGGAGATGGGAAAGATTTAGTAACAGAAGGTGGTAAGGGTACTGCAACATTGTGAATGTGATTAATCCCACTGAATGTTAAGCTTGGGGGAAAGTTTATAGTGTATATAGGCCCTCACAATTTAAAAAAAAAAAGAGCATATAATGAGGCAGTAACAGTTGAATGCAAAACATGATCCTGGATAGGATCTAGTAAGGGAAGAGAAAAGGCTCAAAGGGATGTCACTGGGACATATGAAAAAATTGGAATATAGACTTTAAGCTTTTATATCAATGTGAAATTTCTTGAACTTGATAGCTACACTTAAGATGGTTAAATAAGTGAATATGTTGTTCTTATGAAAAACATATGGCAGTATTAACTGTCCAAGGAACATGGTGTATACAACCTACATTCCAATGTTCAGAAAATAGAAAGGTAGATAGATGATAGATAGGTAGATAGGTAGATAGAAAGAATGACCCAAAATGTTAAAATTGATGGATCTGGGTATCTGGGCAGATAGGGTATGTTGGATTTCTCTGTATGGGGTTTGTATTATTCTTATAACTGTCTTGTAAGTTTGAACATATTTCAAAATAAAAAGTTAAAAAAAAAGCAGGTGTAGCAATACTAATATTAGATAAAATAGATTTTAAATGCAAAACTGTAATAGATGAAGAATGTTACTATATATTAATAAAAGGGACAAATCACTAAGAAGAAAAAACTATAATAAATATTTCTGCACCTGACATAGCTGTCCCCCAAAATATATGAGATACACACTGGCAAAACTAAAGGAAGAAATAGATGTCTCTACAATTATAGTTGGGACTTCAGTGCTCCACTCTCAGCATTAGATAGAACATCTGGACAGAGGATAAAAAATAAAGAAACTGAAAGCTTGAATAATATGATAAATGTACTAGACCTAATAGACATTTATAGAGCATGACACCTCAAAACAGCAGTATATATATTCTTCTCAAGTGCTTATGGATCTTTCTTCAGGACAGAGTATATGTTGGGCCATAAATCAGATCTCAATAAATTGAAAAAGATTGAATTTATACAAAATACTTTCTCTGATCATAATGGAATAAAGTTGGAAATTAATAACAGGCGGGAAAATTCACAAATATATGGAGATTAAACAATACACTCTTAAATAATCAGTGTCGAAGAGATTGCAAGAGAAATCAGTAAATACCTCAAGACAAATGAAAACAAGAACACAGCATATCAAAACTTATGAGATATAGCAAAGGCAGTGCTGAAAGGAAAATTAATAGCCCTCAATGCTTATATTATAAAAGAAGAAAGCTAAAATCAAACCCTAACTGCACACCTGGAAGAACTAGAAAAAGAAGAGCAAACTACTTACAAACCAAGCAGAAGGAAAAAATTAATAAAGATTAGAGCAGAAATAAAGGAAATGGAGAATAAACAATAGAGAAAATCAACAGAACTAAAAGTTGGTTCTTTGAGAAGATCAACAAACTTGATACCCTTAGCTAGATTAACAAAGAAAATAAGAGAGAAAATGCAAATTAAAAAAATCAGAAATGAGATAGGTGACATTACCACTGACACAGAGGAAATAAAAGAGATCGTAAGAGCATCTATGAACAGCTGTATGACAACAAACTAGACAGTGTTGTTGAAATGGAAAACTTCTGGAAGCACACAAACAAAACACAATAACCCTAGAAGAATTAGAAGACCTCAACAAAACAATCACAGATAAAGAAATCGAAACAGTCATCAAAAACCTTAAAATTGAAATTCCAGAACCAGATGGCTTCACAAGTGAATTTTACCAATCGTTTAAAGAAGATCTAGTACCAGTCTTGCTCAAACTCTTTAAAAAAATTGAACAGGAAGGAACATTACCAAACTCAATTCTGTGAAGCCAACATCCCCCTAATACCAAAGCCAAATAAAGATATTATGAAAAAAAATTACAAACCAATTTCTTTAATGGATATAGATGTAGAAATCCTCAACCGAATACTTGTTAACTGAATAAAAAACACATTAAGAAAACTATACCTCACAATCGGGTATGCAAGAGTGGTTCAACATAAGAAAATCAGTGTAATACACCGCATTAATAAATTTAAGAAGAAAAATCACATGCAAAAAAGGCTTTTGACAAAATACAACATCCTTTCTTGATTAAAAAAAAAACATTCAGAAAGATAGTAATAGAAGGAAACTTTCTCAATATGATAAAGTGCATATTTCTCAATATGTATAAAGTCAGCTAACACTGTACTCAATGGGGAAAGACTGAAAGCTTTCCCACTGAAATTGGGAACAAGACAAAGATGCCTACTCTCTCCACTGTTATTCAACATTGTGCTAGAAGTTCTAGCTAGAGCAATCAGACAAGAAAAAGAAATTAAAGGAACCCAAATAGGAAAGGAAGAAGTAAAAATTTTGCTCTTTGCTGCTGATCCTATACTTAGAAAATCCTGAAAAATCCCACAACTAAACCATTAGAATTTATAGACGATTTCAGCATAGTGGCAGGATACAAGATTAATAGGCAAAAATCAATAACGTTTCTATACACTACTAATGAATAATCTGAGGAGGAAGTCAGAAAAAAAATCCCATTTACAATAGCGACTGAAAGAATCAAGTATGTAGGAATAAATTTAAGGACATAAAGGACCTGTTTTCAGAAAACTATAAAACATTGTTAAAAGAAACCAAAGATGATCTAAGTAAAAGTAAGGTAATCCATGTTCATGGCTTGGGAGACTAAATATCATTAAGATGTTAGTTGTGTAGATTTAACGCAATCCAGATAAAAATTCCAATATCTTTCTTTGTAGAATTTGAAAAGTCATTTATCAGATTTATCTGTAAGGAAGATTTATCTGTCCCCGAATAGCCAAAAATATCTTTAAAAAGAAAAAAGAAGTTGGAGAGTTCTCACTTCCAGACTTTAAAGCATATTATCTAGCTACAGTGGTAAAAAAAAAACAACAACAGCATGGTACTGACATAAAGATAGATTGACCAATTGAATCGAGAGTTCAGATTCAATCTATGTTCAAGTGATTTTTGACAAGACTGTCAAATCCACTCAACTGAGTCAGAACCGTCTATTTAACAAATGGTGCTTGGAAAACTGGAAATCCACATCTAAAAGAAAGAGGGCCCCTATCTTACACCTTATACAAAAATTAATTCAAAATTGATCAAGGACCTAAATATAAAAACTAGAACCATAAAACTCTTAGAAGAAAATGTAGGGAAACATCTTCAAGAACTTGTGGTTTGTGGTGGTTTCTTGGACTTTACACCCAAAGCACGAGCAACAACAAAAAATAGATAAGTGGGACTGCCTCAAATTTAAACACTTTAGTATTTCAAATGATTTTCTAAGAAGGTAAAAAGGCAGCCAACTCAGTGGGAAGAAATCTTAGGAAACTATATATCTGATAAGGGCTTGATTTCTGTATTATATGAAGAGATCACACAAGGACAAAATGATTAGCAACCCAATTAAAAACTGGGCAAAAGAATTTGTGTTAATCTGCCAAAGGCATGCCGATGCAAAGTACCAGAAATCTGTTGGCTTTTATAAAGGGTATTTATTTGGGGTAAAACTTACAGTTAACAAGGCCTTAAAGCATCAACTCAAGGTTGCTTTCTCACCAAAGTCCTTTGTCACATGTTGAAGCAAGATAGTTGCTGATTTCTGTGAGGGTTCAGCTATCCTCTCTGGGCTTCCTCTCTCTCAGTGGCAGGCTGGCATAGGACTTACCTCTCAAGGCTTCCTCTCCCTTCTGGCATATGGCTCGTTTCTTTCTGGGCCTTCTATATCAGTCTTGACTGTTCTGTTCTCTTCCCAAGGTCAGCTACAAACTATCAGGAGAATGGCTCATTTCTCCCCAGGTCTCCAGGGTCAAAAATAACAGCTGACTCTCTTCTGATGTGTCTTCTTGAGTGAATGTCCATTTATATCAGCTCATGAAGGGGGCGGGGACTCAACCTGAGTTACACTTCATGTAGCCCAATCAGAAGCCCTAAATTGATTTTATCAAGTAAACTTAATCAGAGGCCCCTCACTGAATTTAATACAATCCAAGGGTATCACACCCAGAGGAATAAATAATTTTACAAACATAATCTTTCTCTTTTTAGGATTCATAAATAATTTCAGATTGTCACAGAATTGAATAGACGTTTTTCTGAAGTGGAAATACAAGTGACCAAAAGACACGTGAAAAGATGCTCAACATCACTAGCTATTAGTAAATACAGATCAAAACTACAATGAGATAGCATCTTGTACCATACAGAATGTCCATTATTAAACAGAAAATTGCAAGTGTGGGAAAAAATGTGGAGAAATAGAACCAGTCTTTCATTGTTGGTGGAAGTGTAAAATGGTGTAGCCTCTGTGGAAGTCGATTTGGTGGTTGCTCAGGAAACTAAATATAGAACTGTCATATGATCCAGCAATCCCACTACTAGGAATATATTCAGAAGAACTGAAATCAAGGACATGAACAGATATTTGCACACCATTGTTCATAGCGGCATTATTCACAATTGCTAAAACATGAAAAGAACCTTTGTATTTGTCATCTAATGAATGGATAAACAAGATGTGATATATTCATAGGATGTAATCTTATTCAGCTGTAAGAAGAAATCAATTGGGGAAGGGCATGAAAACATGGAGGAACCTTGAGGATATTATGTTGAGTGAAATAAGCCAGACACAAAAGGATGAATATTGTATGGTCTCATGGATATGAACTAAACACAATGATGTACTCTTATGGAGTTGGGCTTTGAAGTGTAGGTTGGTGGGAGATGGAATGTGGGATGAAAAGGGGGAGACAATGTTGGATGTATGTAGAATGTTTAATAAGGCCAAATGTAAAAATTGGTAATGGATGGACTTGATGGTAACACATTATAATGAATGTGGATGATTTATGGATGGTATTGTGGGAGATGAATGTTAGTTGGAGAACAGCTGGAGGTTAATAGTCAACTATGACTATGATTTGGGCAGTAGATGATTGTTGTTAATAAGATAAATACAGGAATGTTCTACTACAAGGAGTTAAGAATGTGGTGATACATGGGAAAAATAT